>JAJFZO010000731.1:641250-1282500 GCA_021397835.1 Moringa oleifera | reverse complement strand
AAGCACTCCGTATGCTCAAAATCCCCCCAGTGATTTGGCCCTCGCATAGCATGCATCATCGTTAGCTTCGTCGCCCACACCATCGAGTTTGTCTAGCCACATCCCAGCTCATTATCCCACAATTTCTCTCATTTTGTTGCCAACATTTTTCCCACCGATGAGGCCTTGGCAGCAAGGGTGTCACGCCTTGCCCAAGCTAGCTATTGGCTTGCTCATTGCTAACGGCCGACGGTCGTGTCGTTGATCGCGCTGCGTAACGAGTCCGCTTAGGCAAGCCTGGGCGTCGGGATCCAGCCCCGCATCCGCCACCTCGAGGGCCTGCGACGAAGCACTTCGCATGCTTAAAATCCCCCCAGCGATTTGGCCCTCGCGTAGCATGCATCATTGTTAGCTTCGCCGCCCACACCGTTGAGCTTGTGTAGCCACATCCCAGCTCATTATCCCACGATTTTTCTCATATCGTTGCCCACGTTTTTCCTACCGATGAGGCCTTGGCTGCAGGGGTGTCACACCTTGCCCAGGCTCGCCGTGTGGCTCGCTCATTGCTAATGGCCGACGATCGTGTCATCGATCGCGCTGCGCAACGAGTTCGCCTAGGCAAGCCTGGGCGTCGGGATCCAGCCCCGCATCCGCCGCCTCGAGGGCCTGCAATGAAGCACTCCGCATGCTCGAAATCCCCCAGCGATTTGGCCCTCGCGTAGCATGCATCATCGTTAGCTTCATCACCCACACCGTCGAGCTTGTGTAGCCACATCCCAGCTCATTATCCCACGATTTTTCTCATTTTGTTGCCCACAATTTAGCAGATTTCATTTCCCACATTTTCCCCACTCCGTTGGCTACTGATCGAGCATCCCACACTCTTCGGTTGACGTCGCCGGCCACCTGCCTGCCGGCGGTGGTGGCCGCCACAGCCACGCACCACCGGCTGGATGGGCAAGGCAGCAAGCCGCCCTGCCCATGCCATGCGCGCTGGGTTGCCCAAGCCCAGCGCCTACCCAGGTAGGATGGGCAGGGGGGGAGGCACGCATGGCCTGTTGGCACCCAGCAAGCTAGGTGACCACCTCCCCCATAAAGCGTCTTAAATGAAATTTCACTCTGGCAGGAGGAAACATCAATATGTCTGAGCCGTCATAATGGGTCCAAAAAATTATTTACATGGAATTTTGAGCTAAAATTTTGTACATAAATGGAGAATAATCATATCTACAACTAGAAAAAATTTCAGAATTTTTTGGGCACTAAATTTTTTTTTAATGAATTTTCTACAGTCAAAAACTGAAAAAATCATCAAAAATAGCCCATGATTCGAAATGATCCCAATCTTCAGGGGCAGACTCCTCATGAATTACACGAATTATTTAAGTCACTTCGAGACCAATTCCATGATGAAAAGACGGTCAATTCATAACAAATTCGCAACTAGGCATTGCGGCCAGCAGGCTAGGGCAACTGTGCCTCTGCCTGGCCCATGGTGCATGCTGGCTGCCTGTCCAGCGCACCTCCAGCCACCCCATGGCAGCCCTCAAGGTCCACCAGAGCCAGGGGTCACGACCAAGGCCAGCTTACCCATGAAATCAACGCCCACACCATGTACTGAGCCTCACAGCGTGCTCGCGGCTGGCTCGCGTGGGGTGCCCCTGGCAAGACTGGCGCCGTACCTGCTGGCGACTGCTGTGGCACCCCTGGCTCGCATGCTGGGCAGTTAGTCGAGGGGCAGGGATGAGGGGGCTAGCTCGCAATGGGCGCCCGCGGCCTGGCTGACGCGCCAACCGCTGCCAAACACTGGGTGTGCAGCCCATGCCGTGACTGCTGGGGGCTGCATGGGCGTTCCACATGTGCCTAGAGTCCATGCGACGCGGCCCCCCTTGCTCGCTCGCTGGGCACTTAGCCGAGGGATAGGGAGGTGGGAGCTGGCTCACGATGGGCGCCCGCCGCCTGGCTAGCACGCCCACCGTTGCCACACGCTGGGCAAGCAGCCCATACCGTGCCTGCTGGGGGCTGCCTGGGCGTGCCACCCGAGCCCAGGGTCCATGCGACGCGGCACCCTTGGCTCGCACGCTAGGCAGTCAGTCGAGGGACAAGGACGAGGGGGCTGGCTCGTGATAGGCGCCCACGGCCTGGCTGGCATGCCAACCGCTGCCAAATGCTAGGTGTGCAGCCCATGCCATGACTGCTGGGGGCTGCCTAGGCATGCCACCAGTGCCCAGGGTCCGTGTAACGCAGCCCCCGTGGCTCGCTCGCTAGGCACTTAGTCGAGGGACAGGGACATGGGGGCTGGCTCCCAATGGGCACCCTCGGCCGGCCTGGCACACCCACCGCTGCAGCACGCTGGGCGAGTAGCCCATGCCATGCCTGCTGGGGGCGGCCTGGGCGTGCCACCCGTCGCCAGGGTCCGTGCGACGCGGCACCCCTAGCTCGCACGCATGGCAGTCAATTGAGGGGCTGGGACGTGGGGGCTGGCTAGCGATGGGCGCCCGCACCCTGGCTGGCGCGCCCACCACTGCCGCACGCTGGGCGAGTAGCCCATGCCGTGCCTACTGGGGGCTGCCTGGGCATGCCACCCGTGCCCAGAGTCCGTGAGACGCGGCCCCCCTGGCTCCCTCGCTGGGCACTTAGTCGAGGGACAGGGACATAGGGGCTCGCTCATGATGGGCGCCTGCGGCCTGGTTGGCGCGCCCACCGCTGCCGCACGCTGGGTGAGCAGCCCATCCCGTGACTGCTGTGGGCTGCCTAGGCATGCCACTGGTGCCCAGGGTCCATGCGATGCAGCCCCCTTGGCTCGCTTGCTAGGCTCTTAGTCGAGGGACAAGGACGTGGGGGCTGGCTCCCGATGGGCGCCCACGGCCTGGCTAGCGCACCCATCGCTGCCACACACTGGGTGAGCAGCCCATGCTGTGCCTGCTGGGAGTTGCCTTGGCGTACCACCCGTGCCCAGGGTCCGTGCGATGCAGCACCCCTAGCTCGCACGCTAGGCAGTCAGTCGAGGGGTAGGGACGAGGGGGCTGGATAGCGATTGGCGCCCACGGCCTTGCTGGCGTGCCTACCGCTGCCACACGCTAGGCAAGCAGCCCATTCTGTGCCTGCTGGGAGCTGCCTGGGCATGCCACCCGTGCCCAGGGTCCGCGCGACGTGGCACCCCTGGCTCGCAATGGGCGCCCGCAGCCTAGCTAGTGCGCCCACCACTGTCGAACGATGGGTGAGCAGCCCATGCCGTGCCTGCTGGGGACTGCCTGGGCATGCCACCCATGCCCAGAGTCCGTGAGACGCGGCCCCCCTACCTCGCTCGCTGGGCACTTAGTCGAAGGACAGGGACGAGGGGTCTGGCTTGCGATGGTCGCCTATGGCCTGGCTGGCGCACCCTCCTCTGCCGCACGCTGGGCACTTCGCCCATGTCGTGCCTTCTGGGGGCTTCCTGGGCATGCCTCCCGTGCCCAAGGTCCATGTGATGCGGCTCCCCTGGCTCGCTCGCTGGGCACTTTTTCGAGGGACAGGGACGAAGGGGCTGACCCGCCATAGGCGCCTGTGGCCTGGCTGGCGCGCCCACCGCTGTTGCACGCTGGGCACTTGGCCCATGCCGTGCCTGCTGGGGGCTGCCTAGGCATGCCTCCAGTGCCAAGGGTCCGTGCAACGCAGCTCCCCTAGCTCGCTCGCTGGGCACTACGGCAAGGGACAAGGATGTGGAGGCTAGCACGCGATGGGCGCCCGCGGCCTAGCTGGCGCGCACACCGTTGTCACACGCTGGGCGAGCAGCCCATGCCGTGCCTGCTGGCGGCTTCCTAGGTGTGCCACCTATGCCCAGAGTCTGTGCGACGCAGCCGCCCTGGTTCGCACGCTTGGCAATCAATCGAGGGGTAGGGTCGAAGTGGCTGGCTCACGATAGGCGCCCAAGGACTGGCTGGCGCACCCACCGCTGCCGCACATTGGGCGGGCAGCCCATTTCGTGCCTGCTAGGCGCTGCCTGGGCGTGCCTCCCATGCCCAGGGTCCGTGCGACGCGGCAACTCTGGCTCGCACGCTGGGCACTTAGTCGAGCGACAGGGACGAGGGGGCTGGCTCACGATGGGCACCCGCGGCCTGGTTGATGCGCACACCGCCGCCGCACGCTGGGCGAGCAACCAATGCCATGCTTGCTAGGGGCTGCCTGGGCGTGAAACCCATGCCCAGGGTCCATGCGACGCGGCCCCTCTGGCTCGCTCGCTGGGCACTTAGTCGAGGGTCAGGAACGTAGGGGCTTGCTGGCGATGGACACCCGCGGCCCTGCTGGCGCCCCCACCGCTGACGCGCGCTATGTGAGAAGCCCATGCCGCACCTGCTGGGGACTGCCTGGGCGTGCCACCCATGCCCAGGTTCCGTGCGACGCGGCACCACTAGCTCGTACGCTGGGCAGTCAATCAAGGGGCAGGGACGAGGGGGCTGGCTCGAGATGGGCGCCCGTGGCCTGGCTAGCGCACACACCGCTGCCGTACACTGGGCGAGAAGCCCATGCCATGCCTGCTGGGGACTACCAGGGCGTGCCACCCGTGCCCAGGGTCCACGCGACACGGCACCTCTGGCTCGCACGCCGGGTAGTCAACCATGGGGCATGGACGAGGGGGCTTGCTCACGATGGGCGCCCGCGGCCTAGCTGGCGCGCCCACCGCTACCGCAGGCCAGGGGAGCAGCCCTTGCCGTCCCTGCTGCGGGCTGCCTGGGCGTGCCACCTGTGCCCAGGGTCCGTGCGACGCAGCCCTCCTGGCTCACACGCTTCGCAGTCAGTCGAAGGGCAAGGACGAGGAGTCTGGCTCCGGATGGGCGCCCGCGAACTGGCTGGAGCGCCCACTGCTGCCGTGCTTGCTGGGGGCAGCCTGGGCGTGCCACCCGTGGCCAGGGTCCGTGCGACGCGGCAACCCTTGCTCGCACGCTGCGCACTTAGTCGAGGGGCAGGAACGGCAACCCTGGCTCGCAATGGGCACCAGTGGCCTGGCTGGCGCGCCCACCGCTGCCACACGCTGGGCGAGCAGATTTTACCATGCCTGCTGGGGGCTGCTTGGGCATGCCACACGTGCCCAAGGTCCGTGCGATGCAGTCCCCCTGGCTCGCCCGCCGGGCACTATGTCGAGGGACAGGGACGTGGGGGCTGGCTTGCGATGGGGACCCGCAGCCTGGCTGGAGTGCCCACCGCTGCCGCACGCAGCGGCAAGCAGCCTATGCCTTGCCTGCTGGGGGCTGCCTGGGTGTGCCACCCGTGCCCAGGGTCAGTGCGACGCAGCCCCCCTGGCTCGCACGCTTGGCAGTCAGTCGAGGGGCAGGGACGAGGGGGCTGGCTCACGATGGGTGCCCGCGAACTGGCTGGCGCACCCACCGCTGCTGCACACTGGGCGAGCAACCCATGCTGTGCCTACTGGGGCTTCCTGGGCGTGCCATCCGTGCCCAGGGACAGTGAGACGCGGCCTGGCTGGCTCACACGTTGGGCTGGCTCGCGATAGGCGCCCGCAGCCTGGCTGGCGCTCCCAACGCTGCTGCACACTGGGCAAGCAGCCCATGTCATGCTTGCTGGCGGCTACCTGGGCGTGCCACCCGTGCCTAGTGTCCGTGCGACGCAGCACCCCTAGCTCGCATGCTGGACAGTCAATCGAGGGGCAGGGACGAGGGGGCTGGATCGTGATGAGCGGTCGCGGCCTGGTTGGCGCGCCCACAACTGCCGCACGCGGGGCAAGCAACCCATGCTGTGCCTGCTGGGGCTGCCTAGGCGTGCCATCCGTGCCCAAGGTCCGTGCGACCCCCCTGGCTCGCACGTTGGGCAGTCAATCGAAGGGCAGGGACGAGGGGGCTGGCACGTTGGGCGAGCATATTTTCCCGTGCCTGCTGGGGGCTGCTTGGGCATGCCACCCGTGCCCAAGGTCCTTGCGACGCGGCCCCCTTGGCTTGCCCACCTGGCACTATGTCGAGGGACAGCGACGTGGGGGCTGGCTTGCGATGGGCGCCCGCAGCCTGGCTAGCGTCCCAACCGCTGCCGCACGCTGGGCGAGCAGCCCATGCCGTGCCTGATGGGACCTGCCTGGGTGTGCCACCCATGCCCAGGGTCCGTGTGACGCGGCTTGCCTGGCTCGCTTGCTAGGCACTTAGTCGAAGTACACGGACGTGGGGGCTGGCTCGCGATGGGCGCCCTCGGCCTGGCTGGCGCGCCCACCACTACCGCACGCTGGGCGAGCAGCCCATGCCATGCTTGCTGGGGGCTACCTGGGTGTGCCACCCGTGCCAAGGGTCCGTGCGACGCTTCACCCCTGGCTCGCATGCTGGGCAGTCAGTCGAGGGGCAGGGACGAGGGGGCTGGCTCGCGATGTGCCCCCGTGGCCTGGCTAGCACGCCCACCGCTGTCGCACGCTGGGCGAGCAGCCCATGCCGTGCCTGCTGGGGGCTACTTGGGCGTGCCACCCGTGCCCAAGGTCCGTGCGATGCAGCCCCCCTGGCTCACTCGTTGGGCACTACGTCGAGGGACAGGGACGTGGGGGCTGGCTCGCGATGGGCGCCCGCGGCTTGGCTGGCGCACCCACCACTACCGCACATTGGGCGAGTAGCCCATGTCATGCCTGTTGGGGGCTGCCTAGGCGTGGCACTCTTGCCTAGGGTCCATGTGACACGGCACCCCTGGCTCGCACGGTGGGCAGTCAGTCGAGGGGCAAGGACGAGGGGGTTGGCTCGCGATGGGCGCCCGAGGCCTGGCTAGCGCGCCCACCGCTGCCGCACGCTGGGCGAGCAGCCCATCCGTGCCTGCTGGGGGTTGCCTGGGCGTGCCACCCGTGCCTAGGGTCCGTGCGACGCGGCACTCCTGGCTCGCACGCTGGGCAGTCAGTCGAGGGGCTGGGACGAGGGGGCTGGCTGGAAACCAAGGAGATGTTGAGAGTCTTTAAACTTGAGATTGAGAGAGAAAGAGAGAGAAGAAAACCTTTTCTTTCTAGAAATTTTTGGGTTTGGGTGAAGGAAATAGTGGGGAGAAAGGGTTTGACTTTCACAAAATATTTTATATTCAAAACATATTTCAATTTTTTATTTACTTTTATTAAAAAAATTTTAATTATCTTAATTATATTATATTAATAATATAATATATTTTTATTTTATATTTTTATATTTTATTATTTATCTTATTTTTGTATTATATTATTAATTTTATAATAAATTTTATTATTTTTTTGAAAAAAATATCTTTAAATATATTAAAATAAAAAAATATGGATTCTTGCCAAAATATTTTTATGTTATGAACTAAGCCCTTTTGCAGAGCCCTATCAATCAAAATCGTTCGTTAAATGCTTTATTCTCTTCCCTTCATCAGAGAAAACACAACGCCCTGTTGCTTGAAGAGAGAGAATAGAAAGATAAGAGGAAAAAAAAAAAGAAAGTTGTAAATTAATTGTGATTTTCTTTTTGAAGAATCAAGTATTAGTGACGTATATACTAACTGAAGCTGAATTTGTCAATGGAGAGTGAAGGCTCGTCTGAAGGCTCATCCTATCAAACCTTCAAATTTGTCATTGCGATATTAAAGCAAAACTACGTACCTCATGGACAACAAGAAACTCCAGAAGAAGATTTTGGAGTTATAGGAAGAACATTGCATGCAATCAAACCTTCAAATTTCTCAATATTGAGTGATGAATTGAGGGAGAAAAATGAGATTTAGGTTTTTGAAATGAGACGAAGACCAAAATGGGGGGAACGCTATCGTTTACCTGTATATATTCTACTGATGTAATTTTTTTTTTTGCCCTTCAATAAATCCATTTTTTATAAACGTTGTTTAATTGATTTAGACGGAAGGTTCAATTTGAACAAAATTAAAAATTCGAGATTAGTTTGGATACATTTTGAAACTCAGTATTTGTTTGCAGAGATAGTGTAAAGGTCAGGGTTTTAAATGATATTTATCCTATTAATTATGAAATAGAATAAATAATTTTAATAATGGAAATTACATAAAAACAATTGTCATCAAACATATAGAATCATATCTAAGATTTTAAAATCATCCTTAATAACATAATTAAAAACAATAGTAAATCAAAGAAACTCAACATTGAGTTTCAGAAGGAAAGATGACAAGGAGAGGATCTTGGATTTTTTAATTGAATCTTCTTTATCGTATAAATTTTTAGTCTTGACAAGGTTTTGATCTTTCTCCTTTCTTTCTTTCTTTAAAACCTTCAAAAGCCATATCTTTGGTTTTCACCTCTTTGGTTTCACAATTCTTAGGCATTATATATAGGTGCCTAAAAGCCATATCTTTTTTAATAGTGCTTAGGCATTTAGAGGCTATGTTTTTCTCAATATTGTGTGCTTAAAAATGGTCCCTAGGTTCTTTGGTATCTTTTAGATTCCTTAAGTCCTTTTTGCTTTATTTCTTTTATTTTCTTCTTCTTTTATTCTTTTAATCCTCAGAACACTTAAATATCACAGAACAATCATATTTAACATAGAAACATGAGAACTAGGATGCATAAATGCAAAAGACTAATGCAAATTTAATAAAAAAATAACACTCATACAATATTGTCAATTAGTGGTAATTACCATTTCTTTTGATTTTTGATAATGATACTTAAATTGCATTGTTGCAACATGTAACAATAGGAAGGCAGATACTAATTATTATTTATTTAGGTGCCCATAAACCAAAGAAAATGCATATTCTTTTATCTTTTAAGTTATACTTTATCATTTACAAGTAATGTGCATCTCTTTCATGACTTTGATTATATTCTTTAACTTCGTAATATAACTATTCTTGCATAAACAATGAGTTATGACTTCATAATGATGATTGCATTTACTTGATAATGCCATTGATAAACTTTCTCTAACATGCAAGAGTATTTCCTATCATACCTGCTAAATTGAAAGAAAGAATCTCATTGACATCCCATGGCATGAAGATTCCATTCATAATTATTTTCTTACAAGAAGCTTAAAGTTTAACTTCTTCAATCTAATTACTCCAAACTCAAAATTTTCCCATACAATCCCAATACACATTTCAGTTATTTCTTGTTAGGGAAAAACTTAATATTAGACAAGTTATTAGCTAAAGCCATTGATTCCATTACAAATAACTCAAAATAAAGTAAATTTCGCTCTAAGAATTGGATGTTATCTCGAAGTTTTATCTATTTTAACACTAGCATCATCATCACACACAGATGCTAATATTTCACGAACATGCAATAATGGTTGCATATGATCAAAATCTCAATTTGGATCAACTCCATGCTCATTACTCATTTTCAAAATAGTTCTATGGTTTTCTCCTTTGCTATATTAGATATCAAGAATTGGATAATCATATCTAATATTAGCATTATATGGAGTAATATTTCATTTAAAACATTTTGGGAAGTAACACCATATTGATAAGGTAGTTGAGGTTGCAACCACCGCCAATGCTATACTAAATTTTTCCTATTTTTTTCATTCTAGAGAAATAAGTTGAATGAATTGAATAAATATCTTCATTATTCATCTTTGGGTCTAATGTTAATATAGTAAATTAAATAGTTATATATATTGGTGGTTGTCGAGACCAACAAGTTAAATTCCTAAATTTTTGCTCAAAATATTAAACTTGTAGTATGGATGAGCAAGGTCGTTTCCACAAAGATTGGTTAGATTTATTTTTTTGCAAAATAAAATTAAAAAAAGGGTTTGAGGAGTTAAAAATAGATCAAATAGGAAAGAAAAAATTAATGTAATAAAGTATCCAGTCAAAGGTATAATTTCGGGTTTGATTTAGGAATTGATCATTGATGCAAAGATAAAAATCTTTTAATCTTCACTGAATTAGTTATGGCTGTTGGTACCACCTAACAACCTGTTTTTCCTTACTTCTTTGATAACCAGGATACGATCTCTAATTATTTCTCTTATCAATAAATAACCCTAGATACGATCTTAGGATTTAATTTACCAATAGCATTAAGAATTAGAAAAACTACCAATTCTAGCCAATAAACACATATGTAGGTTTATTTAAACTAGATTATTTATCTTCATAACATAAATTGAAAACCTCTTTTGTAATCAACTATGTTATTTACTACTTATATTAGAACACTTAAACAATTACGGATTTAAAGTTCTAAATAGTAACCTATTATTTTGATGATTAAACAAAGGGCCCTTTTTGTTGCAATCAACCAAAATAATATTTTCAATAAGCACAGAAGATAAATAAACAATGAAGAAATAAAGAACAAATAAATCAGTTAGATCTCACAATTCTGAAGAATCAAACCCTTGATTATCCTTTGACTGGAAGAGATGTTTAGCAATCCATGAAAAGAAAAAGATCTACGAAAAGAAGAAAGTAAATAATAAACTCTGGATGTTCCTTTGGAGGAACTACCTCCCCTTTATATAATAATCCTTAAACATAATAACCTATTTTAACTAGGACTCTTAAAGATAAAGATAAAGATAAAATTCTACAATTGCTTTTTAAATAAAAGATAAAGTCTTGGTTCAGTGAAATTCTAATGTTATTGGGAGTCTCAGCGCCTTATCCAAAGACATCTTCTAGTTCATCCACATCTCTTAGGAATCCAACTTTATATCTTCAAATAATGAATTTGAGTCCATCTTAGTTGATTTCCTCAATCCACCCTATTAAATATAAAACATAGTCAAAATCCAAGATTTAATCATTTATAACCAATAAAATATGGAAAAATATAATAATATATATGATTATTATGCATTCTATCAAATTCCCCCACACTTAGATAATGCTTGTCCTCAAGCATACAATAATTCAAGCTCATCATCTCATCTCATCATCCTTCCTTCTTCTTCCTTTGCTTATCCAAAATAATATATTCTTTTCATGCATTAAAACATAAGATCACAAAAGAATTCTCATAAATAGCATACATGATCAGTAATCGCCTTAACGATTTTATTGAACTTAAAATGCATAAGATCTAACACCCTCTCCTTAGATTCACTCATTCACTCGAAGTGTTTTGAGGGATTAAATAAGCTCTCTAGTCAATACATAGAAAACTTTTACCATAAGCTTGCTTTGTATATCATGTCTCTTTTACCAATGAATGAATTAAAATGCAAAAATCTAAGAGTTTTAAAATGGGTTGTAATGGGGCTTAGGTAAGGTATGATAAAAGGGTTTTGGGTTAATGGAATTGAAGGAATCATACAAAACTCTTTTTTTTTTTTCATACAAACTTTATGACGTAATCATCAAAAGATTGCTTCAATCACATTGCGCAAATCCAAGTAATGAGAATTTATACCATTTTTTTTTCTCAATCCTTTTCTCTTTTTTTTTTTTTTTTGTTTCTTGATCTTTCTCATATCTTTTTTTTTTCTAATTCTTTTTTCTTCTTTCTTCTTTTTTTTTTTATAACTTGGACTACTGATTCTTAATATTTTGCAATCTTTTCTAAGATAAGTGAAAGTTTCATATAAGTAAGCTCATATAATCCTTCAATTCAGGGTTCAATAAGAAAAATCAAAAGAATAGTTATTATGACTTGTATCAAGGTTAAATTCCAAAGAAAAGGCTAAGGCTCAAAGTCGGCTCTCTAGGGGTATATGAATATGGTAGGCTTTTCGAAAGAGGCTAAATATTTTAAAGAAGATGGTTTTCACCTAAATACCCTTATGATTATATACATCTAATTCTTCAAAGGAATGATTTGAAGTGTATAACAAAGCAAGTTCTAGAAAAATTAACTATGTATGACACACACAAAGAAAAAAATTGAGCATAATGTAATATATGCTCATTGGCCCAAAACTCACCAAAAAGGGTTATATGTGTTAGATCTCATACAATTTTTAATCCAATATATCATTAAAAGCAACTAATCATAGTACAGTAAATGAGAATTTAAAGTCATATTTGCACACTTCTTTTTTTTTTTTTTTTGGGAACAAGCATTGGAAGGATCTAGAACTCAGAAAAGAGAGATCACAAACACAAATTAAGTACCTTTTAGAGCAAGATTTTCTTGGATTTTAAATATTTTAAAAACAATAGCATGTTGAAAACTCTCCCCCACACCTAGATCATACATTGTCCTCAATGTATTAAAAATAAATGCTCAAAAATAATAAAAGAACAAGAGAAATAGAAAACTCCCTGAATATATCGAGCATCATAAAGACTTCGTTTACCACTGGGGAGATGAGAAAGGTGGATCGAATTCCATCTTGTCATAGAGTGCTCTCTCATCGAATTTCATTCTTGATAACTGTTGTCAGATGCATTCAAGTTACTTCATCATATTGCCTTGAAAAAGTGTGATATGCCTTCAACCATCGACCTTATCTCTTATATATATATATATATATATATATATATATATATATATGCATATTAAAGAATAAAAATAAATTATTAAAAAAATTAAAATTTTGGGTTGCCTCCCAAAAAGCGCCTTTCTTTAACGTCTTTGGCTAGACGTTGCCAATTCTCAATTATAAGTCGGATATTGTAAATCAATTTTATCAACATCATGTGCTTGAAAGCCTTGATGAAAAGGCTTTAAGCGGTGGCCATTGACCTTAAAAATCTTACCGGTATTTGGACTTTAAATTTCAACTGCACCATGAGAGAACACATTAGTAACAGTAAAAGGTCTTAACCATCTAGAATGCAACTTACCAGGAAACAACTTTAGCTTAGAATGATAAAGAATAACCTTTTGACCAACATAGAAAGTTTTTCTGGAAATCATGCGATCATGGTAGGCCTTTGTTTTTTCCTTATATATTTTTGAGCTCTCGTAAGCATCATTACGAATTTCTTCTAGTTCTTGTAACTATAGTTTTCTCAATTCACCTACTTCATCCATTCTTAGGTTGCACTGTTTTATGGCCTAATATGCCCTGTGTTCTAGTTCTACTGGAAGATGACATGGTTTGCCAAATACCAAACGGTAAGGAGACATACCTATAGGGGTCTTATAGGCTGTTCGATAAGCCCATAGTGCATCATCAAGTCGCATACTCCAATCCTTCTTATTTGGGTTGATAGTCTTCTCAAGTCTAGACTTGATTTCTCTATTAGATACTTCAGCTTGTCCATTTGTTTGCGGATGATAAGCAGTAGAGATTCGATGGGTAACATTATATTTCTTCATTAAAGCTTCCACCACTATATTGCAAAAGTGAGTTCCACGATCACTTATTATAGCCCTTGGTGTCCCAAACCAAGGCCTTATCTTATGAATAAAAAAAAGACACTCACCTGGAAAGTCATCTTTTAATGGTGATGATTCTTGACTCGTAGTTAACCTGCTAAGATGATCTGCAACCAAATTTTCTGCACCTTTTTTATCACGTATCTCCAAATCAAACTCTTGTAGCAAAAGTATCCATCGAACAACTCTAGGTTTTGCCTCCTTCTTCGAGAGTAAGTACTTGAGAGCTGCATGATCAGAATAAACAATCACTTTAATACCAAGTAGATATGAGCGAAATTTTTCTAAAGCAAACACAATGGATAAAAGTTCTTTTTCTGTTGTGGAATAATTGCTTTGTGCATTATCAAGTATTCTCGAAGCATAATAAATGACGTGAGGAGTTCTTTCAATTCTCTGTCCAAGAACAGCACCAATTGCATGATTGCTCGCATCACACATGATCTCAAATGGAAGATTCCAATTTGGTGATTGGATAATCGGTGCGGTTGTTAACATATCCTTCAACTTGTCAAATGCATCTTTGCATGCCTCATCCAATTCGAACACCATATCTTTTTGTAGTAACCTGCATAAGGGTTTAGTTGTCTTGGAAAAATCCTTGATAAAACGTCGATAGAATCCTGCGTGTCCAAGAAAAGAGCGAACTTCCCGCACACTTGTGGGGTAAGATAAAGATTTTATAATTTCTACCTTAGCTTTATCAACTTCAATTCCCTTAGAGGATACAACATGTCCTAGAATAATACCTTGATTAACCATAAAGTGACACTTTTCATAATTTAAAACAAGGTTCTTTTCTATGCATCTTTTAAGCACTTTGGTAAGGTTAGTTAAACATGCATCAAAAGAATCACCATAAACTGTAAAGTCATCCATAAACACCTCTATGATGTTCTCTATATAATCAGAAAATATACTAACCATACACCTCTGAAATGTAGCAGGAGCATTACAAAGTCCAAATGGCATGCGCCGATATGCAAAAGTACCAAATGGGCATGTGAATGTTGTTTTCTCTTGATCTTCAGGTGCAACAGGGATTTGATGAAAACCTGAATAACCATCAAGATAACAATAATGGGTATGACCTGCTAATCTTTCTAGCATTTGATCAATAAATGGAAGAGGAAAATGATCTTTTCTAGTTGATGCATTTAACTTCCTATAATTTATACATACCCTCCATCCATTTTGAATACGAGTGGGTATTAACTTACCATCAGGATTTTCTATTGTCGTTATACCGGTTTTCTTCGGAACAACTTGAATTGGGCTTACCCATTCACTATCTGAAATTGGATAGATCATACCTGCATCAAGAAGCTTCAAGATTTCTTTCTTTACCACTTCCATCGTAGGCGGATTCAATCTACGTTGGGGTTGCCTGGAGGCTTTACAATCTTCCTCTAATAGTATCCTATGCATGCATGTGGAAGGATTTAATTCCTTAATATCGGCTATGGTCCAACCAATGGCCTTTTTATACTCTTTAAGTACTCGAGTCAATTTTTCTTCCTCTAAGATAGAAAGTTTATTAGAGATTATGATTGGAAGAGTCTCTTTTTCTCCTAAAAAGACATACTTTAAATGATCTGGTAGGGGTTTTACCTCTAATTTTTGTGCCTGTATAATAGAAGGAAGGAGTTTTGTGTGAGAAAGAGGCAAATCAATATAAGAAATGTCATACCTCATAGGTTGTAGTGATTCCAATTCATGAATTGTATCCTGCAAGTCTGAATCCAATGTAAACTTTTGCAAGATTTTTTGTGATCTTCCAAAACTCAAACTCTTATTAAGTACAACTTTTAACTTATCTTCATCACTTAAATCAAAAATTTTCTGTGCTAAAGGTTCAATAACATCCATAGCAAAAACAGAAGATAAATCACTAGGATATCTCATGGCATCATAAATATTAAATTTAATAATTTCACCATCAAATTCCATTGTAAGTGTACCATCATGCACATCAATTTTCGTCTTGGATGTTTTTAGGAATGGTCTTCCTAACAAAATTAATGAGTTAGATGAATCATCTTCCTCCATATTAAGCACATAAAAATCAGCAGGAAAAATCAATCCATTAACTTGTACCAAAACATCCTCCAAAACTCCCTCAGGATATACATTAGATCTATCAGCAAGTTGAATAATCACACCAGTTTCTTTTAATGGTCCAGCATTCAAAGATGAGTAAATGGATAATGGCATGACATTTATTGAAGCACCTAGATTTAACATCGCTTTCTCAATCTTAACATTACCAACTTTGCAAGGAATAGTAAACATACCTGGGTCCTTACATTTAGGAGATAATTTTTTCTGAAGAACAGCTGAAACATTTTCCCCCATACTTACAAATTCATTACCTTTTAATTTTCTCTTATTGGTGCATAACTCTTTCAAGAATTTGGCATATCGAGGTACTTGTTTAATTGCATCAAGTAAAGGAATATTTACCTCGACCTTGCGAAAGGTATCAAAAATCTCCTTTTCTTCCTCTTCATTCTTTTTAGATTTAGATAATCTAGAAGGAAAGGGAGGAATTAACATGGAAGTTTTTGGTTGCTCTCTGTTGGATCCCTTAGGCTGGTCAAGCTCTGGTTGAGGAACTACTTCTTTTTCAGTCTCTTCTCTTGAGATGCATCCTTTGGTAATCTTGCCAGGTTCTTTTAACTCAGTTTCACTTCTCAAGATAATTGCACTAGTATTCTGTTTTGGGTTAACAATAGTTTGTGAAGGCAATTTTCCTTGAGATTCTAATCTGTTCATTGAAGATCCTAGTTGACCTACTTGATCCTCTAACTTTCTAATACTTGTTCTTGTCTCCTGCTGAAATTGTTGTGTGTTGGATGCAAGTGATTTAACAATATCTTCAAGAGACATACCTGAATTTGGATGAGGTTGTGGTGGTGGAGCTGGTTGTCTAGATTGAAATTGAGGTCTTGCTCCATAACTAAGATTGGGATGATCCCTCCATCCTAGGTTATATGTATTTGAATAAGGGTCATACTTCCTTTGTGGTGGACCTGAGAATCCTCCAACTACATTAGCATCCTTATAAGGATCATCTTGAAGTGTAGGACACATGTCAGTTGGATGACCAGTAGCAGCAAAAATCCCACAAGCTTTAACTTGTTGCACGTTTCCTACAGCCAATTGTTGAACAAGAGAAGTTAGATTGGCTATTTGATTTTCAAGAGAAGATATATTTACCTCATTAATCCTTTTTAAAGATGTATCTTCTCTAAATCCGAACTGTTGTGAGTTAGCAGCCATGGTGGAAATCAAATCTCTAGCTTCACGAGGAGTTTTATTTATTATAGCACCTCCACTAGCTGCATCCATCATCCTTCTTTCCATGGGTAGTAATCCTTCATAAAAATACTGAATGAGAAGTTGTTCAGAAATTCCATGTTGAGGACAACTTGCACACAGTTGTTTAAATCTTTCCTAATACTCATGAAGAGTTTCAATATCTCTCTGCTTTATCCCACATATTTCCCTTCTAATACTAGCAGCTCGTGAAGCAGGGAAAAATTTATCAAGAAATAACATTACCATCTGTATCCATGTGGTCACAGAACCAGAAGGTAAATAAAACAACCAATCTTTTGCTTTTTCAGTCAGTGAGAATGGAAAAGCACGTAATTTGATCTCATCTTCAGTTACTCCTTGTGGTTTTAGGCTTGAGCACACCACATGGAATTCCTTTAGATGCTTGTGAGGATCTTCATTCTCAAAGCCGTGAAACTTCGGGAGCAAATGGATCAAACCAGACTTTAACTCAAAATCTGCTTGTAAAATTGGATATTGAATGCAGAGTGGCTGCTGATTTACTTCTGGTGCAGCCAATTGCCTCAAAGTTCTCTCTTCATTAGCCATGTTTTATTCTATTCTAGAATCACTAGATGAATCAACTAGATTAAATGCTAAATTCAATTCAGAAGATGAAGGTGAAGAATCTTGTTGACTTCATAATTTAGCTTCCTTCCTGAATCTTTTTGCTGTCTTCTCAATTTTAGGATCGTATGGAACTAGATCACCTGCACCAGAAGAACGGAGCATTAAAATAAATCTAATTAAAACCAATCCCCAGCAACGGCGCCAAAAATTGGTGGTTGTCGAGATCAACAAGTTAAATTCCTAAATTCTTGCTCAAAATATTAAACTTGTAGTATGGATGAGCAAGGTCGTTTCCACAAAGATTGGTTAGATTTATTTTTTTGCAAAATAAAATTAAAAAAAGGGTTTGAGGAGTTAAAAATAGATCAAATAGGAAAGAAAAAATTAATGTAATAAAGTATCCAGTCAAAGGTATAATTTCGGGTTTGATTTAGGAATTGATCATTGATGCAAAGATAAAAATCTTTTAATCTTCACTGAATTAGTTATGGCTGTTGGTACCACCTAACAACCTGTTTTTCCTTACTTCTTTGATAACCAGGATACGATCTCTAATTATTTCTCTTATCAATAAATAACCCTAGATACGATCTTAGGATTTAATTTACCAATAGCATTAAGAATTAGAAAAACTACCAATTCTAGCCAATAAACACATATGTAGGTTTATTTAAACTAGATTATTTATCTTCATAACATAAATTGAAAACCTCTTTTGTAATCAACTATGTTATTTACTACTTATATTAGAACACTTAAACAATTACGGATTTAAAGTTCTAAATAGTAACCTATTATTTTGATGATTAAACAAAGGGTCCTTTTTGTTGCAATCAACCAAAATAATATTTTCAATAAGCACAGAAGATAAATAAACAATGAAGAAATAAAGAACAAATAAATCAGTTAGATCTCACAATTCTGAAGAATCAAACCCTTGATTATCCTTTGACTGGAAGAGATGTTTAGCAATCCATGAAAAGAAAAAGATCTACGAAAAGAAGAAAGTAAATAATAAACTCTGGATGTTCCTTTGGAGGAACTACCTCCCCTTTATATAATAATCCTTAAACATAATAACCTATTTTAACTAGGACTCTTAAAGATAAAGATAAAGATAAAATTCTACAATTGCTTTTTAAATAAAAGATAAAGTCTTGGTTCAGTGAAATTCCAATGTTATTGGGAGTCTCAGCGCCTTATCCAAAGACATCTTCTAGTTCATCCACATCTCTTAGGAATCCAACTTTATATCTTCAAATAATGAATTTGAGTCCATCTTAGTTGATTTCCTCAATCCACCCTATTAAATATAAAACATAGTCAAAATCCAAGATTTAATCATTTATAACCAATAAAATATGGAAAAATATAATAATATATATGATTATTATGCATTCTATCATATATATATTTGGGTGAAAGAAAACAACATATAAATTCGCAACAAAAAGAAATATCGAGTCTCATTTTCTATTTATAAGAGTTAAGTGGAAGTAAATATAAGTGAAAGAGTCATTTTGCCCCAACATTAGTTAATTAGTCATCTTGACTTAGGTGGGTTCAAAAGATTAACCTATGAAGTTTTTACACAAGATATAAAATAATAAGTTCTTACTAGTATTTTAGTATTACCAATAACCAAATTACTTATAAAATATTATGTTGTTCATCAAACAATAAGAATGTCACATCATTATCATTTTCTAATTTGGTTCAAAATTATCATCGGTGCTAATCAAAGTCTTCAACTCAATATCAAATTTAGGATAATCTACTTTCAAAATTAATTGAATTTACTTTACTATAATTGATCATAAGTCAAATCCTTCATATTGAACATACCTTTCATGCCATTTAACGTTTCAATGTTGTTTTTGAATTTGCTTTACTATCACATGCTGATTTCTATTTATTGATGGTGTTGTTGGTCTTTCTTTGTTGCCATTTTCATTATGATTGTCCTATCTATCACATCATTATTATGATAATTATTATCATTATTATAATCAATTTTAATCATCATATAATGATATTATTTTTATAATTTTTATTTTCAAATTTTATTTTTTCTTATTTTGATATGAATAAATTAAAATGAGATATCAATTTTTTACTTTCGACATGTTATATTAACATTAGATTAATTAGATAAATTACAGTAAATTTTAGTTTTGTAATGAATTCAAATAATAAAATTTTAATAGAAAAATATAAAAGTATTACCGATTAACATATTTATATTTATATTATATTAATAAAATAAAAATAAAAACTATTTAAAAATTTTTTTTTAAAAAAAACTCAAATTACAATCAAGTTTTTGATATCTTAAAATATCAATTTGACTCAATTCATAACCCAATGATTTTAAATACAACACTAACAATGAAATATTTTTGTTCATTTATAAGTGTTGCTTTTCAAAAGAAAAAAATTCAAAATTATTTTATATTCATTAATAAAAAGAGAAAAAAAATATATGTTTTAGAGAGAAAAAAAACTTTTAATGAAAGAGTTTGATGTTGATTATAAAATTGCAAGTAAAATAAGGCTTAGAGAGTGAATTTAGCCCAAATTGAAGCATAACTTGAATATATGACGCAATTTGAAACCAAATTGAATAATATAGAGCAAAGCTTCAATAATGATGTTTGCTGCACTTATTGTCGGTATACAATGAAAATGCATACTTTATGAGCTATAAGAAGCTCAAGGAAAAGGTTTTAAAGTTGCGATAAAAATTTGATAAATTTGTAATAAATCTTTTCTTTCAATGAATTTAGTCTACTCAATGTTTATGTTCATGGCGTTAAAGAAATTTCACATCAAATTTGATCCATAAAATCCTTATGAAGGCTCCATATGGTATGTTAGTAATAATACAAGTTAATTACCAATGATTCAGTGTGCAAAGATTGAGATGTTGAGTAGAATTGACTTTGAGCAAACATTTCAATATCTCTATTTTACCTATAAAAATTTCAAATTGAAGCTAAAGACGTTAAAGTTAATTGACTAAAGATACAATTTGAATTTTACTATTTTAAAGTTTGTTTAGTAATCTTTTGAAGTTCTATGTTTATTTGTTGACTCCTAAATGTCCTCATCTTATCATGTAACCTTAACTTTGAAACAACCTAACATCCCAAAAAAAAAAAGAAAAAACTTTGAAATATGCTAAAACAATACAATTATATTATAAACATATTTAAACAACAAGAATTGTATTTAAAAATATAAAATTATAAAATTAAATAATTCTCAAAAAAAATTATTGATAAACCAAACATGATGCTTCTTACGCACTAAAAAACTGATAAAATTCTTACACGATCCAATATAAATAACTTATTAACTATTCATTATAAATTTTTGAAATTTGTTTTTCTAACAAATATAATTTCCTTAAGATTTATTTTAAGATTTTCATTTTCCTTAGTACAATTTATAAACAAGTTTCCCTTAAATGTGGATTGTGTTCAAAGATGTGAGACTCTAAATGTATTTTCACATACCAAAAAAGAAACCACCATAGAAAACATGACATTTGATCCTGAAACAGGGAGGCCATCTTAGACTTCAGTGTTTCACAACTTGGAGGAGTTTGTGGCATATTTTACAGCATTTTCTTTCCCTTATTTTCCTCAAAACTTTGGTTCAACCCTTGGACTCTGGCTACATGCTAGCCCCAATGTAGAAGGGATAACTACGGACTGTCATACACTGATTGGAGCCAACAAGGGAGAGAGAGTGAGAAAAGAGATATATATTAAATTAAAATTGATGTTTCCATAGTTCCTACTGAACCCAATTAATGTCAAAATCTTTAAGCTTTGTGAGCCATTTTTGTGTATCTTGAGAAATGTAAGGTTTAGATGTAGTCTTCTCCTCTGGTTCCTTAGATGCTCTGTGATCAACCTTATTATCCTTGCTAGTATCTGCTTGCCTATTTTGGTGTCTTACCTTGAGTGACAAAAGACGAGACACTTCATGAAGGCCTCCCCACTTCTCCAGTGCACGGGCAATGTCATATCGCCCTACAACAAGTTTTCAGAAGATCAACCCCAAATTGAAAAAGAAAGTTATGTGTAAAAGGACAGTAAATTACAAAAAATTATTCATTTAATCGATGAATCTGCTATATTACATAATTGCTTGCTTGGTCAGCTCCATGCAATAGATTACTGATTGATTTCACTTATTTTGCAGTATGCAACGCATTTTTCTTTTGATGTTCTACAAATATTGCATAAAACAACTTTTCTGGGGTAACCAGAATTCAGAGATCAAGGGCCAAAGCTTATGTATCTGCTGACTGAAGAGAACACAGAACTGGAAGTTAAAAAGAGATGTTAAAACCACTGGACTACTTCTAATTCTTGGTTTAGGACATTTAAGAAGCAACAAAAAGAGTAGTGCAACAAGAAATAGCATCATAATTGAATTACCTGCGCGCTCAAAAGATTTCCTACTGGGCATAAATGATGAGTCCATTCCCCAGTTCTTTTGGAACCGGCTTATCTGCAAGATAAATCAGATTGATGTCAAAAGTCTACATTATCAACAGGAGCACGTATCATCAACATTAGTACAATGTTTCTCCCATAAATATAATAGTGAGAATGAATCAATCAATTTTCCGTTGATTCAAGAGGACTTGGACCACCTACTTTCATTTTACTGGTTAAACAATGCATGAGTCATATAGAATCAAGACAAGAATAAACCAATTCAGTAAAACATATTGATACACCACTCAAAAGCATCCTGAATTAACAACCCACCTCTCCTTGCAAATTCTCAAGGTTGTCCCAGTAACCCTTTGGTTTTCGATGCTTGTAAGCAAGAGAAAGATTCATGATTGATGCAATCCTTCTAAATCCACCCATACGTGTGATAGCCTTCTCAATGTCCACCCTGCCATGTAAACGAAGTTGCTTTCTCATGGGCATGAATCCTTCCTGTCCATGTTCTGTAATAAACTTTAGAAGCTCAGCCTTAAGGACCTCAATGTCCCTTTGGAGGCCTGGAACCCTGGGTCTGTGTCTCAATGAAGTTGAACCAGTGGAATCCGGAATCCTCCCAGGTGTCATGCTGCAATCAGCTTTGTTGTTACTATTGGATGAAGCATGTGGTCTCTCTAAATATTTTCTGTGTCCACATGTTTCTGAAGAGTGTTTGGGTTCTTTTTTTTCGATGTAGTCTCGTATGGCGCATAGGTTTGATGGGAGATCCTCATATATAACCTACAAAGAAAAGTAATCAATTGACTTAATTTTGGCAAAATTTCTTAAGAGGGTCTTTATGACAATCTAACTGGAAATGACTAATATATTTCCTCAGACAATCTCCTTGATTATGCAAATTCATCACATACACTTTCCGATGAAAATTCAATGGTTTTTCTGTGGAAATTATATATATATGGATTACATGAAACTATTATCTCAAAATGCAGCAATTGTGCAGTTGATATGATCATGTCGTGGGAAACAAAAATCTTAATGAATTTATGAAATGCCATATTTGAAGATTATTAGGGGCATTATTTGCTTTCTGTTTCAGAGATGAACCCAATCGAGGGCTTAAATTCACACAAACTCTTCTACAAAGGAAGATGTGTGGCAGTTCTAATGAAGCATGGATATAGCCTTACAGGTACAGGACAGCTAGAATATGACATGGATAGACTTGGACTTTTTTTTTTGGAGCAAGAACAAAAGGTAATTTATTATTTACACAGCATCAAGGGGGTGCAACCCATTACACTTTTGGTTAGTTACTGTCTGTCAAATTTTTTATAAACTCTAACATGTCTTCCTTATTTACACAATCTACCTGAAACCCATGTTTGTAATACATACAGCCAACGCCCTCTGATTACATTCACTCCTGTTTCCTGGTCTGACAGGACTATGTTAATGATAATAATGATAATAATAACAATAATAAAAGGTTTGACATGAAACTGTTGTGATCTTTACATTTTAAGGAAAAAATAATAAACAACAGAAGGTTTAACATGTATTGAAATGCAGCCCGAAAGCAACAAAAATATGACAGAAGAACCTTTTCACAGTTCAATATCCTAAAATATTTTAAAGTAAACATAAAGTTACAATCTCAAGTTTACCATACTATGTAAGAAATATTGTCTGCTCAAAAAAAAAAAAATGAAAAGATGCTATCTAAGAAAGACTCAAGATTATTAACTAACTTTTCATCGTCTATAATGTTGGAATGGAACGTGCAAGGAAAGAAAATCATCGCAAGAGGGAATGGAACTTAAAAAAAAAAAGAGTTCCCTTATAAGAGGATGGATTTTTCTCATATATTAAGGATCTCCAAGACGACATATAGTGATATATTAACACACAAGGAAAGAGCATGCCTTCAAAGAAGTCTTACCGGATTCTGAACATGTAAAAAGAAAAAAAGAAGTCTTACTGGGGTTTGATCAAAATTCTTTTTTCTCTTTCCTTCCCAATGCCCTATGGTCAAGCTTATCTATAGTAAAGCTCATCTATGTTCAACATGCTTTCCAAAGATAATTCATCTCCTACTTATATTAAACCTTACATTTCAAATTCAGAAAACTATACGCATTCAAGGTCCTACTGATAATCGAGATATACACTAACAAATCCTCATAACTTATGTGTTTGTCAAGTTCAAGCAAGTTCCCCCATGTCAAGGAAAGATGAATTGATATAACCTGATTGATCCATAACCTGACTACTTCAATTTGATGTGTCAAATTAGTGTCCATAAAACATATATCAACAATTGCACAAAAGGCTTCTCCTAGTGTACAATAAATGGTAAAAAAAGCTTACAAGTGAATTGGGCAAGCACAGATGCCTGCATAGTTAGGTTCTTATGGTTTCCCTCAACTGTACTCATAGTCGATAAGGTAGCAAAAGATCATATGTGGCTCCAAAACTTTCACAAGGATGTGTGGTGATCCCACAATTTTTTTGCCACAAGATTGAATAATGGCTTATGGTTTGTACAACTATGTGACTGGAGTTATAGATATCAATAAATGAAGTTTTCAGGTCAAATTAATGTGGGAAGCACATTAATCTCTTTCCAAAAAGAGTTAATCTTGCTATGTAAAAAATATTTAAAAATAAGATTTTATTTTTTTCTGTTTCCTACTGTTTAAGTGATGTACTTATCCAGGCACATTGGGAAGGCATTCTTGTTTGACAGAGATATGCCACTACTTCGGACAGCTATTGAAATATCCCTTCTTGACAAGGTAGTTCATATTCCATAGTTCTAACATATCATCACTACCTACAATATGGGGAAAAAATGTAGCACACAAAAAGCATGGAATAAGTACTCATGTCCAAACTGTAAACTGCACCCTGATAGGTTAACTGAGTAAACTACCAAGATAAAAAGAATCCTTTGCTTGGCAGAAACACAGAAAAACTTTGAGTGAGTCAAAAAATGATAGGAAGGAGATGAAGTTGTTCTTTACATCCATGTCCTTGGCATGATCAGTGAGAAATAAATGTTTGGGAAAAGAACATAAAGTTGAAGAAATGAGGCAAATTTTATTAATAACATCTTCATCCACTCGTTTTTTCCTACCTTTTAAGTTAGGAGGATTCAAAAATGTATACCAAGGTTTCTGCCAGGCAAAAGACATGTTTAATCTCTCCTCTAAATTCAACTCCTTTTTCCATGTTTCAGCTTCTCTTCTTTGGTCTGAGTGTAAATAAAAACCAATATCAAGAAAAGCGAACAATCACAAACCTCTTCCATCATAGCTTCTGAAAGAAAGGTGTCTTTGTGCATTTTTGAGTCCACACTATACTTTAATAGTGTGTGATGACTTCCCAATTGCTCTAGAAGCCATTTCCCTTGAAATGAGTCAAAATCCCCCTCAACCTGCTCAAATCTAATCTCCTGCTCAAGATGTTCACGCAAATCAAGGACAACCCGTGCATGAAGTACCATATACAATAAGCCTTTGCATCCTTCCTGAGAAAAGGAATTTACCATGAGTAACAGATCCTGCAATGAACACATTATAGACATTCTTTGGCAGTTTGGAACCAGGTGAGAACATCAATGTCATAATATTTTCAATAAGCTATAAGAGGAAGTAAACAAGAAAGAAAGATGATAAACATTCAAGTATGGCATTCGCCACTAATAAAATGGTCGCCTAACTTTGTACTTTGGAATAATTAACAACACTGAAAGAGTGTGATTAACATCAAAAAGGTGATGAAATTTTCCAGACTTCCTAATGCAAAAAATAAAATAAAATGAAGTTCAATATTATGATATCAGTGGGGAAAAAAAAAAAAAAGGAGCTAATTACACTCCAATTACACATTCCACACAGTGCAATAAGGGTAGCACCCTGAATTAGGGCAAAATACTTTCAGAGATTTGAAAACTCAATAAGAACAATCTATTACATAAAAGAAAAGTTAATGACTACAGCATTAACGAAACTCTTCCTGATTCCTTCCATAATTAAAATGAATATCAAGGGTCCAGGGTCCATTTTTCTGATTGATTACAGAATCATTTAACCTGTGGTTAGTGATGAAGCTCCTTTATTTTTTTTTTTATTTTTTTTATTTTTTGCTATGGAGAAGATCTGGAGTCACATCCTTTGGGAGTTCTGTCCCACGAACAGAGTCTTGAATCACCAACCTCAAATGCTATATTTTTCCAAAAATTCTTATTATTCCAAATAGTACTCATTTGTGACATAGATCTTATCTTTTGTCTTTAAGTCTTGTCTTTTCTGTGCTTTTTGATTCATGACACATTTCTTTAGGGAGCACAAACCACGGTATACCTGCTCAAGAAAGGAGAACTAAACTGTGCCAAAAGCTGAACAAATAAAAATTGATAGTGCTATAAGAAATTAATACGAAATGCTTCCAATTATTTTGTTTTGGTAAGAGTGTAAATTATTTATCTTTCACTTATGCCATGTCAATATTACTCTTTAAGGACAAAAAATTTTTGGTAAGCAGTATTTATGTAGTTTCGTGAATTCATTCCTTAAGGACAAAATATTTGAATTTAAACAGTGTCATTATACATGAAGACTCTCTCATACCTGAAGGATGCGTACTTTGTTGTTTTCTCGTGATAAAACCTTACTGATAGCCAGATTTGGAACTATTCTGTCAAGAAAAGAAAGAACTTCATCAGGAAATAGAACAGGGAAGGAGACATGTGACTGGAAAGCCATAAAAACTTGGATAGCAGGAAATCCATAAACCTTTGATCTAAACTTAATCAATTTAACCTAATAATAAAAGGACATGGCCTCCACTCTTCCATAAATTAGAGTTATAATAGCACATGATCCATGCAACATGATGGTGGAACATAGGAGGACTGGAACCACCATAATCCCTGCAAACCTGATTAACATATCTTAATATGAGCAGAATCTATCTTCACATTATCCCAGGCTTGAAACCTTGACAGAGATAGTATTACTTCTAAATGGTTAGTTAATGCTGGATGCACAATTCTTCACGCTAGCCCCAGTGGCAGAATCACAGAATTTACTCAATTCATAGAAAGAACATCAATACCATAGAGTTTGAACAGATAAGGTCAATGACAAAGTTCATGAGTCATTAATATAATCAAACCTAACATCATTAGGATTATATTTTGTGAGTATACCAAACCAAAAAATATTTGGTGCTTGTGGAGCAACAAAAGAACTTACACAAAAAAAAAAACACTATTTTAAGGAAAAATTAGGTGATTCACTTCACAAGTATACTATTACCTTATAACAACAAATTACTGAATTTGCTGTATCAAACTTAAGAGACAAAAATTCATTTTTTTATTTAATTAACGTTGTTGTTGTTTGTGAAGAATCACATCACAAGAATGAACCTCTGTTCTGAACAACAAAGTTGTCTTTTGCCCCCCTTTTTCTTCCAAGAGAATCTTTTGAAATATATTGCCACTCTTATCCATGTTTTATCACACTGTTTAGCTAAATGTTGAGTTTAGATTTTAACTTTTTTCTATTTCTATTCATGATCAATGGATTCTGTCAACTTTCCAATTAGATTTAATAACTATACGAGAAATATAGTGTTGATAAGACAAAACCTTTTCTTTTTTCTTTTTAAATTTTAGTGAGGGAAATTGTCCCCTAGCTAGTCCACATTCCTTTCATTCCTGAGTCACATCTTACAGAAATATTAAATACCATCCCTGGATCTTGCTCGTTTCACATTCTAAAGTGTGGCAGAATCATAGAAGCTGTAGAAGTATGGTTTGACATTTTTCAACTATGCTAGCTAGTGCTACCATGAAATTTATGTAATGTGTATGTGTACACAGCAGATCTAGAAAAGCAGCCAGTTTAACAAAACATCTTAATTAATGTATGTAGTCTGTAAAACAGAGGCACTAGTTCTCCAAGTTAAGCGGGATTATCCATCATTAGAAGATGAAGAAACAAGAGCACTATTACTTACTCTGGAAGATTCTCATAAGCAGTTAAAATATTCCAAACTTCACGAACAGGTGCTTTAACTGTTATGCTAGCAACAACACAGCGGTGAACACCTCCATTTTCCTTCAGCCCAAAACCAATTTATCAGCAGCTGCTAAAATGAAAGTGGCCCTCCCTGGGACAGGAAGGACTTGTGAGAATAGTCTAGGGTCAATCAGTTACCAATAGGCCATCAAATCTACGAAGATGAACTTCATCCACCATGCAAGGCTTATCAAGTCTGCAAACTTTTCCAAACACACCCCAGTTACTGTTCAGCTCACTAGGAGATTGCATGGGGCCATGATTGGAGTTGGCATAATCCTTTTTAGAGTCCATGGGTAATATTTTGTTTTTCTCAAACAAAGCACCATCAAAGTTGATGTCAGGCAAAGGTACCGTACTCAAGGAATCTTCTGTCACTGGCATCTTCAAATTACCTTCAAAATTACTTTCAGATTGACAAGCCAAGGCTCGGAGATTCACAGGAAGATCTGATCTGATAATCCTCTCCAAGAAAATGGCTGGGAAGTTAAACCTAGGTATCACATTTACTTCATATGATAAAACTGTCATCGCAGATCTGCACGAACAAAAGATATCAAAAAAAGCAGCTCATACTAGATCTCTAGAAAAAGAAAAATGTAATCTTCGACTTCCATTACAAGATAAAAAGCTAACTACATGAATAAGGATCTTGGACTAAGAACATCAGAAAGATTATGAATCCCTAACGAAAACTTTAACGAATAAAATGTTACTGTTCCTAAGACATCTATTCAGTTGTGTGTGTGTATGTATTGTATTATGTATGGTGTACATTAGATACTTCATCCCCGTAGCAAGGCATATAAGCTAATAATACTGCATTCAAGGTTTAATATCTTCTGGTTGCTTGGATCTTTATGAGAATGCATCTTTCACACGGTTAAAGCTTAAGCTGATATGGCTTTTGGCCCCCAAGCTAATGAAAAATCTTGTGGTCAAGAAAATTTCATGTGGAGTTATGATAGGTCACTTGTTTTAACTATGTTCCCCCTAGTTTTCTTTTTTGTGTTTCCCTTTCAAATTTGTTTTCCTTCCCTACTGCCCCTTTCACCTTTTGTGTTGCAATAGCATTTTTATGAAATAAGCAATGGTGGATGTGGATTTGTCATTGTTCGAGATAAAAATAAGTGTTTTAACCAATGCAAGCAACTCTAGTTTAAAATTTTATTTGCACAGATACGGACCACCAGCTCTGCTCTTTCGGAAAAGGTTCAGGCAAGTACAATCTGAAGAGGCTCGAAAATGATAATCAAGTAGCCATAATTAGATTAACCTTAAGAGCAATCCAGGGCCTCCTACTCTGGCTGTCTTTAGACTTTAATTACCGTATAAATGAAACTTCAGTAGTCTTTCAGGGCACATACAATATACTCTAACTTCCAACAATCTTTCCTATGCTACACTTATGGCAACTGTCAACTACAATTTTGAATGTCACCTAAACCACAGGAATATCTTCTAAAATTAGACATTATACAAAAAACAATTCTAGAAAGACTAAAAATCATACATAGAGTTTTTGTTTCAAAGAAAACTTCCTACTAAGTTCTTTTTTGTCTTGAAGAAAGAAATAGATGCATTGAAACTTAATTCCTTCTTGCATAATACCCTGCACTGATTAAGCAATAAATAATTTCTTATAAAAAGCAGCCATATTGATCAAATAAATTATCACAAACACAAAAGATAAATCTCAAAGAACATCTATTGCTCTAACAAGTACAAAATAACATAATAGAACAAGAAATTAGAATGGATGCCGAATAGTTGGGCTTAAGACTCATTTGAGTATTAGATGAGAGAATCTTCACAGAAACATGCTAAACAAAAGAGCCAGTGCGCTGTGTGCAGATGTAGAGAAATATATCTTCAACGCAAAACATAATACATCTACAATGCGTGGCTTTCGGACAAAGTATGTGAACTATACCCTGTCACAGATTTTACCGACCATTTGCCTTCAAACTTCTTAAAGTCTCCATCAACCATGGAAAAGTGAAGTTCACGACCATTGGGCTGAACCAATAGCAAATATCAAGAAGATTAGAGGCAAGACTGGGCATGCATAAATGAAAATTTTAAAAGTCAAGATAAAGACAATAAAAGTTCAATTGCAAGGATCTACAGGAAAATGCAAGATAAAACAAAGAATCATGACATCTTGGTTATTTGGATCACAGAATTAATTTCAGAAGTGAAGATTTCCATAACAAGCAAAGCTGGAGATATAGTGATGCACGTTAGACTCTCTTTTTTTTTTTTTTCTCTCTTTTTTATAAGCTTTACTATGATACACTACCCAAGAATGCATACATACATACAAACATATGAATATATACATTACATGCCTTAGGTTATAGTTATATATCACATCATTCGTACTTATGACTTATTTTGACTGAAGTTAGAAGAAAGATGCAAAAAACACCCTGGGCTATAACATTGTTGTCAAAACACAATGAAAACAATCAGAAGTTATAGTAGCCAAAGAATCTAAAGTGACAACAAAATAAATAGATCAGCAAGGAGATAAAGAGGAAAAAGACGATAGAAAAGATCAGGTCATAGTTAACCATATTAACCCACAGACGTCCAACTTCATGCCAAGTTTATTCATCCGCTCTTGGGAAAGGGAGAAAAAAAAAACTACAAGTTACCCTCAGTATTAGAAAACTCAATTTTGTCAGCTAGCACTTCTCAACACATTATGTAAAAGTCAAACAGGTAGTGCAATATACTTACACGGCTATCTCTATGCAGATGAACATGTTACATTCACAACAGCAATCAGGCAGTTAGTTGGTTCAGTTAGTTTTACGTACACAAAAGACTCAGTCTCCTTGGCAAAAACAAGAAGGCCTAGTTTGAACATCATGCCCATTTAAATCAAGTCAGCCTATCGTCGGAAAAATATAGACATATGCTCCAAAAGAGGAGAAAGATAATGGAGATGCTGAACATCAAAACCAGATGTTTTCATTGAGTCTATATACAGGCAGAGTTTATACAGTTATTTTATTTTTCTGTCAATATGGACGTATACAGCATGTTATGTGTGTGCAACAAACAGGCATCCTACATAATCTATTACAGACTAATGGATTCATCTAAATTGCATGAAGAGACATTATTTCTTAAGTTCTATACTTTACAGGAAAACCATTTCTGATATCTTCTATACCATGTAGAATTCCCTGACAAGTGCGATTTAAGACTATTGACCAAAGAGTATATGAATATGCGCTAAGAATGCCATCTGTTCATAACTACAGAATCCTGAAGTGATACCTGACATTGACTGAAATCATGGCAAATTCCAGAGTGTAGCCCTAAATAGTAAACTAAGAAAATGGAGGATGAGATTCTGTACCCCACCCCAACTAATCTTGCGGAGCTTAGGGATGGGAAGGAGGGTCCAAAAAAAGGGATCTAATGGCATGCCAACCCCAGCAATAGTTATGTTAGTTGGCCATGATGTTAGTCCACCATGATGTACCAATCAGCAGCAACACATGCTGGTTACAATGATGAGTAAGTGGAATCTGTAACAAAAGTATTGTGAAAATAATTTTTTTTTAAAAAAAAAAAATCTTCTTAATTTGTTGCAAAGACCAGAGTGTACACATTACTGGGTTCAGGATGCTTACTGAATTGGGAAATTCTTGTAGATCTAGGACAACACGAGCTTCAATATGCCAATATAGTGCCCTCTGAAAGCCTCTTTGCTCCAGCCATATACGCCCAGGATGTGGGCAAGGAATTCTCCCACTGGATCCAAAAATGTTAATTTCCATATTTGAAGAGGAAAATAATGCCTCTGAGAGCACATTAATCATGCAGAGAAGGTTCTCTATAAAAGAGTAATCACAAAAGACAGATTGGAGATTGGCTAACTGAAAGAAAACCTTGACAGGTACAGTAACTGCCATTGTTCAATAAAAAGATTAGAAAGTTGACATACCATTGCAGAATATTTGCTTGCTAATAAGTATTTATGAGTCAGAAGCAAATTAGTAAGAAAGGTAATTCACTGATTCTTAGAAAAACGGTTCCTAAAACATATTCTATATCTGAAGAAAAATAGAAAGTTCAGTATAGTAGCTAGATGCAATAGAATGAAGTGAATAGAGAGGAGAAAACTGAGGAGCCACTCCAACAGAACTTATCACTAGTTACTTAGTATCTATTTGCACCCAAAAAGGGCAGCTATCCTGCTCTGTCTGAGAGAATTGGAATGGAATTGGTGTGGTTCGCTAGCTTGTACTATGATGCTTCAATTGCAAAGAGGACAAGTAGTGAATGTGCAATAGTGAAATGTAAGGGTATGAGCCTTTATATAGCCCTAAGGCCATAATCAGTAAAGTACAACTTCAAGCAAAGGAATTGACTCCCTCAAGGATGCACAAGCTTGATTCAATAGGAAATGGACAAAACGTTAATGACATGCAGCTAATTACTAATAAATATTTTAATTATGGAGTGAAAAGAGAAAAGATTTTCTTACATTGGTGAAGGCTATCAAAATTGAGAGAAAGAACTTAATGGGTTTATATGCTATTATGCAGAAGTCAAATGAAACTCAGGGCAGGAGTTCACTCTGCTTCAGTATTTCAAAAGAATATTTGTTTCTGAAAACCATATTGTCAATTCAAATCAAATTCTGTTGAACATTTGCAAGATTTACTAAATAAACTCACTTACAATTTATTTGGTGACTACTGTGTCCACAGATATCATGTTGACAAAAACTATCATCTAACCATTCACCTGGTATGATCTCATTATAAATCGAATCCAGGGTCTGTAATATCTAGATAACAACAAAAAGATAGCTTAATTGAACATATCTCCTGAAATGGGAGTTTTAAGAATACGAATTTCTAATTACGAAGACTTCATATTATGACTAACACGTGTTCCATGAACTAAACTCATTCCTAGATCTCCACTTGACCCCATTCCACTGGTTTGTTCGCCGAGGTTATCAAAGAAAAACTACAAACATCAGACTTCAATTTCGAGCATTAAGTTCATTTGCATTTAACAAGGGAAAATGAAAAGATATATATGACAAATAAAAACTTTTTTAAATGGTAAATGAGAAAATTGCCTGCAAACAAGGTTAGGAATAAAATCGGCAAGGCGCTCATAATCTGTGAGAGCGTTCCAGACAGACTCAACGTCTGCATTGACTGAGATTTCGGCCTTTATCTTCCTTTCCCTCCAAGAAATCACTTCTACTTCACAACGGACTATTCTCTCTTCTCCTGCTTCTTCTTTTTCCTCAACTTCTTCTTCAACCTTATCCAAAACCTCTTTTCTTCGGAAACCATTATGGTTGTTGTTGCTTTTGTGGTGACTTTCGACTTTTAATTCGGCCCCGTCAGTGTTAGAAAAGACTCGACATGCACGGATTGCCAAAGGGTTAACCTGAAGATAATCTACAAGGGAAGGGCCAGTTCTGTAAGTAACGTTGAGTGATCGATTTCCATAGCTGAAGCTTGAGGCTCTGCTAGCAATCATGGAGAGAGAGAGTTGACAGTGGTCGTGAACTGACTGTGTGACTTGAAACCGTTAGGTGACAACCACCTGTTTGGATTTCCCAATTTCTATTTTTCCGGATATTTTTGGTTTTTTGTCATCTACTGCTAAAGAACAGACTCTTTGGTGTCAACTGTCAGCAAACGTGTGGCTCTAATTAACCTCTGGAGTTTGTGACCTGTGGTTGGTCACGCTTAACGTTTTTAGTCTCTGAGGTCCTTTGTCCTTTTTCTTTATTCTTTTAAAAAACAAAGGCCCCCTGCCAATTCACGAGGCTTAAGCCAAGGCTATGCCTGTAGGGTCGGGCTCTCAACGGGTCAAATATTAAAACTAGGTTTCACTGTCCCTCTTTTGAAGCACGGTCGCGTTTGGTCAGAGGAAGACCGTAGATCTCCCAGGGAAAAAAATTCGTCCAGAGCTTGTCTTCTCCTCTTGTACAGAGGCAAGCAGCGTAGGAGCTTAGTCTTCAAGGGAGCCGTGAGGAGCTGGATGATGACGGCAGGCGAGGGGCATCCCAGCCGAGCCGGTAGAAGCGTTGTAGCAGACAATGACCAGCCGGACTTTGAAACCACGGAGAGGATTGAGCCAATTATGAGCTTCGATAAGATGGGCTTAAAGGAGGATCTGCTCCGTGGAATCTACCAATATGGTCTTCAGGAGCCCTCGGCGATTCAGCAGAGGGCGGTGATGCCCATAGTCAACGGCCGTGATGTTATCGTTCAGGGTCAGTCCGGTACGGACAAGGCCTCCATGATCGCCCTCACCGTTTGCCAGATGGTTGACACTTCTAGCAAAGAGTAAGGTTTCTTTTTTTTTATTTTTAATCCTTTTATAAGGAAAACCCTAAGTTGAATTTTGAAGAGTGTTATTTGTTTTTCTTTGTTTTCTTGATAGCCTTAATTTAGAGTAGAGAAGCCATAATTTTTTATGTCTGTCCATAAGTCAGTAGATGAAAATACCCAAAACTCTTTTCTGGTTTATATTTAAAGTAAAAGCATCAGCTTGGTTATCTGGACTTGCTGATAAATAAATCTGTCTTCATTTGGTATCTGACCACAAAGTTTCAATTGCTTTAACCTGAGCCTTACCTGCTTGTTTGAATAGGGAAACCTGAAATTTCTTGTCCGCAATGACTTAGTAAGGAAACTTGAACTATGAATTTATATGCATGTCTCTTGCTGATTGCTTCTGTTATGTAACCATATTTTGAACCACTAACATCACTCTTCTCAATTTGAAAATTTAAAGTACTGGAAAATTTGAGTTATTAGAGTGCAGAATTAGTTACTTGATTATATGTAATTTTAGATTCACCTAGTTAAACTGTATCACAGGGTTCAGGCATTAATCTTGTCACCTACAAGGGAACTGGCATTGCAGACAGAGAAGATGATACTGCTCATTGGGGGTTTTATGAATATACAGGCACGCTCATGTCTTGAAGATGAAAATGTAGGAGAAGACATCAAAAAGCAAGACCATGGTCTACAAGTGGTCTCTGGAACTCCTGATGGACTCTTTGACATGATAAAGAGGCAAATGCTCTGCACTAGGTTCATTAAGTTACTAGTTATGGATGAATCTGATGAGATGTTGAGCAGAGGGTTCAAGGATCAAATATATGAACTTTGCAGATATCTTCCTCCAAATCTTCAGGTTCAGACTCTGTCTTTATGTGAATGCTTAGCCTCAAGCAGTTGATTGGTTAAGCTTCTTATCACTTATATGCATCACAATAGAGAGAAGAAAAAAGAAAATAACCACTTTACCTCCTATTCTGAAGTAATATTTTCTACTCAATTGTCTTTTTTCTTCATTTTTTTTTTCCTTGAAATGCTTGTAATTTTTGTTATCAAGCAGCATTTTTGTCATAGTTGTTGTTGATCAAGCAACTCAGCCATTGTTCATGTTGTTTGTATCTTGTGCCCGTGCATTAGAATTTAATTGGTTCCTGTTCTTTACATGTGAGTTATCTGCTTGTAGATTGTCCTTATATCTGCTACCCTTCCTCTTGAAATCTTGGATATGTCTGGCAAGTTTATGAGAGATCCTGTGAGGATCCTCATGAAACATAAAGAGTTGACTTTGGAGGTAAATTTTTGTTTTCTTTATTGCTGTCCATTGAGTGCACATATGGAATTTGATACAAGCTTTCATTTTATTGTGGATTTATAATGACAGGAAAGCAAACAACTTTGTGTTGGGGTTGAGAGAGAGGAGCAGAAGTTTGATACGCTCTGTGATCTTTATGATACCCTTACAATAACTCAAGCTATTATTTTCTGCAACACTAAGGAGCAGGTAATACTACTGATCTAATTTTGCACTAATATTTGTAACAGTGTTGTTTCATGCCGTTGTTTCATGTAAATTTTATATGAATGTTAGATTTTATAAGAATTTTTGAGGCCCGTATAGGAATATTCTAGCTATGTGGGTTTTGGTCAGCATTTGGACTGAGAATCAATTTGGTTTTTATGTTTGCGCGAAGCGTATATTTAGAGTTTGTATGGATTTAGTGAATATTGAACTTTGATTTTTGTCAGAGCGGAGAATCTTAAAACTAAAAAAAGGATTTGCTGAGTCTTTGTTTTCTGATTTCCTTTGATTAAACAGCTCAAAACTTGTGTCCTACTTTATTGATGGGCCTATTGTCAGAAACAAACACCATCTAGAAGACCAGGAGCTGATGACTTTGGCCGAGCAGTATCAAGGGCTGCAGTGGCACAGATATGTGAAAATCTCGGGTATGACGGTTTCAGCAGTCCTGCTTTGGAGATTCTGGCTGATGTTGCAATCCGATACATCCGTGACATGGGGAAAACAGCAAGCTTCTATGCTAATCTAGCTGGGAGGACCCAGTGTAATTTGTTTGATATCATTGAGTCTTTTGAAGATTTGGATGGGGTGCAAGGGCTTCTGACTATGTCAGGGGCTGAAAATTGTCTTGTGGGTTCGAGCAAAGTGAGGGAGATGATTGATTTTATGGCTTCTAGTAAGGAAATGTCCTTTGCTCAGCCTGTGCCACGGTATCCAGTTATTAGGAGTTGGAGGATGATTCCTAGTTTTGCACAAATGGGTGAAACCCCACCTGGCAAGCATATTCCAGCCTGGTTGCCTGCCTTTCCTGATCCTCACACTTACAAGCACACACCAATGTGGAACCAAAGGACATCAGATCCTCGGGCTGATAAGATTGAGCAGGCAAGGCAGCGGAGAAAGGCAGAGAGGGCATTGTTGAGTTTGCAACAGAGACTTGTTTGTAAAGTTTCAAATGAAAGTTCCACCTGGGGAGCCTTGGAAGATGGGAAAGAAGAATCACAAGAATCTGGAAATGAGCAATTTCATTCAGCGCCTTTGCAGTTGGGAGAGAATAATGTTGCTCCATTTCTTTTGCCAGCTAAGGGTGCTGATGATGCAGTGAATGGAAACACTTTATCTGTGCTGGAGGCATTTGCTCCTGCAATTGAAGCAGTCAAGGTTGGGTTTTGTGATGAGGGAGATGGTGACAGGAAGTTCCTTCCTGACAAGAGGCCTGCTATACATTTTAAGCTCAGAACTGGCAAGAAACATTTAGGTGAATATCTGAATTTGAATCTCCAGAAGAAGGGTGAAGGAAGAGCTGTGGCATTTGTGCGCGATGAGGAGAGAGATGACAAGAAAAGGAGAGCCGAGTTCATTCTTAGACAGTGTATGGAAAACCCACTGGACCTCAATCAGTTGTAAATTTAAATCGTTGACAGAGGCTGTATGATGGTAGTCTTGACTTCTAATTTGGTAGTAGCAGTGGATTATGGATTACTAATGTCACGGTTGAGTTGTGCATGGATGACATGAGAATTTTGTGGCAAGTCACTGGTAATTCCACTTGGAAATTTTGGGACTCACAGGGTTGCATTGTTTTTACCTTACTGTGACTGGCGTAAACTCTTTTTTTTTCCCCTGAAGGTGGTATTGCCTTTCATTTGATACTGTTGTAACAACACTGGCTTCTGTATGTGCAAAAGGTACTGAATTGCTACCCTGAAGAAGTTGTGTTGTAATTCCTTGCCACCAATAGAAGCTGAAAAACAAGAAAGAACATGGAAAAGAAGAAAAAGAGGCAACTGAAAGCATTCTTTTTCAATTCCAGGTAAACAAGAAAATTCATTCTTTGCCAATGGAATGTTAAAATTCAGTGCTGCATTGTTCCAATTATGAGCTTTAGGAAGGAATAGGCATTTTTCAGGAACTGTCTTTCCTTGAGAAAGTAGTAATGTATACAGAAAGTTTTTCTTGTTGAACAAATTGAGAAAGACTTGGCTTTTATTTTCATTTTTAACAATTGATGATGATTAAAAATAAGCAAAAAGATTAAGAAATCATTTTGTACTTGTTTTGTTGCTTAATGAAGGTGATTGTCTGAGGAAGCTAAAAATGATAGTAATTTGGGGAAGAGACAATAGGTTGGTTTGATTTGTTACTAAATTTGTTCGCCTGAGTTTAAGAAATTGAGTTAGCAACAAAAGCGTAGAATCTTGTTACATGAACAATAGAACATAGAATTTGTAGGACATAGTGCTATGACAAATTCATATGGTGATTCAGCGGTATGGACTATGATTTGTATATAGCAACAAATAGAATTCTCATTTGATTGGAATTAGGAATTTCAAATCCTAAAAGGATTGAGTGCCAACAGTCAGATACCGCAATTTCTTTATGTTCAAGAATCTGAATAATGGTAATATTTCCGTTGCATTTGGTGTTTGGATAAGAGGGCTAGCAGACAAATGGAGTCACTCTAAAACTCAAACTCATGAAGTAAGTACCACTATAAATTTTAAACATTCCATCCAAGTTAAATAGAAGAGGTAATAAATAATTAATTATATAATTAAATACAAAAATTATTTATATCATAGTTCTTCATATAAATTTTTTGAAGCTTTAATAAATATTTACAAATTCAATTCATTAGACATTTTTTTAAAATATTAATCAAGTAAATTTTAATTTTTTTATACTTGATTTTTAAGGAATACATGAATTCTATGATGGATTACTAAGCACTAACATAACACATAATATCTTAATCTATATTTGGAAGATAAAAATAAAATATTTCAAAAATTTACTAAAAAACTATGACAACTTTTTCTTTAATTTTTTAATTTTATTTTTGTCTTAAATTTTCTTCTTCAAAAAAACATCATTTTGATTGAAAAAACATGTACGGGTAAAAATGAAATTTTTAGAAAAGCAAAATTTTATCTAATTTTACTTATAACAATATCACTTCAACATTCTTTTATTTAATTAAATTCAATGCTAGTTCAATGGTTTTTGTTATTTAACTAAAATTTAGTTTTTAATTGAATTTATAAAAATGACTCGAATTTTAAGAGATATACAGAAGATATTACTTCAAATGTGAGATAATCATATTAATTTTGAAACATGCATATTTTTAATATAATAAATTATGGTAAACATATTAAAGCCTCACTTAATATGTAATATTAATATTATCATGTATTTGATGTCACATAAAACAAAATAAAAATAATAATGATATATATATTTAACATGTGGGTAGAGACAAAAAGAGAATCACACTTACCTATGTACATGTAATGGTATGTGCTTGCAAAATTAATATAGCACATAACGTATGATACACTTACGTACACTTAAACAAATAAAAAAAAAACAATTGAGGGATCCATATGATAAAAGGGGGAAAAAAAATCAACACAAAAGATTCAACAAATTCAGAAAAAAAAATTAGGGTTAAGGATTTTTAGGTCAAAATCTCTAGATCTCCTTCTCCATGCACACTTAGTCTTTATACAGTTTTACAAGGGATGAATGAATCTAAAATTTGCAGGAAAAACCTAGAAGAGAAGAAAACAGAGAGAGACTGGGGAGAAAATCTCTTGTGTTCTGATTACAAAGACTTAAATAATTTATTTTGGTAATAAGATTCACAAAGTAGAAAAGAAGTTAACATATCATTAAAAAATTATTATTAAATTTTTTTATATTATATTATGATGTTTAAAACTCGTATACTTTAATCAGATATTTTTTTCAATGTAATATACTTTATATGTATATTATTAAATAATATTAATTATTGTTATAATTAATTCTAAAGTAAAATAAGTAAAATCACGAAATATTTTTTAAATTATCAATCAAATTTTGTTTAAAAAGTGATAAAATGCATCGTAATTTATATCGTGCTTACTACATCATCTCTCTTTAAAAATAAATTTGAGCATATTTTGACCTTTTTTCTCTTTACATTTTTTACTTTTTCTCTCTCCACAAAAACAGAAAGAAAGCTCTTAAAATATGCGACTGCACTTAAAAACAAAAAAAAAAAAAATGAGTTCCTCATCAAACAATTAAAGACAACTTTTTAACCAATTCTAAGAATAAATGAATGAGTGCAATGTTGTTTAAAAAAACTATTTTGATACCAGAGGACCAAAATGATCTTAATTAAGAGATTGCTGTTCCTCTTTTAAAAATAATGATACTTAGATCTTTTAAGATCTTCAAAAGTAACGAAGGTTTTCATTTTTACAACAAAATATTGTCGAAATCTTAAATATAAATTATATAAACAAAAACTATTAACCTTTCAATTTTTAATAACAATACCAATTTAAAATTTTACTTATGGTACCAAAATTAGTCAATATTGATCAATGAAATTAAAATTAAATAATAAGATTTCACTTCATTTAAAAAGTGAAATAGACCAAGAGGAAATCGACTGCTTTCCGCCAAAAAAAAAAATTTCCTAACAAAATATTCACAATCACTTTTTTAATTATTTTTAACACTAAAAATGATTATAAAAATTAGAAAATCTCTTAAAAAAAGTTATTTATATGTTATGTATTCTCGCTCCTCTTATTACATAATGACATAATGTTTTCTCTTTCATGTATTGTGTTATAAATTTTAAGTATTTTTTATAATTTTTAAAAATTATTTTAAAGATGTTATATGTTATTTTCAAATTTTAAAATATTATTTATAAGTTTCATGCATTATTTGATCAAATTTTTTTTTCATATTTTTATATTTTTAATAAACCGTAAAGACGGTCTTTTGAATGCTAGGGAGAGAAATTTTTGTTTGAAATTCAAATAGAAAGCTAAAAACAATCAAAACACTAACTTACACTTTTAAAAGACTCCATATGGGGAATTTATTTTTAATCACAAATCAATAAAAATAAAGTCAAATTTAAAGGTACAATCTTAAATATAAAATTTTACAAATAAAAAAATCAAAATAATACCCACAAAAATTTCAATTGTCAAAAATAAAATCAATTTGGTGTTTCACATCTACTACAAAATATTGTTGAAAAAGATAAAAAATTAATAATAATAATAATAGTAATAATAATTAATCTTAATGAAACCTAATATGAATGAATAAGTATAACATCAAAAAAAAATTAAGTATAAGTAATTAACGTGAAGGTAGCAAATTATTCGATTTTCAAAAACAAAACTAATATATGTGTTTTATTTTTGCGACAAAACACCATCTCAAAAATATGAATTAATTATAATTAACATATAAAATTTAAGAGTATAGTTTTATAAAACTTTAATACTTATTTTATATTATTAATCAAATTTTCATTTTTAAAAAGTAATAAATCAAATTTTGATGTATTAATTTGGATTAAATTAAATTTTATAAAAAAATTAAAAATGAGGGATATTTAAAAATCTTATGTAATGAATTTTGGTTTAAAACTTTTCACGGATGTAAATAAATATTCAATCTATCATCATAAAAAATTTTAAAACTTTTTGACTACTAAAATTATATTTTTTAAAATTTATGCTATCAAAATTTTTAAAAATCACTAAACATAGATCTTACATAAAAAAATTATTTAAATTTGAGTAACTGACCAAAATAGAATCAAAATTTTATTTGAGTTATTGTTAGGCATTCTAACAACGAAAATATCTCTGATTTTTTATAACCATTAGAGCTAAAGTCTAATTTAAATCTAATTAATATTTCAAAATTTGATTTGTTACTTTTCAAACATGAGTCTTTGATTAGTAACATAAGGTAAACATTAAGATTTTATGAAATATTTATCTAAATTAACTTCACTTAAAAATGATATAAATCAATTAAAATAATATTAAAAAATTAATATTAACATACCAAAAATTTTAAATATAAAAATATGTAAATAAAAATAATAAAAACCATTCTTTTTAATCTTTCAAGTTTCAATCTTCAAAAGGAATACCAAATTGAAGTTTTACTTATGCCAAAAAAAAAAAAAAACTATGACAATGAATATAAATAAATATAAATCTCAATAAAATTTAACAATATTTGAAAGTGATACAAATAAATGATAATAATATCAAAAAATTAAACTTAAAGGTAGCCCTAATCTTGAATGTAAAATTGCACGAAGAGAAATAAACAAAGTGATACATGTATATCTTAGTAATATCGACTCGATATTTTATTTTTACAACAAAATAATATCCAAATAGATAAAAGATTGATAGGAATTTTTTTCTAAAAATTAATTTTGCTTAAAGTAATATATGCGAATAAGAACAAACTAAAAAAATTACACAAAAATAATCAAAGTAAAACCTATAAATATTTCGGTCTTTCAAAGCAATATGCATCAAACTTGGACTTTCAATTTTGCAATAAAAATATTGATGGTATTGCTTCAAATTTGGGCTTATATTTAATATTCATAACATGTGGCTTTACTAATAAATGTTGGATCTAATAAAATGATCCAATACATTAATAATGACCTACAGAAATATCAATATATAAAATATGGACCAAACGTATAAAAGCTAATGACTCATTTATATTATTTATGATACACTAATAACATAATTGGATATACATAAAAGAGAAGATAGGTTTATGTTACCTAAAGGTTAGTTGGAGGGAAGTTATAGTAGTTATCAAGAAGTTACAGAAGTTATTAAGAAATTACATTATAAAAGGTAATTTGTCGTTGTTCTTTACCCTATCAAGAAGAACATAGTATGTTGTATCTTTCCATGTACCTTTGAAAGATCAATCAACCATACTAATGATGGCTATTGCCATTAATTCAATTAAGTTTTTTATCTCAACTTATATCCTTCATGATATGTATGATCCAAGTATATGAACATGTTATTTGAAATCTATTTTTAGTTTTCTTATCACGAGATTAACATGTTCATGTTAATTGAAAACCCCTAAGATTTCCTTCAATTGGTATCAAAGCTGCAAATTCAAAAAATACAGTGACCCAAGACATTCTTGTGCTAGCTCAATACAAATGAAGAGACCATCCACTTAGGTTGAGGTATGGCCTCCTGTGATAAAGGAAGTACCTCAACCACCTCAAAAAGAAATACCATTAAAAAGATCTGTTAGGGAAAGGATATCAACAATTTTAGACTACATACCACTAAATTGGATAGAGAAGACACATTTCAAGTGAAAACATATTATGTAAATCATAGTTGTGGTAAAGCTTACAAAAATAACTAAGCTACTTCGAGTTCGTTGAGTAAACAGTTTGTGGAGAGGGTTAGAGATGATAATAACTGCAAGATGAAACTTATAATGAGAGAAGTGAGGAGAGAGTATCATGTGGATATCACTAGGGCTATTGCATACAGAGCTAAATCACAAGCCCTACGGATGATAAATTGTGATACTAATGATCAATACATAAACCTTTGGGATTATTGTGAGGCTTTGAAACAGCATAACAAGGGGATTTCTATCCTTTTGAAGACCACGTTACCCCTTAACCCTAGATATCAGAGGATGTATATTGGATTAGATGGAGTGGGAAAATGTTTTTTAAATGGAGTTAGACCTTTTATTAGATTTGGATGGTTGTTTCTTAAAAGGACCTTATGGTGGCCAATTGTTGAGTGCTGTGGCTAGGGATGCAAACAAAACTTTTTATCCGGTATCTTTTGCTGTTGTTGAGAGTGAGAATAAAACATCTTAGATTTGGTTTTTGGAAGCTTCACTAAGAGACATTGGCCCATTTGAGAGGCATGGATGGACATTCATTAGTGACAAACAAAAAGTAACTATTGCATTCTTATTTTATTTTATTTTGATTTATATTTTATGAGTAAATATGATTTTTCACTTGATTTATGCATTGATAAAGTTTGGTGAAGGCTATCAACACTGTTTTGCCAAATGCACAACACTGTTTTGCCAAATGCAGAACACAGAATATGTGTTCGAAATTTGCATGCTAACTTTAGAGATCATGGATAAAAGGGAAAGGATTAGAGGCAAAAATTGCGGGCTGTTGCATTTGCCTATTCTTATGCAAAGTTCAAAGAGAAGATGGCTATCATCAAAGAGAGGTCAGTAGATGCTCACAATTATTTGGGGGGGATAGATAGGTGCCTCTGGGCTAGACATACTTTTTCCAAAAATTGTAAATGTGATTTAATTATTAATAATTTGATAGAAAGTTTCAATGCATATATTTTGGATGCAAGAAACAAACCAATAGTGACAATGGTAGAAATAATTAGAGGAAAACTTATGCAGAGGTTTCAAGTTAAGAGAGATAACATAAAGAGATATAAAGGTAGGATCATTTCTAGGATCCAATAAAAAAATTAGAGTAAAATAAGTTAGATGCAATAAATTATAGGAAAATTTACTATGGAAAAAAGTTGTATGAGGTGCACTATGAGGGAAAACAATATGCTATAAATATAACATCCATGACATGTGCTTATAGGCATTGGGATTTATCTAGTATCCCATATAAATATGCTATTTGTTGCGTTCAACATAACATGAGGCAACTTGAGGATTATGTACACCCTTACTTTAGTACATCCATGTATCTCAAATCCTATAAGCCCTTAATTTATCTTATTCCAAGCAAAGAACAATTGGATGAAATCTCATTGCCTAGGGTTAAACCGCCAAAACCTTAAAAGGCACCAAGGAGACCAAAAAAAAAAAAGACCCTAATGAGGCTAGAGCTAATACATCTAGCAAATTAAGACATGAGTCAGTTAAATGTTCCAACCATAGTTAATGGGCGCATAACTCTAGGACCTACAAGGCACCTATTAACCCCAATGCCAAGAAAAGGAATGCATCTTCTGGACCTTCGACCTCTAACACTTCTAGCCAGCCATCATCAACCTCAATTAATCATGCAACCAGCAAGCACAACACCACCACAAGCATCTAGAAAAAGAGGAAGACATGTTACTGGTTACCCTATGTTGGTTAATGATTTCATAGGATATGAAATTATTTATAGTCAGGTAATCATTTACATTCTTAATCAATTTTGTTTTACTTGAATGTATGTTTTTCGTACCTAACTATAATTGTCTTATTTATTTTTTTTATTTTTAGCCACCTACACAATCTAAAAGAAGGTCAAGCAGAATTGCAAGCAATGGTCGCCAACCAACCCAGTAGGTGCGCCTAGTGCATTTGTAGTGCTTATTGAATGATTGGTCAATGTTGGATAGTTTGAAAAATTTGTATAAGTAGTGGATATTTTATGTTTTTTGAAAATTTACTTTGTTGAAAAACAAATAAAGAAAATTTATTTTGTTAATTAAGCTTTGTAATATTGGATAATGAGTAAGCAAACAAGTTGATGACGTTATATTTTACAATTTTGCTTAACTAATGTATCTTTTTTTTTTATTTTGATTAATTTGAATAGTTTATATTTGATAATTGGTGAACCCAAAAATCAAAAAAGATTACATTGAATCATATTGGTTTTAAATGATATACCACATTTGATCATCCAAGAAATTAAAAAATTAAAAAAAAAATTAATCAACATATGAGTTTTAAATGGAGATTTTATAAACTAAGAAAAATATTTGAATACAAAGTTTAACTTTCTCCTAAATCATTCAATAAAAAACAAAACACAATGAAACTTACAACTTATAAGATTAATACTAAATATTCTCACATTACACTTATAAGTTTGAATGAAGCTTACAACCTCTAACCCTAAAATCATTTTTCAACTCATTCAATAGATGCTTCATTACCATTTTCCCCATTTTTTATCAATAGAAACCATGATATAACAATGAAGATCACAAAGAGGCTTCAAGATAAAATCAATAAGCCTTTATACCATGCTAATTTAGCTTCAACCTTGTTTATCCATTCAAATACATTATAAACAATTGGACATGCATGTGGACAAAGATTTTGATCATGCCAACGAAAGAATCTATAATTCTTTGGCTGCATTAATGCAAAAAACTTATGAATTAACTTGTAATAGTAATTAACACTAAACTAAACTAAACTAAATATCAAGCAATTTCAAACACTAAACTAAGTTAAAACTAAATTGCATTAGATATCTAACATAAAAAAGCTACAACTTTAAAGTTTTCAAGATGGCATATTTCTTCCTGTAGATTTTATTTTTGAATTCCTAAGATGAGTAATGTTGCTTATGTTGTCAAAATAGGGAGAATAGTGAGTTTTCGTTTTGAAAAGATTAGCCTAATAATATGCAAAGCCACAACCTGAAACCTTACAGCAATGACAAGCCTGAGCACCCACTAGACCATAAACAATATGGAGGATTAGGCAAGGCTTAACAATCTGAAAATGACTTGAGCTACAAGAGTAACAAGAAATAAGTCTCCGAACTATTCTCCTGTTTTTTGTCAATTGCATAACAATAAACACATGTATTGTAATATCTCAAAGTGTTAGCATCTTTAGCAGTATCAAACAATTGACATATGCAAATTATTGCAATATTACAAGTAATTAATATAACAAAATAATGAAAGAATTAACATAAGCAGTCAATCTATCTTATAGTAAAATCATAACTAATTTTTCTAACTAATGTCGAAATCTTCTTTGATAATCATTAAAATCAAATAAAAAATATACTACAGTACCTTAGGTCTTGGGCAACTAAAAAATCTCCTTCCAAAATTCAAAACAGTCCATGCAGTCCTCAATGGCACATTGATTCCACAAAAGCATTGAACATCTTCAATTTCTTTAAGTTTTTCTTTCCCTTTCCCGTTGTTTAATTGATACGAATTTTTAAACATTTTTCTCAATTGATGCAAAAAAAAAACAACAAAGTGATAGAGTTAAAAGATGCGTACTTGAATCTCAGATTTTAGCAACAAACAATGCTTGAATTTGATAGATGAAGAGAAAAATTTCACAAATTCGTTAGGAGTAATTTTGCTTCATTTTACAGTGATGAAAGGGTCTTTAATGTAATTGCACACGTAACAAGCATACGCGTATCATGTGAGTAAGCCATGCCGTTAATTCCAATAGGTTTTGTTGATGGAGGTCTCGCATTGAAAAATATATGTTATATGAGTTCTAATTTGATGTAATTTTTTATGTAGGTCTCAATTTGATAATGCACCTAACATGTAGGTCTTTCTAATGTAATTAACCGTAGTTATTAGCAATAATTGACAAATGTCACTAAAAGTAAATTGATATTTATTTATTTATTGCAACAATTGATAATTATCACTAAAAATAAATTAACTTTTATTTTGTTTGTGATAATTAACAATTGTTATTAAACATTTAAGTATTTAACGGTAATTGTTAAGACAAATAACAATCATTGTTAAGAGTGAATTGACTTTCATTTTATTTACAATAATTAACAATTACTTCCAATTGTCTATGTATTTAATGATAATTGTTAAGTAATTAATAATTATTGTTAAAGACAAGTTTTTACAAAAATTAATAATTAAATTTTTTACCATTAAATGTCAACATAATTATCGATATAGACCAAATTATAAATTTGTTAAAGCAAATAATAATTATCACCAAAATTATTATAAATATTTATACACTAATCATCTAAATAAGTATAAATCATTAATTATTTACCAATCATTAAACAAAAATAACTAAAAAGTCATTTAACTATTATTAATGAATTGTCATTATTTATTTTTAAAATTTACAAATTAAAATATAAAAATTAAAAATTTATAACTTACAATATAACTAAAGCGAATGTACTCATTCATAACTAAAATATTATGTGCATTATCCTCTTATATAATAAAATATATTCAAATATCAAATGGTCACTTAATGAATGATGATTAAAACACTAACTCTATAAAATACCATTTTATCGATCTCCAATGAATGATGATTAATGCATAATGTATGATCTAAAAATGAAAAATATATGTAAAAACATGTATGAAATAATTAAGCTTTCATCATTTTCTTAAACACTTTTATAAGCACTCAATACATCAGAAATTTATTAAAGATAGAAAAAATAAATAAGAATATGCATCTTAATTATTAAAATTTTTAAGTATGATATAACTATTAAAAAATATTATTATTCAAGTGAGCCTAAGAAGTTGGGTAGACAAATTCAATTATGACATGTTATATGCTTCTTACATGATTCAAGGCATATCAACCACTTTATTATATAAGAACTTTTATTCGCCCGACCAACTATTATTTGAAAACTTGCATCAGCAAGCAATGTTAGCTTAAATTCATAGGATTCTTTAGAAAATGAATACTTAAAAATCGGTTGTATAATACCTAAAATTATATAGTAGCCAACAACATCAAATGCAACATAAGCTACTTTCATATAAGAGAAATGCTACAAAAAAAATTATTTTATTACTTGTACATTACATAACCATTTTCAAATAACCGATAGAGAAGTTATAGACATACTAGTCATGAAGTAGTTTTTTGCAATAACGATGTATAAAGTAAACAATTGAATCTACAATAATTGATGCTCTAGTTGCATTCATATAGTATGCATTTGTTTTTATAATTGGACATACTTTAAGATAGCATACATATGAATCCTTGGTTATAGTTGTGTATCTCTTCGAATCTTCACTTTTGATGATATTAAATAAATGATCCATTTATTCCATGTTTCCCTTGTAAACATGTACAATTAGACTATGACAACTTCTAAGGACTCTAAGTCATTTATAGTAGACGGCTTCATATTTTTAGCAAGATAACAAATTGAAAATTACTTTATCTTTCTTATCTGTGAGACTGAACATAACTTTTAATTATCTTAGGTAGATCAAAGTGTATAACACAAAAATAATTTAGGACATAAATTCAATCTTTAACTATATCAGTAGCAAATAATTACAACAAGGAAAAAAATGGTTTTCTTCATGGTTAAAAAAATATTTTCTTCTTAATTATGAAAATGTGAAGAATGAAGATGTAAAGAAAGAGATGCACATCTCTTCATGATTCATTAAAGTTTTTCTTTACGATTTTTTAGCAAGATGACAAATTGAGTATTATTTTATCGTGCTCATTTGTGAGACTGAATATACATTTGAACTATCTTCGATTGACAAAGCGTACAATATCAGAGTAGTTTAGGACACAAATTTTCTCCTTAACCATATTCGTAGCAAATAATCACTATAAAATTTTTTTTCTATTTTATTAAAAAAAATCTTTCTTCACTATTCTAAAATGTGAAAAATGAGGATGTAAAAAAAGGGCGACAGCTTTTCTTCACAGTTTTTAAACTGTAAAAAAAAAAAAGATCTTTTTTCATGATTTTTCAGCAAGATGACAAATAAAAGATTATTTTGTTGTGCTTGTCCATGGGACTGAACTTAAATTTGAACTATCTTAAGTAAAATAAAGCGTATAACACAAAAACTGTTTGGGATATGAACTCTCTCCTTAACCATATTAGTAGCAAACAATAATTACAAGAAACAAAAAAGTTTTATTCACATTTAACGAAGGCTTTTCTTTGAGGTTTTTTGGTAAAATGGTGGATTAAGAATTATTTTGCCATGCTTATTAGTGAGACGGGCATAACTTCGAATTGTCTTGGATGGATTAAAGCATACAATACAAGAGAAGTTTGAGAAATGAATCCCCTTTTAACCATATCAATAGCAACTAATCGCTACAAGAAAAAAAATTTCTTCACGATTAAAAACGCATTTCTTCATAGTTTTGAAAATGTGTGGAATGAGAATGTGAACAATGAAAGACACATTTTCTTCATAGTTTTTAAACTGTGAAGAAAGAAGGTCTTTCTTTATTATTTATTAAAATTTTTCTTCATTGTTTTAAAGTAAGATGATAAATTGAGAATTATTTTATTGTGCTCATTTGCGGGGCTAAACATAATTTTGGACTGCTTGTGTAAATCAAAGCATACAACATAAAAGCAATTTGAGACATGAATACCCTTAATAACGATATCAGTAAAAAATTATCACTATAATAAAAATTTTATTTTCTCCACAATTAAAGAGGTTTTTCTTCATCGTTCTTAAAATGTGAAGAATGAGGATGTGAAAAAAGAGATGCACATTCTTTTCATAGTTTTTGAACTTTGAAGGAATGAAGTCTTTTTGCATGATTTTTTAATAAAATGATAAATCAAAAATTATTTTGTTGTGCTCGTCCTTGAGATTGAATATATTTTTGGATTGTTTTGGGTATATTAAAATATACAAAACAGGAGTAGTTTGGGACATAAATTCCCTCCTTAGTCACACTAATAGCAAATAATCACTGCAAGAAAAAAAAGGATTTTCTTCACAATTAAAAAAGATATTTCTTCATGATTCTAATGTGAAGAATGGATTTGTGAAAAAAAGAAAGAAATCTTTTTTTCACAGCTCTTTCTTCATAGTCTATTGAAGTCTTTCTTCTCGATTTTTCAACAAGATGACAAATTGAGAATTATTTTATTGTGCTCATCTGTGGGATGAACTTAATTTCAAATTTTTTTGGATAAATTAAAGCATCCAACACAAGAGTAGTTTGGATACAAATTTTCTCCTCAACCATATCAATAATTGATAATCACTAAAAAATTAATTTTTTCACGGTTAAAAAAAATTATTCACAGTTAAAAAAAGCTTTTCTTCACAGTTTTGAAAATATAAAAAATAAAGACGTGAATAATGAAAGGTACATTTTCTTCATAATTTTTGAACTATGAAGAATGATAATCTTTCTTCACAATTCATTAAAGTCTTTCTTCGTTGTTTTTCAATACATGAAAAATTGAGAATTATTTTGTTGTACTCGCCAACGAGACTAAAAATAACTTCAGACCGTCTTGGAATTAAAGTATACAACACAAGGGCAATATGGGGTATGAATTTCCTCCTTAATCACATCAGTAGCAAATATTCCTTACAAGAAAAAAATAGGTTTTCTTCACGGTTAAAAATTAATTTTCTTCATAGTTTTAAAAATGCAAAGAATGAAGATGTGAAGAAAGAGATACACATTTTCTGCATAGTTTTTGAACTGTGAAAAAAGAGGGTCTTTCTTTACAAGTCATTAGAGTCTTTCTTCATAATTTTCAACGAAATAACAAATTGAGACTTATTTTGTCATGCTCATCCGCGAGACTGAACATAAATTCATACTATCTTAGGCAGATCAAAATGTACAACATAGAAAAAATTTAGGATACAAATTCCTTTCTTAATCACGTCAGTAGTAAATAATCACTATAAGAAAAAAAGAGTTTTCTCTGTGATTAAAAAAAAGTTTCTTTTCATGATTCTTAAAATGTAAAGAATAAGGATATGAAGAAAAAGAGTTTTTTTTTTCATAGTTTATTAAAGTCTTTCTTCACTGCTTTAAATCAAGATGACAAATCAAGAATTATTTTGTCATGCTCATCTACGAGACTGAATATAATTTTGAACAATTTAAAGTAAATCAAATCAAACAATACAGGAGAAATTTGGGATATGAATTCTCTCTTTAACCAATATTGTAGCAACTATACAAAAAAAAAAAAAAAAGGTTTCTTCTTGGTTAAAAAATACATGTCTTCATGGTTTTGAAAATGTGAAGAATGAAGATGTGAAGAAAAAGATGTACCTTTTCTTCATAATTTTTGAACTATGAAAAAAAATGAGATCTCCTCTCATGGTTCATTAAAGTTTTTCTCCATTTTTTTTTATAAGATGATGAATTAAGAATTATTTTGTCTTACTTATCTGCAGAATTGAACATAACATTGAACTATTTTGGGTAGATCAACGCATATAACACAAGAGCAGTTTGAGATATGAATTCCTTTTTCAACCACATTAGTAGCAAATAATCATTACATGGAAAATTTTGATTTTCTCCATGGTTAAAAAAGGCTTTTTTTCACGATTCTGAAAGTATGAAGAATGAAGTTGTGAAGAAAGAGAGACACATTTTCTCCACAGTTTTTCAACTTTGAAGAAAGGGGGCTTTATTCATATTTCATTAAAGTCTTTCTTTAGGATTTTCCAACAAGATAAAAAATTCAGAATTATTTTGTCATGCTCGTTCACAAGATTGAACATAACTTTTATACTACATTGGGTAGATTAAAGCATATAATATCGAAGTAAATTAGGAAATGAATTTTCTCCTTAACTACATCACTAGAAAATAATCACTACAAAAAAAAAAATCTTCATGATTAAAAAATGGCTTTTCTTCACGATTCTTAAAATATAAAGAGTGAGGATGTGAAGAAAGAGAGATATTTTTTTTATATAGTTTTTCAACTGTGAAGAAAAGAGATATTTCCTTGTTGTTCATTAAAGTCTTTCTTCACAATTTTTCAGCGAGATGAAAAATTAAGAATTATATTGTTGTGCTCTTTCGTGAAACTGAACATAATTTCAAAATATCTTGACTAAATTAAAGTTTATAATACATGAGCAGTTTGGGACATGAATTCCTTTCTTAACCACATCAGTAGCAAATAATCGCTATAAAAAAAATTCATTATGATTATAAAAGGTTTTTCTTTATGGTCTTTTATCAAGATGACAAATCGAGAAAGATATATTTTGTCATACTCATCTTGAGATTGAATATAATTTTAAACTGTCTTAAATAGATCAAAGCGTACAATATAGAGGCAGTTTGGGACATGAGTTTCCTCCCTAACCATATTAGTAGCAAATAATCATTACAAAATAAATAATATTTTTCATGATGAAACAACATCTTTCTTCACAGTTTATTAAAGTTTTTTTTCATTGTTTTCAAGCAAGATGATAAATTAAGAATTATTTTGTAATGCTCATCCGTGAGACTGAACATAATTTCAAATTGTCTTGGCAAATTAAAGCGTATAATATGAGAGCAATCTGATATATGAATTTCATCCTTAACCATATTAGTAGCAAATATATTATTATTAAAAAAAGTTTAAAATTTACGCAATACATATAACATTATTTAAACTAAAATTTCAAATAAATTTTATGAAATTTAAAATCAGAAATTATATAATAATTTCAATATTATTTTTTTAAAATTTAAAACTTAACTTTGGTTAATGTTTTTAGAAAATATTAGTTTATATCTAAAAATTTTATTTATATATATTAATATTATAGATGATTTGAATTTATTTCCAATATCTCCTGTTTAAAAAGAGTGTAAACTGTTTCGAACTGGTATACACATTGAATCAGGACAGCTGATTATATGTGGAGGTATAATTGGATGTTAGTATGCCTACGTAATCATTGGTTCTTAAACTAACTGAAACAAGTCCATAGTGGTATTACAATTGAGCAAACCGACGTGGACTATTTTCATTGGTTCAAAATCAGTTAAAATCACTTCTACTATGCACCTACTAACACCGACTTATTCTTCCCTCCCTGTGTAACGAAAACCCTGTCGTATCTCTCTGTTAAGCGCGGTCGCATAGGGTGAAGGGCGAAGGCAATTCATAGCTCTAGTGGGAGAAAATCTCATCCTTCGGAGAGGTAAGGCAACCGATAGGGGCAAGTGAGCCGAGAGCAGCCTAATGGCGACAGCGGGTGTGATGCATTCTGGCCGAGCGGGTCGAGCCAGCGCACCCGACGATGAAAAGCTGGTCTTCGAAACAACGGAGGGCGTCGAGCCTATAATGAGCTTCGATCAAATGGGGATAAAGGAAGATCTTCTCCGCGGAATATACCAATACGGTTTCGAGAAGCCATCGGCGATTCAACAGAGGGCCGTCATGCCCATAATCAACGGCCGTGATGTTATCGCTCAGGCTCAGTCCGGTACAGGGAAGACCTCCATGATTGCCCTCACTGTTTGCCAGATGGTCGATACTTCTAGCACAGAGTAAGTCGTTTTGTCTTTTCACGGTTCATAAGGAAAACCCTAATTTAGCTTTATAAAGAACTCTTCTATTTTCCTTTATTTTCACCTAGATAACACTTTATTTAGAACTTTAAAGTATTGATTTGTTATTTATTGTTCTTGATGCCATGGTCCTTAGGGTCTGAAAGGTGAGCTTATGTTTTTTTCTTTTCGAATTTGTATGTTTTGGTGGGCAGAAACCCTAGCTTCGTATTGGGTCTGGAAGTGATGTTCTATTGATAAACATTGATTCTCTTTGGTTGTTGATGAAATATGATAAAAAGATGAAGGCCGGTTTAAATTTTCTATTTTTACTGAAAATTGAATAATTGCTTTATGAATAGAAGAATCCCCAAATATTTTGTCTGAAATAAATTAATAGGAGACATGAATTACAAATTAAATGCATGCCTCTCAATGTTCGTTGGGGGCACAGATACTTACAAATCACTTTCTGAATTTTAGCAATGAATGTCATGCAGAAAATTAATTGTAAGCTTACAACGATATTTTATTTTTATGATACATGTTCTATATTCATTCAGTTAGTTTTTTTAATACAGGGTTCAGGCATTGATCTTGTCACCTACAAGGGAATTGGCATTGCAAACTGAGAAGGTGATACTGGCCATTGGTGATTTTATGAATATACAGGCACATGCTTGTGTTGGAGGAAAAAGTGTGGGAGAAGACATCAGAAAGCTGGAACATGGAGTGCAAGTGGTGTCTGGCACTCCTGGCAGAGTCTGTGATATGATCAAGAGGAGAACACTTCGTACTAGGTTTATTAAGTTGTTGGTTCTGGATGAGTCTGATGAGATGTTGAGCAGAGGATTCAAGGATCAAATCTATGATGTTTACAGATATCTCCCACCAGATCTACAGGTTTGCTCGCTTTATCTTCATTAAATAATTTAGTAGTTATTGATTGGTCAAGCTGTTGTCTTATAACTTGTCCTTCATAATTGGAAGGAAATAGAAAATTTACGTCCTTTCAAGAAGTAATCTTCTCCAATTGAATTGTTTTTTTCTTCATTTTTTCATCTTAAATGCTTGGAATGGATGTTATGAAGCAGCATGTTGTTGTAGTTGTAGTTAATCTAATAACTCATTCTATGTTCATGTAATTTGTATCTTGTATTGCACACTAGAACTTAGCTGGTTTTACGTTTTCTTACATAAAATTTATTACTTTGTAGGTTGTGCTGATTTCTGCTACTCTTCCCCATGAGATCTTGGAGATGACGAGTAAATTTATGACAGATCCTGTAAGGATCCTTGTGAAACGTGATGAGTTAACTTTGGAGGTATGTTGATTGGTGTTTTTTATCAGTGCTCCTAGGAGACATCTGGAATGTGATGCAAGCTTTACATTTGTTGTGTTTTAATGGTGACAGGGGATTAAGCAATTTTTTGTTGCTGTTGAGAGAGAGGAATGGAAGTTTGATACGCTATGTGATCTTTATGATACCCTTACAATCACCCAAGCTGTTATTTTCTGTAACACCAAGAGGAAGGTATAACTCTTCTGCTCTGCTTTTGCTTTAAGTTGCAGTTGAACTAATATGTATTGTTATTCTAGGCATAATTATGAGGATTTTTAATGCCACTAAGAGGAAGTAGATATCTGATTTCAGTGTTTGGTTTTGAGATCTTGGGGTTATATTATGCAGCAATCGATTTGGATACTGAATTTGTTGCTTCACAGCTTATGTTGAATTCATGATTCTTGATTCTTCTCAGGGTGGACAATCTAGTGAACTTTTTTTTCTTTTTTTTTTTTTTTTTGGGGGGGGGGGGGGGAGAGGGGGGAGAAAGGGATGGCAGAGACATATTTTCTTATTCCCTTTTGATAAAATGTCTCAACACTTGTGTCTTACTTTAGTCATAGGCATATCATGGTGATTTACTCTCTTCTCTTTCTCCTGCAGTGGAACATGTTCCTTGCCTGTGTCCAAAATCAATTTTGTTTGTTAAACTTAAAGATGCTGTTTGGGTAAAAATTAAATATGAAAGAAGTTAAGAATTTCTCCCTCAATAAAATAAAATTGAGAAGGTAAAAACTTTTTTGTAAACCAACCCATGAGATAAGTGACCCTTTTTTGGATCTTTCCTTGAGCGTCGTTTCGATTTCTTGCTTAGTCAGTAGTAATTCACCATTGTACTTGGCATTCTTGCATGGTAGGCAAAACCTTCCAATAAGGTTGTCATAAAGTCAAATGAGAATATCAAAAGGTGTGTTCTTTGTAATTAGTCCGATTGATACATACATTCTGTTTCTAACTAGGTTGATTGGCTGACCGAGAAGATGCGAAGTAACAACTTCACTGTCTCATCAATGCATGGAGACATGCCTCAGAAGGAGAGAGATGCAATTATGGGAGAGTTTCGGTCTGGTATAACCCGTGTGCTGATCACTACAGATGTATGGGCCCGGGGACTTGATGTTCAACAGGCAAGTTTGTTTGGTTTATATTCTTCAGTGATCTAATCTTGGTGAACATGTTTATATTCTGGATTCTATGAGGTGGATAATTTGTCTGACTATATTCATCTTTTAATGTTAAAATTTTAAATGTTGTTTTCGGTTCATGTATTCTTTATGTAATCATGCTAGACTTCGCCAAAACTCACAGGTCTGTAGTGAATGCTCATTCAGCTTCTTGTGCCTGGGGCAATGTGGGAACCTGTGCTGTCTTGTATGTTGTCAGTAACTGAATAGATTGACCCTCGAAAAGACTGGAATCTTCTCTGTTAAGTTTTGTCATCACATTGCTATCAGAAGACCCTTTTAATTGAAGTTTGTTGTTTGCACATACCTCTATCATAAAAGGGGGTGATAACCAGAAACTGATCTATCAGTGGAAGTTTATGAATGGTTTGAAATAAGAGTAATCTGCATCAGTTTTTAATGGTGTTGTGATGTTTAACTTTCAGTTTTCCGTTTCACTAGTGGATGCTTACATCATCCCTGTTTCTGAGCCTGCATTAGTGAAGAATATATATGCTTTATATTTAGACTATTTATATTGGTTATAGAATTGCACAAGGATATTTCTTGGTTGCAAAACTTGGCAGTTCTTTTCTAATTAATTCATGATAACTTCATATCAGGTGTCTTTAGTGATAAACTATGACCTTCCCAACAATCGAGAGCTTTACATTCATCGGATTGGCCGTTCTGGTCGTTTTGGACGCAAGGTATCTTTTTCATTTAGATATTTGATTTGATACTGGGTTGGTGCTTGTCTTTTTTACCATCCATACAACTAGTATAATTTGTATTTCTAACGATGTAGTTTTCCCTGCCTGAATTTACTTGTCGTAATTTTATTTTCTCAAAAGATTGTGTAAGATCACTACAAAGCATAGACTATGGTTATGCTTTGTTGTTTTGTAGCCCTGTAATCAGTATTTTAGTGATTACTGTCATTTGTAGCGTCAATTCTATGTGTAGCTTTGTTTTTCATGGAACCATATCCCTCAAGTTGTGTAATTCTTAGATGGTTTTGATGGTGTTGTAAAGCTATTATGAAATGTGGGATGTGGTTTTGTAAAGAGATTTCACTTAGCAGGTTTTTAATTCAGATGAACTAGCTTAAAGGATTACTATTTGCTGTTGTGAAAATGGATTTTGGTTAACTTTTGCCTTTCCTTTGGTTAAAGAAACTTCTGTTTAGCTGCAGTGTCGTTTTTATATTACCATCTGTAAAGCTGGACGGTTTCCTGTTGAAGTTCCCTTTCTTTTAAATTATTTCTTTGTTGAAGTTTACTCCTTGATTTCTAGGTCAGGTGAAAGAATATTCATCTCTAGAAATCTTTCTCAGAATTTCACCTTGTATTTGTTACTACTTGAGAAAAAAGACACGTGGCAAGTAAATTTTTTCATGTCGTGGCAAAATTTTGCCTTTTTTTGTAGTCAGTTCAAATGACTTGTGCACTTCTATAAGTTTTATTGTGGCTGAGTATAGATCAACTGTCTTCTGAAGTCACCTAACTTGATGCTTGTGCTTCAGTGGTCATTTGTTTCTGAAATTTACAAACTCACTTTGCTTTGTTAAATTGCCTTATGTTACATATATTGAATTGATTGAAATGGATTTGTTGGTGGTTGCAGGGTGTCGCAATTAATTTTGTAAAAAGTGATGACATCAAGATCCTTCGAGATATAGAGCAGTATTACAGTACGCAGATTGATGAAATGCCAATGAATGTTGCTGATCTGATATAAGGGAATGCTGGCTATCTTTTGAGGAGGTGGAGTAAGATGATGTGTGCGGTTGTGTGATTGATCTGTGTGATGGGCTTGTACACTGATGGTGAATGGATTTCTGGATGGTTCTTTTCGTTTTGTTTTGTTTTTTTTTTTTTTTGTTTTTTTTTCTGACAAGAAACATAGTAGAGTAGTGATGACTGGTGATGGTTTAAACATATGTGATGGAGATTCCTTTGCATGTATATGTGATGGGTTTTAAGTTTAATTGGACCCTTTTTGGGATGCTGTGGCAGGCCAAAAACAATTTAGGAGTTGTGTCTGTTGATTCCTTTTTAAATTTTTGTTTGGAAGTAGGTGATGATGTTGTGGATTGAGAATTTTTGTCTTTAAACTGGTAATCTAATTCATTGCATCTCCCATGCCAATGCCTACAGATTAATTTCAGAGGAATTATGTAATCTGTTTTTATGGAAAATGGGAATTTTGTCCATGTCGCCAAAGACTTATATTCATTACCATTATAATGTTCTGGTTTTCATTTTATTGCCTCCTATTCAGATGTCTTGAAAGTAATATTTGTTTTATGAGGGATGGTTTTAAAGCACGATTTGTTAATGTTAGGTTTTCGAGTTGTAGGGTTAATTGATTCTGATTAAAAAAGTTTGGGTTAATTGTATGAGGATATTATTTGTTTCATGATTTTATATTTAAAAAAACTGTATTTATTGGACATTTGTATTTTATTTTACTATTAATGTAATTCAAGTTGAAGGTAAGGTTAAAACCATGTATGTGATAATTATGGGCATGTGTGATGTTGCTAGCCCTACCTGTGTGCGTGCATATTGTGTTGAAGGGATGGAGGGATTAAAAAAGTAGTTGGTTATTCGTTGCCCTATTGAAAATGAGGCAGATTCTGATTGAATTCCACATAAGCGTACATGTAGTCACTGACTGAGAGGTTCAACTTTTCACAACAGTGTCAATTAGTCTGATCAATTCTTAAATTCCTAAGGAGGCTGCACTATGAAAAAGGGGTTTTTCGTACAAATATATCAGAAATTATAATAAAAATAACTATTTTCGACACTATTTAGCTCTTGGTTGTTCTTGATTTTTTTTAAAATTAACTCTTGCAAATAACTACTTTTGAATGCCAAAAGCAAACTGTCATGTCCGTTGAGCTTTAGAAAGTTTTATGGTCTTTTTAGCTGTACAAAAATTGTACGCACTTGGTCATGGATGCGGTCTCTTTTCCCCAAGTCTCTTAATTAATCTGATTTTGGGAATTTTATGTGATGGTACTCGGATCAAAGAGTTGGTATTATGATAAGTTTCTCCGACACCATGATCTACGCGGTTCGTATTCTCCCACAAGCCTCCTCTTGATGCCTGTGCTGTGCTCCTCCCTTGTGCGCTTGAATCACTGTGTACAACCCATTGAGATACTATGGGCTCGATAAGCCTGCTATGCATGTAGGCCTGGCTGGTCTCGGCGGGCTTGGCCATGTCGCTGTCAAGTTTGCTAAGGCCATGGGAGTTAACGTGAATTTGGAAGCCATTGAACACCTGGGTTGGTCAACCGCAACCTGGGTCAGATGCAGGTACGAATCTCTTGACGCCCTTCATGTCAGTTCTTTGAGTATTGCTAGGCTTCTAAGGTGACTCTGTTGGTGCTTACATGCTGCCACGGAGACACTGGATGGTATTGTCAGCACTCAGCGCAATGCCTGCTCAGCATGAACGCTAACCATGCAGATTGTTTGTTTTTGTTAAAGTCCAATGGAGATACTTAAAAAAAAAAAAAAAAACTTTTATAATGGTTAAAAATCACATAAAAAAAGTTTTATGATATTTAAGGAAACATGGGCAGTATTCATTGTCTTAAAATTTTTATAACAGTTTTACAATCGTCTTAAATTTATGATAATTTTTAAAATTATCATAAAATTTAAATAAAAAATAAATTAATTTTTTTTTTAAAAAAAATATTATGCAGTTCCAACTCGAAACCTTTAATAGACGTTGCGAGAATCATATCATTAGATTAAATAATATTTTTTTATCATTAAAGAATTTTAAATATTTAAATATTAATAAAAATGTGTGAATTTAATATAACAATTAAAAATGCTTGTATGTTTACTATAAATATTTATTTGATGTTGAAAAATAAAAATAGATATATGTCTGCTATTAATATATAATTTAATATATACATTTAAAATAAATAATTAATATTTTATTCTAAAATTTATTATTTAATTATTGTATTCATTAATTTGAAAATATATATATTTAATTAATATTATTGTAAACTATTTTTAATATTTTAAAAAATATTATAACAATAATTTATTATAAATTATTGTGTAATAACAAATTGTATGATGATTTATTATGTTTCTTCAAAAGTCATCCATAGAGCTATGATGGCCATGTAACCATTGTCATAAAGCTATGCTTCATTCCAAAAGCTATAACGAATTTATTATAATTTTTAAACGTTATCATTAATTTATAATAATGTTACAAAAAAATTATAAAATTAATTTTTTTAAAAAAATTATAATAATTTTAAAAAATAATGATGAAAAAGTGTCATTGTTTGTGATTTTTCTTACAAATAAAAAACTTGTGTGCCAGCAAAGTCAGTGTATAGCATCATCATTGACACTGACTTAATTGCTTATTATGAACACATTAAACCATAAGCATTTCTGATCGAAGCTCCTTGTGCTGGACGACACGGAGGAAGTTGGTGGGCCGTAATTCTTTCAGAGCCATTGAAGGAATCACAAGAGAAGGTTGATTTTGCAACCAAGCGCACTATAATGATAGAAGCTCACGATGAGTGGTTCTCATGGACTATGTGAACATTGCCATTTGATAAACCGGTTGAAAATATTTTTAAAAAATATTAAATATAAAAGATTGATCAAATATTTTTTATCTGCACTTTTATTGAAGTTGTGGATAAAGGGTTATTGATATTATGTAAAATAATAAAATTATAAATAAATGTGTTAATAAATTATGAATTATTTTATTTTTTATTCACACTTTTGAAATAATAAATAAAAATGTTAATGAAATGTGAACTATTTTATATTTTATTTATATTTCAAAACTGTGATATATTCTTACCTATTTTGATTAAAATGAAAAATAATTCATATTTTTAAAACAGTTAATAATTTTTTAAATTATTAAAAAAACCTTCTTTTATTGTGTTGATGAACGAAAGAATGTTCTTATTGGTACCCATACATCTCCAAGTAAATAAAAGATAAATTTAAATATACTAATTAGAAAGATAAACTTTCAAAGTACTTTGGAGTTTGGCTAGACAGGTTGCTGTTGAGAGGGATCTAACACTTCCAAAGTTTTTTAAAGAATTCAGAGAAGTAAGAATGGTTCCATAAAAAAGAATTACCTCTCCACTCAAAGAACTTGCAAGCTTGTACGTATAACCTCCGGAAGGTGATGGAAATCTCACCAGAAAATTTGTTCCTTTCAATATATAATGCACTAAGACTCTAAGTTGCCTATTTCTAGAGAAGTGACCTGTCTGTCTCATTCAGATTGTTAAGGCTGTGAAGTTTGATTGAGTCAATTAGTTGGTTAAAATGACCATGTTTTTGGCAAATATTCTGTTAGTGATTTATCAATATTTTACTGTTATTATTCCCCTTATCTCTAGCTATCAGCTGTTAAAATTTTGCCTATTTAAAGGCATTGATTAGTGAATAATAATGTGCAGTAGATAAATTCAATCCTCCTCTGTCTGTACCTTTAATCCTTTGTAGCAGCTTTTATTCATAACAGTGGCATCAGAGCTTAGTTTAAGCCTTAGTCTTTTTTTTTTTTTTTTTGCAGCAGCAACAACAAACAAAGTGATGGCCACTGACAACTTTGTTCAACCATCCATTCCCTGCTTTGATGGACACTACAATCACTGAAGTATGTTGATGGAGAACGTCTTGAGGTCCAAGGAGTATTGGTAGGTTGTTTATGAAGGAATTGAGGAACCAGCGAATGGCACAGCAGTGACAGAGGCTTATAAAATAGAAGGGCTGCGCTTGAAAGATTTAAAGGCAAAAAATTATCTTTTCCTAGCGATTGATCGTTCAATCTTGGAAACTATCCTTTGCAAAGACACGTCCAAGTTTTTTCTGGACAATGAGAAGTTTGGTGATGATTCAAGAGTCTCCGTGATGGGAAAATGAGAGGCAATAATTCAAACAAAAAGTAATGTTTTTCAGACTATATCTAATATCCTTTTTGTTCCAGATTTGAGAACAAATTTGTTGCGTATTGGCCAACTATAAGAAAAAAAGATATGAGATTTCCATTAAAGATGGAGTTTGCAAAATTCAAGATGAAAAATTGGGTTTAATTGCCCAAGTTGATATGACATGTAACAGAATGTTTCCATTGTACCTCCGTACCATCACCAACTCATGCTTTTCTGTAAGGTTGCGAGATGAAAGCTAGCTTTGGCACTTTCGGTATGGGCATTTGAATTTTGGAGGTTTAAAAACATTGCAGCAAAGGAATATGGTGACAGGCCTCCCACAAATTCAAACTTCTTCTCAAGTGTGTGAAGAATGTGTCATCGGTAAACAACATCGAGAACCATTTTAAAAAGAAAAATCATGGAGAGCGAGGAAGGCATTAGAGCTTATGCATTCAGACTTGTGTGGACCGATCATTCCAATGTCAAATAGAGGTAAATGATATTTTATATCTTTCATTGATGATTTTAGTAGAAAAACTTGGGTTTATTATTTGCAAGAAAAATCTGAAGCTCTCACAGTCTTTAAAATTTTCAACGCTCTAGTTAAAAAAGAAGCAGGGACTCCAATCAAGGGGTTGTGCAATGATCATGGTGGAGAATATAATTCGGAAGAATTTGTTGTTTTTTGTGATAAGTAAGGAATTAAAAAGCAACTAACAGCAACATATACACCTCAATAAAATGGCATTCGCAAAAGGAAGAATCGCACAATTCTGAACATGGTACGAAGTCTTTTGACAAGGAGTGGAGTTCCAAAAGCTTTTTGGCCTGAAGTAGTTAATTGGAGCGTCCATATCTTGAATAAAAGCCCCATTGTAGCTGTTCAAAATATCACACTACAAAAAGCCTAGAGTGATCAAAGATCAAATGTAGATTATTTTAAAATTTTTGAGCATGTTGCCTATGCCCATGTTCCAGATCAAAAGAGAAAAAAGTTTGATGACAAAATAAGAAAATGAATTTCTCTTGGTGTTAGTGAGCAATCAAAAGCATACAAATTGTTTAATCCTATCACCAAGAAAATTATTATAAGTCGTGATGTGGTGTTCGATGAGGGTCATTTTTGGATTGGGATGCAGATAAAGCTGAACAACAAATACAAGTTGATTTTAATGGTGATAATGAAGATAGGAGGCAACAGTAATAGTGCAATAACAAATACAAGTTGATTTTGGTGGTAATAAGGAAGATGGGAGGCAGCAGCCAATAGTGTAATTGCAAAGTGAGCAAAAATCAGTTGAACCAGCAAATGAGCGTCCTCAACGTAACAAGAGGAGACCTGCATGGATGGAGAATTTTGTGGTAAAGGGAATTAATGAAGAAGTTACTTATTTTGCTCTATTTTCAGATTGTGATCTCGTAGCGTTTGAAGAAGCTGTCAAAGAGTCCAAATGGAGAAAGGCAATGAATGAAGAAATGGCAGTCATTGAACATAACAACACTTGGGAGTTAACTGATCTTCCTAAAGGGCACAAAGCAATTGGTGTGAAGTGAGTTTACAAGATAAAACTGAAAGAAAATGACGAGGTTAACAAATTCAAGGCGCACTTAATAGCTAAAGGCTATAAGCAGGAATTTGGTGTTGATTACAAAGAGGTGTTTGCCCCTGTTGCTCATCATGATACAATCAGGTTGGTGATTGCTCTTGCAACTCAAAATTTATGGCCTATTTTCCAATTAGATGTGAAATCGACGTTTTTACATGGTGATTTGAAAAAATAATTATTTGTTGATCAATCTCCTGGATATGTAAGCATGGAAATGAGTACAAGGTGTACAGGTTAAAGAAGGCTTTGTACAGATTAAAGCAAGCCCCAAGGGCTTGATATAGTCACATCGAAGCTTACTTTCTAAACGAAGGCTTTCAAAAGTGTTCATATGAGCATATACTTTTTACCAAGGTTGGTGATGAAGGTAAGATGATTATTATTTACTTATATGTTGATGATCTTATTCTTACTAGGAGTGATGTTGCCATGTTTAACAAGTTCAAAAAGTCTATGGTGATTGAATTTGATATGACTGATCTTGGGATGCTTTATTATTTTTTAGGCATTTAAGTGGTGTAATCTGCTGCTAGAATTTTTATTTCTCAAAAGAAATATGTGTAAGAAATTTTGGACAAGCTTCAAATGAAGAATTGCAACTCTGTTTGCACACCTTTTGAAGTGCGCATGAAGCTTATTTGAGATCCTGAAGGGATGAAGGTCGATAACGCCATTTACAAGCAAATTGTGGGAAGCTTGATGTATTTAACTACAACAAGACCAGACATTGCGTATGCTGTAAGTCTCATTAGCAGGTTCATGGAGTGCCCAAGGAAATTCATCTTTTAGCTGCAAAAATAATACTTCAGTATTTAAAAGGTGCTACTGGTTATGGTCTGTTCTACAAGAAGGGTGAAAAATTAGATTTGTTTGGCTTTATAGACAGTGATTATGCTGGTGATCAAGATGATAGAAAGAGTACTTCAGGTTATGCATTTATGCTAGGCTGAAGGGCTATTTCATGGTCTTCAAAAAAGCAACCAATTGTCACTTTATCTACAACTGAGGCAGAGTTTATGTCTGCAACAGCTTGTGCCTGTCAAGCTGTTTGGTTGAGGAAAATACTTGAAGAACTACACTTATTGCAGTAAGGAGCAACAACTATTTTTTATGACAATAATTCAACAATCAAACTTTTTAAAAATTCGGTGTTACATGAACGAAGCAAGCATATAGATGTGAAGTACCATTATTTGAGGGATTTTACAAATAATAGAGTCATTGATTTGATTTATTGTAAGAGTGAAGACCAAGTTGCTGATATTTTCACTAAATCTTTAAAGATAGCTGCATTTCAGAAGTTAAGAAGGTTGCTTGGTGTCTGCACTTTGGAAGATCCATCAGTTTGAAGCTGTAATTTTTTAAACAAAATATTTGCAAATTTTTGGTTTAAGGGAGAGTTTGTTAAGGCTGTGAAGTTTGATTGAGTCAATTAGTTGGTCAAAAGGACCATGTCTTTGGCAAATAATCTATCAGTGATTTATTAATATTTTATTGTTATTATTCCCCTTATCTCTAGCTATTAACTGTTGAAATTTTGCCTATTTAAAGGCATTGATCAGTGAATAATAATGTGCAATAAATCAATTCAATCCTCCTCTGTCTGTATCTCTAATCCTTTGCAGCAGCTTTTATTCACAACACAGATATAGGACAATGGAGAGGGTCTGAATGTAACAATTTCCTGGGCACAATATACCATTGATCTTATTCTTAGTTAAATCCTATTTTACTAATTTCTTACACTTATCTAATCGCCAAGGTATGCCACCCTGCAGATAGTTTTTTGACAAAAATCAAGCTAGCTTAATGTTGACAAATTACATGAAAATGAGGAATCGAATTCTTCCTGAAAAATCTGTTTCCTTTCAAGATTAGTCGTTCTAAACTTTTAATCTTGCCAACAGTTTAAGGCATGGTGTCAGTTAAATGGTTAAACTCTAGACCAGTTTCATGCAAAAGTTTACAAGATTTAATATTGCTAAAGAAATGGTGCTAGACATTTGATTAGATTCTAGCACTGATATTGTTTGTAGTATCAGAGAGCTGATTTCCTTCTAGTCCAATAAGTCTCAGCCTTTTTAGCTGGCCAAATGTGTTTGGAAGTTTCCTTAAGAATGGATGACATAATCACCTTTGGGATAAAAGATACATTTAAATATTTATTATACTTTCTTTTATCTTCCTGACTAAATATTATTCAGCTACATGAGGAAATTGAGATTATGTCTTCTCACATAATATTTCATAAATCTACAACTCTATTATGTCAAGAAAGGTAAAGAATCTTAATAGCTAGTTACGTTTAAGTTTTACATTTGATTTTTGATTCCTATGGAACATTTTCATGATAATTTTTGTTGTAGTTTTTGCTTCATATATATGTCCATGTAATATTAATTCATGTTGTAGTTTCTACGTAATATTAATTTTGTTGTAGTTTTTATGTATTTATATTACAATTGAATGTGATGTTTGTTAATATAAACTGCTGGTATCATTATTTTATTTTTTCATATAATATTTGTTCATATTTAAAGTATTTATCATGTAAAATGACACAAGCTATACAGTACTCTTTGTTTTTTTAATTGAACAATCGAATACTTATTCAATTGATCTAATATCTAGTTAGAAAATTATACACATTTTAAAAATATTTTGTATATTAATAATAATATATTTTATGTAGTTTTATTGATCTCATGTATGTGAGTTTTATTTGTTTTATTGAATGTCTTATTTAATAATGTGAACTGATGTTTTCATCGTTTTTTTTTTGTGTAATATTTATTCATATATTTACGTAATGTTTAAAACATTTGTCATGCAAGATGATGAAGATACAAATTCTTTTTATTGTATAATAGAAAATTGGCTCAATTTCATGGTGGTAGGCGAAGCCTCTTGTGTTATATTAAAATATTGTTTAAAAATTTTTTGCATAATTTTTATAAAATTTTCCCTGTAAAACTATAAGTTTCATGTAATATTTTACATGATAGTAACATATTTTATGTAATATTATAAACTTTGCGTATGTATCAAATTCATTTGTTTTGTTATATTATTTATTTTAATATTTAATTATAAATGTCAAAATAATCAATATAAATCACTAACTTCACTTAAATATATATTATTAACTTCTCTTGTAAGATTCATTCTCTCAAACAATTTTTAAACAAGCAAGTTACTTTTATAATAATAATAGTCAATCACAATAGTAATTATTTATACTATTTAAAATAATAATAATTATTTTGTAATCTACTTACTGACTAATTACTTTTTTTTGAAGGGTAAATTGACTAATTACTTACATGTTATATACAATAAAATTTCATTTACGTAACAAAATAAAATCAGAAAGTTCAAATTGTCCATCACGTAAATCAATTACTTCAAAATTGGCAAGGATGGTTTTGGTACAACCTTATCACTATTAATGAAAGTCTCTAGGCTAGATCCGGCATATGATAACCATCGTATTTAATGTGCTTAATTGATGGTTTTCTTTAATTGAGTCCTTAATTATTTTAAAGTAGGATATTTTACAATTTTTTTTGTATATTATTTAAAGAATAATAGTTATATTATAATGATAAACAAATTATTGATTAGTAACTAAGATTTTATACATTGATTATTGTTATTTTTGTTATAAGATCATATCTTTCGGACTAGATGGCACAAGATGTGATGAGTAGGTCGATCTTGAGCTTGTGCACCTGAGGCAACTGCCTAAGGCCCCATATTCGGTGATCTTAAAATTTATATATACGTGCTCATATGGTTTTATAATTTTTTTGAGTCATTTAAAAGTATAAAATTTTAGATTCAAACATTCAGCATAATGAAACTTAAAAAAATAAATTAGAATAATTTAAAGCCTTAAAATTTATATAAATTTATACTGTATTTGGGATCTCATTTGAATTTTTGTGTTAAATCTCCAAAAAATGAAGACTGATTTCAACTATGAGAAGACATTAGTATCTTCACAATGTTTGAAGAATCCCTCAGACAAATACTCAATGAGCAACTATATAGCTTTTAGATATATTGCATGAAGTCATGGAATATTACATGAAAGCATAAAATATTATATAAAATTAGAAAATATTACACGAAAATATAAAAATGACAATAAACACAAAGTGAAAAACAGAAAACAAGAAAAAAAAATCAAAATTCAACATATTTATCAAATAAAACTCAATGATGATGTCCAATAATAATTTCCAAACTCAAATCCATAAAAATTTAAGATGCTCAAACAAAATCCAATGCATAATATAAACAAATCACTTAAATGAGAGATATTTTATATACTCTTAATATATTTTTATATTTATAATTCAAATCATTTTAAATAGATTTTTTTAATAAAAAGAAATGATATGCAAAATGCTTACCTTAATAGTTACTTCAAAATTGTCAAAAGAATATGGCAAGAATGGACAACATTTTGATTTGGATAATTTTAATTATTGTTTTCAGAGAAAGTGAAAGAAAAGAAACCCAAAAAGTCATTAGTCTTTTTGTTTTTGTTCCTTTACAAGTGGCTTGATAAAACTGTAAAATTGACCATCTTGGAAGGATTGTTTTGTTCAAAGTTTAAGACTTACAAATTTTAGACATTTTTGAAAAGACCCCTTACAACATTTAAAAAAATTGCTCAAAACTTATGATTAAGTATTAATGATATTAGTGATTGTGGCAGTAAATTGATTCCCAAATTTATTGAATCAAAAAGATAATTAGGAAAGACACCACTTTGTTGCTCTCTGCAGGGCTGTCGCTGAACTGAAAAGAAGAGAATGAAACTATGATACGCCTCCATCTTTTAGGGAGAAACAATGAAACTAATTGTCAGAACGCAATAAAAGAGAGGAGAAAATGAAGCTTTAATAGCAAGAAAAAATGAGATACATAACATAATATTAAAATAAAATCTATTACTTTCAGTTCTGATACAATAAAATTAAGACAGGAGCTTCATGTCTGTACACATCAATAGAAAGTTAAACTAACCCATCAAGAGGCCATCAACCTTCTTATTGGCAGCTGCAGATAGGAACTTCATGCAGATGGGAGGCTTAAGCCCGACGAGAGAGAGTATAGCAGCTGGCACACCCCACAAAGAATCACCGCAGATAAGGCCTGATGCTACGGCTGGTGCAAAGTCAGTGGCCCTCTGTTTGTTGCTCAGCTCCCAGCAGAAAAGGATCAAACTCCCAACACACATGTCTATGGTGAAGTACCCTCCAAGATAGAATGGGATTGCCATGCACATTGGGCTCGGAACAAACCTGTACAGCTTGTACTTGGTTTCACAATGCTGCAATACCTCACGCACAATGTTCATGACAATGGCGGCCACGAAGAATATGATCACCAGCTTCAGACAGTTCTTGGGAAGTGAGGAAATGCCCTCCACTCCGAGTAGCGCAATCCCACGATACAATGCTCCATAAGGTGCTGGATATGTGCTATCGGGATCGCCAATCGGGTAGGCCTTGTAGAAGAACCAAAAGACGAGAGGGGTGAGAAGGCAACCCATTGCAGTACCAGCAACTTGGCTGAAGAACATGGAGCGTGGAGACGAGAGCGTAAGATATCCTGTTTTGAAGTCTTGCATGAGATCTGAAGCTGTGGACACAATGCTCATCATCACACCGCAAGAAGCAAGGCCCGCAATCACACCTCCACGATCAAGGCCAACCCAAGCACTGAAAAGAATGATGGCCAGTTTGCCATAGTTGGAGGCAAGAGACCAGTCGGTGAGCCCACACCCATATGCATTGCAGAAGGCCAGAACTGGGGCAATTGCGTAAGCAACAAGAATGTGATACCATTTCAGTTGATGGAAGATGAAGGGAACTGTGATGATAGATATGATTGCGAGGATGATGTATCCGGTAAAAGCAATCCAATTTGGGATCTGATCTTTCAAGAAGAACTCTGTTCGCCGTTGCTCGTCATAGTTTATTGCAGCCTGGTTATTGGTTTCAGGTGTAACAGAAGATGAATCTCCTTTGTTGCAACTCTTTGCTGCGAGACTAATTAATGTCTTGGCCAGCATGTAAATGACATGGAAAAGGCCATCGCCAAGCATCATAGCAACAGCAATGAAAATCTGTGAAGATCAGACCAACAAATAGGGTGAAACTATGAGATAACAGCTTTATTGAGTCTAATGAAAGTGGGAGACTAAACACAAGGAGAAATACCCTATATCCTTGCAGGCCATGGAGGCTGCTTGCAGATAGATCAGCGCTGTACCATATGCCTTTCTTTGTCTCAATCCATGGCCACATGATTCCCCATGAGAGCACAGCACCAAGGAGCAAAGATATATTCACCATGTAAGGGCAAATCATCCCCACACCAACATATGTTGATGAGAAATCAAAGTAGAACCTGTTAAACAGTTAGTCTCCATCAGTTGCATAAAAACCAGAGGTCATTTCCATTCGACACAACAAGCCATGTTTCGGCACTTGTCAAGTCCTTCATAATTGATCAGAAACTAAATCAGAAGGACTTGCCTTTTCTCTAAGGCTTGAAGACCAAATGTGGGAAAATTAACAAATCCACAATCATCACCAGCAGTGTAAAACCACTGGAAGAAGGCAAACACAAAGCTGAAACAGAAGCTTTTGAAAAGAACAGCAACTTGTTTCCTGTAACATATTTAAGAATGAAGCCATTGTTAGGACGAAAAGAAAGTAGTTGCTGAATATTTGCAAGAGCATTGAACTACAAAATCAATTCAGCAGGTCACAAAAGAAAAGAGATATATAGTGCCATGTGGATGTTTACTTGGCTAGCTTGGCTCCTTTAGGTGTGTGAAAACTGTTGATGAGGTATGCCGTTGCAGTTCCACTTGGGTATGTTAATTTGTACTTTAATATCATCACCTGAAAACAATGCAATTGCAGATTAGTATGAAACAGATAGACATTCAAATAAGTACATAATCATTTTTCCAAGGCATGTAAAATGAATATACTGATCTTAATTAATTAGCCCACACATATTCTTATAGTTCATATTTCTTTTCTAACCTTTCTTAGGGGAACGATAGAGAATAAACCGACAAAGCTCACAACAAACAGAAATCCAAGCATCCATCCAACAGCCAGATGCTTCACATTCTCTGGGGTGTTTCCTCCTTCCCCTTGAGCAGCTATCTTTGGACTCATACCCAACATGTAACTTGCGGTCCCACCTAATGATATTATCAATTCAAGAGAAGAAAAAGGGAAAATAGTTGAACGAAGACCAGAGCATAATGAATTGCCATTCAAATAATTAGTAAAACCACAATGTACGCAAAGCAGGCCATTATACCAACAAACCACAGAAACTAAAGAACGGCCAGCTAGAATAAGAAAGAGAATTTTCCTATTACAATAAAGTTTCCCATCTAATAGATTCTTTCACCTATTCACTGTATATCAATTTGTTGTTGCACATCCAAAGACACCAAAAAATCTCACAAAGTATTGTCGTAAAAAAGAATGATCACGCAAATCAATAACCTGAGAAGGGTTCAAACTGTTGCAATGTTTGCAACAAAATCAGGTTAATATTACAATCAGATAATACATGTTTCTACGGAGTAGAGATGAGATTAGCAAAGCAACACAAGTAACCAAACACAAGATGATATGAAAAGCCAAGAAAGATTCGATTAGAAACGTACTGCTAAAGGCGATCCCCGAGGACGCGACGATGCAAGTTTGGATGACAGTGTTCTCCTGCCTGGTGAAGGGTTGCTTCAAGAGACCCACCTTTTCAAGGAAGGCGGTGTAAGCCTTCAACATGGCAAAGCCCAACAAACCAGCAGCCACGTTGAGTGAAGGTATTACACCAGTGGTGAGGTTGAGCTTGCAGACGATGAAGTTGAAGACTATGCTCAACACCAAGCTTGTCACCATAGCCCTCAACGTAAGCTGCTTCCTCCACGAGGGCACCTCCATGTTCTTGAAGGCATCCTCCACAATCACTTTACCAGCTACATCGTTTTTCACTGTCTCTTCTGCCTCCCTAGGGTTATATTCTTCTGCTTGATGCCCTCTTCTCTCCATATCGCTAGCTCGCTCTCTCTGGGAAAAGCCCAAACCAAAACCCTTATTTTTTTTCTTATCTCTTCTAGAATTGATTTACATAACCTGCCACGGAATCACGCTAGGAGATACTCTCGTGGGTAATATATATCCTGTTTGCAAACGCAAGTCGTAGTCAAATCGAGATATGACTCTACAGGCGGATTTATAGGCTAAACTTAACTGCAATCCTTGGGTTGAGAGTAGTTCTAGTATTGTTTGCTGTTACTGGCTGGCAAAACAAAAATATACCAAGTATAAGGCTAACATTATTTGGCAATAAATCTCCAAAAATCTTATCCGGGATCATGAACATTTATTACTTTAAAGCTCTATGGAGTTTTTGAAGAAAAATGTTAACACATCACAATTTAATAAAATAAATAATTATATTTATTTATATTTATTTTTAAAATAAAAATCGCTTAAAATCTTAAAAGATATTCTCCCTTAATCTTTATTCTAAATTTTAAAATATCATGAAAAATAGTTAAAATTAAACCTTATAAAAAATTAAGTATATTTTTATTATTAAAAATGATTTTAATAAATTTTAGACTCCCTTTTGAATAAATCTCTTAATTTTGAATCATTTTTGATTTATTAATTATGAAAAATTTAAAATTTTAACAATATTTATTTTAAAAAATATTTTTAGCACCAAAAAATTTTAAAATTTTTTGTGGTAGGAGCTTGAATATTTATTTTACATCTATATAAAATTTCAAGTCAAAATTGGTAATACGAAATCTTTAATTTAAATATTTTTAATTTTTTTGATAAAATCTAATTTAATTATTTCTCATCATGTTTGTTATACTTTTAATTTCAGAATAAAAACTAAAAAAAAAGGAGTATTTTTCAATAGTTTTAAATTATATTTATCCTCATTTTACATTAATATATTAATTATGCAAATATCCTTTTTCATTTTTAGCTCAGCATGATGTTAGATCACTGTAGGATTCTTATTTCAAATTAATATGTTTAAGTTTCCACTGTGATGTACTTTATATAGTCCAAGTAACACATGAAACTGTTTCACTAGAAATAGAATTGCACAATTATCATATTGTAAGCTAAATTAAGTGTATTTAATGGAAACTAAAAAGTTACACATTTTTATTACTTATGCTGAGAACTTAAATAGTGCTCTATAGGTCTCTCTGAGAGTTCTCTTTCTTTGGTGGGAGTTTTGTGTCACTTTGCCCATCGCTGCGGTGTGGCATTTAATTTTGGTTGCAAGGTTACTTTCTCCTCCTGCACGATCTTCGACATAGGAGAGTGTCGGAGTGGATAATTCATCTCTTTTTGTTCAATTTTAACCTTATGAATAATTTGAAGGTTCTCAACCATTCTAATAATATATAGGATGGAAAATAATTTGGTAAGTGATGCTAAATGTAATTCTTGAGGTAAATAATAAATAAGAAAAATATTATCAAAATTTTGATAGATTGAGTCAAGAATTAAGTAATTTTTTAAAGATGTTTCACAGTTCTGTTCTTAATGTGTAGCATTTTATAGTTTTATCATCTTTAAAATAAAATAGTCAAAAACTTTGTATCGGATCACTTATGCACAGTAAGGAATAAAAAATATCACACTTTCAATAGTTTGCTTGATATCAAAATAATAATTAAAAATAAAATAAGATTTTTTTTTTTCGGTATTTGAGGAAGATAAAAAACTAAACTTAGAGAGCTTGGGAGATGATAGGAGGAGAGAAGGGGAGAAGAGAAACCTAAATACTTTTGTGTGTTATGAGAGGAGAAGAAAGGAGAGGAGAAGGCCGAATTTTTTATGTGTTTTGGGAGAGAGTGAAGGTGGGGTAATTATAGTGCATTCGGGTTCATGAGAAGGGGAGCTCCAACTGTACCACATGTGTGCTTGCATGCACGCCATATGGCAAAGACTCCCTCTACTCTACCATGTCGTTGTATGACCAGGCAAGGAGGCGACGTACATTAAGTATACTAGTAAGTGGACGACTTATTATGTCGTGTTGATGCATTGGCAGTTAAAAACCTGGTCTAACGGGCTAAGGTGATGAGCTGATACTGATGTGATTGTGTTGACTAGGTCCAAATAAATAAATAATTTTTTTTTCAAAAAGTATATATAGGTGCTATCCAAACCCAAACCTAGGCTGAAACTCGGACTTAGCATGGCACGATCGAATGACGGCGATGGTGAGTGCGTGTGTGCTAAACCTTGATGGGCCTAGCTCCTCCCTCTTTCATAAAAGTAGGGTCTCCTTTGGGGTCCAAACTCATTTATAATTCCATGCCTTATATATAACTCAAGAAAGTCATTCCTTGGGTATCTTTATAGCACATTTCAAAAGCTTTTTTAAATTTATTTTTTTTCAACAATCCCTCACTTGAATTTTAAATTGGTTTTCATGAGCAACAATCAAAAACTGTATGATTATGCACAAGAAGAGATGCCTTTTGACTTGAACCTTTGCGTAGTGATGATGTTTTATATTAACATTGATCTTTTCGAGGTATAGTTCAAAAAAGTTCATACTTTTTGGCCATGCATGTATATCTCGATATAGTGAATGCTTTAGAAAATTAGCCCAAAATTTCACACGAAGCAACCATACTTTCACATTCACATAAGTGAACATATCAAGAGTACTCTTGTAGCTAGGTACTCCACTTTCTATAAAGTATAAAGCTCATTTAAAGTTAAAAAAACTAACTTAACTTTTTTCTTTCGCTTCAAGATTTTATGCTTATAATGGAATAGAACTCATAATAGCATGTTTTATTTTGTATCATTTCATGACTTGTTATTATCCTTTAAACCTATTTCTTAAGATCTCCAGTCCATAGGTTGGGTTACTATTACGAGTGATTCATCATTATAAAGGCATCAATACCATTCCTCGAAAGGTTTTGAAAACCTTCTTCTACCTAGTTTTTTCACCAAAAGATTAATTTACCGTCAATTTGTATATGATTCATTCTAACAGCTCTTATGGAGAGGAACACTTTAACGATGCTATACTTATGATATATCTATCGTTTCTTACTATTGTAATAATGGTTATAAATTTTTGTAATAGTCATAATACAATTGCAATGGATCAGGACAGTTGGTCTTTCCCATAATAGGATCTCAACTAGTAAACTTCTTAACCAACTTGCTTCCTTACTAGTAATACCTAATGTTATCATCTCAGACTTCATCATGGATTAATTTTACTGAAAATGCTAAAGATATACCCACTAGTTGCTTTGGAGTCTTTTGAAATGGAGTTCCGTTCAGCATCGCTGTATTTTTTTAGAGCATTGAAATTTTTTTTGATAATGTAACCTCAGGCTCATGATCCTTTTAAGGAATCTCATGACTTTTTCACTAGTATGCCAATGCTCGATACTAACTTGACTGGTAAACTAACAAAGTAGTCTCACAACATAAGTTATGTCAAGCCTAGTGTAGTCAGTAGCAAACTGTAAGCTATCAATGATGCTTACATACTCAATTTGTCTAACATTGTTTCTAATGTTTTTTAGTAACTTGACAATAGGATCATATGGAGTACAAGTAGATTTATAGTCAAAGTAATTATATTTCTTTAGGATTTTCTCAATATAGTATGATTGTCCAAAGAAATTTCATTTTTTAACCTAGTAATTTTTATTCCAAGGATTACATCAACTTTTCCTAAATCTTTCATATCGAAGTTAACATTTAGTAGAGACTTTACATTCTTTATTACATGAATGTGGGAATCCAAGATAAATAGATCATCCATAGAAAGACATATAATAGTACAAAGATTATTTTTAACTTTATAATAGATGCATTTATCACTTTTATTCACTTTAAATCTGTGTGAGATGATGAGATTATCAAATTTCTCATGCTATAGCTTAGGCACTTGTCTTAGATCATATTATATGTCTAATTTATAGAATTTTCTTTTTGGCTTGTTACCATAAAACCTTCATATTGTTTTATATAGATCTCTTTTTCTAATTTTTTGTTTAGAAAAGCGGGTTTTACATCCATTTGATGTATAACTAAGTCATGTATAGCCAGTAATGCTATTAGCACTCTATAGATGTTATTCTAGAAATTGAAGAAAAAGTATTGAAGAAATCTACATTTTTCATTTTGGCTACAAAAGGAACCTTATACTTTTCAACTGGACTGTTGGGTTTCAATTTCTTGTTTAGTACCTATTTACAACCTATGGCTTTGCATCCTAAAGGTAAGTCAGCTAGATGTTAAGTTCTATTGGATTCGAGAGCGTCAATTTCATCATTTACCACTTCTTCCCATATGTTAGCATCTAGAAAAGATAAAGCTTTTGAAAAGTCTGAGGGTCTTCCTCTAAAGTGTACACATTAAATTCAACTCCAAAATCCTTAGAGGTTCTAGTTTGTTTGCTTTACCTAAATTGATTGTCTTCATTAATTAGTTCATTGATTCTAGCATTTGGCTAATTACAATAAGTTGAGCCACTATTATTCCTTGATTTTAAAGAAAATCTATATTCGTAGAAGTCTACATCGTTAGATTCAATGATTATATATTCTTTTAAATCAAAACACTTATAAGCTTTACTATTTACAGCATATCCTATGAATACATATTTATATGCTTTATTAGTAAGTTTATTCCTTTTGAGACTAGAAATTTGAACATAAACTAAACAACCTTAGGTTTTTAAATAGGACATGTTGGGTTATTTATTCTTCAGGATCACATAGGGAGATACCTTACTTCTACTCTTATGGACTATATCAAGCACATAACATATAATTAGTAAAAAAAATTTCCACCAATGAAAACTGACACTTGAGTTTAGTAAAATTACAACTACTAATTCAGTTAGGGTCTTGTTTTGCTATTTTACTTTGCCATTCATTTCAAGAGAATATGGTGCAGTTCCTTCATAAATTATTCCATTTGTCCTATAGAATTCAGTAAAAGGACCAAAATCCTGCTCAGTACTTCTATCACTTTGTAATCTCTTTACCTTCTTATTGTACTGAGTTTATAATTCAATTAAGAATAGCTTAAACATGTCAAATATTGTTTCACTTTTGTTTTTTCATGAGATACATATAAGTGTAATCAGAACAATCATCTTTGAATGTTATAAAATATCATTTTTTTTTATTTCTTATTAAAACATCATCATATTCACAAATGTTAAAGTGAATTAATTCCAAGGGTTCAATTTCATTCAGTATTGACCTATGCGAGTTTTTTGTAATCTTCTTCATTTAATTGCTTAATCAGTATTAAGCCTTGCATGGCAAGTATTACATGTACACAACAGATAAGCAAAAGGTGAAGTTTTATTCATATAAATGTTCAATTTAAACATACTATCAGTAGTCATAATCCTTCCTAACAAAGACATTATATTATGTATAGGTCAGCTTTTATGGTGTCATAATCCCAGCCTTATAAAGAAGATAACTTGAGACTAAGTTCTTTCTTATCTCTAGAGTGTGCAGAGCATCCTTCCGTATGACAATCTTTTCAAAAGTAAACATTAATTTCATCTCACCAGTACCAGCAATAATAGTAGAGTGAAAATTGTTTAGGAATAGTTTCTTATCCTCAACTACAAAATAGGACTTGAATAGATCTCTATCATAACAAACGTAGTGAAAAGCGCTAGTATTTACCCACCACCCCTTAGATCCTCCAGTAAAATTGACCTCAAAGATCATAGAAATTAATTACTCTTTCGTTAGGTTCGTCGGTGGAGCAAGATGAGGCCTATTCTAGTAGTTCTTGGTAAATTGGTTAGGGTTATTACTATTATAACACATGAAGGTGTTATTTTCTAGAAGTGGTCTGGATCTATTCTGTGAGGGGTTCCTATTTTGATTCTTGCAATTCTGGTTAATGTTTCGATTTTGATTCTTTATATTCTTTTTTTTTTTTGCTTTCAGAATCATAAAGGACCTTTTGTTGGCCATGTTGTTAAAGACAATAATCTTGTAGACCTTACTTTCGGGCTTCCTTCTTAATTTGAAGGCGAGTAATTAGCCTCTCTAAGGAAAGCTCCTTACTCTTATGTATAAGGATATTCTTAAAATCTTTTCAATCAAGAGATAACTTATCTATCATAACTACTGCTTGAAACTGCTCAAGTAAAAGCACATTCTCGAAGATGATCTTACACATAATTTTCTGTAGTTTTTGTGATTGAATCTTGATAGACTTATCGTCATTCATTATAAACCTCATACATTTACTCACTGTAAATTTCTTAACTCTAAACTCCTCAACATCATATTTCTTTTAGAGTGCATTCCATATATTCTTAGCAGATGTATCAAAAATATAATAGTCATAAGGATCATCAGACAATCCATTAAGGATAAAATTCTTGCACAAAAAATCATTTTTATCAATTACTCAAAACTTTTCTTCTCAACATCTATAGATTCATAAGATAAAATAGGTTTATCTATATGAAAAACAATATTTTTTATCTCAACCTTTTGAAATGAGCACCTTTAAAGCGAAATAATTTATTTAGCTCGATGCTACTAGAAATTATTTTAGTAGTAGACATAATAGTAGATTGGTAATAATGTCTTAAATTGATGTCAAATGTAACTCCTGAAATAAATAACAAATAGAAAAGATATTACCAAAATTTTAGTAAGTTGAGTCATAGATTAGGTCACTTTTTTTAATGCGTTTTGTAGCTCTATCCTTAATATGCAATAGTTTATGGCCCCATTGTCCCCAAGATCAAAAACTTTTGTCTCAAATCCCTTACGCACAATAGAAAACCAAAATAGCACACCTCCAAATAGTGTTACTCGAAATCAAAATAATAATTAAAAATAAAATAAGATTTTTTTTGGTAGTTGCGAGAGATGAAAAACTAAACTTAAGAAGCTTGCAAAATAAAGGCGGGAGAGGAAAAGAGAGGAGAAAGATGAATACTTTTTTGTGTTTTGAGAGGAAGTGAAGTGGGATATTTATAATGCATTCGGGTGAGACTTTCACAGGAATGAAAGCGTCAACTACTCCACTTATATGCTTCCATACGCGCCACATTGCAAAGATTCCTTCTGCTCTGCCATGTTTTCGTATGACCAAGCAAGGTGGCTACATCAGGTATGCTGGCTGGTGTGCTAGCAGCTAAAAATCTAATCTAATGGGCTGAGATGGCGAGCTTATGCTGATGTGGATTTGCTGACTACATCCAAAAAAATAAAATAAATAAGTTTATTTATTTTTTCTAAAAAGTATATATAAGTGTTATCCAAACGAAAGCCAAACTCAAACCTAGTCTCGGTACCACACATCAATCAATCAAAAGGGCGATAACAGCGGTGCGCCCATGCATGTGATTGACCTTGATAGGCCTAATTCCTCCATCTTCCATAAAAATGGGATGCTTCTTGACCGCAAACCTATTTAGAATTCACAACTTATATACAACTCAAGAAAGTCATCCTTTAAAGAATTGAGATTCTTCAAAAGAGAGTATCTGTATAACACCTTTCAAAATCTTTCTTAAATTCAATTTTTTTCTTTCAATAGCAAGCTTATGGGGGGGATTGGCACTCATAGAAGAGGAGTGCAAAAATATTACTATTAAGTCAGCCTGGGTTTTTGACACCTTTGAATAGGGAAAGAACTATGAAAACTATTACAAAACATGTAGTATAAAATGAAGGCAATGACATCTATCTTTACAATGATTTGGAAGCTTACCAATGAATTAATTGTGAGAATGGTGGGTGTTGAAACCTATATCTTTTCAGTTAAGGATGTAAAGGAGAAGGAAATAGTTTGGGCAAGGCAACTATGGTCCTTTAATAAATCCTTATTCATCCTATAAGTATTTAATACGGATCTAATTTCTAAATGCCTAAATATTAAGTGTTTTGCTTTTTGGGTATAGATATGATCTTCTATTCAATTATATGAATGTCACCATAGAAAAAGTGCTTACTAGTGATACAATAGGTGATGCAAAGGAGGTAGACGCAGTTGATGATAATACCGCCTTTAGGAAATGGTTGAGGAACAAGATTCTAGTCAATAGTAAGAAACCTTTAAGATGGTGTAGCCAATTGGCTTTGCCTTATGGAGGATTATTAATGGTTTCTTTTTAGTGTGAGAGAATCCTAGATCTTTGCTACATCTGCAAGCTCATGGATCATGTGAAATAAGAATGCTCAAAGACTATCATATAGAAAAAAGAATATGGGAACTGTCATTTAGAGTATAGGCCATGGATCTTGGTGGAAGGAACTGATTTCTTTCAAGGTCAGATGACATTCAATGTTCCATCTTTGATGACAATAATGGAAACAGCATGGGCATCAAAGTAACCATTGCATCACAGGGGCTCTGTTAATAAGAATCTCAATAGGGCCTAAGCTAAAAGCACTGAGGTTGATACAAAAACATAATGAGAAGTGAGAATCAAGGAAGACATTGGACATAATAGGTTTATGGAAACCCCACGATCTATGGCCATGACTCTAGACCTTGACATGTACGAGCAAATTTTTAGCTATAATATCATTAATGGGATGGATCACGTGGTACCTCACATGTAAAAGGAAACTTACGTTCAACAAATGGCCACTTCGCCTAATCCACATAAACTACATGATAACGGGTCCCAAAGCCAATTAAATACTACAACTAAAAATGCCCTAATTTGGCATGTTAAAGTCCACTCTGTGCTGGTTCAAATTAAATTCCATGATGCAAAGTGGAAGAAGCTAGCCAAAGAGAAAGGGGGAACCATAATCGACCCTGGCTAGCCCCTCTTAGATCGAAAAAAGAATAGGGATGAAGATAAGAATATCACTAACTTTACATAAATAAACATGAAAATGTATTACTACTTATAAACATAGGTTAACACAGCGGGGTTTGAATCATGATCAACAGAGGTTGGTAACAACTAGTCTTATTAAACATCATGAGTTTCTTGGTGTGAAACTATTGAAGGCTGAAGGCCCCTCAAACAATTTAAGAACTAACCATTTTAGTTAGAAGTTTAACTATTTAATGATCTTCGTTATTGAAACCAAAAAGAAAAGATTAGAAATGGAGTTTTTATGAATTAAACTAGCATTTGATGGATGTTTTATAGTGGATTATGAAGGCTGATAAAGAGGCTTCTGTCTCTTATGGAAAGAGGAATTACAAGTTGAACTCAAAACCTTTTTGGCGAGTCATATTGATGTATGAATTTATAAATCATCCCCAAAACCATAATGGTATTTTATCAGATCCTGTAGGTAACCCGTTACTTAAGCCAAGGTGAATTCTTGGAACTTCTTATGTAGATTATCCACTCACTTAACTGTCCCTTAGTTATGTGTAGGGGATCTCAATATAATTGGATACATAGATAAAAAACGAGGTAGATTTCATCTTCAAAATGAGATGGACAACTTTGTTGCCATCAAAGTAGATTATGGATTCCATGAGATCCCAATTTTGAGAACACACTTCACGTGGCATAGAAGCTCTGGCGACATCTACGTCTGAATCATTTCATGGATGGATATAAGTGCCATGTCCTAGTATTATAATTCAACCATCACTTGTCACTATTTTCCATGGATCTATTACTTAGACACAAGTAAACAAAGAGGTTTAAATTCAAACATATATGGATACATCACCAAGACTATGTATAGGTGATCATGGATAATTGTGATCAGAAAAACATAAGGCTTATCCAACTTATTAGAGATATTGCAAAAGGTGACGGGATGTAGCCATGCCTTATTAGAATAAAATTCCACTATTCACTCTCAGATATAGACACGACAAATATAGTTGGGTCATATCTTGCTGGAAACAAAACAGGGCAATTTATTGAGTGATCTGTAAAAAGAGTTTGAACAAGTTATCACATCAAATAGAAGTCATGATGAGAGAAAGACTTAAAGCTTATGGCTAAAATAGGTTAATCTCAAAACCAAGTATTTTTATTAGGTAGCATCCACTAGAAAAAAAGGCTAACAAAACTTAGATGTAAAATAAAAATGAGATTTGGAAATTGGTAGAGGATAAAATCAAAGGTATGTTTTTGGATTTTTTTTATTTATTTATTTTCCTTGACTAATCTTATAAGGTTGAAATATGTATACCAAATAACAAAAAGTAGAATTAATGACCAACTGAAGAGGTAACTAGATAGAAGATATATTGAAGTAAAAGTCCTTTTTGCACTTAAGCGAATGAATCCAGACAAAGACTTGACCTTAATGGTTTCGTTGCCATGTTTTTCAAAATATATTGAAATGTGGTTAGGACAGACATCTCAGGTATGATGTTTGAATTTTTGAATAAGAGGATATCTTTGATTGATATAAACCAGGCTAACATTGTCCTTATTTAAAAGGTAAAAGCTCTAATCTCTCTAAAGGATTACCACCCTATCAGTCCATATAATATCACCTATAAGATTATATCGAAGGACTAGCAAACCATATGAAAGAAGTGACTTTAACCATTATTAGTGATACATCATTTGCATTCATTAAAAGTCAAATTATCTTTGATAACGCTCTTGTGGCTTATAAGATAATGCATTCAATGAAAACATATAAAAAAAGAAAAGGGGACTTTGGGGGTACTTGGTATTGAAATTCGACATGAGTAAAGCATATGATTATGTTAAGTAGGGTTTCATGGCAGTAATAATGAGGAAAATGGATTTTTCATATAAGTGGATTACAACCACTATAGGATGCATCACATCGGTGTTTTACTCCTTAGTTTTAAATGGACAACAATTTGATACGAGCATACCTTCATGAAGGTCTTATATCTATTTCTTTTATCCATGGAAGACCTTTCATCTTTGTTGTCAGCTATTGCTAGTGATGGAAGAATAACAGAAGTAGCAGCAACTTGACATGGTCCCAAGTTGCATTAGTACCTTTTCTTCATTGATTATAGTATCTCGCTTTCTAGGTATAAAAGAATGCTAGGCTATCTTGGGAGCTCTCTAAGAGTTTAAAAAGGCTTCAAGGTAGCAAGTAAGTATGCATAAATCTAGCATTATGTTCAGCTCCACAATGGGGATGAAGATACAAGAACTCATAAAGTAGTTGTTCAGGTAGAAAGATATTTGAATCGATAGTTTTATTTAGGATTTCCCATGCTTATGGCACGAAATAGGACTTGAAAGTTTAAAAGGCTTCAAGAATGACTTCATTTCAAGCGAAAGACATGGAATGGTAAATTGCTCTCTCAAGTTGTTAATACCCAAATTTTACCCTTATTAGAAAGCTACAGCATGAAGAACAGAGGTTCCACTATCACACTATAGCTTAAAGAACAGTAGCGTCACTCTTAAGAAAACTATACAAATGGGGATAAATGAAGGAGAAATTAGACTTATGAAGGAGAATCCCGTAGGCATCCTCTTAGAAGTGAAAAAAAAAAAAGAATATCAAGATTCTTACTTTGCAATTTTGACACACATCCCAAGGAGAGTCTGTCTGTGAACAATGATAGTTTGCTTGTGAGCGACCAAAGTATGGAATTTATACAGAAAACTAAAGTTGAGTCTTATTGAGAGAGAAAAATGGATAATAGGACATGAAGAGAAAAAAAAGAGTGTCTAAACACATTTTTAGCAATTCTTTGACATTTTTCCTAGGACAGCTGCCTATAACTAGAAAAAAGTCCAAAATTTTCAAGGGTGAGTGATGAAAAGTTTAACTAAGGATGTGAAGCAAATATTAGGACATTAAAATCTTATATCTAATGAAAGTAGACTCTCTAAACTCTTATTGTACATTTTTAACACCTTTTCTAATAAGAATCTACCTTATAAAAAAGGAAAGCTCTTATGGAGTTAATTCAAAGGAATTAGATTGACTATTAAATAGAGTAATGCAGAAGACTGTAAGGAAGACTTGAAAGATTGAAAGAAAAGGTTTTAAAAGAAAATTAACCATTAAGGGGGAGAGTTGTCGCCAAAAAACAACTTCTTCAAAAGTAATTCTGTTGACGTGGTAATGTGTGTTGACATGCCGCGGTGTGGTTGGACGCCTCTAATGATGTGTAAGGAAGGAACTGACGTGGCAGGGTGCAATTCGAAGATTCCTCTATTAACAAAGCAAAGTAGCTGTTAATAGTAAAGAAAAGTGGCTGATGTGGCAAGATGATCCAATTGGTAAGAAGTTAATGGGCGATAGAAGTGATAGGATAGAGTCGTACCCATTCACTCATTCATTAATTGATGTAGTAAGGTGCTGATGGGTGAAGCTAATGACATAGTAGAATAAATCTGCATTGCTTATCCTTCATGCATTGATGTAGCACAACATCATTCGATGATGCTACCATATCAATTTAAAACTTAATAGTAAGGTGACATGGATAGTAGTGCTAATTTGGCAGCAGTTGAATGGAGGTAGACCTGCCTAGCACACCGCGAAACACCATGTGGTAGGAAGACCCACTAACGTGGTAATTTACTTAAAAAGGGTGCATTCTACAACATAATTCAAGTAGATTCTTCAACCAAACAATGAGATTCAGATTAAAAATCATATTTTTTTGCATAAAAAGACTGAAGATCATCGCTAAAAATTGGAATCAAGCCGTGGGTTTAAAAGAATTGAGCAACACGATTGAAGTTAGTGAGTAGATTTGTTCTTGAGCTACTAAGTGAGAACAAGTGAAATTGAAGACGTCGTTGCACGTAGAAAAGTTAGAATCAACAAACACATTTAAATAGATATTATAAAACCTCTCACAATAGAGCCAATTCTGTTAAGCTTGAAGGTAGAGGATGTTAGGCACATTACACTTTCTTGATCCGTCTTCCATTTGATACTAACTTGTATCAATAAAATCCTATGAATAGCTATTGGACCCTGCAATTGAGGGGACATTCACATTCACAAACATAAGATTCAAACATTATATTACAAACACACGTAGAAAGATATCACAGAGGCCACACACATAAAGAGAAAGTTCTCTTAATAGTTTTCTTTGTTTTTATTAGAGTTTTCATTGCTTTCTAAGAATATTTTTATTAAAATTTTGTATCTATCCATATTGAAGAAAAAAGGAATATTACAAAAAAGGGTAAGGAACTTCAAGATTTATTAAGCAAACTTCTTGAACTAATTTATTGTAGCATATTCATTGTTTTGAATAAAATTACTTGAACTTAGTTAAATATTACTAGATTCTTCTTAAGTTATATGCTTTGATCACTTTATTGTTTTAGTATACAATCAAACCATGTTATAGGAAAACATAATACATTTATTTCTTAGAAAAAAAATTTTTTTTTATATAACACTACTACAAAAATGATAATAAGTGACAGCAATTGAATGACAGTTATTCAAATAACTGTCATTAAAAAGTTTATTAACACTTTTAACGACAGTTATTCCAAAACTATCATTAAAAATAAGATTATTAATGTCAGTTAAATAATAGATGGTGTTAAAAAACTCATCACTGAAGACTCCGCCACCAACGAACAAACTCTATCCCATGATTCATCACCCTTTATCTCTTAGTGTACACATGGCACACATGCAACACTTCTCTCCCATGGAATCCTCACCTATTTTCAGTATAAATAGCCCCCCTCCCAAGCTCCTAAATCATTCATCAAGCCTTAAACTTTCTTATCTCCTCTCGTTTCTTCTCCTATCTCCTCATATATTTCCTTAATTTAGGGTTTTACTTTTTCCTAATTTAGGGTATTACTTTTCTCTAATTTAGGGTTTTACTTTTTCCTAATTTAGGGTATTACTTTTCTCTAATTTAGGGTTTTATCCCTTTCCTAATTTAGGGTTTCACTTTTCCCTAATTTAGGGTTTTACCATTTCTTATCTTTAGGGTTTTATCTTTTTCTTCTAAAAAAGAAAAATAAAATCCTAATTTATTTGTTCTATCCGGATTCCAAGCAAATCTAAAGGAGGTGTAGTATTATCGGATTCTTACTATGCATAGGAGATCCGAGACAGAAATTTCTGGGCTGTTTTATCCTGGGGACAACGGGGCTATAGACTGCTGTACACCGAAGGCAGACCATTTGTTGTAGATGCAAATTGTATCAGCTGAAATAAATAGAAAACATGAAAGATATTACCAAAATTCCAGTAGGCTAAGTCGCGGACTAAGTCGCTTTCTTTAAGACGTTTTGCGACTCTGCCTTCGGTGTGCAACAGTCTATAGGCCCGTCGTCCCCAGGATAAAACAACCCAAAAATTTTTGTCTCGGATCTCTTATGCACAGTAGGAATCCGGTAATACTACACCTCCTTTAAATTTGCTCGGAATCCGGATAGAACAAATAAATTAGGATTTTATTTTTTCTTTTTAGAAAGAAAAGATAAAACCCTAAAGATAAGAAATAGTAAAACTCTAAATTAGGGAAAAGTAAAACTCTAAATTAGGAAAGAGATAAAACCCTAAATTAGGGAAAAGTAAAACCCTAAATTAGGAAAATATATGAAGAGATAAGAGAATAGAGGAAAGGAGATAAGAAAGCTTAAGGCTTGATGAATGATTTAGGAGCTTGGGAGGGGGGCTATTTATAGTGAAAATAGGTAAGGATTCCATGGAAGAGAAGTGTTGCATGTGTGCCATGTGTACACTAAGAGATAAGGGGTGATGAATCATGGGATAGAGTTTGTTCGTTGGTGGCTGAGTCTTCTCCTGGGTGGAGGAAGACTCAGTCCTCTGTTGAATCTTTCAAGCAGTATTTTAAATTCATCAACAATCCCCCACTTGAATTTAAAATTAAAAAATTCTTTTTTTTTCTTAGCATTATCAAGATTATAAGATTATGCGTAAGCAAAGGTGTCTCTCGACTTGAACCTTTGCATAGTGATGATGCTTTAGATTATACCAGAGTAACTCGTAGTTTTGAACTCTATCTCTAACAGCATCCCATACACAATCTTTTTGAGGTGTAGTTCGAGAAAAGCTCGTGCCTTTTTGGCCATGAACGTATATCCCAGTATAGTGAATGCTTTAGAGAATTTGCCCAAAAATTCCATAGAAAGCGGCCAAACTTTCACATTCATACAGGTGAGCCTATCAAGAGTATTCCTGTAGCTGGACACTCCACTCTATTTAGAGTATAGAGCTCATTAAGAATTTAATTCAGCCTTTTTCGTTTGCTTCAGGATTCCATACTTCTAGTAGAATGAGACTTCGAATAGTATGTTTCTTTTTCTATCATTTCATGACTTGTTATTACCCTTTGAACCTATTTCTTGGGATCTCCAGTCCATAGGTTGGGTTACCATCATGAGTGACTCATCACTGTAAGGGTATTAGTCTCATTTCTTTCGAGGGTTTTAAAAACCTTATCTCTAGCTAGTCCTTTTGTCGAAGGATTAGCTAAATTATCATCAAACCGTACATGATCCACTCTAACAGTTCCTGTAGAGAGGAACTCTCTAACAGTACTATGTTTATGACGTATCTGTCATCTCTTACAGTTATAATAACGGTTCTGAACTTTTGCAATAGCCACGGTACTATCACAGTGGATTAAAATGGCTGGTATCGGTTTTTCCCATACGGGATCTCAGCTAGCAGACTTCTTAACCAGCCTGCTTCTTCACTAGCAATAGCTAGTGCTATCAATTCAAAATCCATCGTGGATTGAGCCACAATAGTTTGTTTTTTGGACTTCCATGAAACAGCTCCATCGGCAATATTGAAAATATAACCACTTGTTGCCTTGGAGTCTTCTGAAAGGGTGTTCCAATCAGCATCACTGTATCCTTTTAAAACAGTGAGAAACTTTTGATAATGTAATCCAAGGTTCATGGTTCTCTTGATATACCTCATGACCCTTTCAATAGCATGCCAATGTTCAATACTAGGTCTACTGGTAAACCTACAGAGTAACCCCACAGCATAAGTTATATCAGGCCTAGTGCAGTCAGTAGCATAACGTATGCTACCTATAATGCTCGCATACTCAGTTTGTCTAACACTATCTCCAATGTTCTTGAGCAATTTAACACTAAGATCATATGGAGTACAAGCAGGTTTACAGTCAAAGTAATTATATTTTTTTAGGATCTTTTCAATATAGTGTGATTGATCCAAAGAAAGTCCCTTTGTTGATCTAGTAATTTTTATTCCAAGAATTACATTCGCTTATCCTAAGTCTTTCATGTCGAAATTAGCATATAGTAAGGACTTTACTTTATCTATGACATGAATATTGGAGCCGAAGATGAGTAGGTCATCCACATAAAGACATATGATAGTGCAAAGATTATTTTTAGTCTTATAATAAATGCACTTATCACTTTCATTCACTTTAAATCCATGTGAGATGACAAGATTATTAATTTTTTTGTGCCATTGCTTAGGCTTGTTTCAGACCATACAATGATTTGTCCAGTTTACAAACTTTGTTTTCTTGGCCTGAAATCACAAAACCATCAGGTTGTTCTATGTAAATTTCTTCTTCTAATTCTCCATTTAGAAATGCAGTTTTTACATCCATTTGATGTATAACTAAGTCATGTATAGCAGCTAGTGCTATTAACACCTGTATAGAGGTTATTCTAGAAACTGGAGAAAAAGTATCAAAGAAATCCACATTCTCCCTTTGTCTATACCCTTTGGCTATTGGGCGAGCATTGTATTTCTCAACTATACCATCAGGTTTTAATTTTTTCTTCAGTACCCATTTGCAACCTATAGCTTTGCACCCTGGAGGTAAGTCTGTTAGATGCCAAGTTTTATTGGACTCAAGAGAGTCCATTTCATCATTTACTGCTTCTTCCCACAAGTTAGCATCTAGAGAAGATAAAGCTTATTTGAGTGTGTGGGGATCTTCCTCTAAGGTGTATGCATAAAATTCGGCTCCATAGTCCTCAAGAGTTCTAATTCGTTTACTCCGCCTAAGCTCTTCTTCTTCAATAGGTTGATCACTTCTATCATTTGGGTGATTACTAGAAATAGAGCCCCCACTATTCCTTGATTTAAAAGAAAATCTATATTCATAGAAGTCTACATCGTTAGATTCAATGACAACTTGCCTTTTTAAATAAAAAAATCTATAAGCTTTACTATTTATAGCATATCCTATGAAAACACATTCATGGGCTCTACTTGTAAGCTTATTTCTTTTGGGATCAGGAATTCGAACATAAGCTACGCACCTTCATGTTCTTAAGTAGGACAAGTTAGGTGTTTTGTTCTTCAAGATCTCATAGGGAGATACTTTACTTCTACTCTTAGAGATTCTATTAAGCACATAGCAGACAGTCAGCAAAATTTCTCCCTACCAATGAGAAGTTTACCAGAATTTAATAGAGTGGCTACTATTAATTCAGCAAGAGTCCTATTTTTTCTTTCAGCTTTTCCGTTCATTTCAGGAGAATATGGTGCAGTTCTCTCATGTATTATTCCTTTGGTCTTGTAAAATTCAATAAAGGGACCAGAATCATACTCAGTACCTCTATCACTTCGTAGTCTTTTTACCTTTCTATTGTATTGAGTTTCTATTTCAGTTAAGAATAGCTTAAACATGTCAAATGCTTCACTTTTATTTTTCATGAGATATACATAAGTGTAATCAGAACAATCATCTATGAATGTTATAAAATATCTTTTTTCATTTCTTGTTAAAATACCATTAAATTCACAAATTTTAGAATGAATTAATTCAAGCTGTTCAGTCTCTCTAAGCACTAACCCATTTTTGTAATCTTAGCTTGGCTACAGTATTCACATTTCTCAAAATCATCTACAGATAGTTTAGGGATGAGTCCTAAGTTACTCATGTTTTGAATTAATCGCTTATTCACATGACAAAGCCTAGCATGCCAAGTATTAAAAGTGCATAACATGTAGACAGAAGATGATACTTTATTCATGTCAATGTTCAATTTAAACATGCCATCAGTAGCATAACCTTTCCTAACAAAGACATTATTCTTTATTATTGTGTAAAGATCAGCTCCTATGGTTTGGGTAAACCCAGCCTTATTGAGAATATAGCCTGAGACTAGGTTCTTTCTCATCTCTGGAGTGTGTAGAACATCCTTCAGTATGACGGTCTTTCCAGAGGGAAACTTTAATTCCACCTCACCAGTACCAGCGACAATAGTGAAGTGGGAGTCTCCCAGCAACACTTTCTTATCCTCAAATATAGAATAGGACTTAAACAGATCTTTGTCAAAATAGACGTGCCGAGAAGCGCCAGTATCCACCCACCACCCCTCAGATCCTCTACCAAGATTAACCTCAGAGATCATAGCAATCAATTGCTCTTCTGTTAGGTTCGCTTGTGGAGCAGGACGAGGCCTATTTCGGCAATTCCTGGCCATATGACCAGGCTTGTTACAACTATAACACATGAATGTGTTATTTCCCTGCAGTGGTTTGGATCTGTTTCGTGAAGTGTTCCTATTCTGATTCTTTTGGTTCTGGTTGATGTTTTGATTCTGATTCTTCATGTTCTTTCCTTTTATTTTCAGAATCACAGAGGACTTTATATTTGCCACGTTGTTGGAGACAACCAGCACTTCTTCTCTCTGATCTTACTTTCAGGCTTCTTCCTCAATCCTAAGGCGAGTAATGAGCCCTTCCAAAGAAAGCTTTTTACTCTTGTGCATAAGGATATTCTTAAAATCTTTCCAACTAGGGGGCAACTTATTTATCATAACTACTACTTGGAATTGCTCAGGCAAAGGCATACCTTCTGAGATGATCTCATGCACTATTTTTTGTAGTTCATGTGGCTGAGTCTCCACAGACTTATCATCAATCATTATGAATCTCATATATCTACTTACAGCAAATTTCTTAGCTCCAGCCTCCTCAGTATCATACTTCTCCTGAAGTATTTTTCAGATCTCTTTAGCAGATTTATTAGAATTATAATAGTCATAAAGATCATCAGATAATCCATTCAAGATAAAATTCTTGCAAAAAAAATCATTTTCTACCCATGATTCAAGACTTTTCTTATTAGCATCTGTGAATTTATCAGACAAAATAGGCTTATCTGTATGAATTACATAAGCCACCTTTTTCATGGTTAAGAAAAATAACATTTTTTGTCTCCATCTTTTAAAATGAGTCCCTTCAAAGCGAAATGGTTTATTTAGATTGGCGCTAGCAGATATTATTTCAGCAGTAGTTATAACAACATACATGGCAATCAAAACATCTTAAACTTATTATAGATACAAACTGTATCAGTTGAAATAAATAGTAAACAAGAAAGATATTACTAAAATTTCAATAGGCTGAGTCGCGGACTAAATAGCTTTCTTTAAGACATTTCGCGGCTCTGCCTTCGGTGTGCAGCAGTCTATAGCCTCATTGTCCCCAGGATAAAACAACCCAAAATTTTTTGTCTCGGATCTCCTTTGCACAGTGGGAATCCGATAATACTACACCTCCTTTAAATTTGCTCGGAATCCGGATAGAACAAATAAATTAGGATTTTATTTTTTCTTTTTAAAAAGAAAAGATAAAACCCTAAAGATAAGAAATGGTAAAACTCTAAATTAGGGAAAAGTAAAACTCTAAATTAGGAAAGAGATAAAACCCTAAATTACAAAAAAGTAAAACCCTAAATTAGGAAAGGGATAAAACCTAAATTAAGAAAAAGTAAAACCCTAAATTTAAGAAATATATGAGGAGATAGGAGAGGAGATAAGAAAGCTTAAGGCTTGATGAATGATTTAGGAGCTTGGGATGGGGGCTATTTATAGTGGAAATAGGTGAGGATTCCATGGGAGAGAAATGTTGCATGTGTGCCATGTGTACACTAAGAGATAAGGGGTGATGAATCATGGGATAGAGTTTGTTCGTTGGTGGCTGAGTCTTCTCTTGGGTGGAGGAAGACTCAGTCCTCTGCTGAATCTGTCAAACAGTGACATTAAAACACCTACCACTTCCCAAATAAGAGTGGGATTACAACTACCATTTCTGATGAGCCACAAAGGTTTAGAGCTTTCCATGAGGGTGGACATGCCCTTATAGCCATCCATGTTGAGAAAGAAGTGCAGTATTTCTTACAAAGAGCTCTACGAAATGCAGCAGTAGCAACAACAGCAATGGTTGCTACTGCTTACAACAGCAACAGCTGCTACTTACAGAAGTATAAGCAGCAGCAGCTGTCAACAGTAGCAACAGCTGCTTATAGTAGGAGCAACAGCCATTGCTACTGCTGCTGTAGGAAGCAGCAATAACTTATAACAACAGCTGTTGCTAGTGTAAGCAGCAACGGCCGTTGCTGCTATTACGGTTGTTACTGCTGCTTACAGCAGGAATGGTCGTTGTAGTCACCGCAACTGCTACAGTCAAAGCCAAAGGCATTACCAGCCTCTTACCAAGTGGTTATTGAGTATGAAGATGAAATGGATAACTTAGATGACCTGTCATTGTATGCATGGCCTGATGATTTCTTTGTCTGAGACTGCACATTAGGACTCAGAGGCTGGTTAGGATGTAAGGGATTAGGCTGGGAATGAAGTTAAACTTACAGTTGCAGCATAGCTTGAGTTTGAGAAACAGGATGTACACTTGAGCTTCAACAAAGTGCAACTAATGGCTGCATATACACTTGAATTTCCAAAAGCACACCCAGAATAATGTGTTGCACACTCAGATAGAGGATTGGATCCTGCCAAGTGCATCCACTCCTACGATATATAAATAATGAAACACTATCTTTCCAATAGCTACAGCCTTCAACGCCAGTTCTGGAAGCGTTAAAGTCAGTGTCCTTCAACGCCAGTTCTCAAAGAACTGGCGTTAAAATCTGGATTTCGATGTCAGTTCTAGAAGAACTGCCGTAAAGGCTGTCCCACCTTTCTTTTAAGGTAAGGATCCTAAATTTGTCTCTAAAATTCGCCAGAGCCTTGCGCATAATTTTTATTCTCTAAGTCATCCTTCTCCTCTTTACTCCCTGTCAAGAAGCAGCTAAACCAGCTGCTGAAAGCTGCATGCCTTCCTCCAGCCTTTCTCCTCTTTATTCTCCACTTAGAAGCAGCTGGGCTAGGTGCTGGCAACCGTACTACTTCTCTCTGGCCCTCTCCTCTTTGGTCTCTATCCAGAAGCAGCTAGACCAGCTGCTGGCATAGCAGCGGCACTGCCTCTCTTCCGACCATTTCTTCTTTGCTCTCCATCCAGAAGAAGTTAGGCCAACTACTGGCAGTGGCACTATCTCTCTCCTTGCTTCTTTCTCTCTCATTTGTCTCAATCTTCACAAGGGCAGCTGCACCCTCCTCCTCTATTTGTTCATCTTTGGCATTCAAATATATGTAAGTATTTCGATATAGATTTGAAATTTTTTTACGAAATTTAAGTTTCATAATTTTGATTCAATTTGGTTAATTTTGGTTAAAAAATGTGTTAAAGATGTATATTATTTTGAGAATTTTTTTTGTTAAGTGTGTTTGGTGAATTGTTATTAATTGATGAAATTTGAGTTTTTTTTTTTTATGGTTAGTATATTTGGATGAACATATTTGGTATGAATGGGTACACATTGATATATTTATTATTTCATAATTATTAAGATTTTTAGATTAATTGATAAATTAATTAGATGTTAATTAGATAAATTTATATTTTGATAAATTAATTATATATTAGGTGTAGATGAATTTATGTTTGAATTAATTTTTTTAGGTGAGATTAATTGGTATATTTTACCAAATTTAATTATATTAATTTTGTAGTTCATATAAATTAATATATTTAGTTAAATTTTAAATAGATAATTAATTAATTATATGCTTGTAAAATAAATTATTAAATATTATTTAAATTTTAATCAATTAAATTACTAGCTAGTTAGGTGCTTATGTAGGAATTAATTAGATGATAATTAATTTACTCTGTCTTAATTAACTAATTAATTATTAATCATTTATTTAGCTAATATTAATAAATTAGATTCTTGTAAAGCAAAAAATTACATGTTTATTTAAATATTAATTAGGTTACTAGCTATTTTGCAAAAAATTACATGTTATTTGTGGATCCGTCAACATTGTCATATGGAATGTCTATAAGTATAGACACCTAAGCTCGTCATCTAGCCAATAGAATGATAGATTCATGTGACGGAGGAGTAGTGTTATTTCCTTATAACTTGAGGTAAGTTATAATACTAGTTGAAATTATTAATAGTTTTGTTCACAATATTTTTAACATTTATTTTCATAATGTAGGCAGCATTGGTTGTTGGTGGTTGTCGAGCCTCGTAATTTTGTGTATAGTATTTTTGATCATTTGAACCATGGTTCTCGTTAAGAACTAGATCAACTTATGTTCGCGTAAATGAAAATATTTATGTTAGTATGTATTTTTTTTTTTTTTTACTCTTAAGAATATTGATTATTTTCTATTGGCAGCTCTTTTGAATTGTTCCAAGTTTTCAAAGAATCAAGTAACAGGTGCATTCCTAGGAGTATTCCAGCTAAGATATGTATATTTAAACATATATGTGATGTTAGTTTTATTTATTTTATAAAATATAACAATTAAAAATTTTTAATGCAATATCCACATCAGCCTTCAAATACTGAGTGTAGATATTATATTATAAAATTTTTAAGGAACATCATTGATAGACGTGATAAAAATATCTCATATGCGAAAATGGTAAGTTTTTAAGCATTTGCTTATGTAAATACTTAAGTAATTAATTGATGTGCTTATTAAAAGTTTTAATTGAACTAACTTTTTTTTATATAAATATAGTTAGTGGTACATAGATATTTACACCCAATCGGATATTGATGAAGTTAGAAAGGAGGTTAGACAATTTATTTGGAGTGCCATATTAGAAAGTTGAATCTTGAAGATTTTTGTACACATAAACATCATTGGATTTATATAGTTGAATTTTTAGAATTATGTATGATAATGTATATTTAAACTCATGTATTGTACATATAGAGTTTAATTATGATATCAAATTTTTTTCTTTTGTTTTGTTCATCTTTTATTACTTTTTTGGATTGGATTATTTTGAGTATTTTCAAACATGAAAGAAGTAATGACAGTCTCAATGAGAATGGTATTGAAGTATATAATAGAAAAATTTTGGTTGCATATTATGAAGAATTGTATTGATGTATATGGTTGATGTGGAAAAGATGAAAAAATTTATATATGTAGGTTTTGAATAATTTGAATATAGAAATTTTGTATTTATTTTGAAATTAATAAAAAATTACATTTAATGATCCTTTTTAATGACAATTCTATTAGAACTGTCATTAAAGATCTCCCTTTAACGTTAGTTTTATTAGAACTATCATTAAAGACCCCTTTTTAACGATTGCTCCATTAGAGTGTCATTAAATGCCCTTTTAACGACAACTCTGTTAGAGCTGTCATTAAAGGTCCCACTTTTTTACGACAATTCTATTAAAACTATCATTAAAGGCCCTTTTTTACAACAGTTCTATTAAAATTATTATTAAAAGGTAGGATTTTAATGACAGTTATTAAATTGTCATTAAAACCTCTTCCCTTTAATGACATGACAGTTTTACAACTGTCATTAAAAGTCAGTTTTAATTATTATTAAAGCTTTTATTTATTGTAGTTAACAAAAACTATATATATATATACATATATATATATATGATTCCTAACCTTTATTTTGGGGGAAAAAAATGTGAATAAGTATAAATCATTTTTTTTCTTTGAAAAATATTTTAGTATATCAAGATAAAGTATGAAATCCTAAATGCTTTCACCAAAATATCCTTAAAATTAATTTACATTAAAAAAAATATAAGTGATACCAATTTTTGAGAGCCTTGGCTGTATTACTCCTTCCTAAGCCTAATCGACTCCGGAAGCCAAAATCTCTAACTTTTTTTTATCGATTGGTCTGACTTTAAAACGGTGGTCAATCGCACTTAAAAATTAGCGTCTGACTCTTTTTGTTTTTCTCACACTACGGGTTTCCTTTGTCAAAACTCTTCTTGTGACACAAGCAAGCCGAGAATTGTTTATCAAGACAATAATCCAGACAATACCAACGTATGTGATGAGTTAATTCTTGCTTCCCCAGTCCTTTATTCAGAAAGTAAATATACTAGCTGTTAGATATTGGTGGGGAGACAGAGGATCTTCGAAGAAAATCCATTGGAAGGCTTCGGACGCTTTGCTTATCTAAACTAGACGGAAGTTTGGGCAAGAAAACTCCCAGTGATATCGGCAGGCAGAAAACTTCCTTTGCTATCCGGTTTTTGCAGCCAAATACTTCCCTACATGCAACCTCACACAGTGACAAAGAAGCCTCAGGGATCGTTTGCTTAGTACAGCCTGTTAATGGGTAATTCAGTGATAATATTGAGGGCTAGATGAACAGTGGGTGATGGAGCAAAATTGATATGTGGAGGGACATATGGATACCCAGTGATACCGACTACAGGATCACCAGAAGCTTAGTAACCTAATTGATCCTGTCGTTAGAAGATGTTTAGCACCAGCACTACAAGAGCTTTTAACGTTGGAGGACTGTGAGACAATCTTATCCATTCCTTTGAGTAGGAATGCCATTCCAGATAAATTTATCTGGACAGAGAGTAACAATGGACTCTACTAAATCAAAACGGGGTATTATACAGGGTGTTGACTTCTGGGGGAAAGAGCTTCCATCCATCCAAAATCGAAATAAGTAATGGTGTTTTCTTTTCGAAGGCAAGGGTTACACCTAGGGTTCAAATTTTTGTACGGTGGATGCTCCATGATACACTACCCACCTCTTCCAGATTGAATCTTCAAGGTATGCAAGCAGCGGGACCATGCTGCCTTTGTGGATATCCTACCAAATCCCTGAAGCATATGTTGTTCTCTTGTACCTTTAATCAAAGAGTATGAGACATTGTGCATGAGGGTTTGAGTGACTTTCTTAATGCCTAACCAGGAGGGGATCAATGGTGGGACTGGTTTTAGAACACATGCACTGCCGGAATATGCTTGATCTCTTTCTTAAACTCATTGAGCTAGACATTCTTGTAGTAGCAGCAAATGTTAAAGAGTGGAAGGCAAAGTTAGCAAAACCATCTAGTGTCCCAAATGTTACGTGGCTCATTGGTGTAGCTGGGACATCCCCTGATCATTTACAGTGTGCAAATAAGGGGATGACTGTCATGGACTATCAACCCATGACCTCTACCTTTGGAGTCGCATCTTTTCTCATCGTCTCATCTGATTAATTATTTCACAAAGTTCATATACTTAAGTTAGTGTGACAAATAAATTTCTATTGAAATTTTGACACAGTGAAGATCAAAAGATGGAAAAGCTGTATATTGGTTTGTGCTGAAATGGTGCTTTGGTTTTGATATGATCGCACAAAATGCATTGTTTGCATTGTTCACGAGATATAGGGAGGAATGGGAAAAAAAAGAGCAAGATAGAAAAGAGATGCAGGGACTATGAAGGTGACAGTATTAGTATGCATAAAAGAGGATGCAGAAAATATTGTTTTACTGACGTTAATATTGATTTTGAACTGTGTTAGTGATCAATATTGTGTGGCTAGCTGTAAGAAGCCATGACATGGCTGAACATTATAGTAAAAGAAGACAGGGAGACGATTCAAGTGGTAGAAACCTTCTCCTGGTTTCTTTAAAAGCAACACAGATGCTACGGTAGTAACAGAAGCAAATGCAACTGGAATAGGTACAATATCGCGTGACGCGCATGGCCAGTTTGTGGCTTGCAGGGCGTCCATTCATGCTGGGTTGGTCACAGATGAGGAAGCTGAATTTATGAGAATCCTAGAAGCCCTCTCGCGGATCAAACACATTGGTATGTTAATTTTGAAACGGATGTGAGAAAATCGTAGTTGAAGCTATCAGTTTCTTACAATTACATCTAATTGAGTTTGGGTCCTGGTATTTAACAGCATAGACTGTAAACCACGAAAGTTCTTCAAAATTCGTTTTATTTTAAGACAAGATAACATGGCTCCTCACCCTTTAGTCAAAACAACCTATTTACGTACTAATCTCATTATGTGGGTAGAATTACCAAATTTCAATTTGGTATATTATTAATAAAAATTTTATCACAGTAAAAAAATTATTTTAAGGATTAAAGTTTGCATTAATTATTAACGTCATTTCAAAATATATAGTATCACATTTTAAATACTTAAATTTAATTTATCATCTTAAATAAATTTGGAAGTTTGATGAGATTTTTATTAAAATATAAAGATTTTCAATTTTTATTTTTATTTTTTTAAAGGAAAGGAGGGCAAAAGCTAAATTCTATTTGTCCATGTAAATGCTAAACATTTGAAGAGGAGGGAAAAGACTGACGCTGGATATTGGGGCTAAATAATCACTGAAAGACACTATTCAGTGATTCAGCCCTGAAATTTTTCGCGAAGATGTGGACGGAATCTTTAGGCATGAACCATCAAGCGTTTTCCTTTCATGAAGGGTATGGGAGTATATAGTAAGATTTACAGTATCTTGTATTTGAATTTGCCTTTTTGTCGGGGTTTATCTGATAAGGTTCCTTTTGGGTTTTCTGTTCCGTAATTATAGCTCTCCGGTCGGCCAGACTGGAAGAAATAAGGGATGGGCACTCCCTAAATTCTTGGAATTTCGGAGTCGTCAATCAAGAAGATCATCCTTGAGCACTAAAAGTGGCGAATTTAGGCAGTACCCAGAAGGAATTGGTGATAGAGATGGCATCATCATTGTTGACCATGGCTCACGCCGCAGTGAATCCAATCTGATGCTAAGTAAGCTATACACTTCAGTTCTCTCCATACAGTGTTTCACTATTAACATGATCCTTTTAGTTTTATATTTTATTTTGTGAATTTCAGATGAATTTGTGACCATGTTCAAAGACAAAACTGCATATCAAATTGTAGAGCCTGCTCATATGGTAAAGTTTTCATTGTTATCTCCGCTCTTACCTTATGGAAATTCATCATGCACGTACATATACATTCTCAGGTTCTTCTTGGGTCATAAGTGATTTATTATTATACTATCACGACTATTCACTAGTTTTGGCTGTGCTTGCTTGAGTTTCCCCTTAATATCACTTCAGCTTTGCCTGTGGCTTTTTGTCATGTATGGACGTCTGTTCTTGTTTTGCTGTCTTTGGCTCCAAAATGTTTTGCTTTTCCTGCTTGCACTGTCCTCTGCTTCTCGGAAGAAGGGAAATTAAAAAGAAAGGATTTCACTAGTCAGCTTCTTCTTTCTCATCCTGTGGTTATTATTTGATGCACAGAGTTTCTGGTGAATTTGTCTCAAATATGCCAACATTTTCTACGATCTCGAATAATGCATGCAGGCCGAAAAAGTCCATTTCAAGGAGCACATTTGCACCATATATGTTACTGATTTCTTTCCTTTTCTTATTTCTGGTAATCCTTCAGAAATTTGGTTCAGTATCATCGAATTTCTACTGCTCTAAGAAGCTACATACTCTAATTCTCTGTTTTACAATAAAATTGAAGTGTTGGAAGCTTTTCTGCATGTGACAATCTTGGTCATTCTTCTCACGATTCTTGGGTGTACTACCACTCCTGTGCCATTCATTTTGAAGAATAGTGCATCCATTGCCAGCATAAAATCGTCCATGCTTTGTGAAAGTTTCCCATAGAGGTTTCACTTTCTCTCTGTACTCTCTTAAAACAGGGAAAGGTACAACAATGCAGACTAGTTTGTTGTATCTGATGTGGTTTTGTGACAAAATGTGTATAACAACTGGACTTCTTGGATTTTGTGTTTCGATTTCTTTTTGCTGCTGTATACTTATCAACTTGTTCTTTTAAGCACCATAAATATACACAGCTCAGTGCAGTTCTAATTTAATACAGATCCGAGTTGAAAGCCCTTTATCTGTACTTGTTTTTAAACGTTTTGCATATTATTCCCTCTGCTATTCTCAGTCAATATGAATCACCTTGGGTTTGATTGAATCACTTTGGATTTGTTATCTGTTTAGTGCATCTACCTGTATTGCCTTGGTGTTCCTGAGTTTGGTGTGAACAATGTGCTTTTGGCCTTCCATGGTGTTATGCAGCCACGGAACTGACAGTATTATCCTTTCTGAAATCATTCAATATTAGTAGGAGTTGGCAGAACCATCAATAAGAGATGCATTTGGTTTGTGCGTTCAACAAGGGGCAAATCGTGTAATAGTAAGCCCATTTTTTCTCTTTCCTGGAAGACACTGGCACCAGGTATCTTATTATGATTTCTTCATCCCTTGACTTCAATTACTGCTAGACTGGTTTGATTGCACCAACATTTATTTGATTGTATGCTTATCTCATAGGATATTCCTTCTTTAACTGCCAATGCTGCAAAAGAGTATCCTGGTGTATCATACTTGGTAACTGCGCCTCTTGGCTTGCATGAACTTCTTGTGGTATGAAATTGCCTCATCTTCCTCTTTTCTCATTACCACAAACTTCGTTTGCGTATTTCAAAGTGTGCCAATTATTACTCTGATCTGATTTCATAGCATATGAGAGATTTATAGATCTATCATGAGTAGGGCAATATGGGAAAGACATTCACAGTTAATTCATTTCCAGTTTATGGTTTCAAATTACTTTTTGATTTCCGAGTTTTACGTCCTTCCAAATGGGTTTTGACCTTCCTCAGGAGGTTTATGCTGTGGTAGGACAGCTGCAACGGTTTCATGAATAGTTCAGGCAGAGCAAATTTTCTTTTATCTTTGTTTTGGTTCTAAATTTAGTTGCTGGGCATTGCAGGATGTTGTAAATGACAGGATCAGATATTGCTTAGGGCATGCAGAAGGAGATGCTGATGAATGTGCAGTGTGTGCTGGGACAAGCAAATGTAGATTTTATGGATCTATTGCCATTTAACAGTGAACGTTGAGAGATATGCAAAGCCTTGTGAAATTGTTTTCGTGTACTTGCTATATATTATTTTTTTTAGATTTGAATAAAAAATACAGATACTATGTCTTTCTCTCTCCTTTGTCTTGTTCGATTCCTTGTTATCCATAAACTAGCTTGCCTTATTCGAGAAAAGACTACAAAGAAGTGATGACAGTCATATTTATTGGTTACTTCAATTCTTTCTAAATTCAACCAATAACACGAATTCAACTATAATTTCTTAACATTTGCAAATATTTTTAAAGTTACGTTGTCACAATTATAAATCTATTGGTCTTTTTTTTTTTCTCAAAATCAAGAAATAATGAAACATGGTTCCTCAATAATTTTCTTCATGAAAAAAAGAAGGGAAAACACTTTTTTCTAAGAAGAGGATAATTTGAGGAGAAATTTCTCATGAAGATTAAATTTAAAAGAATTACACATTGAAAAGAGAAAATCACAAAACAATTTGGCTTTCATCTGAAAGCCTAAAACTGAGCACTGAAACATACATTTCTAACAAGTGTCTCTTCTTATATACTTGGTTATCCTACGTTTCAGCTTCAATATTTTGCAGAGCCTAAAGTATGCAGGTGTCTGTTTGGATCCCCACTCACTGCCGGTTTTACTTTGGGGTCCATCATTTCATCAGTTAGCCTTCAGCAGATCGCAGATTCTCCAATACTAAAGACAGCCCAAAATAGTCCAAAGTCCAGAGACTTAGCTTCCATCATTTAAACACATTCCATAACAAAATTCAACTGCCAAAAACATACAAATATCAACATGTTGAGAATTTGTCTGCAACTAAGTGTCTTCATATATTAATAATTATAATAAAACTACAGCAGCACGGAAGCAAGAAAGAAGACAGTAAATCTTTCTGTACATGTAACCTTTTTGTGTCATATGCACTATGCATGTCTTATTTATCTGACACATGCAATACATACTTAGGGCATCGAAATTGCGAACTTGTGTTTACTGAGCTCTTCAACTCTCATGAAAACAATAGTAGTTCTTCTGGGTACAGCATTGAGATCACGAATTAAGAGCTTTTGGATCAAAAGCATTTTTGAAGATCACTCTTTGACTACTTAACATTCTACTTCCAGTTCCACCTATTTGAGCCAAAAACTTTGAAGAGATTCCAGATTCTTGAGAACCCATCCATCTTTATTTTAATACTAGCATTAGCTCGAGCCTTTGCTTGAGCTGGGGTTTCTTCTTCAACTGTCAAGCATGCCAGAGTTAGAACATTTCTCCCTAACACAGAATACAATATCAATCCCAGTATCTGGACCCAAAGCATTGAATTTTAAAGGGCTGGAAATTGTTACCATTTCTTTGATGGTACTCAGTTGTAGCTTCCTGTTCTAGCTGCTTGGAGAATGATTTAGCTGCTGTGAAAACATTCACAGGTCTTTTCCAACCTCCTCCAAATACGCCATACGCCTCAACTGGCTGAGGCTGCATCAGAAACTCAAGCACTGCCAACTCTTCTCTGTCCACCCAATGAATACAGTTCACAGGACACGAATCAACTGAGACCTGTACATATCCTCATAGGTAACTGGGACTAAGCAAGGACAATTTCATAGCAGATATGCAGGACATTGTCTGCTTATCCTTTTTACATATTCCAAATAACAGGAAGAGGTTACCTCAATTTTCTTGTCATCATCCCCATATTGAACTTTCACTCTTGCACATCCAACAGTTTCATCCATCTCATATGTGTTATTGGCGTGATTGACGCATTCTCTGCACCCTGTCAAACCATCCAGTTGCAGATGATGATGATGGGAGCTAAGAAAACAAACACACAATAGGATTTTTGTATTGAATTGTAATAACAGGTCGAGCGAGAGAAATAATTAGCAGTACGAAAGAAAGAGCCTCAACAATTCACCCAGAATTTCCAGAATGAATCCTACTGTTGCCTCCCTCTCTTTTATTACATTTTCTTCCCAAGACAGCAACTAACCTCCAACAGAACTCCCACATCCTCCTATCCAATATCCAAGTGATTCATTTATGCCAAGATACCCCTTTTCCTAAAGTCTCAGCCTCCTATATGTGAAAAATATTGAAGATTTATCAACTACTGCCGCCAAACTCTCACCTCGTCCCCTTGATGTTGTATAGCCCCAAATAACCCCAAGTGGCACCACTGCCAGGATGATGCTGCCACTGAATCATGACATGACCACAGGATGAGGATGCATACCAAGGACAGCAGCAGCTTCAACTAACAATTCCAGCTCAAGGAACTGAAATGAAAGGTGGAGTGTGGTAGAAGCTTTATCAATAACCTTGTGCAGCTGGGACACAGGAACATTGGATGAATGAAAGAAGCTGAGGGTAGCCTCAGCTTGTAGGCCACCTTGCCAATGTGTTTAAGGACCTCATAGTCATGCTCATTCACCAACTGAAAACTCAACATCTTAGTGCCCAGCATCCACCACTGCTGAGCTCACAGTAAGTTCCTTTAAATCATCAAGCATACTGTACCAATCAGAGAAGAACTGATCAACAAAAGAGAGGTATGGAACATGCCCCATAACTCAGCAGAGGAGGAAGGTATCGCCCATAAGTGGACAGAAAGAAGTGTCCTTAGAGTGAAATGTAGTGTTATACCAATAGGTAGCTGAAGTCAATCGATTGGCCCAACGTCAGGGTTCACCAAGGAAAACAGCACAGATGCGTTTCAATTCACCACCTCATTTTTGCCACCTGTTTGTGGGTGGCAGGAGATGTGACATTTGAGGAGAGTGCCTTGGAGTTTAAACAGCTCTACCGATAAAAGGCTCAAAAACTTTATCGTGTTCGAACACAATAGAATGTGAAAATTCCATGGAACCTACCCATCTCCCTTGAAAAGGCAGCAGCCACCAACTGAGCAATAAAAAGGAAGGCAGAAAGCAAGAAATGTCCAAGTCCTTCATAGAACTCCCACAGTTTGAGCCTAAAAACCAATATCCAAGTCATTCATTTATGCCAAAAATACCCCTTTCCCAAACATCTTGACCTCCTCACATACATGAAATATATTAGAGGCTTATCAATTGATGGTATTGTTGAAGAGGCATATGAGCAAAACCTTGATGTGCCATGGTTAGAGAATATAAGAGTTGAACATCAAAGAACATATTTGCAATGAATATGAAATCATATAGTATGAAAGTCACCTATGCATGCATTTTCATCAACAAACAAAGCTTGAGGCCTTAATGGCCCTTTCCAAGAGCTATAGCCTAAACCAACAGTCCTTCTTGTAAAACATGCTCTCCTTTGACCAATTGATGCATCATAATCTCTCCTGAGATCCTCTCTCATCAGCACATTATAGGCTTCATTGAGTATAAGAGTATACTCATGACCCTAAACACAAAGGAAAGCTAATCAAATTCAAAGTTGACAAAGTATCATCTCAAAGGAAAATATTAAACTTACTCCACAAGTAGCTACTTCATTTTCTGCTCATGAATAAAAATATATAGTTTTGAAATATGACTGCTTGTGAGATATCCAAGTATAAATTTAGCTAATCATGGAGTATGCTCTTATTTTTCTTCAACAACCAAGTAGAAACTTTGCGCACTAACATGAAAATCATCAACAAACATAGAATCATTAAAAAAAAAAAAAAAAGAACTTCGAACTTTTGCTTTTCAGAATCTACGATAGTATGATCTATCTAACTCTCTCCTCCTCCACTATATCTTAAACCTTGGACCTTGTGGTCAAATAGTCACCTAACCAACAAGGCAAACAGGTAAGAATATGATCTACCTAACATCTCAATGCCAAAGCAAATTTAGTATAACCAAAGTACTACTACCTAACTACCGGGACGCATCATCAACTACCATGGCAGATCATGATTTCTTTAGTTCTAGATAGAAAAGAACATTCTATCTACTTAGTATGAAAACCTACAGTCAAATTTTTAATAGTCAAATACTTTTGGTTTTAACCCCAATCAACCCACTGGTTAACAAGTGTCAACTTGTAGATCTGGTCCGTGGTTGAGTTTGTTCTTGGTCATTCAATTCAGAGTCTCAAGGAGGATGGATTCCCCATTCACTAGTCAAATTCCCCAACCCGGATACCTCATTATCAAATATATATATATATATATTCTTTATTGTATTTAATTAAGACTTAAGAAGTGTGCAAAATAGTTGAAAGCTGCTTCAGAGTAAAAGAAAAAGACAATTATATAGATATTTAAATGTGTAGAATTCTTCGTTCATACTTTTTTCTGATCAAGAGATAACTTTTACTATATTTTTATGTTAAAAAAATTTAAAACATTTTGACAGCTCTTTGACAACAGCTTATTAAAAGCTTAAAAGTTGTGCCAAAGGGTCCTTGCTCTACATTATAAAATGTTGATATTTTAATACCAAGATAAAAATAAGATTTGGTGTTAGTTTGGGTGATTAAGTATTTTTTGATAAGTTCTTCAATAATATGTGCAACTTGATTTGTCTATGGAAGTACTTACAATAATAATAAACGCTCCAACAGTTTTTTGTTTATTTCATTAGGTTAAATTTGACCATACATCAAACTTTTCTAAATTCTTCAACGATGGAAGGGCAGACTTTATACACAGACAAATTTTTTTTTATTTCTATTTAACTTAAAATGAGTTGTTGTAACTTGCCCTCATAATTTATATTTTCTTTGATTCTAGTCATGGAAAAGAAAAAGGTATAGAAATTTAAATATATATATATATATATGTAATATTTGGAATTGTACAAGAATACAAAGATATTTTTAAGAGGCAAAATGGAGATTTTATGCTCTTTTATTGACCAGCCATAAGAGAATGACATGAAGTTGGAAAATGGAACTGTCAGCCAAAAGCAAAATATAGAATAGAAAAATTATTTAAATTGGAAAAAAAAAAGAAAATAAAGAAAGAAAGGGAAGGACCTTAGGGCCAGCAATATCAGGGTGAAATTTCTTTTGCAATTTTCTGTAAGCTTGTTTGATTTGGAGGGGATTAGCGTCCACAGAGACTCCGAGCAACTCGTAGTAGTTATCGTGTTTTGCCGCTCTCTCAGTTCTGCTGCTACTGCATCTGTTTCCAACCAACACAAGGTCACCCATTAAGTCAATATAGACCATACTTTTGTCAGCAATTCGATTGGGTTCTGAGCAAATCCCGATGTTTCCCAAAAGAAAGAAAAGGAACAATTTGAAGAATACCTGAGAAGACGAGTGTTTGAGTTGGGACGACGGCATAGTTGGGGTGCTTTTCGCACAGGGAAATGGTGAGATGTGATTACAGAGAGTGACATCCTGTTACTCGTTTCTCCTTCTCATAATGTTCGTGAAGATAAAAGAGCAAGAAGTTTGTTTCCTTTTTTAAACCAAAAGATATTTGATTAAGCAGTCATCCTACTCCGGGTAATTTTATCAAAAAAAATCTAAAATTTAAATGGCTAAACAAAAGTATTTCTTTTTTTTTTTTTGGATGATTGTGTTTTTCACACAAATAAGTTTATAAAATAACCAAAATAATAAATTTTATTATTTTTAATTTTTAATTTAAAAATAAAAACATTATCACAAAATTATTAATATTAATAATAATATCTATACATTTTTAAAAAATAAAACTCTCATAAAACTTTAATGTTTACATTGTATTGTCATTAAATTTTTATGTTTAAAAAATAATAAATCGATTTTTAAAATATTAATTTAATTTAATTTAAATTTTATTAAAAATTTTAAAAATTAAAAATATTTAAATTAAAAATTTAATACAATAAATTTTAATTTAAAATTTTGTATATATGTAAATAAATATTTAAATTACTATCACAAAAAAATTTATAATTATTTAAATTTTAAAAATATATTTTTAAATTTTATAATATCAAAATTTTTTAAAAATAATATAATTACTCAAAAAATTGCGAATTTTTTATAACGGTAGTTTGAATATTTCTTTATATTTATAAAAAAATTTCAAGTCAAAATATATTGTATAAAATTTTTTAAATTTAAATATTTTAATTTTTAAATTTTTTAATAAAATATAATTTAAATTACTAAATCAAAATTTACTTTGTTATTTTTTAAATATGACAATTTGATTAGTAATATAAAATAAATATTAAAATTTTATGAAATCTTTTCCCTTTAAAAAACTAACTGAATTTCTAATATTTTCATTTGCATATCACACCCAATCAAATCATCATTTTTGTTTGTCTTTTTTAGTAGTTTTTTTTTTTTTTTCATTCCTATACTATGAGTCATTTAACCGTCCAAACTTTATTTTATGAGCAATTAAGTTTTAAATTTCATTAGATTTTTATTATTTATTATTTCTAAAATAGTTAAAAAATTATTTAAAATAAATTTTAAGCATACACAATATTTTATAAAATTTAAAACTATTTAAAAATAAATTTTAAGCATATGTAACACTCTACCAATGTTTTTTTAAAAAATTCTTATCGTTTAAAATTATCAACCAAACGCTCATGTTAATATTAAGTTTATTTTTATTAATGTTTGAAATTTTTGTATGAATTTTGTGTGTGAGGATTGTTGTTATCCATGAATATGTTTGCTAAATAATATTGTTTTACTCGTGTAAATTACATAAAATTCATGTTACTTACACAAATTTTATGCACTTAGGTTGTTAAATGATTTTAGTTGTTTCGATTAAAATCTTTCATATTTATCAAGATTTTGATGTAAAAATAGACATATCTTGTACATACTTGAAAATTTTAAAACAATTGTGAGCATTAAATTTTAAATAAGATCTAATTCATAGTTTTGCGACAAACGTTTTATTATGAATGATAAAACAATCAGTTGCAATAAACATAATAATGATGTTCTTGAAGTAATTTGTAAATTCAAAAACTTAATATTTAATTTTTAAACAAAAATTGCTTAATCAAAATTGAACTATGACATCAGGACTTTATTTTTTTATTACTGAAGAAAAGAAAAACAAAAGTATAACAAGCTTTGCACTCCATTGATTTATTTATTTTAACAGATTTTAGATAAAGCATGAGAATCATCTACATCATGCATTGAGCAGAAAATAAACTTAAAAATCAGATGTCCCCGGAAAGCAAATGAATAGCATTGTGCAATCTTACAGTGGATGCCCGATTGGAGCAAATGATTCATGTTTAGCATTGTGACATCACAATCTTACAGTGGATGCCCGATTGTCTTATTTTCATATTTGTACCAATCTCAAGCTTTTTCCTTGTTCTACCTATTCCATCTACTCAATCACTGACTTCCTCTTCTTTTAATAAATACTAACACCCACATACTTCAAAAAAAGAAAAAAAGAGGAGGGGGGGGGGGGGGGGGGGGGGGTTTAGCATTGTGACATCACAATCTTACAGTGGATGCCCGATTGTCTTATTTTCATATTTGTACCAATCTCAAGCAAATGATTCATGTTTAGCATTGTGACATCACAATCTTACAGTGGATGCCCGATTGTCTTATTTTCATATTTGTACCAATCTCAAGCTTTTTCCTTGTTCTACCTATTCCATCTACTCAATCACTGACTTCCTCTTCTTTTAATAAATACTAACACCCACATACTTCAAAAAAAGAAAAAAAGGGGAGGAGGGGGGGGGGGGGGGGGGGGGGGGGGGGGGGGGGGAGGTGGGGAGAGGAATATATGGGGAAAAAAATCAATCAAACATATTGCAATCAAGAAAAAATCAACTGCTAGTTTCCATATACTATAAAAGTGGGTGTGGTAAAACAATAACGTGTCAGCCTGCACTTGCAGTAATAAATCTATAATCTATAGCTTTTTAACTGTTGCGTGCAGTGAACTGTATGCTTGCATAGCTTGGTGATAACCAGCAAACTCACACTTGTGATATATCATATCAATTTCATTGATGCGAATGATGTTGCCAGATCCATGGCTGCATTAATTTGAGATGCATCTGTTCCCTGAAATACAGAAATCATTCCACAAACTACTGTAAGATAACAGCATATGAATGAGAGAGCCCCAAGGTAACATGTTAAAGCAACTTACACCCAAGCATCAGGACCATTAATACTTCACCTAAAGAGGATTTTAAACATCCCCCAACTAATTAATTGCTCATCAGCTCTCTCAAGGCTCCATAAGATTCCAATTAAAAGTTGGTATACAACATAAATAACTAGAAATCAATCATTTCTCCCACCAAAATCTTTTCTTAACCATGTGAACCTATTCCCACTGGATCCATAACTGTATAAGGTTTTAAGTCCAGATTCCAATTCCTCACCTTGAAAAGATCTATTTCAGACAAACATAAGCAGAAGAACTAACCTGGCCTGAAGCAAGACCACCTTTCCCTTTCCCACATCTTCCTTTCAGAGGACCCAGAGCAGTTGTCAACCATTCGGACACCTCCAACTGCTTGCACCTGTCTGATTTCCCTGGTACCCCCGCACAAACAATCGCCTTATTTGTCGGTTCATCTGTACTGAAAACCATAATTGACATTCCCTGCCCCATCCACCAAAAGTATTTATTCCTTTTGCATGAATAAATAAATAAGAAGCACAATTTGAAAACAACACTATGCTCCATAGGATAATTAAGAAGAAACCAGCAACAACTAACCTTCTGCTCCACAACTTTCAAAACTGCCTCACGGACTGCAGCTGCATCTAGACCCACATCAACGTGAGAGATGCAAAATGCCTTCCCATCTGAGGCTGCAACTTCAGCAACCTCAGTTGCAACCTTGACAGCTTTCTTGATATTTTCTTCTGCAATCTTCTTTTGGGCTTTTCTCACTTGGTTCTGCATAGAATAAGGTCATTTAATATCTTGCCAACGATAAAGGACAAACTATTCAAGGGAGAAGGTACAAACAGAAAAACAAGAAAGACAAATAATAGCTATAAAATGCTGTCTGGCTGTCCAGTTAGCTTAACTACAATACCTGAAGAAGTGCAACCTTGGCCCTGATATCAGCCTTCTTGGCTGCTGGAATAAGTGCAGAGTCCACGCGACTTTTTAAAGAAGCAACTTTCTGACAAGGTGCAAAAGAAAATTCAAAACAGAATGCAAATATAGTAGAATATTTTCTTCTTCAAATTTCTGATTTCTGAGGAAGCAAGTTATATTTATCATTTTCACTTTCTTAATTTCCATCTCTATTGACTAGGCCTTCTGTATCATTGTTTTCTATCCCTATTTACTTGGCCTCATATATGAATTTTCCAGCTTCCAAAAGGGAGAAGCCTTTACAAGCCATTTCCAACTCTGACCATCATTCAACATAAACCACAACATTAGCTTCCAAAGGAAACATATTATTGATAACTGAGGATAGAGTTGTAACATCACTGTGTCATCTTAAACATTGTGCTAAATCAGTGTACACCGCAGAACTGGGATAGAAGAAGATACTCCTAACAAAAGCTACATCTAAAGTCATCTGTTTTAAAGTAACACAACTAACATGTATCCAGCAGATGAATAATTCTATGAACGTCTACTATTCAAATAAGACAAGAAAAAATAACTCCTTGAGGCTGTTTATCCTAAATTCATTCAGTTACATAGATATGTTCACAAAGACAGAGCACATTAAACAAAACATCTTCTGGCAAAATTTAATTTAGTGCTGCACTGCAAGAAAAACCTATGACAGGACAACAAATCTTACAAACACCCAACGCTAAGAATAAGCAATATCACAAGACACCTTAATCAAAGGTTTGTAGGTGGAGATCATGTACATTGTTGCTCATTATTAATTCGAGAAACAAGAATTAAACTACCAAATTAGCTAAGCACAAAATCGAATTGACTGCAGAATCTGAACAGAATTATCAAAAGTCAGAATATATACTTGCTTGGGAACTTCACAGTAATCTAAGATAGCACCTATCACTTTCGACAGCAGCATCAACATTACTTGACTGTATAAAATATTACTATATTTTTTCTACTCCAAAAATGTTTAATTAGCAAACTTCTGGCATCAACCTTAAAATTCAGTGAAGTATCCAGACAGTACATACGTCAAAAAAATCCAGAAAAGAAAAAAGGCCAAACATGTTTGCTCAAGAAAACTCCAACAGAAGGTAAAATGAATTACAATAGACACTTATGAGTAAACCATATAGGTCATAGATTCCCTTGATTACTTACACGTAAATGACCAATCAGGATGTGCTACCCACTCTATCGAGATGTGAGAAAAATATGTTAATGCTAAAAGGTTGTCGACCAAGTTATTATTTAATAACCAAAAGAGAGAAAGTCACATAAACCTTTTCCAACATGCTTCCTTCAGTCCTGGATGCATCATGTACTTCCTGCTCAAGTAAGGATGCTGATTCCATTGCATTAAAAGCGCAATCAGTGGTTACAGCAGTTATCCTCCGAATTCCTTTGGCAATTCCTTCCTCAGATAAAAGAGCAAATGCCTTAGCTTCCCGAGTGTTTGAAATATGGGTCCCTAGATTTATCCACAGAATAATCTTAGATAAAACTTCAAATGGAGCCCCAAAGATGAAATCACAATCACAAGAAATAAAACCTCCACATAATTCTGCTGAAATTGATGACCATTCTGCATTTTCGGGATCAGCCAAGAGATCCTCCACTGGTTTGCCAATTGCCACAACTCTAACTGGATCAGGATAGACCTGAAGAAAGTCACAAATATGACTTCCATAACTGATGTATAGACAAAAACAGAAAACAACAATGATAATCCGACACAGCTTACTTCTCCAAACACAGCTCGCAAACCATTTATTTGCTTAGCTTGAAGAAGGGTTGCCTCCTTTGCATATACATCTAACTCAGCTTTGATTTGCTCATTCACAATTGACTCAATTTTTCTCAAATGATCAGGATCAACCGGTTTGCCTATTCAAATTACAGCAGCACATGAAAACAACCATGTACGCTCAAACTACCACATAATTGAATGGAACTTACCATGGGAGAAGTCAAATCTTAATTTTTCAGGAAGAACAATTGATCCCTTCTGGTCAACATGATTGCCAAGCACTTCCTGCTCATATTACTTAAAAGAATGAGAAAAAAGAATAGTATGTTTTATATAGTTCATTGGCACGATCATCTTAGACATACCCGAAGGGCAAAGTTCAACATGTGCGTACAAGTATGGTTTGGAGCAATGAGCTTACGTCTCTCATAATCAACCTGCAAAGGCACTAGAGTTAGTTATGATATATGTAAATAAAACTAACAAGAGCTTATTATACGTTTCAGATTTACCTTGCAAGCTACTGAATCGCCCACGCACAATTTGCCAGTTCCTCCCGAGAAAGAGCCAATATGAAGAACAAAACCACCATAAATTTGAACATTACATACTTTGAATGAGCCAAAAGAACCTTCAATTGACCCAGTATCAAAAATCTATAGCCAAAACAATTATGTCAGATATACAAAACCAAATATAACTAAGAAAACCAAAAGAAAATAAAAAAGAAAATGATATATATATAAAATATGTATTTCATCTTAGATCCTAAATTCCTAGCAAAAAAGTACTCCATTCTCCACATACTGACTCTCTTAACGTCTTAAAGAACATCGAAATTATAATAACCAAAAATTATATTTGTCAAAGAAAATCGAAAACAGATTACATAATATTTTTCTGATCAACCGATTACATAATTAATATAGCTCAAATTATAATTACCAAAAAGAAATCAACTTGCAGAACTACCAAATCTTGATTTATTAAGGAGGAAACAAAAACTAATGGAACAAATTTGAAATTAGGAAACATATTATGTTCTAAAATATAAAGTCAATATTATTTTCTGAATTTATGAGGCAAAAAGTATTATCCATTTCCTAGAACATTTGAGCTCAGCAGTATCATTTCACCGTCTCTGACACCCCAACTCTTGACTGCAACTGTTCAACCCCAAAGTTTACAATGACATGCTTAAGTCAACTGACAAACCAACATTAGGAAACAGCAAGCCAAATTAATTTTAACGTCATTTTATCCTCACTGAATCCCCAGTGCATCCAGCCAAATTCCACTTTGCAAACCAAACAGCCCATAAAAACTAGTGTGAACTAAATTCATACATGTCCCTGTTTATGCCCACCAAGTTGGTAAAATTAACCATTTCAAATGATAACTAAATGAATAATACCTGACCACCCTGCTCTGCATAAAAGCTGGTAGATTCCAAAACTATACCAACTTCACTGCCAGGACCAGCACTTCCCAGAAATTCGGAACCACTGTAGATAGCTTTTATCACACTATTATGGTCCTGGAACAGCAAACAAACAGATGAGTGACACTGACAGAATAATCTAGCCAAGGCAGAAAACACTAATTTGATACACATTAAGGCAAAGAAAAAGTATCTGCTTTTTGACAGATGCAAAAACGTTTTGCTTCCAGAAGTAATGGCTTTGGCTTCTGAAACTTAATTACAGAAGCTCAATCTATTTTCTACAATAGCCTAAGTTTTAGCTATATAGTGATGACTGTCGAATGTTTTAATGTAACAATTCACAGTCAAAACAAATTGCTTAGCTATGCTTTTTCTTTCATTACTCTCTCACTTGCAAATATTCTTTTCAAGAAGTAAAATAGACAAATCATAGGCAGAACACTTCTGGTGTATGGATTTGATGTTTCTTCTTCTTTTTTTTTTTTTGGGATCAGAACGTATGATTTGATGGTATACAGTTTTATAAACTTCCAAGATCGAATCTTATGATAAAACAACTCTTATCCAAGTATGTTTCAGCCATTTCCATTTCAGCTTAGATTCCACAGATGAACCATAAAGGATAAGTACTACAAACCTCAAAGTATAGAGTTCTCACAAACATTCTTTTCACTTTAGCCATCTCCTTTTCTTTTATTAAAAAAGATAAAACAGTGCAGTAGAAGTGTTTAAGGCCATCATCACAAAAGCAGTTTGACAGTCTGGCAAGCATGCAGAATGACACAATGGCCGATAAGGAATAAACTTATACCATCTTGTTAAACAAACTCCATATGTAACAACTACAAGGACAGAGCTTTATTTAATAGAATAAAGTTAGCAAATAACGAATAGGCAAAAAAAAAAAAATGCAGTCACTCCCCTCTTAAACAACTAATCAAGCACTTTTATGCATTACAATGATTTTGATATGAAATTACTTTTCAACTTTCTGTTTATCACCTAACAAAATGTTGAACATACACCATTGACATTGGACATCATTTCAACTCATCTGTCTTCCTCTTCTACTCTATTTTCAAGTTCATTTTGATTGTAGTTTTTTGTTCTGGAGTCCCATCCAAGACCACTGATGTCAACCCCTGAAAACCTATCAAGCTAGTAATTAATCTTAAAATTACATTTGGCCAAGCTAGTAATTAATCTTTATTTGTTGTTAGAAAGCACTAAACCATAATGTAACAGGGGAATGATGGACAGTGACTGAGCATTACTTATTTCAATAATAACATAGTAGAATTGCTAAATCAAGTCATTTGTACAGCTAAAACAAGAAACACTTACAACTCTTGAGTTATGAAATGAAAGTAGTTAAAGACTAATTACAAGAATGATGGCTAACAAGGCCATATGTAATTCCAAGATTAGCAAAGTTTGGGTTCTCATCAAGTTGGTTTCTTAAACAGTGCTCAATGAACACAAACTTGCCTAGTTTTGAAGTCAAAAGTGGTATAGGCTGCAGCAGTTTCTTTCATGTAGTTTTTAGCTTAATTTGACACATGCTCTTGCAAGCAATAGTAAAATCATATTTCCTTTGATTCACTGCACTTTGTGGGCATATTAGCAATACTATGAGTTTTTGATTTTAGAAGTTTCAGGTTGATTTTTCATTAATCCTCGATTGGTTTTAATCTCCTTAAAGGTACTCGCCTGTATTCAGATTCCCAGTAGATTTCAAAAGGTTACTACAAATATACTCTCGGGGTATCAATTATGGAATTTTTTTCTTCATCCCTTTGTGTTTTAATGTTCTTCTACCTCTTGAATACGCAAATCACAAATTCATTCCTACAAATTTTTAAAACTTGCCTGATCCAATTCAAACAACAAATATTTCTCCACCATTGTGAATGCCTCCAAAATTTTTTAGCCCTAACTACCAATCTGATCATAGGGAGACAATAAAGAAACAATTTAAGTGATTTGGATTACAGGAGTTGTGGTTTGAACTTTTACAGGACTGTCACCTCCATTTCTAAGTAACATACAAAAATTTCTTCTTGGTGATTATATCTGAATACATAATCAAGTGGGCTATTCCAATCTGGTGGATACCCAGTAAATGACAACCAAAACATAACGGAATCTGAAGCAGTGATGCGAACTCAGTCAAACTGGGATTTATCAATTTAATATGTATGATTATAGTATATTCTTCAATCATTGTAATTTCCAAAACTTTTTAGGATTCCTATAATTTAGATGAGAAAAAAAAGATTTCTTGCAATATTATTTTTTTTTTTTAAATTGAGGGATTTAGTAAATGGATTTTACTTTGGAACCACATTTTCCCCACAACACCAATAAAAAGGTAGTAAAAGAACTCAACACAAGTCTAAATGTATCATATTGCATCATATGAATACTAACCTGGAACCAAATAAATTTAAAGGAATCATCAGTTACATAAATCCCCCTCTTGTGCAATTTAGAGGTCGCATCAGCATCCATGGCAATAGCAACACCAGCTTGCTGCAACAAGTTAGCATTGGTAAAACATGTGAAAAAGCTTGATGGCCTTCTTCCTACATTAGATGGATAAAATTTGCTGTACAATATATTTGAGCTTCTTGATATTGTGGGGCACAACCATCATAGGACAGAATTGGATCAGAATTGCCACTCATACTACCTTATTTTGCGCACTCCTTGACCTTTCCCTTGCCTCTTCCATGGCATTGTTGAAGCCCTCAACATCAACCAACAAGCCTCTTTCTTCAGCCATCAACTAGAAGGAACAGGACTAATCAGGATGCAGAACAAAAGAGAAGATGTAAAAGAGAGAGAGAGAGAGAGAGAGAGAGAGAACGGTCCATGTACCTGAGTCAAATCTAAAGGGAACCCAAATGTATCCCACAAGACAAATGCATCCTGCAGTTATTAGATCGTCAGAGATGAATATAGCAAAAGGCATTAGCCCTAAAAATAAAAGTTAACACTCTTTCTTTTCCAACAAAAAATGTTAAGCTATTTTCCTCTTCGTTGGATATTTGATGAAGAATGAACTTCAAATAACAAAATATAAGATGAAACATACACCTTTGCAAGTAAGTTTTGTCCCTCTCTACCTCTTAGGTCTGGTCCCAAGACCAAAAACCCCCAAAGACGGGGAAAAAAAAAAAGAAAGAGATAGATCCAAGTCATGCTATACTGACAAGAAATTCCACCAAATCAAATATAGACGATGACTGAGCAGAAACAGCCTGCAACAAGTTGCTTGTCTCACATTAAATTAAGTAATATCCCATTGCATGTCCTCGGGAACAACAAAGAGAGCATTATGAAAGCCACAAACAGAGTGAAGCAAATGGTAAAGCAGAAACTTTAACAAAAGATGAACCAATAAAAGGAAGATAAGAACATAAACAAACTTGCCTGCCCACTCAATATCTTCCCTTGAACAGTCTGAGCAGCTTTCTCGAATTTCTCAATTCCCTGAATTCAAGTTATTGTTAATCATTACATATGTCAACCACATGCCATGCTCCTGTAAAGGAGGGGCTTAAAAAGTCCCACATGGAAAAGCCTTTCTTTCGAAACAACCAACCAACAAAACCAAATAGAAAGAGCCAAACAAGAAAACTTCATACAAGCTCCTGTAAGAGTAGTCGGCCTCATCCACAGGTTCAAAAATCCATGATAACTAACTACAACACCCACAATATTTAGACATCATATATTGACGCCTCTCCCTGCTTCATAGATATCAATAGTATCAAATATCTGATGAACAGATTTAAAATACAATAAAAGGTCTGCAGATATTTAGTATTTCATTCGATGCAGAATATCTGGAAAATTATACCAAATAAAGTAAGACATGACGGTGAGAGAGACCAGTCAAGTTGACTCCACTGTGACTTGGCAAGATAGTATTGATAGTAACAAATTTAAATTGAATAAAAAAACTGAATAGCATTCACACATACCTTACCCAAAGTCTTCCCAAAACTTATTTCCTCTGCTTTTATTATCTCCTTAATGTGTGCTTCATGTTGCTGCAGCTCCGGAAAAACATCACCCATTACTTTAACCACAACACTCACAAGGCTGCATTCAAGGTAAAACCAGCAATTAAATCTGGATACAAGCCTATAACAGATCACAAGTGACTATACAGTTTATATAAATTTGATTTCTGAAGTGGCACACACAAAGGTTCAAGAAACATCATAAATTGCAAGCCCCATCGTAATAAGATTTTCGTGCCACATATCACAACCATGCTAATGGAAAATTAGACATTAAAGTATGTTACTGATTCCCACCCATTAAAAAATCCTTCTTCAGCATTTAGGATCTCTCTTCCATACCGAACAGCTCGACGAAGAATACGCCTTAAAACATATTCACGACCTTCATTGCCTACACAGCATGTTAGTTGTTTGAGTTAGGATATTGAAATTATCTAGAGAGAGAGAGAGAGAATAAAAGTAAAGCATAATACACTTCCAATTGAGAAAGGCCACTTCTAGAATTAATCCAAATAACAAATCAAATCACCATTTACTCTACAATCACCAACTATAAACAGCACAAAAGGCCCTAAAAGTTCCAGGAGAAAATTTTTACCATTTCAGCACATCAGAAAAGAAAAAGGACTATCAATAGCATAATTTGCCGAACCAACAATAAACAAGAGGCCAGAAGGAAAGTTGATGGAGATCACACCTTTAAAACATTACAGATATAAAACTAGGAGTACTACATAATTTTACAGGTTGGATAGTTTAATAGTTTCAGCTTTTAAGCATTCTTGGGTTCTGTTATAAATCTAGATAACCAAAAAAGGTTTAAATAGAAAGAATGAGTTCACATAAACTTTAGATCAAATTTGTTTGTCATTCAGGAGGATACTACATAAGTTCACACGTATGATAGTTTAAAAATTTCAGCTTTTTAAGTATTGTTGTCTTCTGTTCCAAATCAAGATAACCACAAAAAAGGATTTAACAGAAAGAATGAGTTCTCATACACTTCAGTGGTAACTTGTTAGTCATTCAGTAGGAAGACTTTCCAGGTTCCTCATTGCAGTCTGGTTCTTTCTGTTTCTCAACAGTACAAGTCCTTACTGCAGACCCATATCTATAAGCATGTCTGGTATCAGAAACTTATCAACCATGATGAACAAAGTTTTACTTATTTCTTTTTCTAGCTTGACATAGAAGTGTGTCACACATGATTAAATGAAATCTCCAAAACAAAAATCTACAACTTCAATAAACATTAATTTAATAATTTTGAATTTGAAGAAATATTGGAATAAATAATAAACATTCTAAATTTAATCATTCTGAATCTGTAATTTCTTATAATCCAGCAGTTTGATTTCATCCTGAATCATTATTGGTTTGTCCATCATAATCTATTGTAGTTGTGCAAATTACTTTCTCCTCTTTTTTCAAACATCAAAATAATTAACACAACATAATCCAAGTATTTGTGATTTCACAAAAGATTTACATGTGCAGGCATTTAGAATGTAAAACATCCCTTGATACTTTTCATGTTTAACGTTTGTCAATGCTTTTCATATTATCGATTTCTACTCCTCCCTTCTACGTATATACCTTTGGGTAAAGTTAGTCCGAACTTCTAAATGCATAAACAAAAATAGTCAACTTAAACCCTCCAATCAAACAACATCAATTTTTCCAGTTAACGAAGGGGCAACTTTGTCATGCAGGTTCAGCTCTTTCTTCTCCGTCCAATTGTTGGGTATACAGATCTCAGCCACTGACTCACCCACCAACTTTGGTATTCAATGATTCAATTAGGTTGGAGATTCTTGGCGTGATACTCCATTGAAACCCATTTCATTCAAGCTTAGGAGCCCTTGACTCTCATAGCACCAGAGAGACCCAAACCAGTGGCGACAAAATCATAACATGCTCTTGTTTGGTGATGAAGAAATCAGAGAGAGACAACCAGACCCACTTGAACAACACTTGTCTAGCTTCTCTGACTCTTTTGAAACCAAATCTACCACCACCAAACCTCCTTGGCCAGTTGGAGGAGATCCATGAAAGCGTGAAATGAAAAGGCTCAGGTTCACAGGTGGAGTAGGTATGGGAAGGAATGAGAAACGGGTGGAAACAAGAAATGAGGCCTCTCTCAACATAATAGATTTCATAGCTTGTTGTCGAAGGAAGAAGCTGCTTGTTAAGAGGTTGCAAAGATTAGAAAGGAAGCCTTCACAGGAAAGAGAAGTTTCAAAATACCACTTCTACCATCAAAATCTCAAATTGGGTTAACAGCCTCAAAAACCAAGGGGGTGCTATCCAGATAAATGTATAGTTAGCAATCTATAAGTCAAGATTTCCATAAACAATACACAATCTCCCTTCCTTTTTGCATACTAAAATTAAGAATGTGCAGGGTAATTTAAAATTTTTTTTTTAATAGATACTAACACTTTTCAATTAGATATTTTGAAGTTAATACATTATCAAAAATATTTCCAAACATCAAAACGATTGTCCTTTGCAAAGGTAGTCTAGATGGTGAAATTCCAAACCAGTAACATGTAATGTTCAAATGTTACCTCTCATGGTCATTAATCAGTCTCTATTCATTTTAACACTGTATTTTTCTTGCAAGTAATTTTTGTATGTGCTAAAAGGCTCCATGGATAAATAAATTACCAGAATCAAACATACTAAAATAGAAAGAAACTCTTTCACAAAGCAGAAGATTCACATGCCCCATTAAAGACCCAAAATGCAAAAGAAAGACAATCAAAATGTGACAACAAATCTCTGGTGCAAACAAGCTACCTGGACAAGATCCATCAGCAATGGCAAATGATAAAGTTCTGATGTGGTCCGCAACAACCCTATATGCCATGTCAACTTTGTCAACATCATCTGCCCCAACTTTTCCAGAATATGGTCGAGCCCCTGTTAACTAGACAAGGCAAAAAAAACAAAAACATTTTCCAAGCATCAGGAAAATGAGAAGGCATATGTACAAAGCACAAAAGTTAAATGATACAAAGGAGAAAAAAATAAATCAGAAACTAAATTTTTAATCATAGAAGTAGATCAAAAAGTTGGAGCTGATATTCTGCTTCCATCAGAAAAAGAAAAATGGAGCTGCCGACACCAAAGAATGAAAAATAATTAAAAACCATGATTGATACGCATCAAACTAAGAAACACAGAGCAAAAAGAAGCCAAAAAAAAGCAATAAACACTAAACAGGCAGTGGTAATTCTTAAAAACTGAATAAATATACGATCAGCAAACCAATATCTACACTTTTGAGCTATCCAAGTTCTTCAAAATAACCTCAAAGAGATTATTACAATGATTATGAGGATGATGAGCAATTTCAATTATGTGCTGTGTAGGAAAACTGAATTCATCGCCATGGCAGACAAGACCAATTTGTTTTTCTTTTTTTGAGCAGGGACAATCAAGACTCATATTACGATAAGCAAAATCACCAATTGCAGCGCACGTACACACTAGGACAAGGAAACATACTTTCTTGTTGCATAATCACTTCATTACAATTTTCTGTACAACAATAACATGGAAGGACACATCTTTTTAGTACATATAATTGTTATCTGATTTGGGCAACAAGAATTCTTGTCATCCATGCAAGAATCAAATAAGAGGTCTGACATCCAAAATATGGAAACACTAGAGAGTAATCAACATAACTATATTACCTCTTGGATAGCATCAAAGATGGGCAAGAACACATCAGTATCATAATTGCTCATCTTGCCCTGCAGTACTGATGTCAATCTCTCAAAACCCATTCCAGTGTCAACATGCTTAGCAGGCAGAGGTTTAAGGGAGCCATCGCTTTCCCTGTTAAACTATAATGAAATAAAAGCTTACAGCTCATAAATGCAACTGTGAAGCACCAGAAAGATAAGTTATGATAACCTGATGCATCAAAAGATATCACCACATATTAATGCTAATTTATTTCCCTATAGCCAATATTTTGACACATTCAAGTTTCTGAAATCAATGTGCCATGCACCTCATATCAGAGAAAACTAAGCAAACAGAGAGCCACAAGACATGAGACCAAAGCTATACCTGAATAAAGACAAGGTTCCATATTTCAATGCAAGTAGGATCATCATTATTAACCAATGATGCAGCATTACGGTTACCAATCCGATCATAATGTATTTCAGTGCAAGGGCCACAGGGACCTGTGTCACCCATCTCCCAGAAATTGTCCTACAAGATAGTAAAAACCATAAGATACCACAGAATAACAGAGAAAGTAAGACTGAGTAGGTCTTCACAGCATAGACATTACAAAGCAAACATCAGGTTGGCCATGCGATCTTGTCTAATATATTATGTAAAAAATATATATATATGAAACATAGTTATCCAAGAAAATACATATCATGTACATAAAATAAAATTCCATTGGTCAGGGAGAGAAAGAGGTAGGAATAAATTGCTTAGATGACAGGCTACCACAATTACAAGACTAGTATATCAACTTACATGCGTACGCACAAACCCACATATATGTTAAGTATACAAAACAATAATGTTTCTTACTAGTGTTCGCAACTTCCATAAACAGTAGAATGCTTCTTGATGCGTGACTCATAAGCCAGAACAATTTCTTCCGTGAACAAGAAAAGTTTTGGATGATCTGGTTCAGCAGCAATACTGCTACATTTGCTCACTTAAGAAATTCCTTTGAGTTTTTTGCTTGAAAATAGTTGCAGCAGTTTGAATTTTAGACATCACCATCAACGTTTTGATGTTGAAATATCAAAAGATTACATGGACACATTTCACATTACGATATTTTTCCTTTGCTAAACACAACAATTCATTGCATGACACAATCAATCATTTAATCATGCAAGACAGATGCAAATCACTCTTCTTGAGTCTTACTATCCATAAGCACTTATATGTATATATATACATATAACATAGAATTAGTTCTAAAGTAACAAAAGTACAGAAAAGAATGATTTTGCATCAGTATTTAAGAAAATATATATCAATGCAAACTATATATATTTGGCACATAACTAGATGAATGAGAAAAGATACCACTGCTTGAAGTGACCTGAAATTGAAGTTATCAATAATAAAATTAAACTTATCAACAAAAATACTTTTATGAAATATTAAATTTGTAAAATATTTATTTTTTAGTTTTACGTTCAAATTTTTAGATTAAACTTAATAATAAGTTTAAATTTCACAACTATAAAGATAAATGTTATGGATATTAACATCATGTCAAACATTCTAATATTAAAATCATTTAAACATTCTAATATTAACATCATTTAAAACATTCTAATATTATACATATAAGATTTACTAGATTTATTGTATCCTGCTTTTTCAAATTTGTTATCATGAAAATGATCTTGAAATGTTGTTGGATTTAAATACTGAGTATTTGGTTGAGATAATATGAATTTATCATATAATGATGCATCTTAGTTCTACTTATGTTTCCTAATTTGATATCACATTTTTTCTGCTTTTTCTTCTTCTACAAGAACACAAACAAACACCCCAATTCCAAATATATTAATAAATTTGATAGTTGTATTGCACAAACATGATACTTGTGGAATTAAACAATTACCAAGAGTAATGCATTATGAAGATGATAATAATCATAAAATCAACAATTAATATTAATCATGTGTAACACAACAGATATTTGTTTAATTTAGCAATAAACAAAATATGAAAGGTTTTGATATTAAAGTATTTCTCATACATTACACAGGTTTAAAGCTAGTTTACGAGAATATGAAGTGACATAAAATAATCCCCTATGTTTCTTGCTTTTTACCACCTATTTTATTTCTCCTTAGTCTCATTGTTATCCTGTAAGCAAACACGTTTTCTACAAATAATTTCATGTCTCATTCAAAGACCATGAAAATGAGCGAAACACACTATACAGAAACTATTTCACATAACAGTTAAATTCCACCATATACCACTGACATATATAAAAACTTCAAGAGATACTGCACAAAATATAAATATGATTACGAAACCTTGTCAGCCAAAAAGTTAACAAAATATAAATAAGGGTCGAGGAACATACTTTGCAACCAAAAGGCAGCACATGCGCTGGTGGAAGAAACTTGAGCCATATATCCCTGGCTTCATTATCAGGAGCAAGACCAGATTTCTCATCACCACCAAAATAAGTAGCATAAATCCGATCAGAAGGTAATCTGTAAACCTGCAGAATAATCGATAAATAAAATAAGAAAACCAACTGAAGTAATGACACCAATCTGCACCTTGGCATGCCCTTCCCACTAAGAGGGTTAATTTTAAAACAATAAGACCGCCAAATTTCAGTAATTTCAGATCTCACAGCAGAATTAGTTTGGCCTATCAAATTCTGCAAGATAATTTCTAGAAGTCACACCAATTATCCACATTGGTTTGAAGGGGAAAAAATAATCAACAAACTAAACAAATCTAGCCAGTGCTTCTTAGAAGGAAGCACAAAATGCAGGAAATCCGGATGTCATAATCAGGACATTAACAGTTCTAATAGAACCTATGGAGGTAAATTGGTTGAAAAACCAATCAGCTCCAACATATAAAAATTACACAACATTAACTGCTTGTGCAAACTAGAATTGCTAGAGAACAGGCCCAATTGCATAGATGGGCAGAAGTTCTTCTCCTTTCTTTGACAAGTATGGTAAGAAAACAAACTAAAGTATTGAACCGCATATAATCTCAAAGATAAGACACAGATCTTCATAACAACAACATTTTTAGATATAAAAGAACATGATCTGTGTCTTCGGTATTTATGATCAAACTAACAAATAAACATGAGAGCAAAAGAAAATAAGTTTCCAGTTACCTTAGTGAGAAGCTCCCAAGCCCACTCAATGGCTTCTTTCTTGAAATAATCACCGAATGACCAGTTCCCAAGCATTTCAAAGAAGGTATGGTGGTATGTATCCTTACCAACATCGTCGAGATCATTATGCTTTCCACCAGCTCGTATACACTTTTGAGTATTACATGCACGAGTAAGTTTGCTCAGTGCAGTGTTTGGGTCAACTGTTCCCAAAAAGATCGGCTTGAATTGGTTCATTCCTGTCAACCACAGCATGCTGATGAGTGTCTCAACATTCAGTCACATTTTTTACAATGTGAGGAGACACAAATCACATTTTCAAATACTTAGCCTACTTCTGAGCAGCATTCACACATTAAAACACAACTATGACTTTCATAGACAACATCAAATTTAAATTTTGCTTTTTATCTCTGTATGAAATCAATTCCCTCAGCAACCAAACAAAAAATTGGGAGAGCAACTAGGCTATGCCAAAAAAAAATATGGAAACAAAAACAAGCCAAATCAGGAGAGTGAATAGAACCCAAATTTGAAAAGAAAAAGTCAAGATAAAACGTGGAGACCGTAAATATTCAACCATATAAACCAAATCTAGTTCAATAACTTAACACAAAACCAAGTGCCAAAAGTCCAGAATTTTCTTTGCAACCAAACAGAAGACAACAGCAAAGAAAAGCCAAGACAATACCAGCATTAGCGAAGAGAAGAGTAGGGTCATTGAGAGGAACAACGTGACTCGATCTCCAGTTGACATGGTTCTTCTCTTCAAAGAACTTGATGAAGGTATCCCTCACCTTCTTTGCAGACCACTCTATCTCGTGCGACTCAGCACCTGGCATGGCTCCGATCCCAAAGGACGAAGAAGAAAAATAAGAGAACAAGTGGGACGAATTACAGAGAACTGAACGTACGGTGCGAGTGCGAGAAACCCTAGCCGCCGATGGAAGCCGAGGGTTTGAGTTACAGAAGAAGAGAAGACCAACAGAAGATACTCTCGCTGGTGTATGGGAAAGTCCTCTCATTCATTTTCTGGATGCTGATGCTCTGCTTTTATGACATATTCTCCTCTAATATCCGTTTTCATTTCTCTTATGCATTTCTGCTGTCCGCACTTTTTCTTTCACATATTTTCCTTTTTTAATGTGAAATTTTACATTCATTTAAAAATAAAATAAATTTAAAATTATTTCATGATAATATTAAAATAATAAATTTACAATTTCTTAAAAAATTTCTTTTGAATTTGACAAAAGCTGGAAAACTTAAGTGATGATTGTATTGGATAGTTTTAGTTTGGTTCATGGTATCTTGATGCTTGATGTTCAAATTTTTTAAAAAAATTAATTTTAAAAATCAAATGTATATGTGATTAAATTATTCAATTTTAATTAAATATAAAATTTATTTTAAATTCTTGAAAAAAATTTTATGGGTTTGCCAATAAGTTTTAGAGAAAATTGTTTTATTTTAATTCTTATTTTTTAATTATATCATTATTATTTAAATATATTGATTGATATTATTTATATTATTTTAATAAAATAAAGGTGTATTTTTTAATCAAATTTTAATTTTTAAAATGTTTTAAAAATTTGGATTTATTAATAAATTATCTTTTATATTTTTTCAAATTTGTAATAATATTAAATTTTTAAAATTTTTTAAGATTTTTTATAATGGTAATTTAAATATTTTTATATTTTAAAAAATTTAACACCATAATTCAATTTTTATTATATTTTTATTTATTTATTAGTCAAACACTTTAATATATAAGCAAAAAAAGGATTCAAGGACCACCGTTTAAATACATGGATTTTAAATTTTATTTTATACAAAATAATTCTATTTGAAATTTTAATATAATGTTAATTTTTATTAAAAATTCAAAAAAATATTTTAAATTTTATTTATATTTAAAAACACCGCACATTCTATAAAGATCGATAATATAGATTTTTTTAATCTTGAATTGGTATTGCAAAAATTATAAGATTTGCCTATTTTGTCTATGTTTATGCAATTTTATATTGAAGATCTTCAATATTTTCAAATTTATTTTTATATTACGTATCTTAATTTGAAAGAATTTTGTTTATTATTTTTATTTCTTTTTATGATATTTTATTGTCAAAGTGAAATTTAAGTTGGTATTACTTTTGAAGATTAAAAAATCTGAAAGTAAATGTTGTTATAGTTTTATTAATAAGAAGCACATTTTTTAAAAAAAATTGAGGTAACAATCTTAAATTATCTAATTGAATATTTGAATATTGTTATAGTTTTGTTACATGTATAACATAATTTTTATTATTTTTCCATTTTTTGATTTTCTACTTTAATAAATCAGTAAATATTGATTTTTTTGGGTGAATTTAAAAGTAAAAAAGATACATCAGCTTGTAAAAAGTACGTAATATGAAATATTTATTAGCAAACTCAATATTTATTACTTTGTCAAAAGATTACTAATTACTTTGTCAATATTTATGTAAAACTAGATAAATTTGTGAATTATTTTAATAATTTTTTATTATAATACTTCTATTTATTCTCTACTATCTTACTTTAATATTCCTTTTTAGGTTATTCGAAAATTTGGTCATTTTATTAATAAGAAACACATTTCTTTTAAGAAATTTGAAATGATAACCTCTCAAACCATCTTACCAAAAGATTGAATATTGTCATAATTCTATTAAATGTATAATTGCGTTATATAATTTTTTTAATCGTCTTTTCTCTTCTTTTTGATTTTTTATATTAATTAAGTAGTAAATATTGATAATTTCTTTTTAGGCGGATTTGAATGCAAAAAAGTTACAATATTAACTTGTGATTATTATTATGATATTAAGTATTTATCGTCATACTTAATATTTATTACTTTATCAAAAGATTATTAATTTTACCCACTAATTATTATAAAACGTACAATCGAGGGATACATGTAATATTGGTATTTGCTTTTTAGGTAAACAAGGAAGTAAAAAAGGGTTACAATGTCAATTAGTAACCATTATTGTGATATTAAATATTTACTATCAAACTCAATATTGCAATATTATCACAAGATTGCTAATTTTATTTATATTTTTCAACAAGCGTGCTCCACACATTTATGTATAAAATTTTAGATGTTCAATTAGTTTCTTATTATTTTTTCACTTGTAAAATATAAGCTAGTTAGGAGTAAGGCATAATCAATAATTTTTAGTGATATTGATATACATTGAGCAATTGATGTAATGTTTAATATCATGAGAAACCCTCTCAAGTTTAATGTCATTCAAGTTTAGAGGTAATATTATTGTATTAAAGTCTAAATTAAATAAAATAAAAATTTAAATAAACGATCAAGAAAACTGAAAAAATGAGATTTGAATTAAAAAATAAGTAAATTTTAGTTTTTTTGTTTTTATTTTAACATTTAATATTTATTTAAATTAATTTTTATGAAAAATATTAAATAAATATTATTTAAAAAATATCATTTTCTAAATTTCATTTTAAACTTAAAAAATTAAATTGAATTTTATTAAAAACTTAAATTATTTTAATTAAAAATTTATATTACAAATTTTAAATTAAATTTTTTTAATGTGAAAAATATTTAAATTATTATGATAAAAATTATTAAAATTTTTTAAATATTAAAATATTTTTTTAAAAATTTATAATAAATAATTTAAGAATTAAAATTATTCAGAACTAAAAATATAAACTTTATTTTAATTATTTTTAAACATTTCAAAAACAAATATATATATATATATATTTAATTTTTATTAACAATAAATTAACTTGTAATTTAATAAGTATGAACAATAAAATTTTAGCTTAAAAAACTTTAAAATATAAAATAAAAATTATATTTTTTAAAAAAATTTAAATAAAATTTAAAGTAAATATCATTTTAAACCCTAAGTTTTATCATTTTTCTTTAATCAAACTTTTTATTTCAAAATGTTTTCTAAATATTAGTATTTTAATTTTATTCAAATTAAATTTTATTTAAAAAATTAAATATTAAAGATATTTAAATTCTAAATATTTTATAAAAAATTTTGACTTATAATTTTTCATATATGTAAGAAAATATTCAAGTTATCATCATAAAAAAATTTAAAATTTTTTAAACACTAACAATATTTTTCTTAAAAATCATACTATCAAAATTTTAAAAAATTTATAAAAAATAATTAATTAGTTGAAAATTTTTTAAATTTAAGGGATAAAATTGAAATGAAGTGAAAATATATTTGAGTAGTTTTAAATTATTTTAATAATAAAAAATTATTAATTTTTGATGATTATTTTAAATTAAATTTTAATAAAAATAAAATTAATAAAAAATAAAAAATAAAATTTTAAATAGTATTTATCTTTAAATTTTAATAATTAGTATAATTTGATTGTTTTCCATAGTGAAAAAACGGTTTAATTAGTTCTTTCTTCGAAAGGGTCTTCTCGAGTCTCAATTTAGCCAAACAGGAAAGCTACTGAATGCAGGGGAGAGAGCTCACAACTCCCGGTACTGAAGCCGAGGTGAGGATGAAGTGGGGCCTGACGCTTGTTTCTGTGGTTGTGCTTCTATTATCGTCCGTTGTTGATGGTGAATTAGGCGGCATTGGGGAATGGCAGATCCTTACAAAACAAAACTTCTCCTCTCAGATCCGACTCAATCCCCACATCCTCCTTTTGGTCACCGTTCCTTGTACTCTCTGGTTCTATCTCTCTGTATCTATATATCAATATGCAAATATATGTATGATATTACCAACTTAGTTATTTATGTGAAATCCATTAAATTGAATGTACGCGTGTTACATGGGAAAATTGACATACTTGGAAACTGTGTTAGTTTCGAACACATTACCTTTGTCTGTTTGTTAAAGTGGAACCTTGTCTTTGTGAATTTTGAACTTGAGGATACTATTTATCCCAAAATTCTGTGGAATGGGTGCGACCTGGTATATGGTATCGAAATCCAACTTTTCAATTGTTTAATGGATGGAACGGATATATTATTCATGTTTTATGATTTTCTCACAGTCTGTTCTAATAACTGGAAATCCACTAGCATAATTGGGGAAATTCTAGAGGGGATATTTCAATCAAATGATAGTCTTTTAGAGTAGAAAGGTCTACAATTTCTGTTTCCTTTTATTGTTTTAGAGGATTACAAATCTTCAAATGTATCCTGTTGTTCTTAAGTGTATATCCAGTCGAACAACTGCTCGAAAATTCTAATTTCATATAGTTTTGTTTTCTTATGACTCAATAGGATGGTACAGTCACATTTTTAATTAGTTTGTAGAACAGAATAGTACTAAGACTCCCAAAAGCACATCACGGTATGATCTGATGAGACTGGATGGTAAAATGATACTCAACTCCCTAAAACTGCATACACTTATTTTATTTTGAGCAGATAAGACTACATATACATATTTGTATATATATGTATATGTTTATATATTGGTCGTTTTCTTTGTTATTTAAATGTAGGGTTGTAAAAATTCCATGTTGCTTCTTTGTTGCTTTCGTTTTGATGCACAGGGTGCGGCGAGTCTCGGTCCCTTATGAAGGAAGTAGCTCATTTGGTTCATAACAGGCAAGAGGAGTTTGGTTCGCTCAAGTTAATGTTTATATATAGAAATGCAGAAAAGATGCTGTCAGGTGCTATTGGTGCCGCAGAGGGAATAACAGTATCATACTATCACCATTCTGTATCCTACAAGTATCGAGGGAAACTTCGAGCACAAAGTATATTATCTTCAGTCTATACATATATGTCTTTTTCTCCTGAAGAACTTCCCCTCAGACACTTGAATTCGCAAGAGGATTTGAAAACGTTTGTTGAATCAACTGACAAGACCTTACTTCTGTTGGAGTTTTGTGGATGGACCCCAAGATTGCTAGCCAATGCAAACAACAATGGAACTAAAACTAATATTGCTGTTCAAGGTCAGTCAGTCATTCATGGGTAACATCACTTCCTTTTTCCTCTTTTTAAGTTGTCCGGCCATCTCCTTAAATCTAATTGTCACTCAAGATCGAGAAAGATTTAGTTATTATTAAGACCTGACTTGTAAGGCTTAGTATTGAGAGCAACTAGTAAATGGTGCAATCTTTGTATATGTAACAGAAATTTGTATAGTTTTTCTTTTGGCAATCGTGGACTGCTTTTGCTCTTCCACCCTTCTTCTCATTGCTTTGCCAAGGAGAAGGCTGCTGTAGAGGTTATGTTTTATTAAGGTTAGAATGCTAAAGCATCTCATTTCCGACCAAGCTGTATTTATGAATAATTTCTCTTGCCAATAATAGTCATGTTTGGGAGGTTTATCCACTGGGACTTCCAAGTGATATATTGCTGTAATTTTTCTATTTCAAGAACAGTGTCGTTAGTGATATCATTTGAAGAAAAGTCTTCCTCCATTTTGCTTCAATAACATTTTTATTCAACTCCCCTCTTTCTGCTTTGTAGTAGGTCTGCCCTAAACGTAATCAGTGATTTTCCCACTTAGTTACTGGTAATATAGGTTCATATTGGATGGAAGTTGTTTCTTTTTGTGCTCAAGTTCTGTTGAATGGTCAATTTGTCCTTTTGCAGGGAATCTTTCCAGAAGAAGCTTCATGGAAGGGACAGATGGAATGTTGTTGCCAGGAGGGAAAGATAAACTGAAGGTGGCTGGTACTTTCTAACTGCACATTTCTATGAGATTGATTAAAAGTAGTTGTAGATGAATTACTGTTATATATATTTATTTGGAAAGCAGGGGGCTGAACATGGAAAGATGATGTGTGGCATTGAGAATGGGCTTAGTGGAATTCCTTGGCTTGAGAAGTTCAGCTCGGTAAATGATAGCATTCCTTTTGGGGAAATTGATAAGACAAAGCCTGGTGTGGAAATGACGTGTACTTTTGAAGATTTTCAGCAATTTGATTCATTCTTCTCAAAATTTGTCACTGTTTTAAGGGACTTCTTTCTGCCTCCTGAAAGGTATCGGTTTGGTCTAGTTACGGAAAGATCATTGCTTTCATCTCTTGGTGTCGAAAATTCTGATTCATGGTCAGCAATGCTTCACTTTACTGGCTGTCCAAGTTGTTCAAAGATTCTCAAAGAAGCTGATGACCTCAAAAGTGCTCTACAGATGGACAATTTAATTGTGACAGAGGTAAGCCCATACTTTCCGCTCTTGCTGTTTTTTCAGATTCTGTTGTCTGGTTTCTAGAAGCCATATATGGCGAAACACCTTGTCAAATAACTGCTAAGATGGTATTTTGAACTCTTGGGGAGCAGTTGATACACAGGACAAACATTTTTGATGATTCTAACCTCTCATAATTGATCAGAAAGAACTAACCACTTAAATACATGTCATGTTGGTCCCATGCCATGACTTTGTCTTTCTCACAGTTCCATTCTCCTGCAGCAGAACATGATACTTTAGTTCATGTAACCTTTACTGTTATCTAGGATATTGCAACACGATCATGCTCAATGTGGTCTATAGTTTTGCCAATATGATTAAGGTAGATCTCTATTGATGTCTCCTCTTTCATTTTTTTTTTTTTTTGCGTGTGCACGGACTGTATTAGTACATAATGCATATTTGTCTGTTGCTCGATGCTGGGAGTATGTGTTTTGGTGTAGATATGACTAGTGTTTGGTCATGGGTTTGGTTATGTTTGTTGCAAATGGTTATTGATTTGCCAAACTGGGTTTTAACACATAGGAATATTAATCTGTTTATGATAATATATTATCATCATTATTATGCGTTGACCGTAATAACTATTCTCCTTCACTTCTCTTTTGTGGAGTTGCCTTTTGATACAGTATTTGTCAGTGCTTGATATGCTTGCTTATTCTGTGGTTCGATATGTCATGCTCTAATCCTCTTATATATTGCCATATGTATCTGAGTGGTTGCATCTCCATATTTTAATGTACAACTAGTAAAATCTGGTAGTGTGTACTAGTCCTATGAATTTAATTAGAAACAGTGAAATGAGTTCCATATCTTTGCTTGTGTTCATTTGATGCATTTTGAGGCAATTCTAAATAACTAGGGTCAAGAATGTGAGATTTCAATTTCAGTAGATCCCAAATGATGATAATACATTTGTAACAGATAAACAATATATTTTTTTCTTCTTCATTTTTTCTTTCTTTCTTCTTCCTCCCACATCCTCATGCTTGAACTCTTCTTTGCTATAATAGCGTGCTGTTCAGTTAGCCACCATATCAAATATATTCTTCAATTTGTTTAGTTTGACATGTTAGAAACAATGCACCATGCTAGCATAAAAGAGCTCCAGTGTGAGGATAAGGGAGGGAAAAAAAAAAAAGGAAAGAAAGAATATGATGATTAATTATTATAGGGGGTATAATCACCATTTCACACCTTAAAAATCACAAAAATTGAAGTTGACAGAATTTATTGGAAGAAAGTCCCGCATGGAAAACATGTATTAGAATGTGTATTTTCAATTGATGATTTTTTTAGTAAGTCTCAATTTGAGAATTTGTCCAAAATGTAAGTTCTTCTGCTGTAATTAATTTTAATAACTATTGCATATTTATGCCTTTTTTAATTATTTTTAATAATTTTTTTTACATGTATGTATTTTTAGCTTGTTTTTATCTTTTTTATAATAGTCATTGGAAAGTTGTCTCATATCATGTAGCTGGAAGGTGATGGTTATGATCTGGAGCCAGCTTTACCTGCAAAGAAACCTTCAATGATACTTTTTGTGGATAGATCATGTGACTCATCAGAGACTAGAAAAAAGAGTAATGAGGCTCTTGATTCTTTCAGAGAAGTAGCAGCAATCTGTCGTGCTTCTGTACAGATAGTTTCACAAAGCAGTGGCCAGTCTAAGAGGTCCTCAGTTCAAGCTTATCAAGAATTAACTAGTGCATCCGGACATCCTAGATTAAAAGTATCATCAGCAGCTCAGAACATTAAATTGAATGATAAAATGTCTATCATGGTTATAAATGAGGGTAAACGTGTGACTTTAGATACTATAGCTTCAGATTTACAAGGAAGTTCGTTGCATGAGATGTTGACTTATCTTCTTCAGAGAAAGAAGGAAAAAAGGTTAAGTTCACTTGCCAAGGATGTAGGTTTTCGTCTCTTGTCTGATGATCTTGAGGTCAAAATGTCAGATATATTATCGTCAGAAACAGAAGTTCAATCTAATCAAGATTCGCAGCCACCTTCTAAAGATTGTATATCAAATGTGGACAGCACATCTTCTGCAGAGCATGACTCAGGAACAAAACCCACTGCACACGAGCCATCTTCTCAGTATGACAAAGAGGAGAAATTTTCTCCATATACAGACAAACAATTATTTGTAAATGCTGATAAACTTGAGCTCACTATAGCAGAAGATGTGAAGGTGGAAGAAAGAAGTTCTTCACAAGAGGGTTCAGGGGACAAACAGCTTTGTAATTTTAAGGGTTCCTTTTTCTTTTCTGATGGTAACTATCGGTTGCTTAAAGCTTTGACTGGTCAATCAACGATTCCTTCGTTAGTTGCAATTGATCCCACAGCACAGCAACATTATGTCCTCCCTGAAGAGATGAATTTTAGCTATTCTTCACTGGCTGACTTTCTTCATGGATTTCTTAATGGAAGTCTTCTTCCATATCAACAATCTGAATCTGTTCCTCGAAGCCCTAAGGATGCCAGACCTCCACCATTTGTTAATCTTGATTTTCATGAGATGGATTCTATTCCTTCTGTTACAACTAAGACATTCTCGAAGTTGGTTCTTGGTTTTAATCAATCTGATGTTGAAAATGCTTCCCATGGTTGGAATGAGGATGTTCTTGTCCTTTTTAGCAGTAGTTGGTGTGGGTTCTGCCAGAAGATGGAACTAGTCGTTCGTGAAGTCTATCGGGCCATAAAGGGATATATGAAAACATTGAACAGTAGATCTAGGAGTGACGAAACGGTTGTCGGTGCTGGTACGTTCTTCCTAAAATTTATCCATCCTTCTGACATTGTTAGTTCTTTTATGTTCTTTTGATGCATTTGACTGTAGTGAATTTATCTCATTGCTTCAAATGGGGTGTTCCTTTTGTATCATCAACTGATAGTCATCTTATGCATGTTATATTGACGTATCTTGTGGTATATTATACTAGTGTGGAGGGTGGGATGGACAAAGATATGTCTAAATTCATTCACTTTGTTTAGTTGGTACATATAGTACGTATATATATTGGCTTCTTTGTTAAGTATTGAAATTGTAACATGCCAGAAAGAAGATTATGTCCTGAAACTCAATAGTGAAACCTAAAGGATAGGAACAGAAAAAGAAGTCCAACTCCTCTGCCTTCAGTTTGCTGATAGAAAAAGAAATCCAACTTCTTGAGATTCAAGGTCTCATTTATTTGGAGCTCGATGTCTATCTTGTTCTTCTTGAAAACCTTTTGTTTTTCATGCTTTCTTAACTATCCTACTTGAATTGGAATCGGAGCCTAACTTTAATCTGTTGCTACTGGTATCAAGAAAAAGAAGACCTTAAAAAAGAAAGGAAAAAGAAAAAACTGGATAAAAAATAATATCTTCGTACGTGAACCACACGTTAGCATAAAGTCGAGCAATTCTATATGTCTTGCAAGATCAATTGTCTGATCATTCCTTGCTGGGGTGCACTGCCTACATTGAACTAAAGCTTGTTTGTCAGTCCACCACTTCAAGATCTCCCAAAGTCTTACTGGCAGACATCTCCACCATGTATGTGCCGCCAATTTGGCATGGTGCTTGTTATTACCCGATATATCGAGGTTTCCTCTTTTTTTTTTTTGATTCTTTTAATTCCTTGATTTTTTTTTCTCCTTAATTTGCATGCAAGGAAAAAAAGAAAAAAAAAGAGGAAGAACATACGAAAGAGGAAAAAGAAATAAGCAAAAGAAAAAGATCTTTTTTAATATGTTTTTAATTTTTTTTTCTGTTTTGTTGATGGAAACAAGATTGCATTCGAAATATTATTGGCCAGATTATTATGAAAATGTATAAAGGCAATTGTGTCATTAAGGTTGAGCTACACCATATTTTCTTTTCTCTGTATTTTTTCCCCCTCTTTTTGAGAAGATCAGTATCAAATTGGAGCTTAGATATTAATTGGCGTAGGGCAATTGGGAAAGTATATTGAAATTACAGATTTGGGAAAAAACAGAGAATAAGCAAAAAAAAAAAAAAAGTGCCATGGGGCTTCAAATAATAGAGATCCCATATTTCAAACGTATTGAATTCTTAAATTCATGTCACACCAAGTCTCCCTCAAATGCCAAAGAGACCTAAATATTTATAGGCACCAAATTGTGATGGAAATGGGAAATTGTAACCCTAATCGCAAACAATATTGAAGTCTTAATAAAAAATGAAATTAAAAACCTTGCTTAAATTGTAAAACTCTAAAATATCCTGAAATCACTTAAGTATCTTCTAATGTATAACTAAAGAAAATTGCATATCTATCCTTATACTTTCTATGAGGATGATCCATTTTAAACTTCCTTTGTTCTCCATCACATGTTGCGACATTTTTTTTTTTTGTCTCTTGGAACACATCAATCGAAGTTAGTATTGAGTTTTTGTGAGATAACTGGGATTATAAGATCTGAAATAGAAAAGTTAATCCCCAAGAAGTCTAACTTGCAAGAGTTAAAACTCTTCAGCATCACAAATTTATAATAAATGAAACTCCAATATGATGAAACAAGCCTGCAAAAGCTTTTTCGAACCCCAGGAGCCTCTAAATATTTCTTGAAAGAAAAACCATCCTACAATAGGGGTAATGTTGTCTGACTACTAAAAATGTCGACTGAAACTAATAGTTTGAATTTATAGATAAAGGATTATATTACATGGAAGAATGTTTAATGGGCTTTATGCATTGTTACCTTTTAAATTGTACTTTGTCTAAAGAACAGCTATTAAGCTTCTGATTGAAAAAAAAAAAAAAAAAAAAAAGGAACTGCTATTTAAGTTGGCTATGTTGAACTGAGTGTTGAGAAAGGAAGAATGACATGTCTAATAATCAATGTGGTTGACATGAAACTATCAAGATGTATATGAGGAAGCACAAAAAAGGATTGAGAATAACAAAGGAGTTTGGCTATGTGCGACCTGTAGACCTATCTATGCAACAGTGTGGAAGATTGAGTTGCTTCAGTTACAATGGACCAAGTGGGGAAGGGCTGATTTACACCAAAAAGTGTTGAAATTGTTAAGGAGCTGTATGTTCAGAGCAAATATGAGGGGGTCTAGCCCTAAACAAGACATAATGGAAGAAAAAGATTTCATGTAGTTAGCCCAACTAGTTTAGGACTATAGCTTAGTTAGTTTAGTTGAGTGTTTCTGCCAAAACTTCGTTGAGGAAATTGGTGATGTGTGTGTTGTGAAATGTTGCTTAATGCTATAAATATAATATATTTATCAGTTTTAATGCATTTATTTATGGACAATTTTGGATGAATACGAATTAATGAGTTCATATGAGTATCTATTTCTTGACATCTATTTTGTTTTATTTTTGTTGTAGAACACTTAACGCATGGTAACACAAAATATCCATCGATCTACTTAATGGATTGCACATTGAATGATTGCAGTTTGATCCTAAAGTCCATCAACCAGGTGTGTTTACATTGAATTCATATTTGATTTCTCTCTTGTAATACTACACTTTTTGGTATGTTTGCTACATCCCTTGCTGGGATCTATATTCTCATTTTTTAATGTGATTGTTTTGATATTTTTGTAGTTATTCATTGTTATTTATAGTGATAAAGTAAAATTTGTCCCTGTGAGTCATCTTGGTAGCTTTGTAGATAATCTTAAGTTGATAAATCTTAAGCATAAAGGAAGAATTCTGTACAACTTGTAGTGCATTTAGTGATCTGCTTAAATGCTGCATCTTGTATTCATCTTCTTATGGGTGCACCAAACCATGATACAAATCAAAGCCTAAGAAAATAGTAAATCAAATCCTAATATAAATAAAACACGGAAGTTCTAATAAAAAACTGAATGGTTAGCATATACACAGATGGTTAGCTATCTAGAAGTTAGGAGATCTATGAACTCTAACGAAGTCCTCATTCACAAAAAAATTCCCATTATTTGTAGTTTTAAAGTGTGAATCTGTCATCTATAACCATTTCCATCTTTTCAAACCCTTCCTATTGCTTTCCCTCCACACCAATTAAAGAATGAGAAGAGAAATCAATCTCATTATCTTTTTTCGATGTCTAGAAACATGAAGGCCTAAATGTGATTTTTCATAGTAAATCTCATTAAAGTTGGACGTCATGCTTAGTAAGGAACTTCTTTTTTGTTCCTTGTGAATCTAGAGTAACTCTTCTGCCATTCCATCCCTCTTACAGTATGGGAAAATGGAAATTAAAAAAAAAAAAATCAAAACCTAGGAATAGATGAAACATGCTTACTTTTTAAAACAGTTAAGTGCAGCAAGGTATGTTGTTACACTGTTTAATTCTGCGTCTAATGGCATCAAGAAGCCCTTTGCAACTCCCATTCTTCCACCTTTTTTTTTTTTTAATTTCAAGTTCAGTATGTTTGTGGTTCATCAAATTTCATCAGTGTGTTTAATTTGCTTTTCTTTTTCTTTTTCGTGTGGATTTGCAGAGGGAAGTTTATCCTACTCTCATGTTATTTCCAGCAGAAATAAAAGAAGCTATCTTTTATGAAGGAGATATATCTGTAGCTGATATAATCAAGTTTATAGCTCATCATGGAAGTAACTCTCATCATCTCATACGCAAGAAGGGTAAGAGTTTGTGTGTGCATGGGAGAGAGAGAGACATGGAACTTTCTATGGCACACAATTAGTGCATATATTTCATGCATTCCTGATGGAATCTGATTCCTTTCCCCATCCTCCCTCCACTGCTTCCTTTTACTCTCCCCTTCTTTCTATTCTCTGACACGTCCATAGCCTTCAGAGCTGGGATTTCTTCTCTTTCATTTGCAGCATTTGTGTTTTCCTGTTTGCAACATTTGGTTCAGTCATGTTATCTGATGAATTTAAATATCTGGTGCTCGTGTCTTATCAGGAACCCTTTTTTTTTTTTTTTGGTTTTCAATTCTTGCATATTCTTGTGTTCTCTATTTCCTTAAGATTTATGGTTTTCTCACTGAATGGCTGAGTGGGGTACTGTTGAGATGATACATCACATATGGTAGGGGAATTCTACTGTACTCTCGAGATACCTAGGGAAAAATCACACTAGCATGAAGCATCTTTTTGTTATTCAAAATAAAACTAACTTCTCTTTGCATTTTATGCTAATGCTCTTTCCATATCCACCTCTTGGTTGGGATATTTAAGTTCCTTATGCTAGTGAAATGCATTTATCTTTCTCTGAAGTGGAAAAATATTGTTAGATTGCAAATTTGTTCTCTTATGTAGTTAGTTATCTTTAATGCCTTGCAGCACAATTTTTTTTTTCTCAGTCCTCGTAAATATCTGCAGTTTTAAGCTTGTCCATTTGTGGTGGTCCTTTTATATTTGATTAGTATCTTCAATGTAATGCAAACTGTGATGTATTCAGTGAGTCAAAATTCTAATGTTCATATCGAGGAAATATTTTCTTGGGAGCACTATGCACTCTGTTTTGTGTTAAAAGCTTCTGTTTGTATCAGTTACAATCTGATGGAGTTAAGTTGTCAGTTTTGTCCTCATTGGGCAGCTCTGTTTAAGCCATGCTGTATGGTTTTGGCAGGAATTCTATGGACCGTAACTGGGAAGAACAGCAAAAATCAGGAATTGCTTGAGTCATCACCATCTGGAATCCGTGAGAAAGTTACTGCAAGTGGCAAATCCCATGAAATTTTATTGAAAAGCAAGGTGGCAGAAGCAGTTGTTAAATATGATATTGTAAATTCTCGTACATCAAGAGGCTTCAGTGAGATGGCCTCTCATGTGGTAGTCGGTTCCGTCCTTACTGCTACTGATAAGCTCCTCTCTGTACACCCATTTGATAAGTCAATGATTATTATAGTGAAGGCTGATAAAGATAGTGGATTTCAAGGTCTGATTTTCAACAAGCACATAACATGGGACTCTTTGCATGAACTTAGAGCTGGGCTAGAATTCCTGAAAGAGGCTCCTCTATCTTTTGGCGGCCCACTTATAAAGCATGGAATGCCTCTTGTTGGTTTAACCAGAGTTATTAACAGTCAGTATCCACAAGTAGTACCAGGTGTTTGTTTTCTGGATCAATCAGCCACGATTTATGAAATTGAAGAGTTAAAATCAGGAAACCAAGTCATCAGTGACTATTGGTTTTTCTTGGGTCATTCTGGCTGGGGTTGGAACCAGCTGCTTGATGAGATCGATGAAGGAGCATGGACTGTAACTGATGACCACATGGGACTTCTAACTTGGCCCTGAAGCCTATTAATTTAAATTATGGCTCACTTATTCTATTGCAAATTGTACTACAGACAGGGCTTGTAAATATAAATTTTGTGTTTCATTTGTATCCTCAAATGCCTTTTAGGATGTTCGAAATACATGAGCATTTAGGTTTTATTTATGTTGTTGCTAAAATCTGTAGTAGCTTATGAAAAAATTTGATTTAGGTAATTCATTAGTATCTCCAGATTCTGCAACCCAATGTGCGAAGTGAAGATTGTTATTTTTGATTCTTAGTCATTATTGCCCTTTCACAGATGTGGTAAGTAATGAGAGTTGCACCTGGAATGGGGATGTATGGTTTGTGAGAGTTGCTGCCACGGAGATACATTGTTTCTGAGGGAAATAACTTCCAGGCCAAAGAATAGCCAGAAACATAGAATGTGTAGATATAGCCCTATCAAGTGAAGGTGGATTTTGAGCTTTCTAATGTTTACAGCTCAGGTTTCATCTGGAGAATACAACAGTCATCTCATCATGAAGCTGCTTGAGAGCAGTTTAGTCTGTTTAAGCAAAGCTCAGAATTCAGACACATCAGCGGCTACATATGGATGTTTTCCGACCTCTTTGGTCAACAAATTTGCTTTATTTGTAACCTTGCATGCTATTACTTCCTGTACACTTTGAAGATTGATAGTTCTGTAGGATAAAACGAGATTAACGTGTGTTTTTCCCACTAAATTGGGTCAAAGTTGTGTTTGAACCTTAGTATATTTGAGATAGAAGCTAAAAAAGAGTGAAAAAATGGTTTATTTAATTTAATGAAAAAAATTCTAGATTATTTTTATAGTTTGAATTGTTATTATAATTTAAATTAATGAAATTTGTAAACTTTCAAATCCTTTTGTCAGTTTGGAGTTGATAATGTTAGACAAATCATTAAGGATTCTCTTACATCATCTTGATTATGCTTAATTGTCTCTCAAAAAAGATGCCAAAAATGAAAAAAAATAACTAAGTTAAAGCAATTCTTTAATTAAAATTTGTTAAAATATTTATAATAATTAATTTAATTGTTTTAATTTTTTATATAAATAATATTAAAATACTTTTAAATAACCTTTGATTATTTATAATAATTATTTGATTGTCAGGTTCTTTCTTTTTTTGTTAGAAAATTAATTTTAAAAAATAAAAAAATTATATTAATAAAACGACTTTCTCTCTCATCCAAAAGAAACTCTTTTCCTTTCTCCAATATGAACTTTTTCTCCTTCCTTCGTATTCTCCAAGCTTTTTTCTTTGTCTATTTCTCTTTTTTTTTTGTGATAATCAAATTTAAACATGAAAGATTCAATTTCTCTTTTCTTTGTTTTTTTTTCCTTTCAAATTTTGTCTTCTCCAAAGTTTTTGATTTTATCTAAGGAAAACCTAAAACCCACTCTTCGTAAATCTTTTTCTCATTGCGATACTTGTTTGTTAGGAAAGCTTTTCCCTTTGTCTTTATCTTGAAAACTTCTCCCTTTGCATTTATCAAAAAAGCTTCTCATTTTTCTCTCTTTATATTTACTTCTCATTATCTACTTCGAAAAACATGATTATAAGAAGATATGGTAAAAAATTGTATATTTAATTATCTACTTGTGAGCTGTGTATAAAATAAGGTTTATTAACATAATATTAGTTAGGATTAACAAAAACAAAAAACATAATTCATATTTTTTTAACACTTATTTTGATTTACTTTATGTCTCAAATTATTCAGAATAGATATGAGTTCAGTGTACATAAAGCGACTAGGTTTGATGTTCACATGCTTTTGAAATTATTACTTTGTAGTATCAATATGTAACATTGACACATTAACATGGATGTGTTAACCAAATATATATATATATATATATATTTGCATCAACATGTTTATATTTTCTTGTCATTTTTGGCATTGATGATAACATATCTCTTTAATTCTTTAGTTATTCTCTCTTTTCTTTCGAAAAACTAGAAAGAAAGAGAAAAGAAAAGAAAAAACAAACCAAAAAGATATCATGAATTTGTATGTGTTGTTTGCTTGGTGTGTGATCTAGAACATAGGGTAATTATTGAGGATTTAAATAAAATTTATATTTTCCAGTTTTTTACTTTTCTTTGAATGAAATTAAGATGTGGAAACAGAATTTACAATGTAATAAATTAATTGGTTAACCAATAAAAAATAATTAAATATAAAATAAAGATAAATTAGGATATGTTTGACAAAGATAAGAGAGTGAAAAAATTTTTGGTGTTTACTAGTAAACTCATTTAATGTTTAAAGAGTGAGAAATAAAAGAGAAAAAATATACTAAATTATAAAATCAAGAATCAAGAAAGCTATTTGTAAAGCTCATTAATCTTTAATGTTTGACTTTCAAACTCTTTAGTCTCAATTCTTACTTAGATAAAAACTTAAATTCGAAATTAAGAAAGTTATTTGTGAAAATTACCAATACTTGTGTGCTAAGTTTTATTTACAAAGCTGATTGTGTTATAATTTAGTCTCCAATGAATTGGTTTTACTTTGATGTAATTCATTATTAGTTTTTGTTTACTAAATTTGAATCTTTTTATGATTTTTTATTAGTATAATTATGTTTTGCATGATTTATTTTAGTAATAACTTTGTGATATGTATTTAGTTTGGTGTATTTATTAAATAGTTGATCATAGTGATTTATTTATAACGATTTATTAAACAAATATAGTAACTTAATTAGACTCAGTAACATATTAATCAAACATAAACAAATATAATGACTTATGTATATTAATCACGGATAATAACTTATTAAATAGACATAAAGACTTATTAAATAGATGTTACTTAGTTTAGTTTTGCATATATGATCATTCATGTATAGCTAATTATTTAAGATTTCTCAAAATTGCAAAAAAAAATTGATGGAATGTTCTGTTTTAGGTTCATGATATTGATCAGAGGAAGTTTCTCTTTGATTTTTGATGAGTATGCCGCAGAATGGATTTGATAATCAAGGGCATTGAAAATTTATGCAAATTCTAAAAACTCTAATTGAATGTATTTTTGCTTGTAATCATTATGTGGTTGATGAGGTATTTAACATATTTAAGATACAATTTTTAACAATTGAACATGCTTAGTTATGAATTTTTTATTATTTTTTGAATTAAGGTATTATGACAGTACAATAAAACAATTTGATAGTGTGACGCTTCACTATTGGATTAACAAAAAATTAAGTCACTATACAATTGGTTAATCTACTATGATAGAAATAATAGTTATTATGGTGTTATGGTATTTTACTTTGATATTATCAAAATAATTTCATAACATTATTTTAATAATTTATGAGTTAAGTTATTGTGACAATACAATAAAACAATTCAATAGTTTGACACTTGACTCCTAGATCAGTAAGTAACCAGAAGAATTATACACTTGATTAATGTAATACAAACAAAAACAAAAGTCATTACGGTATGACAATATGTCACTAGAATATTGTCAAAATAATTTCAATGCATTATTTCAGATTTTTTATTCCAATTTGACACCATAATGCTAGTTTAAAAAAATTAATTAACATCATACACATGACAAGTCCAAAAAATGATGCCACATTGAAAAGCTACGTAGCATGCAACTTAATATCATAATTGGAACATTAATCATCTAAAATTGATTTTAGTATGCTCAACCAATTGATTGTATATGCAACCTTCGAAACCACAATTGTTATGTTTCACTGCAACAGTTTCAACATATCAATAATTTGAATCTTCCTCAGCTAATTTTTCATTTGAAGGACACCAATACCATGATCTCATCAACCTTCTAACATCATGACTAGTGCACTCCTTATCTATGCCAAAATTTATAATGGTATGAGAATAAATAGCATTCTACGATACTATAATAAGTAACTATAGTTTGTATAAAGTCACTATAAGCATTTAGCGCACTTTGATAGTTTCACACTCTAGTAAGCCACCGTCATTGATGATTTCGAATATAAACACAAAATTCAAGAGCCACTTTTGGCATATAATGCAAACCTTTTAAACTATACTTATTTATATAAAATCACTATCGTAATCATTAATGTACTATCATTAAATATTAAGCCATTATTACACAAAATAACTAAAGTAATATGCACATAGTTAGAGTCAATATCCATTTGCATAATATATAATGTGCACGATGTGGATTTTGGTTGACAAAACATAAAATGAAAAATCAGTGCACATAGCCATATGATTCTCTCTCTCTTCACCCATGGGTTTAAATGAAACCATTACCTGACCCTCCCCCCCCAAAAAAAAGATGATGATTTGAAGTCTAAAATACATACATACTTCTTGTATTTGCTTTCTTTAACATTTTTCTTTAAATTTTACACTTATATTTGTGAATATGTTTTTATAATAGTTAGATCGTAGCAAACAATGTCGAAATCTTACTATATAAGCAAGAAATTTTAAAATACCTAATTATTGCCCTCTTAGGTTGCCTACTTAGAACCAATAAATGGTATCAAAGTAAAGTACTCTTGATAAAACTTAATTATTTTAGCGCTTACAAAATGGTAATCATGGGTTTAGCATTGTAAAAGGACTCTCCACCATTAGGGCTCCATTCTTTTATGAAAATGATTACAGTTATTGGAAGGTTAGGATGAAGATGTAACTTAGATCAATTGATTTCAATTTTTGGATGGTAGTTAAAAAAGGACCCTCCATCCTTACTAAAATTGTAAATGGTATATAGGTTAGAAAAGGAGAGAAAGAATTCAACAAAGAAGATAAGAAGAAAGATACTCTAAATGCTAGAGCAATGGCATCCTGTATACCTTAGATGGATTGATTTTAATCTTTGGATGGTAGTTAAGAAGGGACTCTTTGTCCCTACTAAAATTGTAAATGGTATAAAGGTTAGAAAAGAAGAAAATGAATTCAGTGATGAAGATAGAAAGAAAGATACTTTAAATGCTAGAGTAATAAACATCTTGTATTGCTCACTAGATAAAAGATAATTCAATACGATATGCGCATGTGATAGAGCTCATATATTTGGCATACACTTGAGTTCACACACAAAGGAACCAATTAAGTAAAAGAATAAAAAATTAGTATAAGTGAAAACAAAAAAGATACGTACTAATGAAATGTTCACTAGGTTCACGAACATTATAAATGCTTTGAAAAATTATGGATGTATCAGTAAGATTCTTAGATGTCTTATTTCAAGTTGGAACCCCAAAATAATAGTGATTATCAAAGCTAAGTATCTCAACAAGGTATCATTTGAAGGACTCATGAAATCTCTTGTGACCCATGAGACTGTAAAGAAAGGAAAGAGGAAGAAAATGTAAAGAATAAGAAGGTAATTGCCTGAAGGTCACTAATGCATGAGGATACTTTTAGTGATGATGGGAGTGAAGATGAAGACATATGCTCATCACTAAAGATTAAAGAAATTCTTGAAGAATAAGAAGTACTTCAAGAATAATAGAATAAGAAGTGGTTTGAGGGTTGAAACAAAGAAGAAGTTCATAACTTGTTATAAGTGCAAGGTCCCAGGTAATGTTCGTGCTGAATGTTCTATCTTAAATAAAGGCAAATTTAAGAAGAAGGATATAAAGGTCATGTGGGATGATCGTGAAGAAAGTTTCATCGAAAGTGAGGGGAGCAAGCAGTAGTTAACATATGCTTCATGGTATATGAAGATGAACATGAGGTAATTGAGTTTATCTTTGAGCCTAAAATGTCATATAAAGATTTATTGAATGCATTTGAGGACATGTATGAGCTACTAGAAAAACATTCACATAAGTTAGTGCACTACTCTTAGGAATGATTATGACACACTTAACAAAGAAAAAGAAAAATAAAGTTGAGACAAATGGCAAACTCGAGGAAGAGAATGTTAAATTAAAGAGGGAATTGATACTATCAAATTACTTCTAGAAAAATTCACTAAAGTGTAAAATGCTTTAAATATATTACTAAGTAATAAAAAATGTAGTTTTGACAAAAGTGGCCTCAGCAGCCATCTGGATTTCAAAAGTATGACAAACGTTACTTTATTAAAGCATTATCACAAGAATAAACTAGATACATATATTGTAGTAAAGTAAGACATAATGCATCTAAATGTAGACAAAAAGGAAATGTTAAGATGGCTCAGGTGCCTAAAAGCATATTTGCTAACCCATATGGACCCATTGAGACATGAGCACCAAAAGATAATTTTGACTTTTGATTGTAGGAATGAGAATAATCAAGGGTAAATTATTCCATTATAGTAGGTACTCAAGGCTCATGATTTATAATGCTCTCATTACTTATATAGAAGAAAAGAGAACACATGAAAGTTGGAGACATTGCAAAAAGAATGTTTGGCATCATTAGTAAGATTTTTCTTCCAAAATTGACATTGAAAATTAATCAAAGATTCCAAAATTGACATATTGATTTATCCTAAACTAGTTAAGGCATTTTATGCCAACAAGGAATTTGATGAACAGAAGACCAAAGTCTCTAGTTGCATTGGTGATATACTCATTATCTTCGATAATGAAATTAGGGACATATTGAATATTCCCTCGAATGAAAATTTGGTATTTGAGACCAAGGTTCCTCTTAGACTTGATGGATATGGTCATAAGAGAGACCTATCTTCTTTGTATGTGTAAATAGTTGAAAAAAAAAGATTATAAGGGTAAATTAAAAATTTAGGCTGGAGTACTCCACTAGACCATAAGCTACATATTTTTTTAGGACTCGGTCATCATGTTGATGTGTCTTTGAGGGACATATTTATTCTTGATAGGATGAATAAATAGCTTATCATGCAATTTACTTTACATCATGATAAAAGATATGATTAATATAGTTGATAATAGTATTATAGCTCTTCCTTATGGCCTTATTCTCCCTAAGATTTTCAAGTACTTTAATGTTTCTTTATCTTTTAAATTAGAGACAATCACACTGAAGCCTAATGATATTTTTGACCAAAATACCATGAGAAATATACATTTAGTATTAGAACTCAAGGAATGGGCTTACTAGAATGCGTATCAATGTTAGAACTGAGGGGATTCATGAGGATGATTTAAAAGAGGAAGCTTGTCATACCTCAACTGCTGGTACTTTTCATCGAAAAAGCTTTGATTCCTAATTTAAAGTCTTACAAGCCTTCATTGTAAGATGTTTGGATAATCTAAAACTTGGCTTTAATTGAAAGATAGAAGTCCTTGAGTACAAAGTTGATGAACTAACTAGAAAGTTTGATCACGATGGGGACTCCGGTTGTCCACCATCATAGTGCAGGATCTTTTTCTTTTTGAATCTTTACTTTATGGATCTTTTATCATTTTCGCTTTGATGCTTGTGTGACCCAAAATTTGTCTAGTTTTTGTATGTAGAAAGCTTGTGAATCATGATTGATGTGCTTTGCTAGTTTTTGGAATGAAAACACACTTTTCGGATTCAAATTACACATAGTATCAATGAAATCTCATTTTGACACAGTGTATGCCTTACTTCTCTTGAATGTTTACCTGAACATGCAGTTATTTGCTTTGAATGCAACATTAGTTATTGAGATGTTTGTGAATTGATAGTTGATACTTAACTTATCTCATATTTTGTTATAGAATTGAATATATGCATTTAAGGTGCTTGGGTTGTGTATGAAGAAAATCATTTTCACATATTCATGTGCTTTATTTTGTTGTATGAATGAGATGCAAAATCATATTTTATTTTTTTAAAGTTCAAGATAAGTATAAGATAGTCAATGACCAATACTGAAACGAATAAGTATTTGGCATGTTTGAAATGAGTACATTATCTTGACCTTATTAATTATGATTAATATCTTAAAATAAATGAAAATGATGCATGTGTTGGTGAGTGATTGGATTGTGATAAATGCTTGAATTATGCCTTATAATTGCCTTAGGTATGCGTATGGAGTTGTGGATTTGATGATTGAATATTAAGAGTGCTACTTCTTTTGAATTTAATTAGATGAATGAGCATGGTATTGCAAAAATAAGGGGGGATTTTTTTCTATTTTTTAACCAAAGCTATTTATTTTTTTCTTAAATTTAAGTTTTTAAGGAAGTATGAGCCAAAGGGAGCTTATGTCGAATATTTTCATAGATTTTTTATTTTTATTCTAAACTTACAGAAAATCCCTCAAGTACGCTAGTTGGGAAACCTAGGCATTTATTCCAATGGCCAATCCAAATGGAGGCTAAATTGGTATGCACTTAAGTGTCATAATCCATGTATATGAGAGATTCCTAAAACTTGGTAACTTTAAAAATTTTTCCTTACTTTTAAAGCATTTAATCGATCATTACAAATCTCTTGAAAGCAACAATTCTAAACTTGCTTATTCTTTGAAGCCTATGGTCTCTTTGTGACCTATTTTGGCTCATTTAACTTCTATAAAAATGTCTTATGCTCTTTTAGACTTCAAAATAAAGAGATGGTAAAATGCTTAATGAATAACGAAGCTTATTTTTAAATATTGGTGGCATCATGGATAACAAACAAGATTTGTTTAGTTATGATATCATTACCTATTTTTATGATTGCTTGAACTAAGCTCGCTACATGTTTTATCTCTTTAAAAAAAAATATTTGTCATCATAAAAAATAAGAGATTGTTAGCCTTATAGTCTCACATAGTAAAAAATGGAATTAGTTTTGATGATAATGAACAGTATTAAGGACTAATTGTTTAAGTATTGCAGCATCTAGAGATGAAAGGACTCAAAAAGTGTGTGATGCATACCCTGAAGTCCCTAAAAAAAAAAGGATTAAAGACCCTGTAAGCGTCTAAGAGTTCTAGAAATTTTAGGATCTTTAAATTTTAAATTTGTTTGTAAATCTCCTTGATTGAGTGAATGCATGAGGAGAAAATGTTTTTTTCACAAGGAACCATGGATTTCAAAGAGATTGTGATTCCTTCAACTTAAAAGAATGCATAGTTTTTGAACCTTAAAAAATTAGAAAATACATAGTACACATAAAAGACCATCTTACTTAAAAATGGTGTTATCTCGTCAGATAGTAGCTGGTTATCACTATGGACAAGGCATGGTTCCACCATACAAGGGGTTTATAGAGTGCTCTTACAAGAAACGTGGTGTCACCTCGCTAGGTAGTAACTAGTGCGGTGTCATCTCACATGGCCATGGTACCACTATGGCAATAAGTTTAAAGTTGAGAATTATATGTCCAACGACTCTGTGTTGTGGTACTACTTAGGAAAGCATTGTACCATCACATTGAGAGTGCGTGCGACTTGAAATCCTCTTGTTTTATGTCTAACAGATCTATTTTTTTTTAAAGAAAAAGTACAAAAGGATTTCAAGGAATATTCTCTACAATTGGTGTGCATTTGAAAAAGCTTGGATATTCACTTTTTTAGAGAGTTTTCACTCTTACTCATCTAAATCTTTATCTCATCTATTGAGCACAAAAGCTTGTAAGATCTTAGAGCTTTCCTTGTATTCATATCTACTCTTTAAGAGAGTTTTCTTAGATTATAATCGTTTAAATCAAATATTTAAGTTTGAAATTTATGCTTAAGAGATTTACCATTTGTAAAGAAGGTTTGTTGAAGAAAACAAAGGGTTTGCTTCGCAAAAGCTAGTGAAGAATCCTTAAGCAAGTTGCTTGGTGACGTGAATGTAGACCAAGAGAGCCAAACCACGTAAAATCTTGAGTTTACTTTTTCTATCCCTTCTTTTTAAATTCTACACTTTTATTTGTATTTGTATTTTTGTGGTAGTTAGATCTTGCAAATAAGATTGAAATCTTTATTTATAAGTAAAAAATTTTAAAATACCCAATCCACCTCTTTTTTTGGGTTGGTTACTTAGGACTAACAAAGGCTACTTAAAGCCTCCAAAGAGAGTGACAACTATGATAAGATGAGAGACCAGTCCATATTAATCACTAACTAGGAGATCATGCAAAAACAATTGCAGAACAAGATAGAAAGTTAGGTGCAACATGGATGATTAAAAGTGTTATGAAAAGAAACCATTTAGGGGAGGATGCAAGTTGCAGCCTCACTCTCGTGAGGATTCATTCTAGACTCGAGCTATGTTCTACTAGTTATAATGGTAGGGATGGTGCTTGTCATTACAAGAGAATTAGTAGCATGAGGAGTGCATCCACATGTAAGACGCACGCCTCAATAGCTCAAAATGCTTTGGTCCAAGAAGTAATAATCACCTTTTAAGATAAAGACCTATGAGGGTTATGCATGTTGCATGATGAAGCGTTATTAATAACCTTTATCATTACTAACTTTAGGTAAAATGAATACTAGTTTAAGACAGTAACTTTGCTACCATCGTGTATCCATAAGCCTTTGAGAAACTAGGACTGTGAATAAAGTGCCTCCGACCTTACAATTATGATTTTTTTGGATTCACCAGGGAAGCCATAATAGTAAAAGAGTGGATCAATCTACCTACGGTGGCATGTATGCCACATCAACAAGTATGCAGAATAAATAAGTGTTTGATAATCAAGGCCTCGTTACCTTGTAATGGAAACCTAGGTCATCCACGCTTTAATTATTTTTAAAAAATAACTTTTAGCTACCATTTGCTTGAGATTCCCAATTGGACACGATGTTGGCAAAGCTCGAGGGAAGCAAATATAGCTCAACAATACTTTTCCAACGCAATGAGTTGGCATAAATAAGAAAAGAAAGAAATGAGTGCAATAGAATGACTATATTCTAGAGATGAATATAAAATTCAAAGTGAAGAACTAATAAAATAATTAAAAGAAATTGTGATAACGAAAGGTAAGACAATAAAGATTAATGCAATTTTATTACCCAAAAAGAAAGATTAGTTGGTCAAGTTTCTTAAGAAAACTGCAGATATATTTGCATGAACTATGTCTAAGATGCCATATATCAATTTTGATATGATCACCCACAAGCTTGCAATTGATCTATCAAGAAAACTAGTTACACATAAGAAGAGAACATTTGGTGTCAAGCATCAACAAGCCATTAAAGTTAAGGTCTAAAAGCTTCTTAAGGTAGAACTTATCAAATTGGTATATTGCTCGCAATGGCTATTAAACCTTATGTTGGTTAAGAAGCCAAATGGTAAGTGAAAGACGTATGTCAACTTCATTGACCTTAACAAATCATACCCAAAAAATATAACTTTCATCTTTCACAGATCAACAGCATATTCGGATTAAAAAGCATATGTTTCTTGGATGCTTGCTTAAGATATAATCAGATAAGAATACATCAATTTGATAAGGAGCATGCCATTTCTATCACAAATGAAAAGATTTATTGCTATTGAGTTATGTATTTTAGGTTGAAAATTATTAAAGCAATTCATCAAAGACTAGTAGCAAAGGAATTTTTATTTAAAAATTGGGTAAAATGTTAAAGCATATGTAAAAGATATGATTATTAAAAACAAGAGACAAGAAGGATCACTTGGTTGAATGAAAATTTGGGTCGTATAGAATTTTAGATTTAGGCTATGGAAAACATATGACGAGATTGATACAAACTCAGAATCCTTTTTTAAAAAGGAGAAACAAAGATGTTTCTTATATTTAAATTTTTTTTAAATTATGTTAAATCATTTTGTTTTTAAGATCTTTTCTCAAAGTATTATTGTGCATTATTTCTTTCACAACCATCAAGGCCTTAAAAAACCTTATCTACGATTAATAATGATTTTTATGGATCTAATAGAATTTCTCGATCAACTAAAAAAGATGTCTTATTCCCTTCATTGATGATCATAATCGTGTTTCTTGATATATCTAATAAAGAAAAAAATATTAGATGTTGAATATTTTTTAAAAAATTTCACAACATGATATAAACTCAATTTTAAACCAAATGAAATATTAGAGATTTGTTTTGTAGAACATAGATTATTCATCAAAGTTCATGATATTCTTCAATAAAATGGTTTTGCTAAAAAGTAAAATAAGCATATTCTTGAAGTTGTCAGATCTTTGATTTTTACTATTCAAGTTGCTAAATATTTGTGGGAAAAGATTGTTATTACAACTTCATATCTCATTAATGTAACCTTGAAAATTACCACAACTTCATTTCTCATTAATGTAACCTTGAAAATTACTACATTTTAACATATTATTTGATGCTTTTTCATTGAATCTTTACCTAGATCACAAATTATATTAAACTTTTTTTAATAGTTTTAGAATATGTTGCTTTTATGCTTGCTAACAACCACAATCGAGGAAATTTTGATTTACATAATAAGAAATGCATTTTTTTAGGTATTCTCCAACACGAAAAGGTTATAATTATTTTGATCTTACTTTTAAAAAAAATATTTGTTACCATGGAGTTACATGTTATGAACAAAACAAGAACAGGGAAGAGAAAGAAGATAGTAGAAGCAAATTATGTGATAAATTATTTATATCTTAATTTTCTACTTGTGAACTTAAATAATACTATAAACAGGCAAAATTTTAGAGAAAAGAATATTATTCTTGCACACTTTACAATAGAAATACAACACCTGTATATACATGGTAGCAGCCTACCAATCAATGAGTAAATTACTTCTTTCCCAATATAGATAATAATATTACAGCTAGTATATCTAAAAATAATTTACTTTGATTTTCAACATAAGACTTTCTAACACTCCCTCTCAAGTTGGAACATAGATATCTATCATGCAAAGCTTGTCATTCAATTTGCGAAAATCTTCCTTCTTAAGTGCCTTAGTAAACATATCAGCAAAATGATCTCTTGAAAGTGTAACAGGAGTGCAAATCTTATTGTCAATAACTACATTTCTCACAAAATGACAATCGACTTCTATATGTTTTGTTCGTTCATGAAAAACAGGATTACTTGCAATATGAATTGCAGCTTGATTATCACAATGCATAGGAATAGGATCTGAATAGGTGATATCGAAGTCTTTAAGGAGGGTTTTCAACCAGATCAGCTCATATGTTGTTTGAGCCATGGCACGATATTCTGCGTCAGCACTAATCTTGGTACAACTGTTTGTTTCTTAGTCTTTCAAGTTACTAGATTCCCACCTACGAAGGTACAATATCTAGATGTAGATTTTTCATCATTCTTGTCACCAGCATAGCTAGCATCAGAATAGCCAACTAATTGCACATGATTGTTATTTTTGAACCATAACCCTTTTCCTGGAGATTTCTTCATATATCTCAAAATGTTGCAAGCAGCCTCCAAATGACCTTTCTTAGACTTGTCATAAATTGACTAATCAAACCCATGACATGCATAATGTTCGGTCTAGTAACTGTTAAGTAAATAAACTTCCCAATAAGTCTTCTGTATTGTCCATAGTCTGCAAAGTCATCATCCTCCTTTCACAAATCAAGAATAGGTTCCATTGGTATATCCAACGGTTTTGCACTAAGTAAACCTACTTTTTGTAATAGATCATTTGCATACTTTCTTAGAGACATTACTACACATTCTTTACCATGAGCAACTTAAATACTAAGAAAGTACCTTAACTGACCAAGATCTTTGGTGACAAATACCTGACAAGAGTATATCATCAACATAAACAATAAGTATTATAATCCCCAATAAATTATGTTTTACAAATATTAAATGATCAGCTTGACTTCATTTGAATCTGGCTGCAAAAACAGCTTGGCTAAACTTATCAAACCAAGCTCTAGGACTCTACTTTAATCCATAAATAGTATTGTTGAGCTTACATACTAAGTGAGTCTCATTGTAAGCAACAAAGCCAGGTGGTCCCTCCATATAAACTTTCTCATTCAAATCTTTAAAAAAAAAAAAAAAAAGCATTCTTGACATCTAATTGTATAGTGACTAACCACGATTGACTGCAACTTAGATAATCACACGAATAGAGTTTAACCTAGCAACAGGTGAAAAGGTTTCAAATAAGTTGATACTTGGTGTTTGCGTGTATCCTTTTGCAACTAATTGGGCTTTATACTGATTAACAAAACCATTAGGATTATATTTGACTATAAAGACCCAATGATAAGTAATAGGTGAAACTCCTTCAGGTAAAGGTACCAAGTCCCATGTTATTCTATTGAGAAGAGTTGACATTTCCTCATTCATGGCTTGTTTAGAAGGTATGAGAGGCAATAGAATTAGGTTGTGATTGAATTAACCATTCATACTCCACTTTAGAAATCTGAATAACATTTTCAGCTCCAATTGAAGAAACAGAACCATCAGAAGTAGATGTAGTAACAGTTGCATTATGAATGTTGTGTCTTTTGGTACGTTTGGTAGCCCATTCAAGTTTACCATGTTTGTCCCAACATGCATCTTTAGTGCGATTTCCTTTGCCAAAAAAATCACATTTTCTATTACATCCTTTACTCTTTCCAATATTATGCCCATGTCCTTATGCGAACATAGCGGAATATTCAAAAGTAATAGGTGGAGATGATAGAGTTAAAGAAGCTGATTGCAAGCGAGAGAAAGCTGCTTGAAGAGTAGGCATTGTGCTTTCTCCAAGTAATTAACTTTTGAGAGTATTGTATTAGCCATTCAGATTCATAAGAAATCTATAAACAAAGAGATTTTCCCATTGACGTTTTTGAGTTTTTAGATATGTAAAGAGGGGTTGCAATTCACGAAATTCATTGATAATTCCTCTGTAGGCAACAAAAAATTTTGGAAGGGATTTTTCACTTTATTTGTTATGGACAAGTTGTTGAAACAAAGAGAAAATTTAAGAATTATTACCGTCATTTGAGAACATTTCTTTAATAGAGTCCCACATTTCTTTAACAGTTGATATCAATCCAATGGAGGCAGTAATCTCAGGTTCCAAAGAATTCAGCAGCCATGTTTTCATGGTACAATCAGATTGACCCCAAGCTACATATTTGGAATCCTTAGTATCTATCATCATTTGAACTAGATGATGATCACGACCTTGAAAATCAATGAAGGTACGAAATGCTTGAGACCAAAGAGTATAATTTATATCATTAAACTTCATGACAGTTCCAACAAAAGCACACAAATCAGAGTGAGACATGTTGTCTGACATCTTGAATTATAAATTCAAGTACCCAAAATAAAATAAAATAAAATATACAGCCTTAAACATAGAGACACAACCTCAAATATAGAGGCACAACCTAAAAAAAAAGGTACAAGAAATCAATCACATAAGAAGGGATTGATTAACCCTCACAAAGAAAAAAAGTTTAAGATTAGAATGAACCTAGCTCTGATACCATGTAAACAGACAAAATTTTGGAGAAAAGAATAATATTCTTACACACTTTACAATAGAAATATAACACCTATATATATATGGTAGCAGCCTACCAATCAAGGAGTAAATTACTCCTTTCCTATTATAGACAATAATATTACAGCTAGTATATTACATCTAACATATCTAAAAATAATCTACTTTAATTTTTATCATAAGACTTTCTAACAAATACAATAAGTTAACTAAAAAGCATAAAATCAAGGAAGAGATCCTCAACAAGATGAATAACACCATTTAAAAAGTCAAGCAAATAAATTAATAATAAGTATACTACCATTAATTGATTTCTCTCAAGAATTAAAAGACTCTTTGACCTAGTCCAGGAAGACTATATACATCCCATTACCTTTGTATGGTTCAAGATAAATCCTTAACATTCTTTTCCCTTTAAATGTCATTGTCCTTAATGATAAAATTAAGGTACTGCTTCTTCAATCTCTATGTTGTATCAATAACTCCTCTTAGGCCGAACACTTCCTTTCTGAATGACCCTTTTATCTAGAATCAATTCAAGCTAAGATGTAATAGTGGTGGCATTAAAGATAGGAGGGAGAGTTGAAAACTACTAAGTAAAGGCCCTTTGTGCTTCTGTCATTGGCTGAAATGAAAAATATCATAAATTTTAAAACCTCTTTGTAATATCACTTTTTGTAATGTCAATTGATATGCCATCAAACCTTTTTAAGCCACCGCTCAATAAGGACTGTAATACCTATATGAAAGTTTAAAAGAATTCTAGCAAACCAACAAAGTTTAGTGATAAGATTGTAATTTAAGGTAGACATAATCCCCCACTTCAAAACTAATTTCACGACGATTAGCTTGATAAGTTTGGATTATGTTTGAATCGCTGAAATTTTTCAATGTAAGGCTTTCAAAATAATATCTTCATATCTTAAATAGTGTAATTGAATGCTTGGAATATATGTTGATCACAAAGAGGAGAGGTACCATACATGACTTCAAAGGATGAGATTCCAATAATGGAATCCACTAAAGTACTATAACTGAATTCCACCTATGACAACCATTTTACCCAATGCTTTGTCACTCCTAGCAAAGTATTTAATGTTGGGAATTTGACAACCAGATCCTTAGTTGATGGATCAAATATCAAATCCCTATAACCTGAAAGCAACAATAATAAAAAGCAAGAAGAAAAGTAGACAATCACAGGAACACAAGATTTATAGTGGTTCACCCTCAATTGAGAGTTACATCCACTTTGCAGCCACTGCAGGAAACCCTTTCACTATGAAAATAAGTTACAAGAGAGATAACTGTTTCCCTAGCCCTCACTCTACTAGAATAAAACCCTAGGACTTTACTCACTCTCTCTATTGTGATGATTACATAGGTAGAAGTCCCCCCTTTATATAGTAGAGCCCAAGGCCCAAAAGATAGATGAGTGAGAATCTCAAGATATCCTTTTTGATAAGTATATACTCTTTTGGATGAGTATATTCCCTTTCAGATAAGCATATATATCCTTTCAGATAAGTATATGCCATCTCAGATAAATATATATCTTTTCAGATAAATATATACCCATTTGTAGATAAGTCTCCACACATACTCAACAATCTCCCACTTGGAGACTAATTCATTATCTCAATTGTTTCTTCCACCTGCACTGGCCATGACTTCCCAATCAGCAGCTGAGAAGCCCCACTGAAGTTGTACACAACTTCAGTTTCTTGATTGTAACAACCTTGGTTAGCATATCAGCTGGATTCTGACTTCCTTGTATCTTTTCGAGTGACAAGATACCATCTTCCAAAGCTGATCTTATGAAGTGATATCTGACTTGTATATGCTTCGTTCTAGCATGATACATAGGGTTCTTTGCCAAGTGAATGGCACTCTGGCTGTCACAATGCAACATACCTTTTTCAAACCTGTGCCCCAGTTCATTTAGGAAAGATAACAACCATATCATCTCCTTGCTTGCTTCTGTAAGAGCAACATATTCAGCCTCTGTGGTCGAAAGTGCAACTATCTTTTGTAGTTTAGACATCCAACTGATTGCAGTACCACCCAATGTATAAACATACCCTGTAGTACTTTTTCTGCTGTCGATGTCACCAGCCATATCAGCATCAACATAACCATGCAAGCCCATATCTGTTTTTCTGAAGTATAAAGCGAAGTCTGCAGTGCTCTTCAAATACCTGAAGATCCACTTAACTGCTTCCCAGTGTTGCTTTCCTGGATTGCTCATATACCTGCTAACAACTCCCACTGCATGTGCTATGTCCGGTCTTGTACATACTGTGGCATACATTAGACTCCCAATAGCAGAAGCATAAGGAACCTTACCCATATATGTAATTTCATCATCAGTTGACGGAGACTGACTCTTGGATAGTCTGAAATGACCAGCCAAAGGTGTACTCACTGGTTTGGCACCATCCATTCTGAATCTAGCAAGCACTTTGTTGATGTATTTCTCCTGAGATAGCTTGAGAATTCCCTTTTCCCTGGTGATTCTCATCCCAAAGATTTGTTTGGCGGAACCCAAATCCTTCATAGCAAACTTCTTTGAAAGCTTACTCTTTAATTTCTCTATCTCATGCAGATTAGCTCCAGCAATTAACATATCATCAACATACAGCAGTAATATAATGTAAGAGTTATCATACCTCTTAACATAACAACAATGGTCTGCCTGGCACCTTAAGAAACCATTGTCACCCATGAAGTTGTCAAACTTCTTATACCACTGTCTTGGAGCTTGTTTTAACCCATACAAACTTTTCATAAGTTTGCATACCATTTTCTCCTTACCTTTGACTTCAAATCCTTGTGGCTGTTTCATGTAAATTTCTTCCTCCAAGTCACCATGAAGAAAAGCTGTTTTTACATCCATTTGTTGCAGATGCAAATCTTCCTGAGCCACTAACCCAAGCACTATTCTGATTGTAGTCAACTTAACCACTGGGGAGAAAATCTCTGTGTAGTCAATCCCTTCCTTTTGTTGAAAGCCTTTAACTACTAACCTTGCTTTATACCGCTTGTTGCCATCATGTTCTTCTTTTATCCGGTAAACCCATTTGTTCTGCAAGGCCCTTTTTCCTTGTGGTAGTTCTGCCAACTCCCATGTTTGATTACTCATGAGAGAGTTCATCTCATCTTTCATGGCTAACTCCCACTTGATTGATTCATCACCCTGCAAAGCTTCATCAAAACTCTCTGGTTCACCTCTATCAGTCAACAAGATGTAGTTCAGAGATGGTGAAAATCTCTGTGGTGGTCTCACAGTCCTGGAAGATCTTCTCACTTCTGTCACAGGAGTGGTTGGATTTACCTCTGGAGCCATACTTTCCTGATTTTGCTCAGCAATGTCATCTTCAACTTCCTCAGTATTCTGTTGCAACTGATTCACTGGAATGTCTCTCAAGTGGATCACTTCAGGCCTTTTTACCTCAGAATCTGTTACTTCTGAACTCTTGCCCAAACTATCCTTGTACAGAACTTGCTCATTGAAGATTACATCCCTGCTCCTAATGATCTTCCTGTTTTGGTTATCCCAGAAACGATAACCAAACTCATTGTCACCATATCCAATGAAAAAACATTTTTTTGATTTAGGATCAAGTTTGCCTCTAGCAACAGCATCAATATGGATGTACGACAGGCAGCCAAATATTCTTAGAAAAGACAGATTTACCTTTTTGCCACTCCAAGCCTCCTCGGGTATTCTGCAATCCAAAGGAACTGAAGGGCCCCTATTGATTAAATAGGCTGCAGTGTTAACTGCATCTGCCCAAAACACCTTGGGCAACCCTGCATGCATTCTCATGCTCCTTGCACGCTCATTCAGTGTTCTGTTCATCCTTTCTGCAACACCATTCTACTGAGGTGTACCTGGAGTAGTCTTCTCCATCTTGATCCCATTGTCAGCACAAAACTGTTTGAAATCCCCATCAATGTATTCTCCACCATTATCAGATCTCAAACACTTAACTTTAAGATTAGTTTCATTCTCAACCATGGCTTTCCATTTCCTGAAAGCATCAAATACATCAGATTTATTCTTTAGAAAATAAATCCATACCTTTCTGGTTGAGTCATCAATGAAAGTCACATAGTAGCTGGATCCCCCAAGAGACGTCACAGTCGAAGGCCCCCATACATCTGTATGAACTAACTCTAGTTTTTGCTGCTTCAACTGCTTTCCTGCTTTGGAGAAGCTGACCCTTTTCTGTTTGCCAAGGATGCAGCTTTCACACAACTTGTGCTCTACAGATTTTAAATCTGGCAAATTACCATTTGCCACCATGACCTTCATTCCCTTTTCACTCATATGCCCAAGTCTGCAATGCCATAAGTCAGAGTTCATACCAGTGTCAACAGCAGCCACTGTATCCTTGCAACTTGAAGTCATATAGAGAGTTCCAGTTTTGCTTCCTTGAGCAACAACCATGGCACCTTTGGTAACTTTCCAAGCATTATCATTGAAAGTCACCCTATGCCCTTCACTATCAAGCTGTCCAACAGAAATTAGATTTCTCATCAACTTTGGCACATGTCTCACCTTTTGAATCTTCCAGATATTCCCATTTGGCATCTTCAATTTAACATCACCCATACCAACAATATTCAAAGGTTCTCCATCTGCAAGATAAACCTTCCCAAAATTTCCAGCAACATAATTTTCTATTATTTTGCCATATGCAGTGGTATGAAAAGACGCCCCAGAATCTAAAACCCAAGACTCAAGAGGATTATCAATAGCCAAGAGTAAAGCATCATCTACCTCATCTGTTACAGCATTTGCAGTGTCATCTTTATGCTCACCTTTTTTTTTTCAGTAAGCGACAGTCTTTCTTCATGTGGCCCTTTTTCTTACAGTTCCAGCATTCCAGATTTCTTCCAGATCTAGATTTGCTTCTTCCATTCCTTGACTTAGATTTGCCCTTATTGCGATCAGAGTTTCTGTCACTTTCTCTTCCCCTGTTTTCAACATTTAGGGCAGAATTTGCAACTGATGTTTCACCTGAATCGATCCTCCGAATCTCTTCTGCAAGAACTCGATCACGAACATCATTGAAGTTCAATTTTGAACTCCCAACAGAATTGCTCATCGCTGCTCTCATGGGCTCCCAACTATTTGGCAGTGATGCCAATAGTATCAAGGCACGTACCTCATCATCAAAGTCAATCTCAACAGAAGATAACTGATTAACTATTGTATTAAACTCATTAAGATGAGTTGCCACAGAATTACCTTCACCCATTTTCAAGTGAAATAGCTTCTTCATGAGAAAAACCTTGTTGTTTGCTGAAGGTTTTTCATACATGTCAGATAGCACCTTCATCAGACTTGCAGTTGTTTTCTCCTTCGCCACGTTGTGAGCAACGTTCTTTGACAGTGTCAGCCGAATAACTCCCAGCACCTGTCGATCAAGGAGATTCCAATCGCTTTCTGAAATCTTTTCAGGCTTTTGACCCAAAAGTGGTTCATGCAGCTTTTTCCCATACAGATAATCCTCGATTTGCATTCTCCAGAAGGCATAATCTGTACCATCGAACTTGATGATCCCATGTGATGAGTTTTCTTCGCTACCCATTGCTTTCAATCTCAAAACCCGAAGCTCTGATACCAGTTGTTGGGAATTTGACAACCAGATCCTTAGTTGATGGATCAAATATCAAATCCCTATAACCTGAAAGCAACAATAATAAAAAGCAAGAAGAAAAGTAGACAATCACAGGAACACAAGATTTATAGTGGTTCACCCTCAATTGAGAGTTACATCCACTTTGCAGCCACTGCAGGAAACCCTTTCACTATGAAAATAAGTTACAAGAGAGATAACTGTTTCCCTAGCCCTCACTCTACTAGAATAAAACCCTAGGACTTTACTCACTCTCTCTATTGTGTTGATTACATAGGTAGAAGTCCCCCCTTTATATAGTAGAGCCCAAGGCCCAAAAGATAGATGAGTGAGAATCTCAAGATATCCTTTTTGATAAGTATATACTCTTTTGGATGAGTATATTCCCTTTCAGATAAGCATATATATCCTTTCAGATAAGTATATGCCATCTCAGATAAATATATATCTTTTCAGATAAATATATACCCATTTGTAGATAAGTCTCCACACATACTCAACATTTAAGATGCTACTCTAAGTTTTTGTTGATTACTTTCGTTTGGACATTAGATTATGGGTGATAGTTGGTGCTAATGTGTAGTTGAGTTCTCATGGAATGAAGGAGATACTTTTAGAAAGAATTCAAAAAAAAAAAAAACTTTATCGCAATCACTCATGATCGACTTTGGCACCCCATGTAATTTAACAATGTGGGAAATAAAAAATTTAGCTATCGTTGCTATGTTGAAAGGTATTTGAGAGGCACAAAACACTTAGAGAAGTGTTTCACTACCATTATTATAATCATATAACTTTTAGAGTTAGGTAATCCTTCTATAAAGTCTGTGAAAACTTTAGCTCATGTTTTGTCAAGAATTACCAAGGTCATAGAAGGCCTATTGGCTACATAAAATTTTAGAGTATTGGTACTCTCGACAATGTCATATAGATTCCATTACCAACTTGCACATTCTCAGCCAGTCGAAGTTTCATTTGATGTATCTTAAAATTTTAAGAAATTTGAAGTGACCTCCAATCATATAGGAATGGTTTGCCTTTAAGATTTTAGGAATTAAATCTAAAATGAAACCAAAATACACCTTTTCTTTCTTAAACCAAACACCATATTTTTTATAAATTGTTAGGAATTTCCTTTAGCAATTTAGTCATAAAAGAAGTCCTAATTACCTTTTTCTATAGTTCTACTTACCAATCTTTCGATAACGCTCGAATTGTCATAAGGTAAGACACTACCACATGAAAGAGTGAGTCAGTTGCCTGATTTTTCTTCTTCTTTTTTTTTTTTTTTAATTTAAAAGTTTCACATTGTCTTATTAATTTAGGAAACCATCGTGTTTGTGCATGAGCGATTACTCACTACTCTATTAAATACAAAGAACACTTTGGTTTGTCCAAACAATGAATTTTCTCCCCAGTAAATAGGTCCTTCATTTATGGATAGCTTTAATTATTAGGAGCATTTCTTTTTCATACATTGAGAGTGCTAAGGTTGAGCCTTTCAGGGAATTGATAAAGAATGCTATTGATCGACTCCATGGCACTAATATCGCACTAATGTTACATGTAGACCCATACCACATGCATTCCACTCAACTTTGGAGATGCATGTGAAGTCTTGTAGTTGTAAAACTAGATCTGTTGTGAGTACTTCTTTAAACCTTTAGAAGACTTCTGTTGCTGCAATACTTAACAAATTTTAATTTTTTTCCCTAATAAATGAGTTAATGGTGCACCAATAGTGCTAAAACCACTAATGAATTTTTTGTAATATCTCGCAAGATTAAGAAAACCACACATAGCTCTTGCATTTGTTGGAACCAGCTAAATTAATTATTTCTTATATTTTTGATCGGTTTATATAGCCACCTTTTTCATCAAGATAATATGGCCTAGATAATCAACTTACATGACCCCTAAATATACACTTGGATATCTTCACAAACAATTTATTAGGAAGTATGATGGAAAAAACTAATTGCAAGTATAGGAGATGAATCAAAAAAATACTAAGATAAGTTTTCTTAAGTGAGGTTGAAAGAGTTGTTAATTAAACCCTAAGATATTGTCAAGCATTGATAAGATCAAACTACTTCACTAGGAATTCATAATGTCCTTAATGTGTTCTAAAAGCCCTCTTTGGTATGTCTATTTCATGGACTCGAATATACTAGTACTCGGGCTATAAGTGCAACCTGAAAAAATATTTGATTCCATAAAGTTCATTTAAAAGTTTAATTTATAATGGGAATAGGGCTCACAATATTCTCAAATTTCTTCTTTTGGATGATAGGGATACTAATGGAGTCACATTCTAACTAGTTAACTTTCGGTTTAGTGTTGTCTTGTGATCCATATGTTTGCTTGGGAGAAAAATAGTGGGTTCCTTAAACAAGTGTCGAATTAAAAGAGAAGATAAACCAAAGTGATTAGAGAAGTGTGGACATTACTGAATTCCATGCAAGGAAGCATCTGTAAAACTAAGCTTATACCTTAGACGTGCAACAAATCCTTGCCACAAGGTGGAGTTAAAGTGAATTGGTCCAGTCCCTTAAATAAATGATGTCTTCCTGTTTGCCCAAAGTCACAGCGAGTGCATTATAATTGGTGTCAAAAAGTCCTAAAATGGCCATCCATTGGACTCCAAAAACAAGTTGGCAAGCTATCATGAGTAACATAAAAATCTTTCACTACTCGATACCTTTAATGAGCACGTTAAAGGCTTATTTACCACCATTACTTTAACTTGACTCATAGAATTGTAGGTACCCAAGTCGTGAAACCACTACTTGATCAATAAAATTATGTATGATTCCCCCATCTATTAAATTACCATTTCATGGTCTTGAATTTTTTTTCCAATACATAGGTTTTATGTTATTTGAGGGTGGTCGGCTCTAACCACGGCATGAAGTACATCTTTGGAAGGGCTATGTTAATTCTACCTCCATCTCATCAATCCCCATGCTTATTGAGTCCTTTATCATGAATAATTATAGCTTTTAGCAGTGATGTCATGACACAAAAATATCATCATAGCAATAGGAGAGACCTCTGGCAGCTCATTCAGTGGCTTCTTGGCTTGTTAATTGTTTAAAATTAGTACCTATTTACGAGCTAATTCTTGTTGTTGGAGAAGAACCGAGGATACTAGTTCTAGTGTTGGAGATTCGGTGAAGTATGATGAAAGTCACCTTAGGAGCAACACTCACCTTACATCACTGTAATTGGCTATATTCTCAATATTTTAGGCAACTCCAATAACATCCAACAAGTTACATGGTTGGTTGACTTTGACATCAAGTTAAATCTTGTCTTATGGCCCCATAACAAAATAACCAATCAAACAGTTTTCATGTAAGTTGTTTCTCCTTTGTGATAAATTTTCAAACTCCATTCTGTAAATGATCAAGTTCCCAACTTGAATAAACGAGTGAAAACTTCACATGGGTCCTTTTAGTCAAAATGACCATAACTGTGGACCACTGCTATATTGAACTCAACCTAGATAATGGGTCTTCTGAACTCACTATGCCACCTATGTCATTATAGTGCTAGTCCTTTAAGGTGGAAATATACCGATTATACCTATTGCTCTCATTCTATACCTTGGAAATCAAATTATTGTTCTGATTTGTCAATCTGACTATTTGGATTTTCCCTATTGAATTTGGAAAATAGGAGCTTGAGGCTAGTGTCATTGTCATTAGGTGGAAGAGTTAATGGAACAAGATTTCTTTCCTCTTAGTTAGATGGGTTAACTTCCCATTTAGGTGTTGCTTGGCTATGGATTCAAAGCTTGTAAACTCCGTTAAAACAACTTGTAAAGAAACATGCACCTACTCAAAGTTACTTTCATACTTGATGAGTATTTTTTACACTTTAATTTGAAATTCAGCATGTCACCTGCCTCAGGTATCCATGGTCATTGTCAACTTTGATACCAAATTTATTATGAACATGACAGGAACAAAGAGAAAAGAAAAAAAAAGAAAAAAGAAAATAAGATAATGGAAGAAATTTGTGGGATAAATTATTCATATCTTTATTCTTTACAAATGGACTCAAATAATACAATGAGTTAGCTGAAAAATATAAAATCAAGAAAGATATCCAAATAAAATAAATAGCACCATATAAGAAGGTAAGCAAATAAATTAATGACGAATATACTACCACTAGCTTTTCTCAACAACCCAAAAATCCTCTGACTTAGTACAAAAAAGCCATACACATCCCACACTAGGCCTTACTAACTTTGTGTTTTTTGAAAAATTAAAATTTTATATAGAATATTATCTTTAAGGAGAGAATAGAAGTGAAGATTCTATCTTTGATGCTTTTAGACTATAATTCTTATTTATTTATATTAGATTCACTATGTCCAAAAATGAGTCTAAGGGCTGTCAATTTTGTTATCATTGAACCAAGGGGACTATTTAAAAGCCTAAGAATTTGCATTATCTATCATTTTAAAATTTGTTATTTCCAAACCAGCATTACCTGTTATTGCTAAAACACATATGATTACCCCTTAACTTTTAGTTTCATTTAAAAGAAAAAAAATCCATTAGAAATGGTTATTTAAATATGGGAAGTTCTAGATAATTTACAAATGTGCCATCAAAACAAAAGACGTATGTTAAAAATAAAATAAAATAAATAACTTAAGTTTATTATTTACTCAACCAGGTATCAAGAACCAAAAGAAAGAGACCCTTATGTTGCTGCAAGGTCATGATACTAGCTGAAAGGCACATAAAAAATCTATCATTCCCTCAATTAACTATATTTCTCAATTTTTTTCGTATAATTCTAATTTAAATATTCAAGTTGTTAGGTTTGTAGATTTATTTATTGTTCATAAGAAAGGTCCATGAATTGTACTGACTTTGTTTCCTTTAAAAAGTTATTACTCTCTTTTATTACATTTACTACACAATTTTTTAGTGTCGAAATTTTGAGGAATATAAAAGATACTTTATGTTTATGTGAGTAGAAGGAAACTACTTCTAAAGAAACAAGAGCTCTTGAAAATAATCAAACTTGAGAAATGGTTAATTTATCGAGAAAGAAGCTTGTAATAGGATATAAATAAATCCTTATTGTCAAGTATAATTCTCCTTTTAAAGATATCGAGCTTCATTATGGCAAGAAAGTTTTACTCAAACCTTGAAATTGACTTCATCGAAGCATTTGCACTAGTAGTTAAGTTAAACCTAATTTTAGATATTATGTTAACAAGCCGAGGATGATAGATATATACTTACTAATCTAAAGAAAAGTATAAAGATTAAGATTTTAGAATTTTTGAATTAATATCTTTATTTATTTAAATTTAAACTTTTAAATAAAATATCCCGTGATATAAAAGATATTCTCCCATAATATAAAGAGATGTTTTTTTCCCCGTAACATAGGACATGTCTTCTATATCTCATAATATTAAGGATATCAATTAAGTAAGTTTCTATTAGCTTGTTTATTTAAGGCTATAATTTAAGTTCTAAAACAGTTAAGAGTCCCCCAAATTCATAGTTCCAATGTTTGTATGATTTAATTTGGGGTTCTTTTGGCTTAAGGCTTTGTTTCAAATGCTAAGCTTAAGGGTCGTCAGTTATTGTCAAGAAAAGTTTATTGTAGTTGCCTGCTATTTTTGTTATACCAGTGTTGCTGCAAGGCTTGGGGTTTGCTCTATGAGAAGATCAAAACTTGTCACAACCTTAAAAAAAGAGTGTTTTCTTCCATTAAGAGTAGATAATTGTTGGATGAGAAGCACTATTTTGCTTTAACCAAAGCTTTTCTTTCAATTGCCACACATAGTTAGCTACATGGAAGGCTCTTTAGTCGATGAGCCTCGCTAATAATTGAGTGGACTTATGGTAAGTGATGCAGATGTCAAATAATGGGGTCATGAAAAGATTGGCCCAATAAAAGCCCAATTATCTAGTCCAATATTGAAGGTTTATCACGAGATTGATGTTTCGAAGCGACTTTTCGAGATATTAGTCAATGCCTCCAGGACCGTTTCCATCTAACACGACCTATGAATCATCATGAAACGTCTGTGGTTGTCACGCTTTAAACCAACGCCTCTCACCAAGAGTTCCCCACCAACTGATGCACTTCCTTCAAGTTGTCCAAAAACTGGCCTATAAAAGCATGTCCCAAAAACATTGAAAGGGATGATCCGAGTCAAATTTTAAAATATGTATATATATATATATATCACTTTTGGTTAATTTAATTCAAGTTGAAAGTAAAAAAACTCTTTAACAATAAATAATTATTCGAGTTCCGTACTTAGTTATATATAAACCTGAAGTATTTGTCTTCGCTTTGATTGCTTGAGTATCAAGACATGCTGGAACTTGTAACTAATGAGTAAAATCTTTAATGAAATGTGCTTCCAAGCTCTCACCTTTTAAATGAAAGCTATCACAGCTTGATTCATTGTGTCTGTGCCAGTTATGTCAAACACTAACGAAGGAAAAAAAGAAGAAATTCCATCAACAGCTCAGATAAATATTATTAATCTACTAACATATGCACCCATGAACAGGCATAATGCATGCCACTGGCAATGAAACAAGGTCACGAATGGGATCAAGCGCAAACACTTATTTCTGGGCTGATTATTAGGGAAGTTCTGCACGAGTGGAAACAAAAGGTACCCCGTTGAAATCATTAATATCCAGCCCATTAGCCAGTGGGTGCGATTTGTATCCAACTGCAAGGCCTGGTAATGGAGTTTGAGAAGAAATCCCCCTGTAGCGTTGACTGCTATTTCCGTTGCTTCTCTCTGTCTACAGTAAAGTTTGGACTTTTGGGTTGATTGTCGTAAACAATCGATCAGTGAGCGCATGCCTTCATCTGGGTGCTGCTTCAACAGCCCAAACATGGATAACTTCGACAAAGTCAGTACTAACTTCTCTCTCTCTCCTTCTTCTTCGATTGATTGACTGTTGGCTTAAACTTTTGGATTTTCTTCCATGATATAATTCTTTGCCATGCGTCCTTGTTGTGAACGCTTTTCCCCTTTATAAGTTTTGCTTTTTAAATCTTAATTTGTTATTACCTTCCTTCATTTCTTTTAGATTTTGAGCCTTGACGTTTCTGGAATGTACTGACCAGTAATAACCCTTTCCTTGTATGGATTAGACTACTTTTTTATTGTTCTTCTCTTGCCTATATCTCTCTGGTTACAGGTACTACCCAACTTATGGCCTATGTTCTTAGTTTATTTGTTACTGTTAACTTATATGCTGGGTTTAGGGCCTTGGTGCAACTTTGATTTCATCATAATAGATAAAATTAACTTATATTTAGCCATATAAATATTTCCATGAAAACCAAATCGGGATTCTAATCAAATTCTTCTCTTTTGATTGGAGTGGGCGTGTGTTTTCTGCTTTCCCTCATTTTATGGTGAGAGCTTTTTTTTTTTTTTTTTGTCTCTACTGCCAATGTTGTGATTGGGAAGCATGTCAATGTAGTCAGTGATATGCAGCTTTCTTGTCATAAGGGATCAATATAAGTTTTCCTGATGCCCAAGGAAGATTGTTTTTAGCTTATGGTGGTGAGAGCCCTTGACTGAGGCTTATATTTTTGTGAGCATGGGTAGCGTGCTTGTTGGATAGTCTGGTTGGAAATCTTGATTATTCTTTCTTTCCCTAGGTTTATGACCCATATGTATGAAAAAATGATTAAGAATGTGTCTGTTACCTTATCTATTTTATTATATAGAAAATGCCTCCAATAGATGGATGTGGCTTTGAGAAAACTAAATGGCCTTGGTTCTTGCCAAATGTCATTTTAACAAATGATAGATTTATTTAAGGATGTCACTGGAAGAAGAAAATTGCTACCAACCTCGGACTGGCTGTGTTTGCGACCCGACTTTTTAGATGATTTGTTTTACTGTATCTGAATTTCTAAACTTTTATGCCTCTCCATTTGTTTTTTCTTAGTTTCTCCATTAGTTTCTTTGAGGAAAAGGAAATCAGGGATTTAGCATTTATTTATTTATTTATTTATTTATTTTGTTATTGTTTTTGTGCAAATTTATTTTCTTCTTAAAGCGAGTTTGTCACCATTCTGATCTATCCAAACTTTTCTTATCAATAGAGAAAAAGAAAAGAAAAGAAATATGTGTCTAAACTTATAGGAATGATAGAAAAATCATCATTATTTGTGAAAATAATTGAAGATTCTATGGCAACATTTGTAATGCAGCATGGAAGAAGGGTTAAACAGCTTTGTGTGGTGTTACACTTTGGCAATTTGGATTTCACTGCATTGGAACTTTTGCAACATCTGATGAAGATGACATTTCATACTTTTGCTTGGCTGATGAGGCTAAAGTCCAGCGTAGTTAAAGTGTTGCCTTTTTCTTTCTTTTTTATGGTCAATATTGAGGGAAAACTATATTGTTATAGAACTCTTAGTGCTTGCCCACAGAGATGATGCTCAAATCGCATTATTTTCCATGATTGCTTGAAGATGAGACTCCTTGAAAGTACTTTTACCACGAATCAAGTTAGCAGTATGAAATTGTGATCTCTAGGTAAGATGAAGAGCCAAAAAGATATGTGGAGAGAGTTATAGCCAAAATTAGGCTCATTTATTGCATTATAGAAATATGAAAAATCTTGCTCTTCCTATTAGTTTGATTAGTCTTCAATTGCAAAAAAAAATTCTTTTTCATTTCTTACAAATTGGATCCATGCATGGTTGTTATTAAATGATTCCTGAAGGTCTCCATTATATCAAGATATTTTGAGATGTATTTGTCTTGATTGATATTCTTGCTTTCGTTTTAGCCATACATATGATAGGACAAAATGACTATGAAAATAGTAGGCATAGAGAGGGGCAGAAGAAGGGAGCGAATCAGTTGTTTGTAGAGTCAAATGGCACATTTCTTACATTTCCTCTCTCTCTCTCTCTCTCTCTCTCTCTCTCTCTGTGTTTTGTGTCTCTATTTCTGTTTCCATCACTCTTTCTTGTTTGTTGTGTGTGCGCGTGCGTGCGTGTATTCCATGAGAATATGGGTGTATTTGACACCCAACACCCCCCCCCCCTAAAAAAAAAAAGGTGGATGGATGCTCATTTAAATGAAGTGTTTGTAGGGAAAAGTAAAAATGGGAAATTTAGTTGATGAGTTTGATGATAGCCCATTCTATGTGTCTCCTCAATTTCTTTCTTGGGACAATTGTTGGTTGTGGTCATGATATAGTGCAAGAGATTTTCATGCTTCACAGTTGTATAACTGCTCAAAAAATAAATAAATAAATAAATAAATAAATATTTCACGGTTGTATAATTGTGGAAAATGTTAATTATCTAACTTCCATGCTTTGAGTAATTACCATAAATTTATACTCAAAATTTGTTCACTAGAAGTCTTCATTCATGATTGTCTTAAATTTGGAAGTGGCAATAATGGAAATTTGGCTGACAAAAGGGCAACTAAATGATCATGTGATTGACTTAGGCATTTCTTTTCCTAAATAATTTGCAGTTGTTATTGTTGTCATTTTTTATTAGTGATTGGTTATTAATTCAACCAAACTATGTTTAACACAAGGAAATATACACCTCATTCTTGGAAGTGCATGTCCTGAACTGGCTGAGAGGAGCTTGCTATAGGAAGCTGCATGCTATAAGAAAGTGGCTTGCTATAGATATTTACGAGTGCGGGATTTATTATCTTGAGTTATGATTACCTGCAAACAAAGAAAAAAAATTGTTTAAAGATTAACAAAACAAAAAATGGTTTAATCTAAAGAAAAAAATCTTGATTATGGACAGAATGGGTAGCTAGGCGCAGAACTGGGATGTTGTGATGTAAAGTACTGAATTGGCTGAGAATGAAATACAATAACATGACTTGCTTGATGCAATAATGCTGCTCTCTAAACCGGTCTTGAACAAAACAAGGAATGCGAAGGAGGAAAAGAAAAAAAAAAATGCAGCATCTAGACCATTAAGGGTTTGTCAAACTAAAGTGGAGCAAAAGGGAGTGTACTCGTTTCCTCTATATTGGAGACTGAGATTGGTGTTCACAAAGTATTCAGATAGACGTAGGAAACTGATTTTAGCCAATAAACTTGTTTTTTGAGTAAATTCAGGGGAAAAGCAATATTTTCATGCAAAACTTTTACTTCAAATGTAGGAGCATTTCATAACAACTGTCAACGAAGACCATGAAACAACTTGCTGGGGTTGCGGATTGCGCCTTATTCTTCCGTCTTATGCACTTATTTTCAAGTGTGGTTGGTGTGGAGCCATAACAAATCAAAACTCACACAAACCTGAAAGCGAGTGCCTTTCGTGGAGACGTGTGCGTGACCGGTGCTTTGTTTGTACCCTTGTCATGTTTATGCTCTTTGTCATATGTATGTCCTCATGCTTAAATCTCGTTTTATCAAGAATTTTATTTTTGCTTATCTACTTGTCCAACTTTCTCTCTAGCTTGCTATCTGTATATCTGTACATTTGTCTATGTGCATTTCATGTCTGATTTTGATCACCTATTCTCTGCCCTAACCTTGTTCAAAATTTTCTGAGGCTAAGCATTTCAAATTTGGCTTTCTGCTATGAATCCAGAGGTTGTACACTATGATTTGCAGGATACATTATTGAATCAACATTGTGGACCCTTGGGGTCAGAATATTTGTTTCCACACCCATTTCTGGCTCATTATTTAGCTTAGAATTTCACTTGGCTTACCTATAGAGCTTGTTTGTCCCAAGCATTTTTTGTAGAAGAAATTATTGCAACGTATTGTTTACATGATGTATTACACTAAGTGTAGTTTTACACTAGCAAAAGAGGTCGAAATGATTAGTGGATATTATTTATGTAAATCAAGATTGTAAGCATATAGTTATTTGTTGTGTTCTCATATCTTAATTTTCAGTAGTTGTGCTTTTGTGTCTATTAAAGACATGCTCGTGTATGCTTACATAAATTTTTATGAACTTTTGTAAGTGGGAGATTAATTGTGAACTTCTCTGAATTTCATAACATGAACTGATGGATCTACATCTTAAATTTTTAGAATGAATATATTATTTCCAAAAGCCATTGAGAAAGGAGGGCAAAGTTTGATTAGCATGTATGTGTTGAGACACTTTGTGGATTGCTATTGAAACATTACAGGTCCGGCTTGTTTTGTCTGACCTTTCTAAGGATTACAATTGGATAGTTATTGAAACATTACAGGTTCGGCATGTTTTATTTGACCTTTCTAAGGATTATAGTTATAGATTTTGTTCTGTATATCTATCCAAAAATGAATCAAATACCTAAGAGCAAAGATGAAAATCATGTTGACAGCAATTGCTTAAGTTCAAAGTGCTTAGCAGTCAACACTGGCTAAATTTTCAATTAAAAGATTAGAGCATATTGGAGAAGATTTCTTCTTGTCCGTCTTTTGTTCTTGCTATTTTGGTCCATCTTACACAGTGCTGCTTCTTTTTGGAAAAAAAAAAAAAATCTTTTCTTCATTTTATGCTGTGCAGCTATTGACAGATATACACAACACCATCGGTTTTGTATCTCTTGTTCTTGGATTTTATAGGATAGCTGTTAATCTTTTCTCTTGTGGGCATTTTGCAGATGAAAAGGTTTCTTGTAGATTTTTAGATGAAACAAAGTTTTAGAAGTGTTTCTAGGTGTTTTACCAAAATCTCTTATGCATCATCCAAATGAATCCCACTAAACTAGCAATGACAGTGACACTTTCTCAGAAGGGAGATTAGATATTCCTCTTGCTATCATATCCATGTGAAATGATAAGTATTACACATAATTTAGGCATTTGCACTTTGCAACAGGTCATATTTTACCCATGCCTGCTAGTGGCGGATAAATTCACCTTTGTTGGTTCTTTATAGAAAATTTAGACCTAGAATCATACAAAATAGATTAAAAGGATCCTTGCTTGACGATGAACTTAAAAAATGAAATCTTGTGTCAGATAATGTAAAGTATGCAGGATTGAGGCAGCCTTCATTTGAACTATAAAATAGATTTACAGCAAGTAGTTGTACTGATTTAACATGTTCTTCTATAAACATTTTCACAGATTTTCTTAACTATCCCTCTAGTATTTGTTGTGCTATTAATAACTGGGATCAATTGTAAAAGAGAAATGGTTAAAAGCTGAACTTTACCAGTGTGTCTTATTTTTCATCTGAAGAAGCTTAGCCTGGATCGAGGGCACTTGCAATAGGTTGATGGCTACAGCTAATCTCATATATATATCAGTAAGCAATAGTGACATGATTCAAGTCGATAGTTGAGAGCGGTGAGAGAGACTAAACCTCGTATAAGGTGGAAGTGGTTAACATGTGATGATAAGCTGGACAAGTGTGAGAAAGAAGACTCATGTAGTCAACCTTGACTCTTTTGGCATTAAGGCTTAATTAAATTGAGTTGAGTAGTTTAAAGCTGGATACTAAATAGTAGTTGTTGGAAAGAGACCAAAAATTTACATTGATCTCACAAAAGTAATGCTTGGAGAAAGATCTAGGATTCCCTGCCTCTTTACCTCCGTCTCTCCGTATATGTCGCAGTTTTTGGATGATCTTATCTTGGAGCTTTGCTCTTTTCTAGGTAATGGATGACAGACTAACAGGAATTCTCATAAATGCAATGAATTTTGAGAAATCAGTTGCATCTTTGGTTGATGTAAAGCCATGCACAAGGATTGGCATAAGGCCTTCTTTAGTGGAAAAATGCTGGTGACCTTTTAGTAGCCACCAAATTGATGCCCTTGAAGTTCTAATGTTTGGTCAGTGCTGTTCATAAAACAAGCAAGGTGGTTAATCAAAAGTGGCGGTGTTAGCTGAATTGCCATCTGCATATGAGGAGGGTTTTGGCTACTATGGGGGTTCAACTTGTTTAAACAGTGAAAAGATGAAGATTTGAGTACTTGAAGTGGCTGGTAGGGGTAGTGCCTGAGGTACCTTGCTAGTACAAACACTAGCTGCTCTTTTAGAGGGGCAGGTGTAAGATTGGCTGCTTTAACCCAACAATGTAGGCTGTCCATTCAGGCTGACAACAGTAGTTGTGGTAGCACTGGATGCTCTTTGGTGGAGCAGGGGTAAGATTAGCAAGTTCTAACCTTGACGATGCAGCCATGCATTTAGACTAGCAGCCGCATTTCACTAGACTAGCATTTGCTAAGCTCTCCCGTGTTGCATTTAGAATACTTTGCCTGTCAAGTTACTAAGTATGCCTTGAAGGGAGAATTGAAAACTCGAAGCAAAGAGCTAAAGAGCTTAAAGAGAATTGAGAGCTTGTATTGCTCAGCTAAAAACTCTTACTTTGGTATTTCTCTGGATGAATTGTATGATTGAGTGGTAAGAGTATTTCTTGGCTACCACCTGCTCAATAGATGGTTATGATTAATTTGATTCAATGGAGGTCACGAGTCTAACTAGAAATTTTTTAGAAAATATCTAAATATTTACATAATGATTGCAAGCAGGGTATTCTTCATGAATTTGAGCCAAGCAAGCGGATTATGCCAAGCTAATTCTTTGGTTAAGCTAGCAACACGTTTGGCCTATGACATCCTTTCCCATCAAAATTCATGAAGTCCATGGCGCGTCCTTATCCTTGTTGTGTTGGATGTGCTTGCCAAAATACCTCTAGATGTCCTCATGTTTCCAACTTGTTTCGTTGTTGGAGAGGTCCTTCCATTTTACCAAATATTAGATGTTTGGAACACCCTCCGAACTAGCTCATCAGTAAGGATGCACCCCATTTTGTTGTCAAATGCGATGACAACAATAGTTGGTGCCTGCTTGAAGTCATCCTTACTGGGGTCTTCCTTATCTTCATGGCATTGTTTGAGGAAGCTTATATGGAAGATTTGATGAATTTTAAGTTGCAGAGGAAGTTTGACTTGGTATACTCTTGACAATTGAGAAGGGACCCTCACATCTTGGGACTAGTCCTTTGTTTACCTTGCATAATGTCTTGAATTGTTGGCGAAGTAGATTGATAAGAACCAAGTTGCCTTTCTCAAAGTCGAGATGTCGTCTTTTAGTGTCTACCCACTTTTTCATTTTTCAGGTAGCCTTGTCCAGGCATGCTCGATTTATATTCGCTTGCTTGTCTCGTTCTCTTATGAGCTCATAGGCTGCTCGACTCTTTCCTTCATAAGTTGAGGCAATGATATTTGGTGTTATTGTTTGTTGTATGGTTACTATTTCGAATGGACTTTTTCCTATGGCGTGCTTCATTGGAGACTATATGAGAATTGGACTATTTATCATGAAGTAAAGTTTCACAAGCTTAATCTGAAGAACTAGCTTGGCCTACTTTGCTTTCTTGGCTTGAACTCCGGAAGAATACCCTCTTCGTAATCATCATGTAGATGTCTAGATATTTTATCGGAACTTTCTAGTTAGACTCATGGCCACTATTCGATTAAGTCAATCTAAGTCGTCTGTTGAGGAGGCTTACGAACACTCTTGCTACTCAATTGTACAATCTATCCAAATAAGCACTAAAGTAAGAGTTCTTAGCTGCGCAAGGCAAGCTCTCTCAATTCATTCTTTAGCTTTTTCCTTTTAGTTTTCAACACTTCCTTCAAGGCTTACTTAGCAACTCAATTGGCAAAGTTGTGTAAGTGTCGCACGGGTGAGCTTTGCAAGTGCTAATCCTGTCACAGTTGGTATGAAAGGTGAGGTTGCAACATCTAGCAACAAGGTTCATGCAAGGAGCAATGGTATCTAAATTGGTGGAATAGAAAGCTCCAAGCGTGGTGGTCAAGGTTCCAAAAAAGGATGCCATTGAGTCTTGCGTTGTCGGTGTAGAATAGTCTATCTCTTCCATGGAGATGGTTATCTCTATGATGAATGCAAATATTGGGAACTTAGTGATTTTCTTGATGACCTAGAGATGGAATATGTTCAGTTCACCCAAGTAGTGAAGTCCACTATCCATGAGTTTAGCTGATACTTTTCGGAAGAGATGGAAAGTCTTGCACAAGACTTCACACAAGAACTCTCTGGCCTCCGCTCCTTTGTGGAGCTGAGTTACAAGCTGTCTGCACAGAGGTACAGGATGTCCACTCAAACTGGGAAGGGCACAAGCAAATCATTCCTGGTGGATCAATTTTGGTGAGCAGCGGCATCACCACCATAATTCAACTGCTGAAACGAGCCGCCTACAGTGGTACTTGCAGTGCGTGGAATTGGAAAGCTTCTTCTTCGGTCTTAGATCAATGGAAAACCATTTTGTTGCAAATGCCTTTCTGGACTAACCTTTGCATGTCTTCCTGTAGTAGCAAACTTAGAAGAATCTTTTGTATCTAGGCAAGGCTGCTCACAATGTTAGGAGTCTCATTTAAGGCATTTGGGGAAAGGAGGTTACACCCTTCATGCAATTAAACTTGTTAATCTGTGTCAAGTGTCTTTCTGAGAATCCTGTTTCATGTCTCACCTATACTGCTCTGCCTCAATGTACCCGAACTTGTGTACTTCTGTTCTCCCTCTCTCTCTCTTCCACATAGGGTATACCTTCTTAACACTATCCTCATTTCGATCTGCGCCCGGGGTGATATGTCAACTATCTTAAACTTTTATTCATTATTTTATTCCTCCACCTTCCCTTTCCCCCCCCCCCCCCCCTCCCCCCTTCTCTTCTGTGGATGTTAATCTTCTACAAGTTCAGGAAAGTAGGTTGCAGCATTATTACAAATCCTGGACTGAGAGATTCAGCTCCACGAATTTTCCCCTTCAGATATATGCTGTCATAAAATCCTAAAATTTAAAGTTTTCATGTAAAATTATGTTAGATTATTAGGTTCAACCATGAGGTCATTTGTTTACATATCCTTGTTTTCTCATCTTGTGAATTATAGTATTCTTATTCTCAATCATTACATTTACATGTGAATTTGCCATCCTTGGGAGAAGTTGTAGTGCTATAGTTGCTTTCTTCTGTTACCATATCCAGTGTCAATTTTCTTTTTCTTCTTACCCTCTGATTTCAATACATTTATCTGAAAGTGCAGGTGGTGGTGTGTGGGCAGTGTATCCTATTGTCTTTTCTATCAGCTACACTTGTGGGATTTCACACTCCATTGTTACAATAGTCTTCGCCATATCTACTCTTTCAACATTCGGCCTTGCAGCATTTCGATGTGCTGGCACACCACCAAGCATACTGTGGGGTAGCTACCCAGCTGTGGGAAAGGATGACCTTGAGAACTATACTTTCTGTCGCTACTGTTCCAAGCCAAAGTCACCTAGAGCTCATCACTGCCGTTCGTGTGGGATGTGTATATTGGACATGGATCATCATTGCCCCTTTGTAAGTTTTTTATGAAAGAAATGTCTTTATCACTTGCCCTTTTGTAAGCGTTTGATTTAAAAAAATGTCTTCATCACTGCCCCTAAGTGTTTGGATGAAAGACAGGTCTTCTCAACCGTTACCATTTCAGGCCCGAACTCATCTACTCTGATAACAGTGCACTGCTAAATATACATAGACACACCTGCACACATGCAAAACACGTGTCTGCCTTTTGAGGAAATGAGCAGTTATGGGTTGCCTTCTTGACTTATCCATGGGAGAGACTGGAGGATATTGCTCTTTGCTTTTTCATTTCTATTATATATATATGTGTGTGTGTGTGTGTGTGTGAACTTTATCATGGCATAATGGAAGATAAATATCTTGTCTATGGTGAATTATGATTTTCTTGAAAAGGTGCTTAACTCCAAAACCTGATTGAAAATGTTTGGTGGTTGAGGCACTCACATAATAGTAAAGTTTGGTGTTAGGCATTTAAACTTTCTAGCTACAGTATCGAACATGATGTGCTTGTTATTAACAGTTGTCTATTGCCTTATGATTTGATACAGATTGGGAATTGTGTTGGCGCAGCAAATCATCGGCACTTCATTGCCTTCCTCATTTCAGCTATCATCAGTACAGTTTATGCTTCCATCATGTCTATATATGCAGGAATGCATGTCTGGCCACCCGTGACATACAGATCGCCTATACGGCTATATGCATTTAGCATTGGTTTGGCTTTGAGGGCAGTGAAGGAAATTATTGTTGCTTTCCTTAGCTCTGCTACTTTTCTGTCTGCAAGAGGGCTTGTTCTTGTTTACTTGTTTGTCTCAAGTGTCTCTGTGCAAATTGGGTTAAGTGTTCTTTTGTGGCAGCAACTCTGGTATATCTATGAGGGGAAAACCTACTTAAGCCATTTGGGTTCCCAAGAAAAGGGTGGGGATGGAGAGAAGAACTGCCAAAACCTTTTTCGCTTTTTTGGTTGTCCATATTCTCTTTTGAGATGCTTGCCTCATGTTCGGAATTCTCAGAAGAAACACAAGAAGTGAGAGAGAGTAGTTTATACAGTTATAAAATGTATGTTCTTTAGTTATGAACAAATATGCTTTAGTTGTGTTTTTTAAATTTTGATTTATCCTCATTAACCCCACCTCATAGTTTTGGATCGCTTTACCACTTTATGAGGAAGGTGGTGTGGTATTCATAGTAGCACATAGGTAAGGAAGGTAGTCAAGTTATATGTTCAGTGACCTTTGCTTTGTTTAGTTCTTTCTTGTGAGCAGAACGTGCACAGTTTGTATAGTTTTCTTGGCCAATGAATTCAGGTATTGTGCTGCTTCTCAATGAAATACTAAAACACTGTATGCTTGGGAACTTGTTGGGACTTGTGAAATTTTATGTTATGTTGTTGTTGGGGCCATCAAAATGAACTACATTTTTTACCTGAGTGCCACTTAACAATAGGATTTTGTGGCAGTATTTTTTGAGAACACTTGGTTTGGATAGAGGCTGATACCCAATTCAGATGGTGATTTTGTGTAATAATTTGCATGATAATGCTTCCAACACAATGCTTCACAAGTCAGATTCATAGGATGGTAATCACATGGAACCCCAAGTTTATGTACTGGGGAATACATGGTCAAACCCATTTTATTTTTGAACACTAGCCTGCCTATTTCTCACAATGTGTTAATAAAAAGTACTTTAAGTAACAGGTAGTTGTGAGACCTATGGTAATTATCATAACCAATTAGGTTCACAGATCATTTCCTTTTAACTTACTGCTTGGTTATGGCTATTTACTCAACATCATCTCATAATTTGATGGTTTTATTTAATTGATATTTGTATACATGGAAAACCAATCTATATGAGATACTTTGGTCTATAGGTATGTTAAATGGATTTAAAGAACACTCCAAATCCTGGTCATTGATATGAAATTCAAACTGGAATCAGGAATTCAAAACTAATAGCAAGATATCTCAAAATGCTCTGGAAATATCCTGCAATATTAGAAAATCACAGAACCAAAATGTCCAACCAACATTCAAATATTAGTGAACTTTGAAAGACTGCTGAATACAATAGACCCCCAGTGGCCACAACTTTAACAAATGTCCTACATTATATCCTCAAGCATTACAGAATGGAAGAACCAAGTTTCACCCTGAATTCTCTGGTACTTTAAAAGCATGAATGAGCATATAAAAAATGCAGATTGTCAAAGAAGCCAACTAGGGGTATATTTGTGTATTTTACACAATCAGTCTTCCAGTAGAAATGACAACGCAACAAAATCTTTGATTCAAGAAAATGAAAAAGTTCAGAAGGATCACAGGCCGCCTTCCTCTCAATACTAGTCATCCCACATATCGCTGCAAAGTAGAAAGATAGCAAGTTCAAAGGGTAAATAAATGCTTATAACAACAGGATAGAGAAAAAAAAAAAAAACAGACTACTCCATTCCAGCATTTTCTAGAAGCATGTATCTCACAGGATGCACAGTCCATTCCACAAGGCACGCTTTCTAAGAGAGAAACAAATCAACAGAGACCAACCAACCACCTGATTATCATGCAAAGGGCCCCATCTGAGACACACCGCACAGGCATGGGAGAACTTTAACCACCCATCTTTTCACAAACATTAAGCATTCTCATCACAAAACAAGACCTAGTTTCTGAAAAGCAGCCCTTCGATCACTAGATTTACAAAGATCATAAGTTGCAGTAACAAAACTGGAAATAACCAGGACCAAGAACAATTCTAATAACCATGCAAACCAAAACATGACAGTGACCAATGATCCACTGCAAAGGCAAAAGAAAACAGTTAGTAAAATAAATTGATAACTTGCTCTAAGCCAAGGAACTCTTCTAAATTCATTGTCCTTATATGAGTCACCAAAATGCCAGATCTGTAGTAGATATGAGGCTCACCATCTGGTTCGAAGACAAGATATCTTTTAGATAGTTATTCTAATGGTACAAGACTGATTTAATCTTCAATATAACAGTAAAGAAGGTCAAATGAACTTCCCCCACAATGATATATGGGTATTCTTAAGGTTAACACCTTAAGTGAAATTGCTTAGTAAAGGAATTCATTCATCTCTTTCTACCACCACGCTCTCTCAAAGAAAGTGAAAGGGTTTCCCCTGCTCCCACATTGTAGTATGCAAGTGACATGTTGTCCTTGAGAAAACCGGCTTTTCCACTCAACTTTTGTTTGTTTGCAGGAAGTTGTATCTCTCCCGCAATTTTCTCCTTCAAACTGCCAATGGTTTCAGACAGCGTTTGCACCATAATCTCCAGAACTTGGCCTTTAAGATTTTGCCCTTCATCAACATTGGGAACAGATACAGTGATACGAACAGGTCCCTGCAAGAGGCATACATATCAAACAAATGAACTAGAAATCCTGGATATAATAATGCTATGACTAGAGCAGAAAACATGCGTAAAAAGTCATACAACAGCATAAGAAAAGAGACACAAAATTATAAAGCAAAACAGAGAAGAGAAGACAAAGGAAAAACTCTACATACAGGACGTTGAGCAAGGAACTGTTCCTCTGGAATAAGCATAGAATCGTCAAGCTTCTGTCTCTTTGGCTCTGGTTCTTCCGGAAGTGGTGGCAGTGCTTCTTCAGGTGGTGGTGGTGGTGGAGGCATTCCTTGAGGTAAAGGTGGTGGCTGCATCATAGGCACAGAGGGTGGGGGGATGGGATGGGGAACAAAAGGTCGGGGGACAGGAACAGGAGCAAACTGAGATCCTGGTGGGGGTGGTATAGCAATGTTTGCTGGATTGACAGAAATTGATGGAGGCATAGGGGGTGGTCGATTAACCATGATTGGTTGTTGTCCAGATGTCATGGGCATAGGAGGTTGATGAATTGATGGAATCATGGGGATACCAAGTGGCCTGGGTTGAGGTAACGGGATCCCGCCACTACCAGGAGCTGAGTACTGGACTGCATTTGGGGGCACACGAGGAAGATTCAGAGCAAGTCCAGGTGGTGGGGGTAGTGGACGGACGGATGGGATCCCAGGTCGAGGAGGTGGAGCTGTAGGACCAGGAAGGTTCCTTCCATCGTAGTTAAGAGCATCATTTTGATCCTCACCATTAATATTCTGAGACATAGCTTGGTTTGCAGTGCGTCCAATGCTTCCAGTATGACCATCCCATATGATCTGTTTTGGTTGCTCATCTTTCTTCTTCTCAATCTCCGCCTTAACTGCATTGGAAACTTCTTCCTCTGTGGTACCAAAGATATCAGGGCGTGTTCTTGCAAGCCCCACAATGTTCCTAGAGATCTCATCATCATGAGCAAGGGTTGTTTCTTTAATCTTCGCAAACATCCTGTCCTTTTGCTCTTTGTACTTAGGATCAATCAGAGAAATTCTCATGTGTTCAGACATCTCATTGATGGGAATTAGCTCACCGGTGATTGGGGAAACAACAAATTTTGTTGGGTCTTTTTCAGCAGGGATCCTTTCCTCAGGTCTCTTCCAGTTCTTCACAATTCTCATTGGTGGTTCTGGTTCTTCATTTGCATTCACCTCCTTTTCACCACCATTCTCTTCCAGGCTAGCTGCTCTCATTCCTTCTTCGACAAGTTGTACTTCCTCTTCATCCATGTCCATTTCTACCTCTTTTCCAGGCTCAGCAATTTCATCTTCTTCCATTGCAGATATCTTGCTCCTCCTTATAACCTCCTCAAGTGTCATTGGAGGGGGTAAATCTTCATCCTCATCATCAGCAAATTCTATAGTTTCAACCACAACAAAATCATGCCAATCTATCATAGCCATTTGCATCCTCTCCTGTTCTATCTCATCCTCAGCTTTCTGCCTTGCTTGCTCCTGAGATCGTTCCCACTCCAGGCGATGCAAGCATCTTTCAAGCACAGTTGTCATGTCAGCAACACTCTTCTTAAGCTTCTCTGGTAGACCTTTGGGAGGCATCAGGACTTTTGAATAGGCATCAGCAAGTGCAGTAAAAAATGTGAACATACTATGGGTTGGCTTTAAAAAGTGGAATTGGGGATTATTGATCTCCCTACTAGTCAATCCCGTCAAGAATGATTTCCCATTTCGTGCAACAAACTGTGCAGTGAGCTTAATAATATCCAGTTCTTCACCTGTTATTCCTTCAGGAAGTCGAACTGTATACTGTTCAGCCTCTGGTGGCTCAAGAGGCTTGCGGATAGGAGGTCTGAACTGCACTGCAAGGTCAGGCTTGACAGCGGCTTCATCACTATCAGCAGCTGCTGCAGCTGGAGCAGCTGGAACAGCTGGAGCTGACTCAGTTGCAACTGAATCAGCAGGCTGGGAAGGAGGCTGCTGAGCAGAAGCTTGATTCTGAGCACGAAATTCAGACAGTCGATGCTGATAATATGCATGGTATGGATCTGAGCTACTCAGAAAATTAAACTTAGCATTGTTAGCATTGTTGGCAATAATCCTCTTCTCAAATTCTGGTCCATTCTTTGCAACAAACTGTGCAGTTTTGTCCACAATATTTCTGATATCTGGAGGGGGGTGTATTATTCCAATCGTTCTAGTGTGGGTTGCAACAGATGAAGGAGCTGAATTGGCTCTGTCTTGCTCCTCATTTGATGGTTTCTCTTCCTTATCCTCTTGTGGTAATTGACAGAGGGGAAGAGGGCCGAGATTTCCATCAGCAGGAGGTGCCTCAAGAGGCAGGATAGGTACGGAGCCTAGCATTTCTGTGAATGGACAAGATAATTGAGTCGTATGTTACCAACAAAGCAGCTTGCATCAAGGCAACTTCATACTAGAGAAACAAGTTGAAATAGTTGTTTAGACTCAGCACCTGAGGGCACCTCGATAATCACCTGCCACAAGCAAAGTCCATGTGAAATAAGACATAGCCAAGCAAATTAGGTAATGTATTCTTGTCTGTATTTACATCAAAAGAAGAAAAGTATACAGTAAATTCTTTAGCATATACCTAAATCTAGATTTATCTACTTAGAACCAAAAGCAAAATCAAATTGCATACCGTAAAAAGATAAAAGATTACAGAGAGCTCTAATTTGTTATGTCCTTTTGCAAAAGATTGACGTCCATATTTTGTTTCCCATAACCCAGGATCCACTGAACCCCAAATTGCTTTTGTTTAAAAAAGCGCCATTTCAAGGGAAAGCCACAGTGCGCAGAATTGCCTCAGTACTAACGCTAATCCTACTTAACCACTTTCTCGGTTTCAAATATCAAATGATTAACACGCACCCTACACCCCGAAAGTCACAAATCAATGCAACAAGCAACACCAAAGGAACTATCTCCTACACCTGTTGTACTGCTATAACCTAGTTAGGGATAATCTCTTGAACGGAAAAAAAATATATTAAAAAGAAACAAGAAGAAGAACATGGAGTAACCAAACCTTTCTTGATTTGGCAGCAGGAGGAACCTGTCCTGCTTCGCCGAGCTAGAGAGAGAGAGAGAGAGAAGATACAGAGCAGCAGCAGAAATGCGAGGATGATGCCCTTGGCCCATACGCTTTAGATATAGAGCTGCCCATGTCATAACGATGAGGCCCAATTGTTTTGCTGAGCGATCCTTTGCAATTAAATTTTTTTAATTATTATCATATAATTAAAATATGAAGTAAAACTTGTAAAATTAAATACTATATTTTTAATAATTTTTTTATCTTATACGTATTATATAAAATAACAAATTATAAAGTTTGAAAATAATCTTTGATATTTTCTTCATATAGTTCTTGCATAACTTCAGTGATTAGATTATTAAATTAGTTGTTAAATATAACGTTGTGTAATAAAATTTGGTTGGGATAAATAAAATCATAGTTATTTATTGTATTAAAATATTTTTTGATTGATGTTATATTTTTATTAAAATAAAATTGACATAAAAATATTAAAGAATATTATTTAAAAATAAATAATTTAAAATTTGTGAAATACATAAAATAATTTAACCGTATATTTTAAATTAAATTAAATTATATATTATATAAAATAGAATTTGTATACATCATAATTTAAGATTCATTTTTATTAAATAATTCTATTATTAATGTGTAACTTCTAGTAAATAAATTCTTAAAATAAATCTATCAATATCATTTAATATAATAAAAAAATTTGTACAATAAATAAAGTCATATCTTCTTAAAAAAAATTTTTTGTCAAACTATCTTGGAATTGATGTTAAAATTCTTCACATTAAAATAAATAAATATAAAAATTAAATGAGATACGATTCAAAGAGAATGTCATCTACTTCATGAAAATTAGTAAAAGTATAATTTTTACTCATGCAACGAGTGAGAATAAAATTTAAAAAATAAAATAATAAGTAAAAATTATTTAAAAATTTAAAAAAATGCTCTTAAAATTAGTATTCTTGAATTTTAAAATATCTTAAATAATCTTAATTGATGGATCATAGTTAATTTTAACTATCTATGTGAATGATGTCAGTTTTTTTAATTAATAAAAAGATGATTTCATCAACGTCGGTTCGTTTTTTTATTATTAAATGAAGATTTTTTTATAATAAAAAATTTGAATAAATTATAACCCAAAACTTTTTAACTAATATTATTTTATTGTGTTGCTTTGATTTCATACTGATATGCTTTCCTTTAACAAGATAGTTCATTTTTATGATAGAGAAATGTTTTTCTTTTTTCATAAAAGTTATCTCTTTTGACCAAAGTAACCTACTTAACACTTACTTATTTGATAAGATCAATATACCCTAACTTGTTTACCCATGAAACCAATATACTCTTATATCATTAATAAAGGAAAAAATGTTTGAAAAAAAAAGATGGGAGTACGTGTTTTTTGATTTATTTCATAAATGGTTTCTTTCATATTCTCACACATTTCTCTTTCTTTCTTTCTTTTTAAGTAAAAGTAAATGTTATTGGTTAAAAGATTAATTTATTTCATCGAGATCTACGGTTTTTCAGAAACCATTTTTTTTTGTGAAAGATTAAGTTGGATTTGTTTGAAAAACACAAAGGTTCATCGATTGAGTAAAGTGTAACTTCTTACTTGTTAGTTATTTTTCATTTGTGTTTTTTTTTAAATATCTTTAAAATGATATACCTATCCATCTTGCTTAATCATCAACTACACAATATACCAACATTTTCTAAGTTTATTTCGCACCATTTTTGTCATTTCATATTGTCTAATTTTTTATTTTGCACTTTTTTTTTGCACTATTTTGTTTGCATTGTTCTCGTTGACTTCTCTTGCTTATTTTCGCACAATTTTGTTTAATTTGGTTGCATTATTGTTTATGTCTTTTTTTATACCATTTTATTGTCATTTATGCACCATTTAGTTTTGTAATTTTTACACCATTGTGGGTTACATGTTGTACCATTATTCTTTTCATTGTTACACCATTATTTGACAATTACCGCACCATTTTATTTTTTATTTTTCATGCCATTAGTTTTGCGTTTCGCATCATTTCGTACCATTTTTTTATTATAGGATAACGATACTTAGAATTATAATAATGTATAATAGAAATTATGTGAAATTAAGAGGAAATTTCAGTTACGTTAGAAAAAAAAATGTCAAAACTAAGGGTTTCAAGGTTAAGTCTAGTTAGATTTATGCTTAATCATTGGATATTGTTTGATCATTTATCGAAGTTGACTATTTCAAGTTTGATACTCAATTGTATATGGTGACTCAAGCGGACGCTAATCGAACTCGAATTGAGATAACATGCGATGATGATGGTGATTTCATGCTGCTACATGAAGGCTACGTCCCTCTAATTTTTCTAGATTTGGTGCATCTTAACATTGGAGCTAAAAAATCAAAATGAACTTTTTTTTTTAATCAGAAACAAAGTATTATATATTTTATATATTTAGCACCAAAGGGCTGCCACCCATGTACAAGTATAGTTTGTTGAATAAAAATGAACATTTGAAAATAAAAAGCATCTCTTGTACACAGTATACTCAATAAAGTTATGCAATTGCTAGGAAACTATTTCACTGTATGTTCTAACAGATATTACAAATTAATTAACAAAATGCATCATTATTTTAAGTAATGGTATAGATTGTCATGTTCAAGCCAAAATAATATCACTGCAAGAAAATAATAACGGACTTAAAAGAATGAGGGATTGCGTTTTATATTAGACACCATTAACAAATAAGAACTAGCTTTTGTTTAAAAATAAATACTCTCATTATTATTATTTTTTTTTTTACAAAAAGTTTGGTAGCATAGCTAAGAGTGTTTGAATGTTCTTTTATTGAAGAACTACAGAAGGGTTTTTGCATTGTGATAGCAGATAAATTCAATTATCCTATAGTCTTCCTTTTGTAATAAATTCAGCCATCTAATTTATGGAATATTGATGTTCTCTTGATACTTTCTTGACACTCTTTTTATGCTTTCTTTAATATTCTTTTACTCTTTTGATATTTTGTTGTTGTAACGAGTTTCTTTTGTTTATCATTTTGCATTACATGCCCATGTTTTCTACATAAAATAAATTTCAAAATGATGTGTGCATAGGAGTTTGTCCTCACATAGAGTTCTAAACAAAATTGTCTTGTTTTAAGGAAATGAGAGTTGATTTAAGTGCTCTCCTTGATCCTCACCCAAAATATATTATTTTGAGTGCTCTATGATAATTTCAAAAATACAAAATTCTTTCTTTGCATTTCTTTCAAGATTTGAAGGTTTGGTAGAAGCCAACCTTTTAAGTCTTAGACATAATAGTTTTAGAGGTCAAAATACGGTAACAGTTATACTCAAAAGTTTCCGTCATTCATGCATTCTTTAAAAAGTATTCTATGTAATTATGTATTATTTTGAATGAGAACCAAGTTTTGAGTCTTTTTTTCATCACCTAATAGAATACTTTTTCATTTAACATATATTAATTTTGGGCATCTGTGAGGATGCTAATCCTTTCTTATGCATAACCAACTCGCAAACCTAAATTTCTTAGTAAAGTTTGATCAGTAAGATTTTAGGAAAAAAAAAGTAATTTGAGTGAACAATTACACCTTAAAAAAGATTGATGGTGACTCTTATTTTTGTTGAATTTCATTAAAAAGATCAATCAAAATAAATTTTAAAATTTTTTATTTTTTAACCAAACTAAAAAGAAGAAAGAAATTTTCTTCCTCGCTTTGGAGATAGAGTACTTGATCTGTTGTTAGGCTTCGTTGTGACATTACTACGTTATTATAAGAATTAAGAAGTAGAAGAAGTCCAACAATTCATAGCAACGTGTTTTTATGGATCATATTTCAACAATCAAATAGAATATTAATTTTAGCACAAGTAGACTATATAGTCACTAGGCATTTTTCAAATTGCAGAATATTGCTTATTTATAGTCTATTAGGATAAATCCTGTGTCTTGTTTTATTTTGGATAGGAGTGTTTTTTTTTTTTTCCTTTTGATGATGAGAAATCAACTTATAACATGATTTTACTTCGATTAATGTTAGAATATTATAAGCTGATCTATATAAGATTGATACTTATATTTTTTGTGTTGAATGTTCTTCTATTAATGTTTTAGTGGTACCAAAAGGTTTTAGAATTGATGAGAAATCCTAAACATTATGGCATATATGTTTGTGTCTTATTTGTAGCAAAATTAGTTAGGGAATGTACGCTACATGATTTTGACTTCTCTAATTTTCACACATTTGTTGATTGTGTCAAAGAAAAAATCATTAGGAAGACTAAAAAGAATATAAGTAAAAGATGCTAAAAATGTTTTGAAATTGATCCATGTTGATGTGTCATTACTCTTATAGATGATTTTTCTTATTGTGGCTATTTTGAACTTATTCATGAAAAATCTGGTTCATTGGAAACCTTTCAAATTCTTACAGCATTTGTAGAGTTACAGAAAGGGAAGAAAAGAAGAAAACTTTAAGTAATAGATCTGATAAGGGAAGTAAATTCTATGGGAAGTGTGATGAAACTAGTAGAAACCCGAGACTATTTGCTTGATATTTACAAAATTGCGGTATTGCTGCATATTGGCGTACTTGAGCATAATAAGATTGCTGAAAAAAGAAACATTACGCTTATTGATACAGTGAGATGTATGTTAACTCAGTCTACTTAACTAGAATTTCTTTAAAAAAAAGGTTCAAGGACTGCAATGTATATTTTGAATCAAATGCCTAAAACACCATATGATTTATGGTTTGGCAGGAAACCAAGCTTTTACCATTTCATATTTGGTCTTGTAAAGCAAAGGTAAGACATCACAATCCCCAAACTAAGAAGCTTGATCCGAAAATTATTATTGAATTCTTTGGTGGTTATTGCATTAGGCCAATAGGTTCTAGGCTTTATTATTCATCTCATATTATCAGAGTTAATTGAACTTGATCCAACTATTTATCTTGATGATGACATTAGTGATAGTACTAGTCAAGTATGGAGGGAGGCTATCTTCAGGGAATACCACCTTTTTATTCCCATGCCTATATTTTCTAATTTGGTGAGAGATTATTTGCTATTTGGGGAACCTCTTGCCATTCATGATGAGTTTGCTGAGTGAATAAAATCAATGGTTCCCAATATTAATAATGATCATATTTCTTTGAGAAAATCAAAAAGAATTGTAAGACCCACTATTTTTTTATTTGAAAATCCTTTATTTGTAAAAACATGAGTTTATTAGCGATTTTTCTAATCCAACAAATTATGAGCAAGCTGTACAAAAATTGTAGTCTTCATTTTAGATAAATGTTATGCATGATGAGATGACATCCATTTCAAAAAATATAATAGGAGACTTGTTTGAATTACTAGAAGCTTATGGGCCTATTGCTTGTAAATGGATACCCAAAAACAAAAGAAATTTTAGTTGTTTAGATAAAAAGATATAAAATATCCAACGTGGGGACTGCGGGCTCCACACCCATAAAAATGTCTGTCTACCCCCTATTGTTATCCATTCATGCATTCAACATGGATAAGGTAAGATCTTCCATTTTGCCATGCTTAGTTTTAGTTAATAATGTTGGTTTCGCACTGAAGAAAGAGAGAGAGGGATAGCTAGAGAGATGGCAGAGGCTGGGGGTTTAATATCAGCGAGAAACATAAACCCAGTGCCCAGTCTATTCCTGGGTAAGAGCAGATCCATCAAGTTGCTGCCTCTACCTGAGACGCGGATCGTAAGATCCGTTTCAAGAAAAACAGATTTCTCTCTGGTACCGTTGATTTAGTATTTTGAAAATTTTGTGGATATTCTGCTTGTCTTCTGTTTTGTTTTTGTCTCTGTGCCATCAGCTGCTTCAACCCATTGATAGGCTCTTCACTACTAGCATGAAATCCCAATTCCAAGTGCATTTCTATTTTTTTTTTTCTCATTTTGTTTCTCGTTTGCCTGTTGGATACCTCTGCTACGACAGAGTGCGAAAAAGGAGACGAGGACTCCACGCCGTCTGATCACAGTATCGACATCAGACGGTAGATGGCATGGGAAATGGAGCTGTGATTACCTTCTCTCTCTACAAGACCTGCGCTTGCAAGACTTGGTTGAGGGTGAAAACAAAGATGCTCTCGTTTCTATCAACCTCTGCATTCAAAAGGTCAATCCTCTCTCATCTCAGTCTCATCTTTCCGTTTCTTTTATGGTAAACTTCATTGCATATATAGGTTCTTTATAAGCTGTGATCAATGATACTTATCCCTCTCAAAGATGGTTTTATAGGACTTTATAAGGTTTATTTAAAGACGTTGAAAATAAAAATGGGTTTATAAAGCTTCTCGTTATGCTCGGTGATCATGGGTATGATGTCCACGAATAAAGCGAAAATTAGTATTGGACCTCTGTTTTCCTATTTAATGAATTTGAGGCGTCATTATGATTTTCCTGTGCTTTTAATTTTCTGCAGCATGCGAGCTTTGGTCTGTCCATAGATGGAAGGATCATGACATCCTTCACCAGAAAATGTAGCTGCTGCTCCTCCCCTTACTGCAGACAGGTGTTTCTGCTTTTTAATCTTAAAAAAAAAGAAAAAACTTATTTCTTTTTGGCTTACCCACTTACGGCGTCTAATAAAGTGATTGTATTGAGTTCAGATCGATACAAACTTCAACGTCTGGGTTCTACCGTCGAGTAGAGACAAGGGAGCAATTCAACTGCCGGAAATCGGTGGCGATGACCCATCATTAAGTCTTCGGAACTCTCTTTATCTGACTCTCAACACACAAGCACATGAAATCTAACGAAGATGGTTGTGCAGGTTATCTATGTGAAACCAGGATATGAAGTTAATCTGGATTCGCTGATACAGGACACAATCAGGCTTACCACCTCGGTTAAAGTACGTTTAACTGCTGCAGAAATTCAAGCATAAAGCAAGTAACGTACGTACATACGCTGCCTAGCCTGTGATGCTGACAAAAGTTTGTGGAATTGTAGGATACATGCTCGGAGTCCTGTGAGAAATCGGAACCTACGATGCAGTGTAAGTGGAGCACAAATGTCATGGTAGTGCATTGTTAGTTTAGGATGACCAAATTAAGCAAGTTTTTGTATGCAGACATTGGAGGATGGAATGCTGCATCCATTGACAAAAGGTGGTCCAAACTCCTGGAGCTGAGGAATGCCAGTATGTAAGAAGAGACGGATAGTGTATATATCACTGTACATTAATTCTCATGGTGCAAGTACTATGCCTTAAAAGTTGACATCACAAGGAGATTTATATAATCTGAGAAGGGATAATTACACTGATGATCATTGCACCTAGCACTTATATGTAAGACCATCTAATAGACCAGAAAATCCTCATTTATTGGAAGTAAAAGATGGATCTGGTAGATTGAGCTATATGAGACATTTGGATGATGACATTAGGAGAATGATATTCTAATGTGTAGATCTATAAAGTATGTTGTCATTATCTGTGTCATGCTTTGATTTCATCTCTGTGTATGCATTTGACTATTAGATGTCTAATTAGGGTGCTTTTGAATATGGAATGATTTACATATGAAGATGGATTCATCGAGCCAAAGTTATTTAGGGGGACGACTCTTGTTTGTTCTTCATTTAGATTAATGAGGTTAAAATCTGTGGCCAAAGCAAGATGGATTTGAGGACAATAGCTTCCCAAATTCGTAAACATCAAGCCACCATAATGGCATCTCCATGACATTTGATTAAAAAAAAAACTGTACACAACTGAAAGCGGTAGTTCTCTAAAAGGTAATACTGAACCCACTTCCACTCTCTGGCATTTGGATGGTTATATATGATGCATTGTTAGACGTGGCTCATAATCTATAAATATAAATTAACTGTACAAATTATTTTAGATTATAGTTTATATTTATTATCAATATATTAAAACCTAATGCATCAAACACTTACAAGTTGCCCTATGAAAATTAAAATGGATATGGCCTTATTAATTGGAACTTTAGAATGTCCAATAGAGACTTAATTGTTTAATTAAGGGAACGATCTCAAGTGTAAAGATACCCCACCTAACCTAATTTTCCATGTGTTTAAAATTAATGTTGATGCCCACTAGTAACTTCAATCCTCAAACTCATAGACATTTAATATAACCAAACAAAATTATATAATATTTAAAAAAATTAAAATGAAACAAGCATAGATATTTGTTACTGGTTTTTGTGTTCACTACACATAAAACATTTAAATTTTAAATAAATAAGATATATTCTACATAAATTTTTCAATTAATTATGCATAGATTTTTGTATGATTTTAAACATAATTTTTTATAAAATAATACTATAAAATATTTTCTTCGATAATTTTTTTAAAATTATTAAAAAACCAAAAATTAACAAAAAAATTTGTTGGATTCATATATATGTAGTCTTCTGAAAAACAGAGAAATAGATAAAGCATAAAATAATGGAGAGCAGAAAAACTCACAAAATGCTGCCTTCTTGTTTCTTCAGTGGCTCAGTAACAATGTAAATAAATTATCTTGCAGCAAATTTTCTTTTTTCTTTTTCCTTTTTTCTTTTTTTGTTCAAAATTTTAAAAAAAATAAATAATAATAAGAAGAAGAAAAAACAACTTACAAATTTTAGATTTAAAAAAAATACCCGTTCATGGGCACTGAAGACTACCCCCTAATTTCAATCAGGTTAACTGGAACTTCGGCCATAGTATTTATGCTCTGTGACAATCCTAAAAAGGAAAATTCCCTACACAGCAAAGCTCTTGAATTTGTGATAACAGTGTCAGTCCAGTGTCTGAATATTTGTTAAGATAAATATGCAACTGACAGTGTCGTAGCTATGTGCTACAGCAAGAAGTCTCCATTATTGGAAATGAGATCCAGAACCTGCTAATCAGATATGATCCATCAAAATCCCAAATGGGCTGAGGAGAAGTTCATGAATTTCCACCATATCAACAAAAGAGAAGTAGAACTATCACTATCAGAACTCACAACTTAATTTAGTTAATAATACTCTTTTACCTTTTCTGTTGCATTTGCTTCCTTAAATTTCCAAGAGGGCCATCACCTTTCTCTTTCTTCACCTCCTCTTTGCCACATTTGCAACTGCTAGTGTTCAAATTTGTACCACATTTCAGACATATACCTTTGCACATTGGATCGCATACTGCATTGATGGTAATTTCCAAATGCACTATGTCTCTTATGTGCTTTGAAATATCGATTTCTTTCACTTCAGGTGGAAAATACAGCCGATCATCCCAATCAATTGATGCTTCATCATCTTCATCTTCTGTGGCACCTGTGGTAACAGATCCTAACTTCTCTTCTCCAGAGTCCTTTCCTATGTTAATAATCTCAGGCTCTTCAATGGGTTCTTCAGAAAGTAAAAGTGAGAAGTCTGAGAACACGCACTCAGCAGCTGGCTCACCACACCTTCATGGTAAAATTCAAGCAATGAAACTCCATCAAGAAAGAAATAACAAGACTTTAACTGATGAAGGAAGAATATATGTCAGATTAGGGAGAAGAATAAGCTTCAATTGTGATTTCAAACATGATGTCCACACTTATGCATGGAAAAACCATCTATACAAGCAAAAAGCTTGAAAGTAATATGAAACGAATACCATCACTTTGTTCATGTTTACATCACCAATGTTCATTTGAATTATAGTTTTCCTTGAAGAAAACTTTCCTAATTGATTATGCAGCCAATGAAGCATAAGTTCATAACTGTTCACTGTTTTTTTGCCCCTAGCAAACTATGATTTCACACACATACAGACCATACCAGTATGTCTCCTTGTGGAAACACCAAAGCACAATGGAACTTTTATGACTCATGAAGAGAAAATATTACTGTCTTAACAATCTCTATTACAACTAGCACATAATCAGCAAAAGTTTTGCTACAAATAACCAGCCATTCCCCCTTGATTCAGAACAGACCTCATAAAAAATTAAAAATTTTCTGTGGTTTCAATAACATGTATGTCAGAACAAGTAATATTAATATGAGCACCATGTCAAATGCATAAGCAAGAAAATCAAACATGAAGAAAGAAAAAAAGAAAATTAGAAAAAGAAGAGGGTCGGGGGAGGAGGGGAACAGGGGAGAAATGTTTATGTAGACAATTATATTTGTTAAATGAATAGTCATGCATCCTCTCTTCCAAGAAACGAGCCTTACAGACAACTATAAGCGGAAATTTATCCTATGTGCCCTCCGTGAATAACTGTAATACGCCCTGAGGAATTCCTAACAGCAGACTTTCCTGTCTGTTTAGGAAAGAAGGCAGGTTCCTACTGTTCAAGAATCTTGCATGCACCTTCTTTCAGATGTGCAAAAATTCTCTTATAGATGCCAAACTAAACAGAAATTATGACTGGAACATTAATTTCCCATTAAAACTTAACTAAATCTGGCATGAATCTGATACAGACATGCACATAATACAGGCAATGAAACAAACTCAACCCACTGACAGAGAACAGGGTTTAAACTACATCTACTCAAGAGGCATATGAGTAATAAAATAAATTAGTACTGCTGTGAAAAACATAATTCAAGGTGATCATAAAACAATTAGTACAATATGAAGTACCTATTGCAACCAAGAGTAATGATAGTTCTAATGATTCCATCAAGCCTCAACTTTTGCTTCTTCCTTGTCACATCAACGGAGATCTGGACAGGTGTTCCATGTGGATAATCTTTCACAGCTTTTGTGACCCGTAATCCCATCACTGAAGCCCTAGATTTTGAGATTTCAGTTGAAAGCCTTCCTAACCCAAGCCTCTCCAAGGTTGTGCAGTATTCTATATGTGTAATTGAAGGGTTCCTCTTGTATATAACTGCCCCTTCCCATGGTGACTCTGTGTCTTTGTCTTCAATTTCTTCTAGATCTTCCCAATCAAACGATAATGTGCTTTCCTCAGTGAAGGACTGATGTCCGCCTTTAATGCCTTTTATCACAGGGCTTAGAATAGTAAATGGTTTGTTCTCCGATAATTTATGGATATTCTTTGTATTACCAGGTAGAAAATTGTGGTGGCTAACAAAAAAGTATGGCTTCGAAATATCTCCCTTATATTTCAAATTGCATTCATTGAAAGGGTTAATGTGTGAGGTGGGAGCTGCTAAGGATGAATAGCTTAATACAAGTGACATTTTATAATCTCAACTTCAGCAAAAGGATTTTGGGTTAAGCACGCAAAAGAATAGGGAATGGTGACAAAACATAGATGCAGGAAATGGTAGTTATACAATAGACAGATGACATGAAGTTGAGAGGAAACTCAGGAAGTGAATAGTAGAGACTGCAGTCTGTAAAAATTAAAAGTGGGCATAGTTCAGAACTGAAAAGTAAACTAAAAGTAAAAAAAAAAAAAGCAATACAAAGATGAAACAAAATGCCGAAACATTAAACAAATTAGATTATAGAAGGAAAAAAACTTAAAAAAATACAATTAACATTTTGCGGATATTGGGCATGTAGGAAAAAAGAAAGATAGTAGCTAAAACATAATCCAATTAATACCTCCTTTTATAAATATTACAAAAAAAAAAGAAATGAAAAGATTACCGCAATCGATCAAAGAAAAAGTTTGTATCAAGACGAAAGCAAACAATAAAAGTCTTAATTAATTTTTAGTTGAAAAAGAAGAGAAAGTTTAGCATTGTTCCTATGGAAATTTTCTGAAGAACTAATAAATCTTAAAACAAAAATCAAAAGAAGCAAAATAAAGGCTTCCATAGAAGTTCACCTTGAATCAAAAAGAAAAATCTCATTTAACACATGCCTAATCATAATTAGCACCCAGATCTAGCCCAAAAAGAGTTCCAACTTTCAGTCTTGACATGAAATGAAAACCAGAATCAGTTTTCTAGTAAGAACAAATTACACAAACTCTTAATCAGCACCTATTTGCAAACATCAGGAGAGAACAGACTTACTTTCTCTCTCAGTTAAAACGGAGTTAACTTTCTCATTGAGTTCAACACAAATATTGCATTGAATAAGATAAGTGTGCACTTGACACCCTTGTGAAGGAACCCAATCACATTTGTCTTGTGCATCTGACAAGCAATTTATACAAACATTCAACAAACTCAAAGTCACCCACCGCCCAACAAGTTTTCTGATAAAATTCATACAAGATAAAAAAAACATAGATATTATATTTTAGGAAAAGAGTTCCACTTCCTTACCATTATAAGTTACATTTGTCAGCTTAATACCCAATTCACAGCAAACCAAGAAGAAAAAAGAAGAAATACATCATTTTGAGCAGAACGCATTTTAGCTTCCAAGTAACATGACTTTCTCAATATTATAAGATTCCCACAAAGTCATTACCATGAAAGAGAATGAACCAAGAAAAAGAGAACGAAAAAACACGCACAAACATGGAACGTGTACATGAATTCTTAAAAACACAGACGAAAATTGATTGAAGTAGAACAACCAGGCAAGCAGCTTGTCCTTAGAGAAAGAGAAAGAAAAGAAGGGTCAGATTACAGTGGAGAGAGTCATTATTCAGGAGTACTTACAGTGATAGCTTCCTTAGAGAACTCAAAATTCCCATAAGAGAAAAAGATGAAGGATATGGAGAATACCCAGACGGGTAAGCCCAATTTCTATCCGTTAAGCTCAGGGCAGCACATCTTCCCCTGGATCAGCTTCCTTGTTTTTTTGCCCCTGCTGCCACTTGTCTCTTAGAAACTCAGAATGCTGGATATTGCAAAGCCGCCCCTCAAAAAAATTTCAGAAAAGGGTGCTTGGAGTGTCACATTTTAGCTGTGCCCACTGTAAGTAACATCTGTTATTTGCAAGTATTTATTTATTTTTTCAATTATTTTATTTTTTAATATTTAAATTACTTCAAATTTTAAAAAAGTTAAATACTGATAAAGCTTCAAAATACTGACAATAAAATAATATATATTTGAATTTTTGTTGAAACATATACAATGTAATTATGTTTATACAACATTTTTTTCATCTCAATTAATAATAAAAATAACAATAATAATAATCTTGAGAATTTCCAATTTCTTTTTTCTCTATTTTCCTTTTAAAAAATTTCTTCAAGAAATCAGGAAGTCCCCATCAATTTATCCATATTTATTCAGTCTTCTATTAGATTTTTATTATTTTTCATATGAAATTTTAGTGCTTCTTTCACCTATTTATAGAATTTGTAACATTTAAAAGTCGGAATATCCAAAAAAAAAAAGATTTTTAATAATTTTTAATATTTTTAATATTTTTTAATTAAAATTTTTAGTATTTTAAAATTTAATTTAATTTAAAATCCAATAAAAACCATCAATTTTCGATTACAGTTCAAAATTAAAACGTTTATATCAATTTTGATTCGATTCAAAAATTAAAGGTTACGACTCGGTTCATCGATTTAAACCGAACCGTGATCAAATCTATTTGAATACCATCTATTTTTAAAAGGAGATAAAATATAACACTAAAACTTAATAAAAACGAGTAAATTAGTTTTTAGATAAACATTCAAACTCAATTATTAAAATTATAAAATTAAATAAAATAATTGAGATAATCGAGAGATTTGATATGATTAAAACACTTGACATAATTAAAAGAAATTAAAACGATTAAGTCCTTAACATGATTAATCAAAATATGGTTTAATCACCTCAATAATGGTATGGTCCCTGATGTACAATTCCCCTTAGTGACTTCTTATTTAGGGTCCTTTAACATTGGTAGACAAGTGTCCTTGAATAGAACAATCAAACAGATTCAAGAACAATTGAAAGGATTTAGGAATCATTTGTCTTACAGAGAGAGAAATGATTCTTAAATCAGAAAAAGAGATTCTTTCATCAATCATTTTGCAGAACTCCTATAGATAATTTAGAAAAAAAAAAGATAATTTAGGAGAAAACAAAAGGGATATACCTTCCCATCAACCAAACCAGCTTTGAAGGGTGAGAGGAACAGACCTCAAACCATCAATAGTCTGCTCTAAATTGTTCAGAAAAACGGTCACATGTAATCTCAAACCAGTCTAAGCTAATCCCTTAACCAAGGCAAAAACACCCAATCCGCTTGGGAGAATTACAAACACAGCAAGCAAAGTACACCATAAGCAGCAAGTCCTACCAATTAACTCCTAACTTCCACTTCAATATCAGTCCATGGGCTGATCCACCTCTGCATATGCCGTCTCAAGGTGTGCTTGCTCAGCTTCCTGTACTTCCTTCTCCGTCTTCCTTCCTTTCTTCGACTTGTAGTAAACGCTCATGAATGTGCCCACTGCTCCATACTTCCTCCTGCAGTGCTCATACAGACCAGCATCAAACATCCTCCAGAAGTTCTTCTCATTGAGTTCAGACACTGCATACTGTGGCTGGAACCCATGGTTTTCAATCAACCAGTGTTCCATTTGGCGAACAGCCTCTGTACCATCAAAGACCTCACCTCTCAAGACTGGCCCTGGTGCATAGTACACACCGATATCCGTGTACATCTGAGCATAATGTGTGTCGCCTTGTCTGTGGTGGTGCTCAAACCCTGGCTCAGGAAACACCATCGTTTTCACAGGGAGCTTAAACAATCTGTGTGGGCATAGCCAAATGGGATATACCTACCGAATCAACAACAAATCAGAAAGAATCAACCGTTACTAGAAAATGAGCTAATTGCAAGCAAAAATTTCTTGAAGAACTAGACATTGAATATAGCCATGAAAGTGTTTTTGACACATGCATTCAACTCCTCACTCCCCCCACGCTGTTTGTTTTCTTTCCTTTCTGGACTATTGCAGGCACCCCGTATATTGGGATAACATCCCAGGATACTAACTTCAGCAACATGATATAGAACCTCAAGAGAACTTCAAAACTCAGCCCCTAGGCTGGCAGTAATTTGAGCTTACATGCATCGCACCAGTAAGCAATGTCCTATAAGGTCAAGCACCAAGCAAGATATCATCCTTACACAAGTTTCTTTAAAATTCTTTCTTTCTCTTTCTTATCACTTACTAGGATGAGAGGTTGTTCATTTCAAGTCATCAATTTGCACTCCAATCAAGCAGAATACAAGAATAAAATGTATTTAAATTATTCGAGGATAGACTAGGCAAAGGAAGAAGATAGAGAAGGGGAAAAAAAAAAAAAAAGATTACCTCCATCTCATGGTGCACCCATTCTAGGGCATCTCCAACCTTGTAGAGAGGGACAAGCATGTCCTGGATGACATGCATTTCATGGTAATAGTTTCTGATGGCTTCACCTTGAGTTGCCTTGAGGAGGGAAACCTTGGGTGGCATCAACCAGCCAAAGAGAAACCTAAACCACCACTGGTCTGCAAATGGAAGGATAAGTTTCCCTTCCCAGTACAAACATCTGGTGTGTCTGTGATAATACTCCCTTGTGGGAATGTACTCGACAAACTCTCCTTTCTTTAGAGCCTTCTGTGCATGCTGGTAGAACCAGGGTTTAAACCACCAACCTACGCTGTTAATCACATTTCCCTTCTTCTTGGCCTCTTCTTTTGAGGCATATCTCCCAGTCATGAACACACCTTCTGTGGGAGTGTAAATCATGCCTTCTACAAAGTCTGGAACCTTCTCTCGGTTATCCTGATCCCCATCTCTAGGTGCGAAAGAGTCCACATAAGCCTGTGCAAGCTCTTTTAGGTTGCCCACAACTGGTTTGTAAGTCAGCTTCATGTATTCTTTAATGGGTATAAGCTTGATCTCAGCAGAGACAAGAAGCCCAAGTGTTCCTTGAGACCATGGGATAGCATAGAAAAGATCAGAATACTCATTGTCCTTGGTAGCTCGAACAACACGGCCATCAGCCAGAACAATCTCATAAGCCACAACAGTGTCAGAAAACAAGCCATAGATGTGGGAGCTTCCTTCAATTCCGTAGCCATTGATAAGACCACCAACAGTAAGATCATCAAGCTCAGCAACCACTGCAAGGGCAAGATTCATTGGAACTGTGACCCTACTGATCTGACCCATATTGACAAGGGGCTCAACTCTTGCAATCATTCTCTCCTTATCAATCTCGAGGACATTACGGAAAGCTGACAAGTCAATTTCAAAATGACGGGCCCTTTTGTAGTCTACATTCCGCATTCCAACAGCAATCCAGGGTTTACGTGCTGTGCAGACGAGGCCATCTTTTGATGGGTTCCTCTGTTTGAGTCGTTTGACTATTTTCTTAACATTTTCATCGTGCTCTTTCTGACGCTGCTTGAAGGACTTCATCTCAGATTTGACATCCCCAAGATATGTCAAAAAGTACAGGGTGAAAGAGATGGGGAGGACAACAAAAATGACAATAATCCATCGAAAGTGGACCAAAAAGTCCACCAAGCCCTTCTTCCTTTTTGGGCGCAATGGTGCCTCAAGATCTGACATTGTGAAACGTGAAAATGCTTTTTCTCTGTGACAAAGATGGGACACTTTTGAGTTGACAAACATTGCCAGCATGTCATGTAGATCATAGTTTTCAAGATGCAGAAAAAGCAGACTTTAAAGGGGCACAATAGTTTTGGCACTAAAAGAATTGGAAAGAAAATGAAGGGAGAGAAACAGAAAAGGGGAAAAGATTCATGAACAGAAGAGTGAATTCTGCAGTCTATTGCTGATTCAACAAGGAAATTTAAAGTTCAGATCTATAGAAACGGAATAAAGTTGCTTGTCCTGCTCCTTCGCTCGTCCCCCTCCCCCCCCCCCCCCCCCCCCCCCAAAAAAAAAAAAAGAGAGAAAAGGACAGGCTTTTAGAAAGTAGAATATAGATAGATAGCATAAATTCCTGGAAACTTTCAAGTAACAGATCCACAGGAGTGATATCCAACAGGTGAGAATATCAACTGATCAGTCAACAACTGATCTCCAGAATGCTTAAGTATACATTCTACATGATTAACCCACATAATTCTCTTCTGTAAATAAGCAATGAGTTTCAATGAGCTTTGTCATGTACCACATATTAGTGTGATGAAAACAGGCTTGCAAGTGTAGAAAAACAACAATGCCAATTTCTCACATGCTTTTTCATTAGCACAACAGCAAATCTAAAGCAGTAATGTTAGTCTTTAAGACTTAGACGCCTTTGCACTGGTAGGCTGGGGAAAGAAGAAAATGTATTATGTGCTGCTCCTATTTGGAACAACCAGCAACAAACATATGGCTGTATCAGCAAACCAAGATTTCAAGCAGAGGGACACAATGAATTACATGCCAAGTACAATCAATATCAACTCACCAGGAAAAGAAAAAGGAAGATTGTGGTAAAAGACAAAACATTCTAGGAAGACGTGATGACAGCAAGGGTTCATCAACAAAATACCATAATTCTAAGCTTCTATTTTCATTTTCTAATACAAAAATCACACCCTTTGCTTGGGATGCACTTTACAAGACACATGATAATAAAAACACAAAAAATTTCAAGCTATGAAACAAAATGCATGAACTAGAGAAGGAAAAGTGTAGTTGCTTTAGCAACACAAGAACAGTGAATGCTTTGCTTCATATTGCAGCTATGTACAACTTCATCACGAGATATTACTAAAGCACTGTTGAACTGAACACTACAGCCCATCAGAAGACTAGATATAGAATAAGATAAGGCGGCCCAAATAGACAAGGCAAATTCAGTCCAATAATCTGAAAGGCATTTGACACATGCTACCATTATGCTTAGAGATCACAAACACGTTCACATACAAGAAGAATGCGCATGTCATGCTATGCCTTTTCGGACTTACTAAAAAACACAGGAAACTAGAAAGGAGATGCGGTCTTTCACTATTTCAGTTCCTAAAACAAAGGGGAAGAGCAAACCTCAGCTGATCAAGTCCAGTGAATTTATTTTATGATCCATGCTACTTACACTGGTCCTTGAATGCTTAGAATAAATAGAATACATCATTCTCACATCTCCTTAGAACAAATACAAGCCCTTGAAATTTTTTCATGAACATTTTCTTATTTACGAGAAATCAGATAGAACCTAAGAGAGGAGAAACTACAATAGCCTGAGAGACAGCATGGAAAACCACACAGCAGAACCTCAATTATAAGAAGAAAACTCTAACTTTTTAATACAAACCCAAAACATTCAGGTGTATCTCACTGTTTAACTAGGGCTCAAAATATATCACTAGCTTTGAAACCAGAACTGTGCAGTCAAAGTACAATAGAAGTCAAGCAATACAGAGAAAACAAAGCTGCGATAGGAAGTGAAAAGGGAGATAAGTTCACTTCAGAATAGATCTAGTCCACTTGCATTTGCTCTGCCATTTAGTCAAAACCCAGAACAATTTAGTGGCTGTAAGAATCATGATTTTCTACTGGGAAAACAAAAAAGATCTAGAGATTGAAGATCAGGTTCCTTTTAATTACCGGCAAGAAACAAAGATTTTTTGATAGCTCTCCTTCCAAAATTATAAAAAAATTATATAATTGGAAGCAACACTGTATACAAAAAGACAAACTAGCACACTGAATAAATGGGAGAAAATAGACCCCAAAAACCCCAAAAAAAAAAAAAACTCTGTGCCAAATTAGAATGTGTAAATGTTATTTGCCATTGGGTCAAGAACCAAAACAGTCTGGTAGGTTTCTTTTTCCTTGTTAGAGTTCTATAGGTCTCAAAATTTTAAATGGAACATGCCTCAGTTGTAAATAAAACTGGTCAAAGCATAAGAGAATTCTATGTCTTATAGATTCTTGACAGTTGCCAAGTATTCAGCTTGACAGATCTGGCAATCTAAAGTTCAGTACACATCATCAGACATGGAATGCAAACAAAATGAGGTGCAATGCGAAGTACAATGCCTAAGTTTGAGGGAACCATCATAGGTTGGGTACGAATCATAAATAGTCCCAGCTACACGGCAACTGCAAGCATATGTGGAAGCAAGCTCATTCACGGAATTACAGATCTAGATCTACTAATTTCAAAAGAAAAAAAAAACAATATTCTAAAAATAAATATTTAGTACCATCACAAGTAAAGTCATCCACAATTTAGCTCCTACACCCCAAACTTAACACTACTCAGTTTCCTCAGGAAAATGTAGTACAAGGGAGAGTGTCACTCTGAAAAAAAAAACAAAAACAAAAAAGGATCTAAATAATCCACAGAATCAATGATGGAAATCCCAGCCACAGATAGTAACGGGGAGCGAAAACCAGGGAAGAAAGAGCCAAAATGACGCTCCAAACAAGAAAGATGAAGGAACATAGTAGTAGAGAAATTTGTTGGGCCGTTTGGCTCATCCATTTTCTTAGGAACAAACAGATAATCAGGAAGAATAACTTTATCACAGGAAGGAGGACCGACCTCAAAAGCAAAAACCCAGAGAGAGAAAGAAAGAGGTAGAGGAAGGAGAGTACCTGAAGCCGAAAGGGTAGAGAATGGGAAGCGAGGCCCAACCTTTGAAGAGCTGAATGATAAGATTAAAGAGTTAAAGGTCGAGTTAAAAGGAGTAGAGAAAGCTGGGAATAAGGTGGCCAAAGTGTGAAGCGATGACTTGGGTTTTTCCTTATAAAACAAAAAAGGTGACCATTTTTAGAGTTGCAGTGATAAAAGGCATGTAGCAAGCAAGAAAAAGGTTAGAGTATGGCCAGTGGACTGCTGAGAAAACAACAAAGAAAAGGTGAGGAAATCGAAGGCGGATCCAGAACCCACAAGTCGCGCCCTATGGGATTCGCTGGCGCAGACAGTCTACCACGTGACTGTTATCATATTTAGCATTATTTGGGTAAAAATGATCTGATCTTTTAAATATGGAAAGCAGATACTGTGCTTCAATGGCATTGAAAGAGGGGACCATCATCTCTCGCATGGCTTCCACAAAACTATCTAAATTGACAATCTCCTCTTACATTTTGCACCCATTACAAGAAACCAACTTTTGGGTATCAATTTCAAACGTTTTTTTTAAGGAAAAAACAGATTGTGATCTTCTTTTTCTTATTTTAATTGTGTTACATTTTTATGCGTAGTAATTTAATAGAATTATAATTAAAAAGTTATATATTTTTATATTTTATTTTATTAATATAAATAATAATTTTTAAAAAAAATTAATATAAAAAACCTCAAAAAAATACATATCAAGAAAAAAAATCTTATAAAAAAAAAAGTTTGCTATCCTTAAAAATATGTTTGATTTGAGTAGGTAGAAAGAATCAAGATTTTCAGAGATTTGAAATAATAATCTCACAACAAGAAATATGGTAACATTCTCCCTGTCCCTATCCTCTAGAAGCTATGCTTGGAAAATAAAAATTTTGAGGAAGTTTCCGATTTATTTTAATTTAAAATGGTATTTATTTATTACATTTTTAAAAAATCTGATTTCAATAAATTTTGACGTAAGTTTATAACTGAATCGATCATAAAATTCTTAATTAATATCCGATTCATTTTAATTTAAAATGGTATTTATTTATTATTATTATTATTTCAAATAAATTAAGATAATTAACTTTTATGAGAATGTTTTTCCATTTGGACTTTTTTTTTTTTGGTTGAAAAGAAAATAAGTTAAAGTTGGGTTTGATGTAATGAGTAATCTGTGGAGGCAATGAAAAGTCCAAAAGGATGAGTCATCCCACCTGAAGAGATACCCAACAAACAACAGAGATGAAGCTGTGGGTCCCTTGGCTGTCCATCTCTTTCTTTTGTTTAAGGTTATTATATGAAACCAAACAAATCTTTCAAATTAACATTAATGTTCCATATGCCTTATTTTATGATGGGCTCCTTCAACATCATTATCACACTTCCTTTTCAAAAAGTTTTAAACCTACTGACCCATCACACCAGTTTGAGGACTTTCTGACTTTTGTTATAATGGATTGATAATTTTTATGTTGATATTTTGAAAAAATAACATAATGTTACGTAATAATTTGATAAAATTTAAAATTATATTTTATTTGTTTATTTTATTAATATCATATATTATTAAAAAAATATTTTCTTAATTCATAAATATTTAAACTATTTAAAATATCTATGAATTCTGTATATATCATTATCTATGTGGTTTATTGTCATTGTATTTTCATTATGACAATAGTTTTATCATAATGATTATTATTTTGTTTTTTTGATCATTTAAATCTCATGTCTTGTTTAATGCTTTTTATTTTTAGTTATTCAAAATATGAACAACTTTTTAAAAAACAATAATCTTTTAAGAGATTTAATTTTTTTTTAAATTACAAAAAAAAATTGATAATTTCCATTGAAAAAGCTTGAGATTTGTAAGTGAGAAAAGAAATTCGATTTCATAATAAAATATTATTTGATAAAAATAGTTTTATAAAATTCTTTTAAGAATTTTAAAATTAGCAAGTTAAGAGCTTTTATCTCCTTTTTATTGTGAAAACCATATTATCCTTAAAAGATAAAATAGCATAACCCAAATTTTTTCTCTTTTTTATTGATACTTCTAGTATTGTATTATCACATTCAGCGGACCATTTCAACTTGACAAAAATTTATGATTTAAGCCTAGCCAAACCCATTACCAAATGAATATTTTAAATTAACGGTTGGATTAGATCCGTTCGTTTTAAAAATATATGATTCATAGTTTATGTGTGAACTTAATTTGTTTGACTTTATGCAAGCTATTTTTAGGCATTAAATGAGTTTTATTTTAAGCTTTATGTGAGTTATCTTTTGACATTATTTAGACTTTATATGAACTATTTTTGAACCTTAAATGACATTTATTTAAATTTTGTATAGATTTTATATATGTCTATGTGGATTAATAAAGGTATTAATGGGTTTTATATACATATAAGTTAATATTTTATAAATTATATTAGTTATTAATTTTAAAATAAATAATTAAAAACTGTTTACCCATAATATTAAATAAATAATTATAATTAATTAAATAAATATAATTCTAAGAAATTGATGCATCATTATAAAATAAGTATATCCCAACTAGGTTAGTATCTACTCACTTGTCAATCACATATATTTTTTAATTTCATTATCTAAATAAATACATCTTTAAATTAAAAAGATTAAATAAAAATTTGTATCTATTATATAACTTTTAATCTTAAAGAGAACTAATATCATTAGGTTCAACTCGATATATATTGATATATGCTAACTATTCTGTCATCTTTTTTAATTTTATATTATTTTATTTTACAAATCTTAATCATTCAAATATATAAGTGCTTCAACTATATAAAGTGACAAACTCATTCTTATATCTAACAAATAATGATAATATTACACTAATCAAAATAAAATTTATTAATAATTTAATTTAATGAGCTTAAATATGACCCATTCGTTGGTCTTAATGAGTTGATCCAAATATAACCTATTTATTGATCCTAACAGGCTAGTCCAAATATAATTTCATTATAATCCGTTTTTAGTTTTAATAGGTTGGTCCAAATATGACCTGATTGTGATCCAATAATTAAACTTAACGGGTTGGTCTATCAGGCGACTCACTTCAAAATTTAAGCCTACAGCCCGATCAATTTTTCAAATGAATGATCCTAGCTCAATCTTATTGACAAATAAGTCAGACTAAAACTCAACAAGTTAGAACATAAATGGTTGGCCCATGGATCATGGGCTAAATGATGAGGTTGAGTACTACGTTATTAGTTTTTCTTCGTTACACCCTTTCCTTTTTCTTTCATGTTTTTTTTTTTCTATTTCCTCACATTTTTTCTCTTTTCTTAGTAATCAAGATATCAGACTTTTTCCTTCATTATTTCAAACTCATTTTGTATTATAATTTTCAACATTTAACACAAATTGAAGCACGAAAGTGAGATTTTGAAATAGCTAATTTTATATTTGGGTATGTGGCGTGAGAAGTAGCTAATATTCAAAATTTTTGTAAATAATTTCAATAGGTAAAATTATGAGAAATGCAATTATGGTATATATATATATATCTAGATTTCTTTTTTTGCATTATTTATATAATGATGTATACAGGTTATGATTTTCTCATTTGTTCAAAGTTTTGGTGCAATATGGATACGGGTTCCATTTGAACCCACTTAAGATAATGTATGGATTTGTGACTTTGGCGTATGCACGATTTATTAGCTAAGATCTCAACAAAACTCAAACAAATCCCAAAAGCATAATGTAAGAACAGATAAAAAGGAGGTCGTATTTTTTAGTAAGGTTTGAGTTTCATATTGAACTTACCTGATTGACTGTTGGGAGGCTTTAGTGTTAGTTTGTGACATTGAGTTAATTACAAATGCATTTTGCAGTTGCATGCAGATTTAGGTGCATGTTAGTTTGACTACTTAGTTGTATAGTGACTTATTATGTTACATAGTGAATTATTGTTAATAATAGTGAATTGTTGTTGAATGAGTGTAGAAAAATTTTACACTTCAATATTTACAAATCTTTACTTATATGCAGATACTCTTGATGTTAATGAATTACTACAACGAAGACCATCGCGTAAAAAAAATATTGATTTAATATAGTATGATATTATGCTATTTGTTTTATAATGAATTATTACTTTCCAAAAAATATGTATTTCATATAGGTTACCATTCTATGAATAATAAATATTTTATTCATAATGCAAAATGATCAATAGGATTTAAGTAATAGTATCCGTCAATGAAGTTATTGGTCAAAATAGACAAACATACCCAAACATACCAAACCCATCAAGAATGATAGATTGTTTAATAATTAATTATTTTATGCTAACTAATTATTTTATAATGACATGGCGATGTTAGCTTGGACTTGAAGCAAGTGTAATAACAATGAAATTATTTTGGTAGCTTCATAATGACATATTATAATTCCACAATGTATTGTATATATGTCATAATGCATTAATCCAATTCATAAATAGTACCTCTAAGTGTTGGCAATTTTGATAAACAACTTTCTTAATTATACATAAATAATATTTTTTTTCTTTTATTTAAGATATAAGAACACAAAATAAGAAAATAAATCATCATAAAATAAAAAATAAATTAATATAAAATAAGAAAACAAATCAATACAAAATAAAAAACAACATAACTATAAATGAAGACAAAGAAATAAATCAATATAATTACAAGATAACAAAATATAAAAAATTATTTATTTTTTTACCCTTATCAAATGCCTTCTAATTTATTTTAAAAATCTTAATTTTTTTTTGCATATTAAATTTTCTCCAAGAAAAGCAAAAGGTGACAAAACATAAATTTCACTCAAATGATGATTTTTGACCTTTTACATTGAACTCATGTACATACTCATTCTAAATCGTTTGAGGAGTAAGTGTTTCAAAAACATATACAACATAAAATTTTAAATTTCTCAATTCATATTATGTATAATTAATATCCAGTTCAAGCAATAGGTAAGTAAAATATTACCTTTATGCTTTACCTTTGTTTATATAATGAAGGCAAAGAATAGGAAGAAGTAGCTAATCTAAGAAGATCCTTCATGATTGAAAATAAAAGACTAAAATGAATGAACACTGTCTCAGTTTTGTGTTTCAAGTTTTTATGAGAGTTTTAAGTTACAATGAGAGGGAGACACTAAAGAGAAAAGGAGAGAGCACAGAGGTTGCTAGCGATTCCACGAAAATAAATGACTAGTAAAGCGAGACGAAAAGAAGCTTTAAGACCGTAAATACACTAGTGACTCCATGAAAACAAACGATCAGAGAGACAAGAAAAAGTGAGGATTCGGGACCATAAATGCACAAAGACTCTAACTTGTACTATGATTGAGATCACGAACACTAACGAGAGAAAAATAAGTGATTACGAGAGAATCGACTATGAGAATTAGTAATCGGTTCTTAGGTTGTGGAAGTGGGTGGTTTTAAACGTAAATGTATATGAAGAAGTGTATTTTTAGACAAAAAATATGATTTTGTTTATTATTTATTGATTGGATAATAAATACACATGACATTACAGAAATAATGAATATATAAAACTTCATAAAATTTTAAATAAAATTTAAAGATAATTTAGTATTATTTTGATAAAAATTAAGAACATATAAATTATTAATGTTGAACAATTTTATAATTAAGAATTGTCAAAAAGCTAAAAAAAAAATCTTTGCCCTTTAATAGTTAACCTTCTAAATTTGTTACCTAAAAAACTTCTTACTTTTCCATTATGCTCATTGTATCTTTTTCTTTTTAGGTTTCGTTTTTCTAGCTTGTTGGCTTAAATTGAATTGGAGTTTCGAGTTTGTAGGTACTGGAGGTTGAAGAGATAACCAAAACAATCGAAGTGACTGTAACTCAAAAGTGTGGTGATATTATTAAACAAAAAGAAGAAACGGGAGTTAGAAATTTGTAATGATGTTTAGGTTTCTATAGGAGCAACATGTTTGTAATTGTGAAGGATGGAGATGGATCAAAGCCAAAACATGGCAGATATAAGCCTACAGAACCTACCAATTCTGCTTACAAGTTAAAAGGAGATTTGTTAACTAAAGATAATCTACAGTTTTTCCTTTTCTTTTTAAATTTTATATTAAAAAGAAATGAAAAGTGTGCTACTTTTGGCTGATTTTATCTTACTTTGATTCTCTTTAATTTATGTTGGTTGATGTCTTCAAGAAAGGAACAAAGAAAAAGAAATGGTTTTCACCTTTTTCTTGCTGCAGAACCGCAAATCCAAGAGGCTCAAGGTTGAAGAAATAAGCTTTTGGGGAGAGGCAAGTTAAACCAAAACTGTATTAAGTAATCAAGTGACTGCCGCAATCCAAAACAAAAATATAAAACGAAATTTTGTAAAGGTAGTGGGAGGTAAAGTGAGCTTTAAGTTTTATTTTTTTATATTTTAAAATAAAATAATTATAATTCTACTAAATTTTCAAAATAGAATAAATCAACAAGAAAAGAAATAACATCAAGAAAATCAGTAGTTAATACAAAAAAAGCAATTTCTTTTAATAATTGTGTTGGATTGAGGTAGCTCTATTTTTAAATGGAAATGCCAAGTTTTCCATGTTATCGGTAGCCGGGTTTTTTTTCCTTTTTTTTTTTTTATCTATTTGCTTGTTCACAGTTCTTTTTACGTGCACTTTATAATTTATTTGTGTTTTTATTGTAATTTAGTGTGATTTAATTTAATTTATAAGTTGACGAGTTTGATTAGTTTCATGAAAATGAAAAACATAAATAAATAATTTATATATATTAGCACATATGCTAATTTTAAAAATATTTTCATTTATTATTGAAGAAAACCAAACACAAGATTGCTTGGACATAATTGTCAAATGTCGATTCTAAAGGGCTTGGCAATCAAATATTAAAGTTGAAAGCATTTGTTTATATAATGAGAAACCCGAGTTTGGTATCTCTGAAATATGTTTATGCAGCAGCTATATAAAATTTTAAGTTATATTTTATATTACTAAATAAATTTTAATTTATTAAATAAATTTTAATTTTTTCTTTAAAATTTAAATTTATTTTACAAAATTTAATTTCATTTAAATTTATAAATTAAAATTTAATTTATCCTTTTTAAACATCAAAATTTATCTACTAGCATCAAATAAACATCAACATTTTATACAACATTTAATGTAAATTTATCATTTAAATATCCAACATTTTAATCCTCTACAATCACTGCGTAGGGATTAAATGACCGTCCATACTTCAAAGTTTACAATTTAACAAAAGTAACTCTCTTTTTCGACTTGCTCCTGTAGAATTATAATCATCAGTGCAGGGAACATGTTCCCTTGGTAAATATTAGGATGTGCATGTTAGGCTGCACGTCCTTCATAACCAAAAAGATAAAAACAAAGGCCATAGCCCAAGCTTACAGAGGACAACACCATTGACAAATTAACTGATGTCTCAGCCTCAGTGAGCTTCTTCTCTTCATAAATAACTCTTCTAGCTAGCCAAAGATTTCATTTGGGGAAAAAAGGTTTCAAATAATTATTTTTCATATCACACAAACAATCTTGAATATACGAAGTAAATCTAATTGCTCAGATAAAAAGATACCCAAAATTTCCTGCCGCCAATAGAAACCTCCTCTTCTAATGACCATGAAGTTCACATGATGGTCCATTAGTACATCGATGAAATGAATCGTGCTGAAAGCTATCTATGAGATGCAAGGATGGGAATGTTAACCAACCTGCCATCAAACAGTTCTTCAATAAGCAGTCTATTTTACTTGAAGTAATGAGCCTAAGTAATCAAAGATGCTGCAAATATTCAACTGAACTGAGGATGATGAAAGCATGCAGAATTCCCTTCAACACTCAAATTTTCTCTTTGTACTGCCAACCGTTCCATGCATGCATTGAATTCCATAAAAAGAGATTGAATAATTCCTAACTTCATATATTGCTCATCAATACTTCAAAAAGAAAACAATTACTAGCAAACTACTTCTTCCCCCTTTTTACAGTGGGGTGGGGGAGGGTAACCTAATGAGACTCTTATAACGTGGGAAAATTTCGAAGAAGGCTAGAAATGAGCTCTGTTCTCTAAGAGCTTCCTCTTTCAATGCATAATAATCCACTAATTTGCCATTTCCGTAAATTTAAATCACCAAGTCAGAACATAAAATGGTTTTATATATGACGCAAAATAACAAATATAAAATTTCACCAAAAAGTTTCATGAAGAAATGAGAATGCATTCTACCTCTATCATGCAAAATCAACTTTTTATATGATACCAGAAATCAGTATTTAGTTGAAATAACTTCTAAAACTTAGCTTTCAAGTTCTAACATGCTTGTACATGTCTCCTTTACTGTCAGCCTAAAAGATACAAGCTGCATACATGCTTTTTTTTTTCTTTTTTCTTTCTTTTCATAACAAGCTATTATATGTAAAAAACCAATTGCAAACAAAGAAAGCAAGAGTTATTGGAAAAAGAAAAAAGTGTAACAGCAATTGCTAGAGAGAAAACCAGCAAGAGCTGATGGCGAAAGAAGTAAGAGAAAGAAGGTCAAAGGTAAAGTTAAGATAAAAGCTTTTCTCCCAAGGGATAGAGGGATCACCAGCTCCATTCATCTGTTCTTTACAATCCTTTGACTGTTTGAAGAGAAAATGCATAAGAAATTGTCACTCATTCAGAGGGTAGGATCATAATAATGAAGCCTGTTTGTCCTTTGATCATCTTAAGTGGAAAGAGAAGGAAAAACAGAAAAGAAAAAAGAAAAAAAGACATACACGGTCTAAGCAAAGTGCTCACTTCAGCACCTTGTGCAACCTTTAAGGCACAACGTCAAGACATTGAGGTAACTGCTTTGACTCCACTGAATGCAAAGTTGTGTTTGTAATTTAACTCGATCTAAGCAGACACTGTCATGGGTATGTCAGACTACAGAAGTTCTTGATAAGAAAGAGTTATTTCAAGGGGGTTAAAAGAAGCATGCAACTGAGGTAGTAAAAAATCAAGCTAGAAAACAAGAAGCAGAGAAGATATAGAGAATTACTTGATCAACAAGAATCACCAAAAACTAGCTGTTAACAAGCTCTACATGACATCAAGGGTTAAAAAAACTTGAGCCACCCATATTGATAGCAATTAGCACTAGTATACTTGTGAGAACACCAAGCCATAGTAATACTGATCCTGCAACCAAGAAGTTTTTGAATTGACATCAGGAAACCAACACAAGGGAAATCAACTTTAGTATGCATTTACAAATATCATACCTCCGGAGCTTTCAGAATCTGAGGGCATGGATTCAGCATTGACACCTTCTGATTTTAGTGATACAGATTTTGCATTTGAGGCATCATCCAAAAGTTTGCTGTTTCCTGCTTCAGATGAAACTATGCCTTGAAATTCCTCACTCACAATTAAAGCTGCCAGAACATCCATAAATGCCTCTTTATCTGTTCCAGTTGGAGATGCCCTTTTGTCCTGCTCATATGTTGCATTTGATTCGTCGGAATCGGACAACTCGTCATCAGAAGTGTCAGTATCAATGGATTTCTCCTCATTCCAGTCATCTTCTTCGTCTTCAACATATGCTTTATAAGTCAGTCGAAGTAGTATCTCTCCAAAAGAACCCTTCCTGAACAATCCCCAACCTCCTTGCAGGACCGCGATCCTATCAGTTGGAACAGTATCTTGGAGTGATCCCAGATCAATCTGAAAACATCGCATACAGGTAATTGAAGAAATAATCTCAACACTGTCAAATTTGTGAACACCGAAGCTTCCAATCTAATAAAATCTCAAATGATCAAGCAAAGAGAAATAAACTCCATTTCTTCTTCTATAGGCCATCTGATCAAGACAGGAAAAGAAGTAAAGGACCAAGTAGAAATCCAACTCCACATACAATTAACAAATTCATCTTTTTCTCAAGCACTAGCATGGACAAAGACATTATCATTGTGTTGAATGTATATTTAGTTTCATCAAGACTTGTTACATTCATACATAAAAAGTTGCTCACTAGTTAACAACAAGACCATTTGGTTAATGTGTTATTCAACAAACAAAATTTGTGGACCGCATGCAATGTTAAGGCATCTAAGGACTGTACCAATAAAGCCACTAAACTTGGTTATCCTTGGAGGGCAATATATAATAGTGACATTTCCTGGAACAGAAACATTATTCAAAATAAGCAACATAATTTACTGGTGAACCAGATTTATACCAGGACTAACATGCACACAGGACACTGACATTACTATACTATCCGTTGGCCTTCTGGTGCAAAGGCGTTTCTATTATTCGTATCAACAGGGGTCAACATAGAGTTCTTATCATTTTGATCACTCAATAGATTAGCATATCAGAAAACACAATCTATATAAACAAATATGTTTTACGGAGTCAAGAGCAGACGATAGATCTTGAACAAGAATGTAGCCAATATACACCTAAACGATTTCACCATATTGTCCAATTATCCATACACAACGAGTAGTGGGATGTAAGACAGAAAAAACGTTAAATCAAAACTTTGGAAAGAATGCCTCTCAAATCTGATCTGATGCTTATCATGTTTATTAAATTAATTTTTTCCTCTATTACATTTAATCATGCAAAGATTATGAAACATTCAAATAGACTCATGACAGGAAAACAAGTTTTGATTCAGACATTGTTTCATTCATCATTCTTGGTGAAAAAATTCACCCACTAGAAGAAAGACATTATTATACCTCCCTTCTGGTCATCCCAGGGCTTTACCCCACAAATTAGTCAAATGCTTTCTAAACGGCAACTAGTTACATCCCAGACCATACAAATAAGAATAAGAATAACTACCACCAACAACAGCAACGATAATACTAATCTCAATAAGAAAATTAAAACATAAAAATATCCACCACCACCTTCCTTCATTCCTCAACTTACTTCCTTTGATAAGTATTCCTTTAAAGAATCTAAGTGAAGATGCAAAGACCTCAAATTATCATGCAACTGAACCACAAAAGCCACAGCATATCCAAATAATATATCAACACATGGTTAAATGCCCACTATTTGACAAACATAATTTGAAAAGTAAGATAATTCACCTCTCCTGTACCAAGAGTCAAATCTGTGAATCCAAGAGAGTCCTTCACTTGGATATGTAACTTCTGTTTTCTAGGATTTGCAACAAGCAAATGAAAATCCTGAGAAAAATCATGAAAAACATGATTATTCAAAGAAGTTTACAATCAGATGAAGAAAAGCTAACCATCAGATGTTTATTGGACATAGAGAATACATGAAATATGCTTCACAATGCAGTAACGTTAAGGCACTTTACCTGATTCCATATTGGCTCACCAGGAGGCCCGATGACAGTGGTCTGACTGTTCTTTTTACTGCGTATAACTTGATCCCCCAAAATCAGAACAACATATGGATCCGTTTTGCCTGACACAATATAGTAACCAGTAAATATGAAAATGAAGGAGGAGACACGATATTTAAAAGATCTCATTTCAGCTATGACCAAATAGATAGATGCTTCTCCATTTTTGCACAGACATTGGATCCTAAAATGGCAAGTAAGCCCACATAGAGACAGAAGACACCAGAATTTCTGCCTTTGATAATGCTAGGAGGGCATTTTATATATGAAATTATACATGCACAGGAATTAGATAAGATGATACAATAATGAAAATATGCGTCAATAAGTTGAACAAAAGCATAATAGATTTTCTTTTGCCCTCTGTTCAGACAAATAATATGCTACATAAATGTGAGTGACAATTGTCTAAGGTAGCAACTGTTAGAAGCATCAAGAATTTTATAACCATTCACAAACAGTGAACTTTCAAACAACAGTGAAAGTCGGTGCGGATATTGACATTCTAAACAGAAATAAACCCACAGGATGATCAATTCGAAATAATTAACCAAACTTCAAGTTAACAAAATCCATAAAGGAGACAGGCACCCTTTTCAGTTTACCATAGAAAACATATGAAAGTTTTCTGGCATCTACAAGAGTAACAGATAGTTCCCCAACAAAATCCTTGTTTCTTTCCTGTATTTCTCCTGATCTAAAATCATTTGCAACAGGGCCAACCGCTTTTCCTTTTTGGAAATCCAAAACGATCTTCTTTGGACGGACAAATAATCGAGGCAAATCCTCAGTGAGAAGTTTTGTCAAGAACCTAACAAATGAAATGAAACAAGGCCAAAGGAGAGGTTAGAAATGGCACCGGGAACCCATTTATATAGACACAAAAATCATATACTGATAAGCTTATGCGATTAAGAATTGCAAGCAAAGCCAAACAATGGAAATATGATTTACTTCTGACTGAATTTAAATATGGTGCACAAACACAACTCCAGTTTCTATTTCTTTCTGGAACTGGTTGAGGGAGAATAATGTAAAATTTCTAGATGACGTGCACAGCAAGCTGGGTGAGAAAAGAAGGGAGGTACTTCATGATTTGTTATAGCTTCTGTTCTCATCTGTGACCCATATTGCCAGAAGACATGAATTGCTGTGTACAAGGAACATAGAAAACATTATACACCCCACACCAGAATGATGTCTTTATGAGGTTAGATCTCTAAAAATTTCACAATTACAAGTTAGAATAAAATGATATAGTTCCAAATAAAAGTAATCAGCTTTTGCATTATTCTCTTCATTCATCAGAGCCATTCTCTAATTGCTCCACAACACCATAAAGTTTTACAGATGGGATTTTGCATAAAAATATGAAAACTTTTTGAATATCACAAATTCAATGGCCTGGAATGAGGAGAAGAATAAATGAAATCATATTCCCAGATTTAAAGCGAACATGAAAAGTTAGCATCCAAGTGAAGAAATTAAAGTAAACAAAGGAAGAAACTCACAACACATACAGAAGTAAGAAATTTAGTAGAAGATTCATGCCGATAGAGACCCCAAACATTCCTAAAACTTGTTTCTTAAACAACTGAATTACCAAGAAATGTAAAGGTAAGATTAAAAAGATGTAAATAGCAAGTTCAACTAGGCTTTCTGACCGAACAGATCCCTCCCACATCAATAGAAAGTAGAAAGAAAGTAGACTTTAACACTTAATCCAATGAGTGAAAGAGTAAAGAAGAATATTCAAGAAATCGTTTTAACACGTTATATGCAGCAACTTATAGTAGCTGAGAGATGTAAGAGAACTTACATTGACAGAACAGGAATTGCTGGTTTTGCCCAAATGCATGCAAACGAGTAGGGGAACAAAACAGAAAACAGAAAATACAAGGTTAATCAGTATCTTTTAGCATCAACATACTTGAACATAAACAAAAGTTTAAGAACATGTTGCCCCTTAATAACAGCATTAAATCATATTTAACAACCATGGAATAGGAAAATCAAGAATTCAAACCCATTTCAAAAGTGAAGAAGTGCAATTCTCATAAGCAAAGAAGAACAAATGCAGAACACTAATACAATAAGGTGTCAAGGTGGAAAGGATATGTTCAGACTTCAGTTTCTGTTATTTCTTTTTGGTTATCAAAAATCAACAGAAGGCACAATCTGAAGGATATTTTTAAAATCAATTTGTATCCATATACTTTATCAGCACCTTCAGTCTGCATATGCACTTTCAAACAACCACAACCCTCCCCCCCCACCCCCCTCTCCCCCCCAACTCCTGGGCCCAGCCCCTGGGTACTTTGAGGATATCCCTAAGAGGTACTTTTTGCTACCATCATTTACAACGGAATGTTCCATTAAGAATATTCATTTTTAATATCTGATTTTATTTTACTATGTGTTATTCCAAAAAGATCCTTCACTTTTTTTTTTTAAGCATTTACTAACAACTAACCACCATCAATCCAAAATTAAACATTAAAAATAACAATAACCATTAAACACAAATCAAATAAAAGAATAACTTAAAGAAAGAAAACTAAAAAAAAAAAAAAGGAAAAGAAAATTCTTAACGGTTTTGCATTGTAATTGATGGTAAGCTTAACTGAAAAATATCTATTAGAGAAATCTTCAGAGCATGAGATACACCCTGATGCGGCTAAACAGGGTTGAAAATCATAATTTACCCTTAGATAAAACATTTCAACAGTTCAGCTTCATTCATCTTCACCAGTATCAACTCCTTTCCTACAGGCTTGTTATAATGAAGATACTGCTACTGAAAAACATAAATCAGCACATAATGAAAAGTCCCAAATATTTCATAACAGTTTTTAATCAAGCAGCTTCTCCTAAGCTTCAACCTCACCTTTAAATTACAGAAACAAGAGAAATGAACAGATATATAAGAGTATCTTAGAAATTTCTAAAGAGGGAGAATATGCTCTTCCTGCTTTGTTCTCTTCCACTTGGACTTTTCTTTTTTTTCTTCCTTTTATCATTTCCTCCTTCTCCTCCTCCTCCTCCTCATTATTATTATCATTATTTTTTTTAATTACTATTACTATTACTTGATTTCCACATTTTGTTAAACAGAGGAAGAGTGAGACTTATGTGAGATCACCTTACTTAACAATGAATTATTCAGTCATTTGTCCAAGAAGTTCAAAATTACTAGAACGTACAGAAGATCTTTTTGGAGATTAAAGAGTTTGATTAACATCAATGCCTTCAACCAGTTGATAACATACACTTCTGACAAGAAGCTCCAGTCTTTCTCCCCACTCAAGGTGAGACAAAGTAATAAAAAGTCCTTCATATGGAAGATTTAAGTGGCAATCATACTTTGTCAAGGTGCTACGCAAGCTACTGTGGACAGAGTCTCAAATCCTACATAATAATATAATCCGAGAATGAGTGCCATATCTTTGCATAGATAGTAAATAAAACTATTATGCATGGGTGAGTAGCAGCAATTGAACCATGCCACTCATTGGGTGCTCACAATTCAATTAGCTTTAGCAAGTCCTCAAGGACTGCTGATCAAAGAACCTCACGCTTTACAAAATTTACACACCGAGTTCAAGTTATGTATTTGACTTAACTGAGGTGAGACACCATCCTAGTACTTGGCCGCTCGAACACTTTTGAATTGCATAAAGGACGCAATAAGCCTACTCTAACACTTCTTAACTGCAACGGATTTGAGCTTTGCAAACAAAACTTCCTAAATTTCTGCCTTGCTGTTCTTGGTTTTAAAAATCAACCAATAGCAAATTTTTCTATTCAGCTACTAAACCAAAAGGCAAAAATATGCACCAAGATTTTAAGTAGATTTAACACAACTGAAATAACTCCTGAATAGATATGAGAATATCATACCCATTATATTAAACAAGCGGAATGGTGACAATTCAAATTTGATCCTTGGAAGTGAAACAAAAGCCCACGAAACTGCTCCCACCCAAGGCTCTGTAGGTATCAATCGTAATTTAACCCAAAGTTCCCCATCAATGTCAAAATCACGAACACCAACTGGTATGACAATTGGGATTATGCCAAACTTTAGAGAGAGCATTAACAACATACGAGCACCGCCTGTATAACGAAGACCTATCTGGTACCTAAAGAAAATCAAAAGAATCTAAAACAGTGAATTTGCATTATTGAATTTGTATTAGTTTGGCATAAGTCCATAAAATAACCGAAAAGGAAATAAACAAACACAAGCAAGTTTACTCTAGAAGCTGATAGTTTATATCAGGTCAAAGAATTTGCTTCAGCCAATCAAATTTTGGTTAAAATTGATTTAAATCCATAAATAAGCAAACCTTAGTGGGAGATATTGGATCTATAGACCCAGCAGCAATTTGAATTTAATCAAAATGGTGTAAATGTAAAATCTACTGTAACTTTTTCCAACTCAATTGAACAGCAGACTCTACCAGTAGGTAACATCATATTGCTTACTATCCCCTATAGTTAATATTTTATCAGAAAGGGTTCGACAAATAGATGGATAACATCGATAAGATCTTGAAAGTAAGAAGATAAGGACTCCAGTAGGAAACTGACATTAAAAAAATACAACATTGTAAAAGCATCAACTTTAACTGCATCAATGGCATCTGCACCCCTCCAATATTTCTGGTTTAATGTTCCCAACCAGATAAGACCAAATAAATTACATTAACACCAAGATAGAGCTGAGGTTTCCATAACTTCATTCCAAAGAACTAGTAAACTTCATGATTTGACTAGCATTCATTATATAATTGCTTGAGTAGATTAACAAATTACAGTGCAAATGACCATGCTGAACAGTCATCACTACAAACACAAAACTTTACTTACGTAATGAGTTTAAGTTCATTTGTCAACGAGTTTAACTCACCCTGGTATAATTCAAATAGAATTTATTCAAATTTCAAAGGAAATGATCATTTAAGAGACATTGAAGCAGCAGCAAGTGGTAGTATTTAATTGTATCCAGGAAACTGCAAAATGGCTCATTAGAGTTACTTTTCTTTATGAAAAAAAGTTAATATGACAGAATGCATATAATTGACACAAAATTGTTGATTTGAGTTTTTTGATGTTGACTTACCGAAAATAGATATCAAAATGAAAAATAAGATATTAAGTTTATAGTGCATCGCTAAAGAAAAATCTGCATAGCTAACAAAATAGTGCACCAATAACCCCAAGAAAAATTCATGGCACATCCGACTTTGATTTAGAGCAACTATGTACAAGCCACAGTTTGAGTCTCCACCTTAGAGGACCATTTTGTGTGTTATAGAAAAGGATACAAGTAATACTTCAGAAAGAGAAAAAAAAAATTAAAAAATAATTTTCAGTTCCTTCAAAAATTTTCCCAGAATAAAATTGTTTCCTTTCTTGTAGTCTTTCTTTACCTTCGTGCTTCTTCATCCATTTTAGTTAATTCAGATGAAATTAAGCTCATCCACAAAAGAAGCCAAAATGTGGAGTTAACAAACATCTCTCATGAATAATTACATGGTTATGAGCTAGAAAAATTTAATCAAAAGAAATAACTGAAACACTGCATTACTATACATGCGTATTGGTAACAACAGACAGCTATAACTGGTAACAGTGCTACATCAATCAACTAATACGTGAAAGCAAGCACTATATCTTGCGGCGAATTACAGCAACTTACTGCAAATCGTTGACACGACGTGAAGTCCTGCGCTCAACGTTCCTCACAGACAATGGCTCGTCCCCAAGAGAGAACTGCTTGACTTCAACTCTTTGCACATAGTCAGGCTTCTTCAAGTTATCAATGACAGGCTGCAACAGACCAATGAGCCAATTCTCGATTTCAGCTCTGTACACTTTCCACAACTTTCCCAGCACCATGTTCACCCATTCCACCGACTCCTTTCTCTGCAAATCCTTTTCCAAGAACAAGGAGAAGCTAGTAGGCACTTGCGGCCACGGCGCACCTCCTCTCCGGCCGTCCTCACGGCTCATTTTACTCCTCTTCCGAGAGGTCCACAGCTTATCGAAGACTACACCTACAAAGAAGAAGAACACGAACAAGCCCGCTACGCTTCTATTGATTGGCGGAGCGGGTATTGGGTGAATGACTCCTAACTGAGTTCTTAGCTTATCAACGATAGGATCTTCATGGAAATTGGTGAAATTAGAGCCAATTTGGATGGGTGAGTCCTGGGACAACTCTTTGCCGTCCAACTCATCGGACAATTGCGTAAAGAGGAAACTCTGGGTGCCCCTTCTCGCGGAATTGGCGAATTCTCTAGTCAAATTATGTGATGCAGGATCTTTAGGGACTGCACAAGCTAGAAACCTCAATTTTCTTGGATGACATGAAGTAGAGAAACGGGAGACGAATCTTTTCCTCCTCCTTTTGGAGGAAGGACGGGAAGGGAAATTGTAAGTCGGGTTTCTACATGGACAAAGGCAGAGTTGAGGAGGGAAAACAACGTATGAAAGGTTGAAGGCCGCGGCGGAAGAATGCAAAACCATCTATCAGTAGCAGTGAAAGAGAACAACTTCTTCTCCTTCAAAGCCCAAGGGGCAGTATGGGCATAAGAAGAAAATGCATTTTGGCCAATGAACATGAATTAGCGAGAGCTACGACAAGCTGTGGATATTACAATCTGTAGAGCTATGGAGACAAGTTGAAGGCTCCCTCTTCAAATAAATAATCCTCAGGTAAGAGCGGAGAGAGAGAGAGAGAGAGAGAGAGGGGGGGGGGGGGGGGGGGGAAGAGAGAGAGAGGGAGCGCGTATCTAAATTCTATTCTAATGGAAGCTTTTATGACTCTGTATGTCGTGGTAAGCACTGACGATGAGTTGGGCCACGGCGCATAAATTTTCTGATCGCAACCGAATTGGAGACCTCAAAAACGGGGAAGACGTGGCATTTGCTCATGTGCACGTGGGTCGGAGCCGACGCGCTTCCCTTGTAGTTACCAAACTACCCCTAATCTTTTTGGTATGCTGATGCATGGAAGAACATTTTAAACAGGTTCGTACCAAACTTGGCTTTTAAAATAATCAGTTTTGTTGATGATGAACTTCATTTTGATTTTAAATCGAATTAATTTATCAAACAGTTTTTAAAATTTCTATTAAAATTTTTTTAATAAGATTCACCAAAAAATTGAATTTGAAAAATTATTTATTAAAATTATTTTATTTTATTTTTATTTTACTTTTATCCAAACATAGATCCTTTTATGAGAGAAATAATAAAAAAATATAAACGAAAAAATTTTACCATATGAGACTAATATTTTTGCTTATAAAATTATTATATAATTTATGCAGGTTTTTAAACTTATTGTAGTAGAAAGTAAGATGGGAAATATCTCAACCATACTAACAACAACGACTAGATACGAGTCCCACCAATCACCATGAGGTGCTTAGCTTCATTGTATTATGAGCTTAGAAACCCATAGCAGTTTGAGCTTTTAAAACATGTTAAAAAATTAGATTGAATAAAAAAGCAATATAAAATAAGCTCATTTTTTAGCATAAACTCTAAGGAAGTAGTGGACTTGGCATGTTATGGATCAAGAGGTCATCAATCTACAGCTTCTTAATTATTTCAAAAATTACATAGACATGAAAGTAACATAAGATGATCGGTGCGGATAGTGGTGACAGACAAGTTCTTATGGAAAGCCCAACATTTGCTAAAAGAGTTGAATTATGGAGTTTGTTCTATAACTTAAGCATTCAATGTGATTGTCATGGCTATGCTTAAGAGATTTCAATGAGATGATGTGGAGAAAAAACAAAAACTTATTTATGTAAAAAAAGTCAAATGGTAGCTTTTTGTGAGGCTATACAAGATGCAGGATTAGATAATATTGATTATATGGGACCATGGTACATCTAAAAAAGAGGTTTGTCCCTAAGAAATAATATAAGAGAAAGACTTGATCAAGTTCTAGCTATTGATAGTTGGATTTAATAGTTTTTGACGTAGCATTACACTATTTATCATCTTTAATCGGCATGTTACAAGAAAAGAGATGGTATTGAAGCTTAGGAAAATATGTTGAATATTTCGGCTTTAGACAAAATAAAGATGACACCTAAAAGCTTGACAAATTGACATGAGAAAAAATTTAAAAACACATGGAGGCAATTTGATTTGTTGAATAGGGAATGAAGTTAACTTATTGTTAAATATCATGATGATGTTATGATCAAGAAATAAGTAGAAAAATAAATGTAGAAAATAAAATTGATGATAAAAGTACAATTTTTTCACTCATATGTTACTTATAGAAGGAAAAAAAATTGATTTTGAGTTTATTTGATAATGAAGGAGTTTTAAATGCGAAGGAATTAGTTTTGTTAAGAATAGTCAGTGATTATTTTTAGAATCTCTTCACATCTTAAAGACCTTGTAATGACAATATTAATGCTATTAAGTCTAGTGTACCTGATGAGATGAATCAAAATTTGCTTGTTAAATTTGGTACTGAAGAGATCTATTAATTAATTCAATAAATGGATGCAATCAAAGCACTTAGTCTTGATAGTATGCTCACCATTTTCATTCAAAAATATTAGAGTATTATTGATCATGATGCTATTAAATTTTGCCTTGATGTTCTTAATGAAGTTAAAAGTCTTAATGATGTAATCATACTCATATTATCTTTCTTTTCAAAACTAATAATTGTAAGTGTATGATTGAAGTTTGGCCTATAAGCTTCATGATGTCCTTTATAAATTATTTTAGAGACTTTGGTGAATAGGCTGAAATTTATTTTTCTATATTGTACTAATGAGGCTCAGACTGCCTCTGTACTTGGGAGATTGATTTAGATAATGTACTTATTGCATGCTAGATGATACATCCTTTAAGAAAAAAAAGATCGAGTAAGAATCCATATTTTAGCATGAAGCTCGATATGAGCAAAGCCCATGATTTAGTTGAATGGATTTTATGGACAAAATGGGATTTCACAATAGATTGATTTCTATCATCATGCATTGTGTTACTTCTATCTCTTACTTAATCATGTTCAATATCAATGTTACTAGTCATTTTTGCTTAGAAATAGGTTTTTGTCAAGAAGATCCTTTATCATCTTATTTGCTTCTCATTTGTACTGAAGGTTTTTTTGCACTTTTATCTAAATATCAACATGAGAATTTGTAATATGAACTAAAAAGAAGTAGATATGATCCAAGAGTCACGCACTTATTTTTCACTGATGATAGTTTACTTTTTACAAAGGCAACTAGGATTAAAAGTGAAAGGGTAAAGCACATATTAATAAGATATATGGAAGGGTTTGATCAATTGATTAATTATGAAAAATCTATTTTGTTTTTTAATAGCAATACAAATGAAAGGTAAAAGAAAAACATTGTAGCTATGCTTAGAGTTCCTATGGTGTCACTCCCTGCGATGGTTGGAATAAGCAAAAACCATTCTTTCAAGAACATCGAAAACAATATTAATATTTGTCCTAACGGTTAGAGTAATCAGCTTTTATCTCTCAGTGGTAAAGAGTTTTTTTTTTTTAAGAAATTATTCAAGCTATACTAAGATACACCATGAATTGTTTTTAATTGCCAAAAAAATTTGTGATGATATTAATAGCTAGATTAATAACTATTCATTGAGCCATCAAAGGAATAAGAAAGGAGTTCATAAATTAAGCTACTAAAAATATGTCAATCCAAATATTTAGGAGGTATGGGCTTTAAAGATATGACTACCTTTAATTTGGCACAGCTTAGTAAGTAAGGATGAAACTACTAAAGGTCTCTATTAAACTTATATGTATTATTCTTAAAGCAAAATATTTCCCATATACATCCTTTTTGGAAGCAAATTAAAAGATTAGTCTTGAATACATCTAGAAGAGCATTCGGGATGACAAATTTGTGTTGGAACAAAGGGCTTCAATGAAGAGTAAAGAATGGGCATGAAATAATTATTTTACGACATAAATAGCTTCTTAAAAAATCACCATGTACACCACATTCTTACTGTGGAGAAGATTAAGACATCAATATGGTGTGAAATCTCATTGATCGGTCTTATATGTTATGTAAAAGGTATTAATTAGTAGAATATTTAACCATATTAAAATAAAAATTTTCTACTTTTTACTACTTAGTAGCTAAGGAAGTGTTAGTGTTTTGATTTGATATTTCGAAAAAAATAGTAAGTACTTTATTAAGAGTGGCTATAATATGCCTATTACTCTAAATGTGAAAAGAGATGATCAAAAAAGAAAAATCATATGCATATATAAGAAATGAAAACAAACAATTTCTTATTTGAAAATATGGTCTTTTAATATATCATTGCAAAAATGGAGAAAAAAGATAACCAAAAAGAAAAATAGAAAACTTACCTAAGTTCTCTTCTTACTTGGAAACTTCATACAACTTAAACGATTTAAAGAAGAAAAAGCTAGTTGATAAGAGACAAAAGGAGTTTGGTGATGGAAGACAAAGGGAAATGGGCAATGACAAATAGATGGAGAAGAAGAAAGGAAAAAGAAAAGAGGAATGACAACAGATAGGATTCCTTCTTCGAAAACAATGGGCTTTGTTCCCCAAGATTCCAACGACGATATCATAAGGAAATTACCATTTGGAATTTAGTTAGAAACGACTCTATTTTGGTAAAACAATGCTATTTTGAATGCTATTTTGATTAGCATTTTAATTCCAAAGGTAATTTCCATCAAGTTGCTATTAAAATATCTATTTTATTATTAAAATAGACATTAAATATAAAAACATATAAAATTCTAAAAAGATAACTAATAAATGTGATATAATCAAAATGCTGTAATTATATAAAAAATTAAGATTTAATTAAAATAAAATATTAGATTGAAATTTGAACTTGTTAATGTTAATTATATATGCGATTAGGATAAAATCAATTCAACTAAACTTTAAAAATTATAAGCACATTTTTAAAAAGTAGATAACTTGGTATTTTTAGTACTACATTCTCATTAATTGCTTAGTAGCATTCACTTTGTAGCTAATTATAATGTATTGGAATATATGTTGAATCTTTTAGCATGTTATATGTATTACTATATTATATATCTAATGTATTTTTTTAATTTCTTAAGCAAGCCTTCGTTTAAGAACAAGAAAATATTTTTTAACTTCAATTTTTAAAATTTTAGCAAAAACTTCAATGAAATTATCGTTGAAAATTTACAAATTTAATAATTAAAATTTGGTTGCAACATTTCCAAAGAAATATGTTACAAAAAAGTTAAGAAAAAGTTTTTCACAAAAACTTACGTGAGAAATCTATTATTTTTTTGAAAAAATAAATGAACAAATTACACAAATTTTTTTCAATAGTATTTTTTTTTGTTAGAATTCTATTATTTTTTAAGAAAAATAAAAATAACTTTGTTCATAGTAAATTTTGTAGAAATTTCCTATTTTTTAAAACATGAAATTCATTTCAAAATTTTTTCACAATATTCTCAGTGAGGATTATCCAAAATTTACCAATATCATTGTTTATGAGAATTATTTTTTAATTTTTAGAAACATAAAAAATTATTTTTTTACCAATTTTTCTCATGACATTTATGATGAGAACATTTTAGATAATTTTTTTACAATAATTCTGTGAGAATTTTTTTAAAAAATTAAATAAAGAATTTTTTTGTTAAATTTGTCTTAGAATAAATATTTTCCAATGATTCGTATTTATCCTTTGTAATTTTTTTTTGTAAGAATTCAAAAAATCCTAATTGAATTTTGATTTTTTGGGACTTTTGTGAAAAAATTGATGTTTCTCTATAATGTTTTTTTTTTTTTTTGATTTTTGAAAACAACATAGTGTTAATAATATGAAAATAACATCAATTTGTGATTTGTAGCTCTTTTAACTTGTTTATTATGATTATGAGTACAGAGTTTTTTTTTTTTAAAACAATGAAATTTATGTTATAAGCATCTCATATAACATTTTATGAAACAAAATGTTAGTTTATTTTTTTAATCTATGATTTAGTTATTTTGTTGTGATTATAGATTGTGGTACACTACCAAAAAACCCAGATTTAGCGACCGATTAATTCGTCACTAAATTGAAACAATCTGTCGTAAAAAAATTTAGTGCCAAATTAATGACAAATAGAATTAGTAGTTAAAATCGTTGTTGCGAGAAAAACTAACGACTAAATTTTGTATTTGTCACTAAGTAGCGACAAATTAGAGACCATTAGGTATCTGTCGCTACTTTAGCGACAGATGCAAATCTATCGCTAAACTAGTGATAAAAAAGATATCTGTCGTTATTTTTTAGCAACAGATTCATTTAGCAGCACACAAGAATCTATCTTCCATTGACTTAGCGCCAAATTAGAGACCATTAAGTATCTGTCGCTACTTTAGCGACAGATGCAAATCTATTGCTAAACTAGTGATAAAAAAGATATCTATCGTTATTTTTTAGCAACATATTCATTTAGTGGCACATAAGAATCTATCTTCCATTGACATAGCGACAAATTAGAGACCATTAAGTATCTGTCGCTACTTTAGCGACAGATGCAAATCTATCGCTAAACTAGTGATAAAAAAGATATCTATCGTTATTTTTTAGCAACAGATTCATTTGGCGGCACACAAAAATCTATCTTCCATTGATTTTGCATTATCCTTTGTCTTTCCTTCTATATTCATGATTGTGTTGAACACATTATCAAACACATTTTTCTCTATATGCATGACATTAAGATTGTATCGTATCAAGTTACTGCACAAATAAGGTAAATCCCAAAATATGCTTCATTTCCTCCAATCACATGTCTTGCAAATAGGATCATTTATCTAATCATATTCCACTTCTGTAACTTTTCTCAGCCCTAATTGATCTATATCATGTAGCAATTCATACCCTAATTTAATAAGATGACCTAATATTCTCACCATTTTATTTTTAATGAATGCAATTTTATTCCTCCAAAATGGATGATCTTTTGATAAAAACTTACGATTTAAACCAATACTACTTTTGTCCGTTGGAAAGGGTAAATGCATCTGAATCTTCTCTATAGTAAGGAAAAGTTAGTCTTCCTATTGTACTCTATCTAGACAACATTGAGTAGGCAGGAAAGTCACTAATGGTTCATATTAGAGCAAATTTCAAGATAAAATTTTGTTTACAAGAGATATCATACGTGAGCACCCTAACCTCCCATAATATTTACAACTCTGTTATTAAAGGCTGCAAATAAATATCTAACTTATCTTTTGGATTTGTCAGTTTAAGAATGATTATAGTTAGGAACATGTACTCTTCTTTTATGTATATCTACGAGGGTAAGTTGTATGGTGTGACATTACCGATCATGAAAAATACTGTTGGCCTGATTGACCAAACGATTGAAATCCATCAGTACTCAAACTTATTCTGAAATTTCTAATTCAGCAGCAAAAGATGGATGCGATTGATTAAAATGCATCCAAGCAAGAGAATTAGAGCAATGACGCATTACACCATCTTTAATATCATGTTCAGCATGTCATCTCATGTTTTTAGCTGTGGCTTCTTATGCATATCATCTCTGTAACCGTGGACTGAGAGGAAAATAATACATTTTCTTATATGGAATAAGTGTTTTTTGTTATTAGATTCTCGTCTTCGTCTTTTATATCACGGATGATTGCAAAACTTATAAGAACTTAGTTCATTGTCTTCTCCCTAGTATATCATGCACCCATTATTATAAAAGTGAATCTTTTCAACCGGCAACCCCATACCTTGTATGCATTTCTTTGTACTATAAAAATTTTCAGTCATGATATTACCGACAAGCATCATCTCTTTCATTAATTGGCAAATATCATCATAGCATCCTTTTGAAATATGATGTTCTAATTTTATGTTCATCATTTTAGCAACAGCAGATAATTGTGAATGATTTTAACTCACATCCCATAATTGTTGATCAGTAGCATTCAACATATCATAAAAACATTGAGCATCTGGATTAGGGGATTCTTTTATATGTTCCAGATTAAATTTTGGACCAGCGACATCCATTACCATTGTTTGGTATGTATTAACTTCATGCACCGTAGTAGATCCTTCCCCGATATTATATTCAATTACCCCTTTATTATAACTCTCATCATTTTTCTCATGACAATTCCAAAGATAATATCCCGATATGAAACTATATTTAACCAAATGATATCTAACCATATCAACAGTTTCATAACGACGATTCTGATATTTTTTATAATTATATGGACACCTTATCTTATCTTTATCCATGAATGCTGGTTGACTGCAAGCAAACTGAATGAAATATTTCATACCATTTAAAAAATCTCGATTTAAGAATCCATTTATAAGCATAAAATACATCCATTGGCGATCCAATGTACTCATTTTTCTATTTCTCAAGTCGTTCTAATTAAACTAGTTCCCAAAAACTTGCCTCCTAAAAATTTTAATAATTTAAAAACTTATTATAATATAAAATAATTATTAAACAATTTCGAGGATACATAGAACACACATGACTTATAATGCGATTTGTTTAACGTTTTATGCATACCACCCAAACTTCAAAGGTAAGTGGTCCTATACCATTCAGAAATGTACATTGATGTGAAGTACAATATAGTAACTGATTGTTTACTTCATTTTGTAAAAATTTTGGTAGTATTTCCCTATAATTTTTTCAAGTACATGACATGTATAGATATGAGTTAGTGTTTTCAATTGAAACACATGCTCATATTCATTAGTATGTACCTGAAGAACAAAGGAGATACTACACAAAATTTTTACAAAATAAAATGAACAACAATTTACACGTGCACCACACATAAATGTTACGTTTCTAAACTGTTCGATCCGGATAATTCAAGAATTATTATTAAATAATTTATTGTGATACACGTACAAATACGCGATCGACAATAAATATTCACTAATAATTCTCAAACGGTGTATCTAAAGAATATGTGTGAAGTTTACTTTGCTAATAACAGTAACATTTTATGATTATCATATAATAGATTAATTTAATTGATTAACATACAAATAAATTTTCTCAACATTAGTAATAATCATCCAAATGCAAATATGTAATTAAATAAACTAAATTTATTTGAAAAAATAAAATTAACAACTCCAAAATTTAATCAACATCTAAGTCAATTAATTTTCATAAAAATCTAATTAATTAAATTATTTATGTTATGGAATTATAATGTAATAAAACTATTATCTATGTAATCAATAACAAATTCATTAGTTTTATTAACAAATAAAATTAACAATTGTAAAATTTGATTAATATTTAACTAATTTAAATTTTATAAATTAATATAATTAAATTATTTATCTCAAATTATATTATAATTAAACTATTATCTATCTAATTTAATATAAATAAAATTTTTAATTAACCTATAAATTTAATAATTATAAAATTTAATTAATACTTAATCAATTTAAATTTCATAAAATTATAATTAAATTTTTTATCTTACATTATAAACTAATTAAATTATTTTTTAAATAATATAACATAAACTAAATTTATTAACAAATAAAATTAACAATTATAAAAGTTAATAAATATCTAACTAATTTAAATTTCATGAAAATCTAATTAAAATATTTATCTTAAATTATAACCAAATTCAAAAATTACCTAATAATATACCATAAATTAAATATATTATAACATAAAATAAGTAACAAAAAAATTTATTTAAATTCTATAATATTTCTATAATTAACAAACATAATCATAATATTCCTATACAATATTTTCTAATCATCAATATCATCATCAATAATTTCAATAATTAACTACACAACTTATTTAGTAAAAAAGAAAGACAAAAATGAGTACTTACAGTGGAAAAAATGGAAGAGAAAATGGCACACAACCAAGAAGGCCTTTTGACTATTATAGTCTCTCACTTGGACTTTTCTTACGAATTGGATTCGAACCACCACAATCAAGAAAGCCCTACTTGACCAAGCAAATAGTAGATCATGAGTTCTTAGGAACACCAAGATGCCGAGTAGGGAGACAGTGGCAAACACTCAGCACCCGTAACAACGAGATAAATGAGGGAATGATAGTGCAGCTTGCGGATGAAAAAAAAATTTTCACAATCTTAATAGATGCCGAGGCAACAATCAAAATGAGAGGGAAAAGAAACCGGGTGAAATGAAAAAATTTAAAGAACACAGAAGCAGAGACAGTAAGAGAAAAGGGGGAAAACGAAACGGCGCTAGCGCGAAAAAAATGAAAAAATTAGGGCTTCAATTTATAAGCACTTTAATGATGGAATTTAATTGCGGTCACTAGAACTGATATCTGGTGACTGAACTAAATTCCGTCGTTGAATTCACAGTGAGAAAAATCTAGCGAAGGAAACATTGCCTTCGCTTCCAAGGCTGCCCCTTAGAGGCCATGCATGGGCGCTTTCATGGCAGCCTTGGCTACCACTTTAGAAGGCCATGGCGGCCATGGCTACCAGCTTAGAAGGCCATGGCGGCCACCTTGGAGGTCATTGCTACCACCTTCGAAGGCCATGGCGGCCACTTTGGAGGTCATTGCTACCACCTTCGAAGGCCATGGCTGCCATTGTGGTCAAGCATGGATGCTTCGGTGGCGGCAATGGCTATCTTCAAAGCCATGCATGGAGGCTTTTGGGGCAGTCATGGCTACCTTCTCGGCCATGCATGGAGGTTTTCGTGGCAGCCATGGCTACCTTCGCTGTCACGGCGACCATCACTGCCACTTCGAAGGCCATGGCTGCCACATTGGAGGCCATTGCGGCCATGCATGGATGATTTGGCGGCAGCCATGGCTGCCTTCACAACCATGCGTGGAGGTTTTCGGGGCAGCCATGGCTGCCTTCTCGGCCATGCATAGAGGCTTTCACGACAGTCATGGCTACTTTCGCTGTTACGGTGGCCATTGTTGCCACCTTCGAAAGCTATGGCTGCTGCCTAGACCCGACCATGGGTCGGGTTTAGTTCGGTTTTAGTTCTGAACCGTCAGTTCAAGGTTAATAGTTAGAATGAACTGAAACTGAAACCGTTAAGTTGCGGTTCCGGTTAAGGTTCAGTTCAAAAGCGGTTCAGGTTTGGTTCAAGTTTCAGTTCATATACGGTTCAAGTTTCGGTTCGGTTTTGGTTTATATTTTAATTATAAATATAGTATTTTTATTTTAATTATAAATTTTTAATAAAATTAAAAATAAAAATAATCATACTTTTATTGAAATATATATTTTAAAATAAAAATTATTTTTAAAATTAATTTTTAAATTAAAATTTTTAATATTTTAAAAATTAATTTAATTAAAAATCGAACCAAAACCATCGATTTTGAACTGTCAATTTCGGTTCAAAATTTAAATTAACTATAACTGAACCATTTTCAAAATGATTTCAGTTATGGTTTAAAACTAGAACCGTTTATACCGGTTTTGATTAGGTTCAAAACCTTAAGGTTACGGTTCGGTTCATCGGTTTGAACCGAACCGCGGTCAGGTCTACTGCCGCCTTCGAAGGCCATGGCAGCCACCTTGGAGGCCATTGCGGCCATGCATGGTTGCCTTTGCGGCCATGCATGGATGCTTTGGCAGCAGCCATGGCTGCCTTCGCGGCCATGCATGAAGGCTGTCACAGTGGCCATGGCTGCCTTTGCTGTCACGGCAGCCATGGCTGCCACCTTCGAAGGCCATGGTAGCCACCTTCGAAGGCCATGGCTACGTTCGTGGGCTCTCGTGGCTGCCTTCATGAGTGACTGTGGCTACCTCCATGGGCACTGTGGCTGCTTCCGTGGATGCCATGGCTGCCTTCGTATGTTGGCTCCCATTTCTACCTTCGTGGGCACCCTTAGTTGCCTTCGTGGGCACCCTGGCTGCCTTCGTGGGTCGCCGTGACTGCCTTTGTGGGCATCATGGCTGCCTCATTTGCGGCCTTGGCAGCCACCTTCAAAGGCCATGGCTTCCTCCTTTGTGGCCATCGCTGTCACCTTCAAATTATGGCAGCAAGCTCACGGCCATGCATGGCGGTTCAGGTTCGGTTCAAATTTCAGTTCATATACAATTCAAGTTTCGGTTCAGTTTTAGTTTATATTTTAATTATAAATATAGTTTTTTTATTTTAATTATAAATGTTTAATAAAATTTTAAAAAATAATCATACTTTTATTGAAATATATATTTTAAAATTAAAATTATTTTTAAAATTAATTTTTAAATTAAAATTTTTAATATTTTAAAAATTAATTTAATTAGAAACCGAACCGAAACCATTGATTTTGAACCGTCGGTTTCGGTTCAAAATTTAAATGAACTGTAACCGAACCATTTTCAAAATGATTTCGGTTATGGTTTAAAACTAGAACCGTTTATATCGGTTTTGATTCGGTTCAAAACCTTAAGGTTACGGTTCGGTTCATCGGTTTGAACCGAACCGCGGTCAGGTCTATTGCCGCCTTCGAAGGCCATTGCGGCCATGCATGGCTGCCGTTGCGGCCATGCATGGCTGCCGTTGCGGCCATGCATGAATGCTTTAGCGACGGCCATGGCTGCCTTCGCGGCCATGCATGAAGGCTGTCACGGCAGCCATGGCTGCCACCTTCGAAGGCCATGGCAACCACCTTTAGAGGCCATGGCTACCTTCGTGGGCTCCCGTGGCTACCTTCATGAGCGGTTGTGGCTACCTCCATGGGCACTGTGGCTGCCTTCGTGGGTGCCATGGCTGCCTTCGTATGTTGGCTCCCATTTCTACCTTCGTGGGCACCCGTGGCTGCCTTCGTGGGCACCCTGACTGCCTCGTGGGCACCTTGGCTGCCTTCGTGGGTCGCCGTGACTGCCTTTGTAGGCATCATGGCTACCTTCGTAGTGATACTTAATCATGAGTTATTATATTATTGTTTTAAGTAATTATAATGTTTGCTGGGTTGTTATATTATTTTCATGAATTTTCATATTATTTTTTGTGGTTATTGTTAAGAGTAGCTTAAGACCAATTAAGACCTAAGAAAAATAATTAATTGAATTTTTTAACTATTTTTTTGTAAAAATATATCATTTTTTTTTAAATTTAGTTTTTTACTTTTTAATATAAAATTTGAATTTGATAATAAATTTTTTAATTAATAAAATAAATAATCTATTTAATCTTTTTTTGTGACAAAGTTGAATGTAAGTTTTTATTAATTTTAATTTTTAAAATTTTTTGCACAATAATAAGTTTATGGGTATTGTTAACGAGTTTTTATAAATAATTCATGCATTTAGAAAATAGTTTATCTTATATATATATATGTATATATATATATATAACATTTAGTTATTTGAATTGATGTTTTTATCGTTGCTTGTAAAATTTCATTCAAAATTTTTAATTCATAAGATCTAAACCACTGATATCTGATAATTTATTTTGTTTTAAATTTTTATAAGATCATAACAACATTTTTTAAAAATCATCATCACCAAATGATCTTCTTTTTAGGTTGTCATAAAAAAAGAAGAAGATATTTTCATGTATTTCAAATTATCTAAATCTACTTTAAATTAAAGAAATTGTTTGATGAATTATATATGTAAAATAATAATTTCATATGAATGTTTAATTGATAATATTATTTTATTATTTACATTTTTATCAACATGTATTTTTTAATATTTTATATGTTTTGTATGAAATATAGGTTTCTATCCAATTTCAAGTGTTATTTTATTAGCTAAAATCATAGTTGAATTAAAACTATCTTTTTTTATAGTTTTCAAAGAAATTAAAAACGAAGTGTAAAAATTAAAGATACGAATAATGTCATTGTCATATTTTGTGCGATTAATAATATTTAGAAAACTAAAAACAAAATAAAATACACCATTTGTTTACCTTATTATAATAAATAAATCGTATTAAAAAAACTTAAGTGAAAAGTGGATCTCATTTGAAAACAATCAAATAATATTTATTAGTTTTTAAAAATTATTAAAATATCTTTAATAGAAATCAAAGTCTCAAATAAGAGGGATCTTGGGACCTTGCTTGCTTACTTTTTGAGCTGTTTTTAATTATTGTGCTATTTAGGTGAGTTTTAATTCACATGACATGAAGTTATTGTACTTTTTTATGGTTACTATACTAATTCTATGGGTCAACGTAACATATGTGCAAGTTTTTTTGACTAAATCTATGGTTTTATGCAACACATGTTTGTTGCAATATATATATATATATATATATATATATATATATATATATGTCAAGTTAGTTTATACTTCAACTATTAGTTTTTTTTGTTGATGACCTCATTGAGATAAATGCTTTTCAAGAGCTTAAAATGTTAGTAGATTAATCATGTTTCAAATGATTTTATTTGTTTGCTTGAAAATGGTTGAGTACACATTAGCAAATAAATCATTTGATTTTACTAATGATGGCATGATAATGATATGATGTGTAATGACATTATAAGCTTTTTTTTTTTGTCAATATTGTACATTATATATTATTTGAATATTTATGCATACTGTGAATGAATGGTCTTATGTTATTTTGCATTACACATTACTAAATAGCTAATGACAATATTACGATAACACATGGATACAGAATAACAAATCATGAACAACATCTGATATTCTGTGAAGTTGATAGCATCATATTACATTAACTCATGGTAATATATAGCAACCCATAATAACTCAAAAGAAAATGATGACTATCTTATGGAGTTTGAATAAAAACTCATATTATCAATATAAAAATTCAGAATAATAGTACATTAATATAAAAAGTTGTATTAACACATGAAAGAACACAAATATATAGAGAAATCGTCCATAATGTTTGTATAAAGACAACTCATTAATGAAAAATACTTTTGATTATAATGCAATCCAATAGTAAGAACCTACAATTATTTTACTTTTTTTTTCTTTTTGTGGGTGACCATCATGAATCCAAAGAATGAATTTTGTTTTTTCACGAAAAAAAGAAAAATAATTATTCTATTTTGCTTTTTGGAATGAATTTTGTTTTTTCACGAAAAAAAGAAAAATAATTATTCTATTTTGCTTTTTGAGTTTTTAATATTGTGAGAGTAGTTTGGTCATAAGATATAAAATGTTAAAAAAATTTTAATTTATCTCTGTGATTGTTCCAAGAGAAAAGAAGAAGAAGAAGAAGATCATCTTTTGGTGATAGGCGAGATTATTTTCCTATCACATTCTCCACTTTCTCAGGGAAATACTCTCTTTTCTCTCTCGAAATTAAAAAAAAAGCCAATAAAACCAATCCTCTAAATATATTTGTCGTATTGATTTTTATGATAATATATACTTTATTTGATAAATTAAAATGAAATTACGCAAAACATGTCAAAATTTCTTCAATATAGTACTTAAATATAGCAAATTTTAAGAATTATGAAAAGCTATAACAAAATAAATAATTGATAAAATGAAAATATAACCTTTCTTTGATTTTTTTAATTTGGACCAAAACAACTAAAATAAAAAATAAAATAGAAAAAATTTAAAATAAAATTTAATTAAGTCCCATCATAATTAAATAAAACAAGACCCTCGCTTACTAAAAATCCATCAACATTTTTAAAACATAAAAAAAATTAAATAAACAAAGCAGAAGAGGAAATTTTTTGTTAAAGTTGTAGATTGGGCTACAATGATTAGCTTAGATCCAGCATCGATGAGTTGTGGGCCCGTTTGTTAAGTCAGCCATGGTCTAGCCCAATGAATATTTAAAATTTCTTAGTCTGTGGGCTGCCGGTCTCCCTGTTTTGCCTTGTGCCTCAAAAAATGTAATACCTGACCCCTGCTGGCGGGTTCGGGCCGGTCTAATCTATAAACGAGGGTTTTGAATCCGGTCTGCGAGCCTGTCTTTTCGATCTTTCTTTCTCCCCTTCAAAGGTCCAACAGCAAGGAGGAAACAAGACTACAGGGACTCTGGCGTTTCTCTAACTGTCGACGACATCCCCTTTGCTCTTTCTCGTAAACAGGTTACTGTTTCTTTTCACGCTTCCTCACTCTTTGTTTCCCTGGAAAATCACCTTCTCGTAGTGTGCTTCCAGTTAACCAGTAAATCTTTTCACTTTGCTCTGTTAATTTATGTTGCGTCTGAAAGACTTCGCGAAATAGTTCGCCAAAATTAGGGGTATTTCTTTTTATTTTTGACGTATTTTGGGATAATGCAGCTGCTATATCGAGCCCTCTATATATTCTTTTTGTTTGGTGAAAAATAAAATTATTGTTCCTGGCACCTTTGAAGTTGAGGCATTTGAGACTAGGGTTTTGCTTTGCCCTTTCTTTCTTTTCTTGATGGAAAATAATGATTCTATATTTGCATTATAATGAAACCAATAACAGACTAATATTTACTAATTTAATTTGAGGTAGTATTTGCTAATTTAATTTGAAGTTTGGAATTAGTGGTATTTGCTTCTTTATTGCTGAGATATAAATGGACAGGAGACAAAAGATAGGGCTGAAATGTAAAGTGTGGTTAGTAACACAGTAAAAGCAGTGAAGAAATTCTTATTTGAGTGAATACATTCTTCAGATAGTAAACTACCTAATACCATGCTGAAACATGCCGATTTTTACCCCTTGGATTATGAAAACTTCTCAGAATTATTTTTTACAAATAAAAAACTTATAAATATCCCCGTTTCTTCCTGTTGCTTCTATATTTTTGTTTTTTAATTAAATTAATGCTTACCTTTGGAGTGAGATAATTTTGCTTGGAGAATCATGTTTTGAAGAGAAGAACTGGAAGGAGAGGCTCTGAATTGGTTCCTTGGTACTCCTCCACACACCTGAACTAAGAGTATGTTAGCATAAGGAATTTTAAGAGGTGACTTCATTATTTTAAGGAATTTTGATATTCTTGTGTGAGATAAGAAAATGTTAACAGGATCTTAATGGGTATTTAAACTGGGAATTTGGGTTGCCCAAATTCTCCCATAAATCCTGACTTAAAGGATGGAATAAGATCTCCTTTATCCTATTATATAAAACTATAAATTAAAACAAAACAACATTTCCCATCTTAACCCTTTCTCATTTTCTTCTAAGTTCTCTCAGATGCATATCAAACACCGTCTTTTATGTATAGAAGTGATTTTTCATTCCTCAATCCGTGATTATTGTATTATTCTAAGACAGTTCTTTTTTCTATAATTTTTTTGCTGAACTTTTGATTCAAACCGACCTTATATCTTGGGTCCTGATGAGAAACTAATTGGTACCTTTTTTTTTAACTTGTATTACTTGTTTGAGTCGGGCCAGCTGTTAGATGCAATAATTTCACTTTTGTCAATAGCCAACCTTCTTTTAAACTAAACTGAAGAAATATTTATGATTGTCAAAGTCTGTAAGAAATCAAAATTCTTATTTTTAAAATATTTGCCCAAGAGATGAATGTTTAGTTTTCTGTTAAGATGCCTCATCTGGAAAGTTTTTCTAACCAGTAAACTTCAAAGATATTACAGTTCAAATTCCCAGCATTTTAAAGGTCGCTGAATTTTGAAATTTTCTATCCTACTGTAGCCTGAAATTTTCAGTTGCAAAATTCAACATTTGGAATCTCATTGATTGCTTCTAAACTTATGCAGGCAAGGTAATGGCATCACCAGCATGGTTACCGCAGGAAGTGCAGCAACCAGCATCTCAAGCCCTCACATCTTGTAGCCCAGCTTCAACTTTGACTTCTGCTCCTCCTGGTCCAGATGCCATCACAGTTACATCTGGTTCAAGGGTTGATTCAAGTCAGGAAGCTGCCCAAGCAAAATATGTCAATGCATCTGGTTATGTGGTTCCAGCTCCTTCATTTTCTTACTGTGTTCCCCCAAACCCCCAAAGTACTTCGGGGTCTCTGCAGTCAACATCATCTTCTGTCAGTAATTATATTGATTTTATTCTCTGTGCAAATATGATTCATTTATCCCTAAATCTTATTTAAGTGTAGTATTTTTCTTGTACAGGGTACCAGCAACTTAAATCCAGCGTTGCCACCAGTAACTGTTCAATCCCCAGCTCCTGGCATGGCCTCATCTTCTGCTCCCTCATTTTCATACAACATTTCACAATCAGGTGTTGGTTTCCCTGGTATCCAGCAGTTTCAATCTAGCACGGTAATTGTCAACTCTTGAGTAAGCTTGAGGTTTGTCAGGTGATGGCATTTTGATAATGCACTCATTAATTAAATGCAGGATTATATGATCTTAAATAACGGTTAGTTTACCTTTAGCTTTAGGTGTTGCCAGCTTTCAGGTGGTATTGCATGCTTGTGTGCATTTGTGCTGGCTTGAGTTTGATTAATTTCTATGGTATTGTCCAAAGATCCTACTAAACCATTGTTCAACAATGAGCCTGTAGCCAAACAGTATAAGTATAACATCCACAATATTGGTCTCATCTTGTTTGAAGCATTATGATTGTTTAATTGACGGACATCTGTTTCTGTATCTTATTTCTGTTCTTTACTTTTTGTCTTTTTAACTTTTCTCTGATCTATAACTTGGTTTCTACATTTTGCATTCTGCATTTCATGGAGTTATTTCATTTCTTGGTTCTGATTTGAACATAATCTTGTTGATTATGAGAAAGGTCCATGTAACCATATGTTATAAAGGAATTTTTTAGTTGTTGGAATTGTGTTTTGACTGAAACTTTGAAAGGGCTTCACTGTTAAGAGATTAAAATGTGAGAAGTACATTTAAGTGAAGTAGTTTTTAGGTGCCTTTTGTAGAAAGGAAACTAAAGATAGATGATGACTTAATAAATATGTAGTGTCAAATGAATCCTGTTTACACTTCATTAAGAAATCAATAGACAATTTTTGAATAAAAGTTTTTAAATAAATGTTGCTGCCAAATGCTAACTTAACTATCCAATTATTACCTTTGAATAAATGTTTCAAATCATATCACCTATTTGAATGTCAAAAAGAGCTGTACGAAGCAGGGTCTTAACATCTTGCTTATAATATGAAATTAAGTTGGAATCACTTGTTACTGAACTTGCCTCCATGGCTTGTAAACAAAGCTGCCTTCAAGAGGTTCTTCAAGCTGTTGGCTTGATTTCCTTGTGCTGCAATCTAACTTGGAATGTGGCTGTGCTGTAATAAGCTTTTGAACTTTTGCTTTTTCCTTAACCCAGTTTCTCCTATACTCTGTTTTCAGGATTTTCAGTTATTTCTTGTGAAATGTGTTAGTTTGTCAGTTAGGCACTTTGATAGATTATGTCTATGAAGTGAAATCTCCTTAGCCTTGGTTTATTAACTGTATGTGGTAATTACTAATTTCATTTTATTATATCCTTAAACTTAACTTATTGTGATAATCTGTCATGTTCCAGGCTGTTGCTTCAGGTCACATTCAAGGGGGAAAGTCTACCCCATCATCGACATCGATTGCAGAACCCTTGCAGCCTCTAGTTCCTGGGCAGTCCACACATTTGAATTCCTCTATACCTCCAAGTTCCTTTGCGCCTGGAACGGGTGCTCCACTCATGCCACTTTCTGTACCCATGTCAAATGCTTCAATATATCCTTTTAGTGGGAACTCCGAATTGGCACAGACTGATCAATCCTCTAAATCTGTATGTAATCATCTTGATTTGTCTCGTGTTGAACAAAAAGATATTTGGTGCTAATGCAGGTTAATTGTAGCTAGCATGAGCTTTACGATGGCAGCTCAAGGTCTCCTAGGTTGATTAATATTAATGTCTGTTTTAATGCTAATCGCAAGGTTTTAGATTTAAGTCAATGTTTTGGATGTCGATACATTATTTGCTTTGTCTAATAAAGTAAGATAACATTGTAAAATTTCATGAGGTAAGTAAAAGTTTGAACCTGTATGGTTCGATATGGGTGAAAAAATAATTCTGACTTGATTTGATCAGCGTCTGCTTGCCCAGGTGCTACGATTGAATCAAGAAATCCAAAAAAAAAAAATAAAAAAATACAGATGCGACTTACTCTTTTGCTGGCTATGTTATGTTTATCATATTTAGGGAGGAGGAACTGTCAAAGTTCAATTTAGGATTAACATCATACTTCATAAGAGATTAAAGTTTTTTTTTTTTTTTTTGTTTCTGTTGTTTTTCTCCAACTGTAAGAGTTTTTTTGGAAATATTCATTCAGCTTCTAGGAATCATAAATGGAATTCATGATGTGGTTTGGTGCAAGTTGTTTGGATAAGGCTTCATTTCATTGCTTCAAATATAGTGAACAGGATAATGTGGAACTCTGTGATGACTGGACTGTACCTTGATTTAGAATTTGTATTTTGCTACAGGAGAGCCATATTGTTAATTAAAAACTTTCCAAATGCACTTTCCTGTTGCGTTTTCTACATTTTATTTACAATTATATATTTTGTGGTGCAACTGGTACCTAATTAGCAGTCTTATGGTCAGAGATAGTGATCAGTGTCAAAAGATGAAAACCTTCTTTATTACTGGTTGACCATTGTCTACCTGAAGATATTATGTGCATAAACGAGCTTGCTTGGTACAATTCCTGTCTGGACTTGGGGGGATAGGGGAGATCTTCTATAGTATGGCCTAGTTGCCGGACCCAGAAGATAGGGATAGAAATTGATCTTTGACTTGAGTTTAATTGTGTTTTAACATACTTTCTGTGTGTGTGTATGTCCATGTGAAACTTATGTGTATGTGGTCACCAATCATGTGAAATAATTCTATTTTCGAAGGTGGTGAACCTTATGAAGTGCAGAATCTTTTGAAATGCAAACATTTCACACATACTTTTTTAACCATTATCACTTGCATGCAGTTTTCCCTTCTTGCTCTATTCTCTCTTTCTCTCTTCTCTCTCTTTGTGTCACTTTTGCTCTCACTGGCCGAAAAGTTTTTGCTTAAGAGCTAGTGGCTATAGTCTTATAGCAAAGGTGTAGAATGTAATGTTAACTATTAGCTTCAAGTTCTCAAAACTGAAGGTTGACTGCTAATCGGTTCTTCAATTATTGCTGAATGCCACTTTCTTAAGATTCTATGTTATCAAGGCATCTACTATTTGCCTAAGTTGCTGTGAAGGACTTGCTGCATGAAAATGTATGGTGTACTCTTGGCTTCTTTCTTAAAAGCAGATATACTGGATATGGAATAAAAATGAATTTGAATCCAAGAAATCAATGAAATTATTGCAAGTGTTCTTTGTTGTTAATATTCTAAGATCTGATCTTTTTAATCTCGTCACTGATTGCAGGATATTTCACTCAATGTTGCACAAGGTGGTGCTGCATCATCTGCTGTGACTATCTCACAATCTGTTCCATCGTCTTTTCCTACTTCAAATTCAAAAGCAAGCATGTCTGCAAATGCTGGCCTTGGCCTGACAACTGCATGGGTGTTATCTACCCCATCTTTGTCTAGGCCTCCTGGATTGTCGGGAACTTCTGGAACACCTGGCCCTCCTGGATTGGTGCCTGCATTTTCAGTCGCTGATTCATCCACTTCTGTCCTGAAACCTGTTGCGCTAGGATCTTCTGCTATGGCAAATCCGGTTATTCAGCAACAAATGTACCCTACCTATGCTTCCTTGCCTGCTATGGCTGCTTCTCCTCAAGGAATCTGGTTGCAGCCCCCTCAGATGAGTGGCATGCCTAGGCCCCCTTTTCTGCCCCATCCTGCTGTTTATTCTGGACCGTATCCTTTGCAGGCGCGAGCTCTGCCTCTTACTTCTGTTCCATTGTCTGATTCTCAAGCTGTTGGTGTTACTCCTGTGGGAAGTGCGGGCACAATGCCTCTGCCTTGTGCTGCTCCAGATCATCAGTTGGCAGGCACTCCGGGAGTGCAGACACTTCAAGGAATTGGTATGCTCAGGGTTCCATGCTAGATTACTGATGAACTAGCAATGTAAGAGCTGTTTAACCTCAATTAATGTTATGTGGAGTTAATATTTTCTTCACAATATTCATGGTAATTTGCAGATAATAGGAAACCTGCTCAAGCTGTTGGTGAGGGTGGTTCTGCTGTTGGAGACCTGTTAGATGCGTGGACTGCCCACAAGACTGAAACAGGAATTGTCTACTACTATAATGCCTTTACAGGACAATCAACTTATGAAAAACCATCTGGTTTTAAGGGGGAGGTTTGTACAGTTATGTTAATGTTCTTCAGTTATCGATTCTATGACTGCATGAGCACCGGGGTTCCAAATTCTATGCATTTTAACAGAAATCTGTTACTAGATGGTCAACAACCTTTTGAATACCGGGGGACGATCCTTTGTTAGCCTACTATAATATGTGTCGTCTTTTGGCATTTTCTAAGCAAACATTCTTGCTTTGTTGCTTGTTTTGGACAGTTTATCATTCCCAATTAAAGGACTTCCTCTTAGTAACGTGGAAACACAACTGACTCTCACTGGGTGCTGACTGGTGAGGGACAAGGGTTCGGATTATTTTCAAAAAACAAACACCGATGTTGTTCCTAGGCATTGTCTTGTGGGTTAAGGTTGCTTCCTTGAGTGACTATGTTGGGGTGGGTACACCTAATGACTAGTCTTGGATGGATTCTCCATATAAAAAAGAAAAAAAACACCACGAAAACCCAACCCTGAATTTTATATAAGACAAGTCTTTTTTCCTTGTTAAGCATAAAGAAATTCATTCTATTAACAATTTAGACTAGATTAAGTTATGAAGTGTGCCTGAATTGCAGAAGTCATAGCCCCACCAATGAGACTAATCAGGTTGTAGTTTGGTGTGAGTTATATTGAGAAGTATCTCATTGACACTCAATTTAAGTTTTTAGTTTGTTTCCTGTCTTTATAGCTTAGTGGACTCTTGCCAACTAGAATTTCTTCCTTCTGTTTTAGCTATCATATATGGCTTTATGTTCAATCTTTTAGTCCACGTGGTAAATCTGTTATTAATTTGAATCTGTATCTTGTTTTCACAACGGCAGCCTCACAAAGTCCCACTGCAGCCAACACCAGTTTCAATGTAAGTTCTTTAATTTATCTTTAGATTTCTTTTAGGTAGCTTTAAACTTGTATTCTTGGAGATGCAACATGTTGGTGAAAGTTGATTATTTTCTTCTCTGCTTGTGGCATCTGCTTGCTGTGCTCTCAGTGTTATCTTAGCACTAGGACATTATCAGTTCCCGCATTCTTATTGTGGATTTTTGCATTTTATGTGCTAGAGAAGGTTCTATGGTTATTAGTTGCTATAAATTCTCACCAGGTTACTAGTAGTTAGCAATAATAGTTTTCCTGTTCCCTTTCTTTTCTGTGGGCATATTTGCTTTAATTTTTTTTATAATAATTTTGTTTTGAATTTCCTGAAAACATGTTTTGCTTTTTGGTGTTTAGGGAATATTTGTCCGGGACAGATTGGGCATTGGTTACAACAAATGATGGCAAAAAGTATTATTACAACAGTAAAACTAAGGTAGGATGTTGAACTTTGTTAGATATCTACTCTATTTTACTTCAATAGACTTCTTTTGGGCACTTGTTTCAGGAAAAGGTCCAGTTGTGCTGCAGCTGCTAGTGATTCATGTGATATATCAAGTTGATTGTTTTTCTTTTATGTTTCCCATTTTAAGTTAATCATGTTTCACAGTTTAACAATAGATAAACTTGGAAAGGCTCGTGGGCACTACCTTGTGCTGTAAAGGGTAGTACATAATTGTTGTATGTCTGAGGTTTGAGAGTTACTGAATAGAGGGAAAAATGTAATATGACATTATTGTTAAAGCTGTTGTGTATAGCCTTTTTATGCTTGCCTTTTGTTTTATCAACCAGATAAGCAGCTGGCAGATCCCTAGTGAGGTAACAGATTTGAGAAAGAAGCAGGATATTGAAATAGCAAGAGAGCATTTGATGTCTGTGACAAATACTGATACAGGGACGGAAAAAGGATCTGCACTAACAAGTTTGAGTGCTCCCGCTATTAATACTGGTGGTCGTGATGCCACAGTTGTTAGAACCTCGGGTACTGGATCATCATCAGCATTGGATTTGATAAAAAAGAAATTGCAGGATGCTGGAGCTCCAGCAACTTCCTCACCTGCTCCAGTTTCATCAGGATTGACAGTATCAGAAACAAATGGGTCAAGAGCAATTGAGGTTACAGCGAAAGGTGTTCAAAGTGAGAATGGAAAAGATAAGGTAAAAGATGCTACTGGAGATGCTAACATGTCTGACTCTTCTTCAGACTCCGAAGATGCAGATAGTGGACCAACAAAAGAAGAGTGTATCATTCAATTTAAGGTATTTTGCTGTTATCCATTTGAAATTCTTGAATTAGGACAATTGTTTTTGTTTGAGTTGAGCATGCTATTTGGAATTATAGCATCTATGTCACTTGGATTACTTTGATTATGATTTGTAATTGTCCTTTTCTTTTTCTCATTGCTAACCCTGTCTGAAGATGGTTTGCGTAGATTTTGATGATTTTAGAGATTTATGGTGGAAAAGGAAAGTAGTGGTGGAAGAGGAATATAAGGTGAGGGAAAGTGATTGGGCAACAATTTTGGGCACAGAAACTAATTATATTGGAGTTTGGAAGGCTATTAGCAAAGGTTGAGAGGAGTTTGAATCATTAATGAGGTTTATACCTGATAGAGGTGACTTCATTAAATCTTTTATGAACTCTTTTTTCTAAGAGGATTGTAAATTCCCAACAGAGTAAGGGTGAGGAGTGTTATCATGGAAACTTATTTGGAAGGTCGGTGCACTGTCAAAAATGGCTTTCTTTGCATGGGAAACAGCTTGGGATAAATCTTTAACACTTGACAACATACAGAAAAAGGAATATTACCAGCTAACAGGCTCCGCTTCTTATATAAAGATCAAGTGGAGATACTAAATCACATGTTGATTTGTGCAGCTAGTCTAGACAAATTTGGGTTGGCGTATTGGTCAAGACTGGGTGGTTTCAAGTAGTTAATGAAAACAGAGCTTAGGCAGGCTACATGCTCCTTGTCACAAAGAAATCTTACAACGTTGATTCCTTGCTCATCTTTTGGTTACTGATGCAACATACACCGACCTTTTTTATTTTAAATCTATTTGATTAGTTTTCTATTTCTAATTCATTTCTAATTTAGTTTTTTTCCCTAGTTTATTTGTTTTGCTTTCATAGTCTTCCTAAAAGTCCTATTCTTATTTTAAGTCAATTTCTTATTCCTAGTTTGTTTGCTTTGTTTTCTTATTCTTAAGTTTTTTATTTCTAGTTTATTTCCTTGATTATTGCATTACAAATACTATTTAAAGACTTATTGTATTAGTTAAAGGTAGTTCAATATATATTATCCAAATTATTTTCCAAGATTTAGATCTTATTGTCATATTTGAGTTTATTCTTGAGCATTATTTGCTTTCTTCTTGAAATAAGCCTTCCACTACACTGAATTAGTATCAAAGCACATATTTTTAACCTAATTTGATGATAACGGGGATTCTCGTTGGAAACAAATTATCGATGAGAAATGGTGATTCGGAGAAACGAGCATTGAGTCGATGGGATTGACGAACCCTTTGGCAAGCTCATGCAGATGGTGACTACTAACATGATGATGACAGAAAGAATGGCAGCCAATAAGGCCCAGATTGCATAGATTTGGTTGCAAGGAATACTAACGCTGCAAATCAATGTGATTTGCAACTTAGAACTTAACCACCTATTGATCAAACTTGGGAGATTGGGGAGAAAATATGATGTGCATCGTTGAACAACTTTTGCTTGTCCCAAAGAAATTAGACAACTCTTTAACGACATGAGATTTCTTGGTCTCGATTCACTGATCATATTAAGGTATGTAGTGTCGATTATTGACAATGGTAGTTGGAGGATGTCGTTTTCAAAACTATGGTGAAAAGGCATCCTTCTCCATAGAAGATTGCATAAATTAAGAAAGGATTGAAAGCTTGAAGTGCTAGAAGTTTGAAAAACTCCTATCAATTGAGAAGTATTATAAAGAGTAGATTGTATGCGACGTTGTGGATATGGACACTAATCATATCTTATTGGGAATATCATTAGTATAATGTTGATGCCACCCAAATGTAGGTCTTCGATCAACCACTGGTCTTGCCCAATTTGCATTTGTATATTGTTAATTTAACTATTTTCTTGAATAAGATACCCTGTTCTTGCAGTCTTTTAAATACTTTAGAATTCGAAAAACCGCATCAAGATGTTCTTCCGTTGTATCATGTATAAATTGACTTACCACACATACTGAGAAAGAGATATCGACTCTTTTGTGTGATAGATAGGTCAACTTTTCCATTAGCTTTTGATAGCTTTTATGACCAACTTTCTTCCTTCCTTCCATAATTTTGATTTTATGGTTAAAAGAAATTGGAACATTCATTGTTTTACTTCTTGACATACCAACTTCCTTAAGTAAATCAAAGGTATATATTCCTGGCGACAAATATCCCTTTCTTTGATCTAGCAACCTCCATACCAAGGAAATACTTTAATTTTTCGAAGTCCTTAACTTCAAATTCAACAACCAAATATTCTCTTTAATTTTTGAATTTCAGCAACATCACTTTCATTAATAACTATGTCATCAACATATACTATTAGAATCGTGACTTCTCTTCCATTTAAGTGTTGATGAAACATGGTATGATCAACTTGTTCTTGTGAGAAACCTGCCTTCTAAATAGTTTTAGAGAAACATTAAATTAGTTGTGATGACTCTTTTAACTCGTAGAGAGATTTTTTTAGCTCGCAAACTTTGCCTTTTTCTTCATCTTCTTGAAAACCCAATGCTATGTCATGAATAGCTCCTCTTCTATTTCTTATTTGGGAAAGCATTTTTCACATCCATTTTATGTAAGGTCCAATCTTTTATTGCTGCCAAGAATAGAAGTACTTTGACAGTATTCATCGTAGCAACTAATGCAAATGTTTATTGGTAATCAACACCATACCTTTGTGTATACCTTTTCGCAATCAGCTTTTTTTTTCTAGTACTCTCGTCTCCTCCAAAACTATTCCTCTCTAATTTGAATTTTTCGTGGCCTCTCCAATATCTTTTGGTATAGTGATAGCTTCTAGATTCATTAGAAATACCCTATAAGATAGAGCAATACATGATAGGACGTAAATCCTTGTATGGGATGTCGAGTACAGGACCATGCACCTTTTCTTAGGACTGTAGGTAATTCTCCTGGACTAGACCAAAAAATGTGCACTGAATTTGCATGATTCTTAAATAAGGATACATTATAACTTATGTACATTTTCTTGGAGATAGGGTTATAGCATTTGTCACCCTTTTGAGTTAGAGAATAACCTAGAAAGATGGTTTTTATGACTCGAGGGTCGAGTTTGCTGTGGATGTGGGAATGGACATGGACGAAGGCAATACATCCAAAGCCACGGAGGGCAACATAAGTGAGATTGGGAAAGATTGTTTGAAAACTTCAATTGGTGTTTTGGACTTAAGAACTCGATAAGGCATATGGTTAATTAGGACGGCTTCACCCAAAAATTGTTTTGGTACGTGATTGGTGAACTTTAGAGTGTGGGCTGCTTCCGAAAGGTGATGGTCCTTTGTTTTAGCTATATTGTTTTGTTAGAGAGGATTGATGAATGATACCATGGTCGTTTATATATGAACTTAAGATTTTTTTTAAGGATTTGGTTCCATTATTTGACTGAATCATTTTAACTTTTTTGTATGAAATTGATTTTGGATCGTAAGATGAGCTTTTTAAAATTTTCTTTCACAACATTCACCCAACAGAGACGTGAATGGTCATCAATGAACATAATAAACTAATGAAAATTAGAGAGATTTCAAACACGGGACGAACCACAGTATGAATTAAAGTAAATGAATAAGATTGTTTATAAGGTTTAGGATGAAAAACTGCACATTCGTGTTTAGCCAACCCACAAAACTCACATTGAAATTGGACTAGTTTTTGACTCTTAAAAAGATAAGGAAATGACTTTTGTAAGTACTAAAAACTAGGATAACCTAGCTGCCTACACCATAACTTTATTTCTTCCGACACAAAAGAGACTTTATTTACCACTTAAGCTTGTTCCTTGTGGATAGCAACATTGTCGAAATGATAAAGCCTATCAATTTCTTTAGCATTGCCAATGGTCCACCCTGAATCCAAATCTTGAAATTCACAATGTAAGGGAAAGAATTTAGCAATGCAGTTATTGGCTTTTGTGAATTTGCTTTTTGAAAAAAGATAACATGAGAGATTAGGGACATGTAGAAAAAGATGAGAGAGATAAAGTTGGAGAGAGAAATGTACTTCCTTTTCCAGCAGTAAGAGACAAAGGGCCATCAACAATTCGGACTTTATGGTGCCTTGAGGAAGGAGAGTAACGAGAAAATAACATTCATTAATCGATTGTATGGTCAGATGCATTGGAACCTATGATCCATGGAATGGGAGAAGGTAGGAGAATACTCGGTTGGGCTATAGTGCAAATTGAATTCGTAGTCGTTAAGGGCGGTCTGTTGAGGTTGATTAATAAGTTGTTATAACCAGTCAACTTTCTGCTTAGTTGATAAAGACAAGGATAAGGAGGGTTCAACTGTTTGTCGTATTTGAATGGGAGAAACTAGTAGAATGATTGGTTGAAGGTTAGAGGGACGATCATGAAGAACCTAGCATGTTTCCTTTGCATGTCAAGGTTTATTGCAATGCTTGTACCATAGATTTCTCTTTTGATTGTGTTTGCGTGTGGTGGATCGATTGTAAGAGTCACAATCAAGTGCTTTCTCCATTGGTTCAGTAAGCCTGCAGATTTCTCCATAATTAGGGCAAGGCGAGGTGCACTCATGGCACTCTTTTGGCATTCTTTGTGTCTAATATATGCAAATATGGTAGATGGTAAGGGCATATTTTCAAGAATCCATTTGTGTGCCGCATCAAACTCGAGATTGAAGCCTCCAAGGAACTCATATACCCACGATCTTTTTTAAAGAGTTATTGGTAGAGAACACTGTCACTTGTGCTTACCTATTTAATCACACAGAGATGGTCAAGTTTTTGTCACGAGGTCTTGAGTAAATTGAAGTATCGTGCTACATCACGATCTCCTTGACAAATATCCTTTAATTGAGTCTTTACAACAAATGCTTGAGCTTGGTTGTCGCGGTTGGAATATATCATAACAATAGCATCCCAGATTACTTTTGCAGTGGTGAGGAAGAGACAAACTTGATCAATATCAGGCTCCGTTGGGTTAAGAAGCCATATCATAATCATGACGTCTATTTTCCCTGTAAAAAGGGTAGATTGGTCTTCTCTTTGTGTCTGGTCTTTTGATAGTATCAAATATTCGAAATTTTCATAACCAATAATAAACATATTGACAAATTAAGATCATTGAAGGTAATTCAACTTGTTAAGTTTGAGGGTGGTATTCTATAAAGAAGGGTTGTTTAATGGAGAGGCAGAGCGGTGGATATTTGTGGTTGTGGTAGGAACAATGCTTGGAGAAGAGGTTTGATTAGTGTCAATAATAAACATGGTTGAGGGATTTGGATTGTAATCAAAAAATAAAGGTCCACTGCTCTGAAAGTGCATTTATTTCTTTGATACCATAAATATAGATAGATTAAGAATTAATTATCTGATTTTATTCCCTTATTTAAAAAAATTTAGCCTCCAAAATTTATATATATGCATGTATGTGTATGCAATAGTAACCAACAACTGAGTCCTAAATAATAAGGTCTATTGAGATATTTACGGTTAGGAAATATTCAAATTTAAAATACAATATTTATCTCTAACTCCCTAACTGGTAAGCTTTATCTAATGCTTAAGGTTAATACATCTGTCTCTAACTATCTACTTGATCAATCTTATTTGATGCCTAAGAATAATACAATATCTATCTCCAACTTCTTAATTAATCAACCTTAAGTGATGCCTAAGAATTTTGAATTTTTCAAAAAATTAAATCGTACATGTATTTACAGTCTTACACAGTTTCTTTAGAAAATATACCATTCCTGTAATCCAAAAATTCAAGATTAGATTATAGGTCGGAAATTGATCAGGATTGTTAGTGAGCATGTGAAGACAGGGTCCTGTGTGACTACACCGGTTAGGCTATATAGAACATACTATTTATTGCATTTTGTGAAGTTTATAAATTTTGTGACAGTAAATTTTGTATGTTATATTTGAAAATATTAAAAAAATAATTAGGCAATAGCCTAGGCGTATTAATGCTTTAAGTGTACGCAAAATTAAAGGTTTTTGCATTTTTGTTTAATCTTTAACACTTGTTTATGGAGAATGAATAAATCACTGAGGAATATTTTTTGTAGGAAAATAAAATCAATCTAGAACAGTTTGGAAACATCTGATAGTGCTTGCCTTGCCATATAGGTAAGAACCAATTAGGAAAGGGATTAGCATAGAGAATTAGTTAGGTGGGTCTTGGAGAAAGAAGAATCTCTTTGGGTACTGCAAGAAACATTATGATAAACATGTTTTTTTTTTTTTTTTTTTTTTTGGGGGGGGGGGGGGGGGGGGGACACCGGTTTGGGTGATGATTCTGAAACCATTAAAAGGCTAATCTGATTAAGAGCTTTCCACTCAAGAAATTGTGCCAGACATCAGAACAATCTCCAGCTTTTCTTTTTCTTGAGTTTGTGCATGTCCATGTTCCTTTACTTCTCTTTATCAGAATTCACATATATTTCATGTTTCTCTGCAATTTTACGTGTCTTCATGCAATGTCAGACTTGGTTTTCTTTCTTTTCCCTGTTTCCTTTGCCAAAGAAGTGACCTTTAGTAATATTTATACATGCTTATGCTTTTGGATCTATAGTTGAGTTCCTCAATTGTGTTCATGCAAATGTTGTTCCATTGGAAACCAAATTTAATTTTTTTAATTATTTTAATTCCCTACCGCGTGTCCTTATTAATTGTAATGTTCATTTGGTTAGTATTTTCCTTTTTTGTTGGGGAGAAGTAAAAGATCAATGAAATTGATTGTAAAGTTATTAACTAGATCCTATTTTTGGATTTCCGGACTCTAGCTTTGAGATTGCATTTTCAAATCCTTTTTGATGTGTCAGAATTAATTTGAAAGCTCAATTCTACAAGAAATGCAGATGCAAACCAGAAGAAGAACTTGAGGAAAAGAAGAATAACAGAAAGATGGTTGGCTTTCCCTAAAATTTAAGCCATCAATGAAATATTGAAAAATGGTTTTGTTAGTCCTTCTTAAATTTTCAATATTGGATGATTTTTCCTTAGTTAGAAGCAAAACATTATGCAACTATAGGTCGAAATTCCTTGCTAATTCTACTGTAAGGTTCTGCTTTGTTTTTTCATTGACATTATCTCTCATCCTGTTTGTTCTCATTGTTGATTGTTGCACTGCAACGTCCAATTTTACTGAATGTAGTCAGTAGCATTGCTATCTTATTCTTGTGCTTCATGGGAAATACTGATGAACCAGAATTTGTTTGTTAAATGGTTATTTAATTTACAGGAGATGCTTAAGGAGCGAGGAGTTGCACCATTCTCAAAATGGGACAAAGAACTGCCGAAGATAGTGTTTGATCCACGCTTTAAGGTTTGTTGAGTCTAAAGATTGTGAATCACTTAGTTTAGGAATTAGGGGCCTGCGTAGAAATGATTCTGTGAAGCAGATTATTACATTCACATGTATGCTTGCTTTTGTTAGGTGGATTTTTTGTGTAACTATAATGTGAACTGTTTGTCATGTTCATCTCAGGTCTTGCACATTTTTTTCAATGCAATTAGCGCTTCACTTTGTTGAAGATGGTGGTTTTGAGGGGCAATCATTCTTTATATACTCCATTCCATTTGTTTACTCCAGTTCAGGGCCGCAGAATTTTGTTGAGCAACTTTGTTGCCCCTTTCGTTGGACATTTTCTTGTGGAGTTTATTCCTTTAAGTGAGTCCATTTGCTCTGTGGAGTCCTTACTATTGAAACCCGAAATATCAGGGGATAAATGGCTGATCTGAAAAATGTGAATGGGGGGCACTAGATGACAGATATTGTACAAAAATTTCATTGAATCCTCATCCCAGTTAAAACCAGCCTAATTGCAAAGCTTGCAGCATCTGAATGAATCAACTTTTGTCTTGTAATACCATTCTTCTTGATTCAAGCCGCTGAGATGATGTTTTAGAAGGAAGGGGGGGGGGGGGGGGGGAGGGGGTGAAGGTTAAGATCTCTATGGATCCTAGGGGTTGTTGGTATAAAAAAAGAAAGCTGATTCATTCCTTGGGTGGATCCTTGGTATAAAAAAAGAAAGTCATTTTTCGTGGCTCTGGTCAATTGTTTTGTTCTTACATTCTAATTGCACATTTTCTTCAAGTCTTGTTACATTAGCTTTCTTGGGTTCCCTTTGATTAATGACCCACATAGAGATACAAGTACAATAGAAGATTGTATCTGGATTTTTTTTTTTATGTGCTTCATGGATGTCTGAGCACACTAAAATGCCATTCTTGATCATCCTTTAAGCCAACAGCATCTAGGGTTCCTTGAACAATCTGATATCAGGTTAAATCCTTAACACTTCTCCCGCTTGCTGAGTTGACGGAGTGTTTTTGTGAATTATCTGTACAAGGTATAGATGCAGTGATTCCAAATCCAGTGGCTGATCCTACTCTAGCGACTTTATGTTTGGTAGAGTTTGGTTTTTGGGCTCGATGGTGGAAAAGGTGACAGATGAGTCGATCTTACTGCCATTCAACCGACCTTTACATGAGATTATCACCTCATATGGCTCGTTATGAATGGCCATTGAACATACACTTTGTAGAGCAAGATCCCAGCATTGTATGCATTGAGTCTACTTTCAATTAAGGATGCCAATTATGTTTTCCATTTGAAATAGAATTTAGTACCCAAATTATACAGATCAAAAGCAACGAGGACCTGACTTGAGATTTTCTAAACAAGGCTATTCCGATTTTTTGTGGCCAGTAGCATTACCTTATGTGTGCGTGCAAGTATCCTGTCTTTGTCTGTGAATCTTTTGCAGCATTACTTTTCTCATTTTTGGTTCTTCCCCTGATTTGAATTCTTGCTGTGTTCTTCTAATAGCAGATTGATTTAGACTTTCAAAATACCTTGGAGAACTCTGTGAGCTGGACTGTTGATAATGTTCCACTTTATTTGCTTCTTTGTTAATCATCATGTAAACAAGTTTGAATTATGGGAAGTACCTTTCTAAATAGGTTGGTTACAAGAAAAGTTCAAACCTATCCTCAACCACCAGTAAGATCCCTTTGCTAAGTCTTACTTCTGTGTCATTAATATTCACAGATACGTGATGCTTTATATTGCACCATGTGGGAAGATGTAATTAAGGTTGATGGTTATTAGTTCAATCTGTGTGTTCTCTTGGCTTAATACCATCCTTGTGATGATGCTTTTGCAGTTCGATATTTTTTATACATTTTTCGTGGAGAATACACCTTAAAGGGAAGGAGCTGGAGCTGGCCTTTGCTGACATTGTGCCAAGTGTCAGTTCTGCCCTTTATTGTGCAGCACCATGAGCTCCTCTCTGATGCACTACATTTATTAATGTATTTTTGACTCAGAGCTCTGTTCCATTGCAGGCTATACCCAGTCATTCTGCTAGGAGGTCCTTGTTTGAACACTATGTTAAGACACGTGCTGAGGAGGAACGCAAGGAAAAACGAGCTGCGCAGAAAGCTGCAATAGAGGGATTCAAGCAGTTACTAGATGAAGCATCAGAGGTTGATATATTGCTTTGAATTGAAATGTCATTATTCTTTTTCCATGTTTTCTTTTGTTTCTCTTCTGAATGTTTCATCTAAATCTGTTGACATTACAACTGCACAACTGGAAATTGTTTATGACTACATTTCTACTTTCAGGATATTAATCACGCTACTGATTATCAAACTTTTAAAAAGAAATGGGGAGGTGATCCACGGTTTGAGGCACTGGAACGCAGGGATCGAGAGACTTTATTGAATGAGAGGTATCACTTGAAGAAACATAACTTGAGATCTTTATGAGAGTGGTAGAGATGTTTCTGTCGTAAATCAGCATCTGCATTCTATGGGTATGATATATGTGATCTATTTCCAGCCATTTTTTCATTTTAATTTGTAATTGTATCCATTGCCTTGCTCTGCAACCTTGGCAGATAGTTGGGAGTCTTAGACACTGCAAACCCATCTAGAGTTGTTTGGCTCAGCTTGATATCCTGACTAGCTCTGCTCCATTTGTTTGATAATAGAATGCAGCTCAGATGTGATATGCGCTCAGTTGATCAACTAGCTTGAACTCAAGGATTTATTTTAATGTAATATTGCAATTAATTCAAGTTATTAAAAGCATAAGTAAACACTCAATTTTTATTTGGCTTGAGTTACATGTAATCGAGCTCATTTAGCTGATTGAGGAAGATAGCACTAGTTGAAACTAAAACTTTCTGACTTGGATTGATAGAGTGTGCTCATTCTGATTAGATTCAGCTTGGCTAATCTTTGATCTTTTACCTCATTAGAGGTGGTATTGAGTGAGAAAAGAAAATTGGCATGGCGCTTGATTTCAAAATTTTTTACGCTTTTTCCTTTGTGGTTTTTGCTTTGAACTCTCATTTTTGAACACATGCACAGAGAAATAGGACTACCTGAGGCAATGCGGAACGTCTGGCTAGACATCCTTTCTTGTTGAATTCATTTATAAGTGAAGGTATCAAAGAATATAACATCTTAAGATACGTGAATTGGATGGAAGTTCTTATCAATTTGTTTCATTTGGCTTGTTGCTTCGATGTTTAATTCTATCAACTGAGCCTTTTTTAAGGTGGGAATAGGGTGTGTTGGATAAGGGAAGGCATAGGCTGAAAATTGCTAGCACACTACTATTCCGTCTACTTTTCTTTCCTTCTTTCTTCTTTATGTACTTTTGCCTCATTGACTTTGTTTATATAGGGTCAATGATATGCCTCTTCTTGAATGCATGTTGCCTAACCATAATCAGTCAATCTCATTTGCCCATAAGAACTAGAGAAGACCTCTCATTTGAGAGTGTAGGGCCTTCAAAATTTTGAGAAGTATTTGAAACATAAGCATGGTACTAGACTGAACTTATGAAGGGGTAATTCCAGCCTTCATGATGTAAACACGCATGTATTGCTTGCTCATCTGTTGAGGTAAAAGAAAAGAATTAAGAAACAAAAGTTATTTATAACAAAAACTATGTAAACGAGAGCTAGTAGCTCTATGTGGATGTCAATTTTTTATTGTTATTTTCAAAACCCTGTATGAATAAGATATACATGTAACAAAATTTCGTTTGTCAAGTTGTTCTGCGTTTAGATGTTTATAGCTTGGAAAGATGAGTAAATAAACTTTGCCTATGCGGCAATGCCAAGCTTTTGATCAGATCAGATATGTAAGGATCAGCATTTACCATTGCGTGTAAAGTATTGTCAACTCACTTGTCCGTTTCAGTTATTTTGATTTTTAGGCTATTGTTTTCCGTTAACTTTGTCTCTGCTCGCAAAAATTTCTCATGAATTGAAAGTCACTATTGTTTATCTCGTCATTGTTGTGATTAACTGATCAATAAATGGGTTGAAAAGCTAAAATTGAAGAAAATTGGTGGCAATTTTGATCCCATAAACTGCCATCTGCATATTGAAGGCACTACTACACTGCTCCAAAGGAAAGGAATTATGTGAATGTTAGGTTTGTTTGAGCTTGAAAATTGTATTTGTGGATGTGTCCGTCATGTTCTAGACTGTTCATATCTTCAAACTGTGATTGGCTTAGGTTCTCTGGTGAATTTTCTTGAATAAAGTTTCTTCATTACTATTTTCTTTTTCTGACTTGGAATTGGAGTGAGCTTACTTTTTACAGACTTTCATGGTAGATACAAGGGAGATGTTCATTTGTTCTCTGTTGGAAGACTGTCCTGCTATGTGTTGCTGAGTCTTATGCCATTTTCTTAATGTTTGTTGAGCAGATAGTCCAAATAAGCTATCAGACTTTTATATTTCTGCTTTGACTTAGGTCCTTACTAGGATTTATGTTTAACTTTTTACCAGAGGGAGAAATTGATGATAATATAATCCTTAAAAGCAACTTGTATCCGCAGATAATAGGGCAGTGGACAGATTCTGAGGTTCTCTTTGGATGTGTCCTTTAGTGCTTGATTCTCATTGGGTTTGCATGGTATATATATTTTAATATATTGTATATAGTTTTAAACCAGTGTTCTTACCTCTGATGCAGGGTCCTTCCATTGAAGCGTGCTGCTGAAGAAAAGGCTCAAGCAGTACGTACAGCTGCTGCATCCAGTTTCAAGTCCATGCTACAGGAAAGAAGAGATATAACTCATAATTCTCGCTGGTCAAGGGTGAGTGTACTTGTTCATCAGGAGGTTCTTTCGTGCTGGAGAGAAGCTTCTTTAATTTCTTCAGATTTAGCAAATATAGTTTTATGGGTCCACATCTTAAATAGATGAGTTTAATTTGTCTCTGCAAATCATGAAGTAGCTACCCAGTTATAGTCCCAACACCGAAGTAGGGTCCTAGTAGGGATCAATTGGAAATGGTGTTCCCCTCTAGTGCCTTGCATGAAATGCATGACCTGAAGACTTGGATTGACATTCCTGTATCTGTTACTGAAGACTCTTACCATTGGCCCAATAATTTAAAAAGAAAAATGTTGATATGGGGAAAAAAAAAGAAAGAGACTTGAAACAAGAAGTGTCTATTTGATGTTTAGCCTCTAAGGACTGGAAAATGAACCCAACAATAATGGTTTAGGTGGGGTATATGGTATCTTCTTCATGAGTAGATTGCCAAGTAGATAGATTGATACAGGTGTTGGTTGTTTTCATTTTCGTTAATGTGGGTGATGGAGATGTTCCTCTCATGCAGGACATGCATGGATCTACTTCATGTGGTTTGTGTCAATATTCTAAGCCATTTCCAATATTAATTGTTTTACCTCGCTTCCTCTATGCAATGAATTCAATTATAGTCAATCTCTCATAACCCTTCTCGAGGACCACAGCATTGGTAAAGATTTCAAATTATATTCTTGAGGAGATTATTGGATGAGACTTGATTTAAAAAATTTATGCTGCAAAGTACCTAGCTGTGGAAGTTGCACCATAATACACTAGAACCAAATGAACTATCTGGTTATCAATTTCTGACTTATCATCTGAAGCAAACCCCAGAGAGTTAGTGCACCTGCAAGAACAAACATACATGTAATCCTTTCTTAGATTTTTAGCTTGTAACTTGACATATTTTCTTTCTAGGTTCTTAATTTGTTTTCTGATAATTGTTATGATTTTTCCGTTGTCTGTAGGTGAAAGACAGTCTAAGGAATGATCCAAGATATAAGTCTGTTAAGCATGAGGATAGGGAGGCCTTATTCAACGAGTATATATCTGAACTAAAAGCTGTGCAAGAGGAAGCTCAACGAGAGGCAAAAGCCAAAAGGGAGGAGCAGGTGTGCTTCTTAGAAACCTCCTAAAACAACTTCCTCCCGTCCAACCATTTCTTAGCAACAGTTCCCAGGGATTGTGGATGTGCTCAGATCAGCCAAGGAATTGTCAACTCATTGGATACACGCGTTAATGCTCATGTGGAGTTGTTACATTGCTGCTTTTCAATACTTTTAACTGTAGATATATGAAATGAAAGTTTTTAAAACATAAGAAGGGATAGTGACTGAACTACTAAAAGAATTCTAGTTGAAGATAGAGTAAGATATGCTGGGTCTTGCATGTCCATCGCAACAGGAAAGTTGTGAGAGTGTGTACAGTGTATTATGTCTGTAATTTTGTGTAATCTCATTTCCTTGAGTTGTTTTGAATTGGTTGCATAGTTTGCTAGGGGCTTATCATAACATTGAAGGAGATATTTATGTGACCTCAAATAATTGTCACACTATCTGGAATTTTATATCTCATGCTGATTCTGCTGGAAATATTAATCTTGTTTTCCCTCTGACTGAGCTTAGGAGAAACTGAAGGAAAGGGAGCGTGAACTGCGGAAACGGAAAGAAAGAGAAGAACAAGAAATGGAAAGAGTGCGACTGAAAGTTCGAAGGAAGGAGGCAGTTACATCTTATCAAGCTTTGCTGGTGGAAACAATCAAAGACCCTCAGGTTAAGTACTTTTATCATGAATGATTTTGCCCTGGGTGGTATTAAACTGAGAATGATTGGACTACTTTTCTTTTATCTGAAGTTTATAGTTGTTTTAGTCAGATTTCATATGTAAGATTTTCTTTTATCTGTTTGCTTGTCATAGTAAATGTTGTTAGTTAACTGATGGCTTTGGATGACATGGTGCCTGTGAGTCATATGCTTAGGCTAATTGTCACGTACTCTCCCTTTGATGAATCTCTGAAGATGGATCCAACTTTTATGTTACTTATTGAATATAGTGCAATGCATGTAATGAGCAGTTCATACCCCTGATTCATGAAATCTGCCCCTTGTTAGACCTTTGTTTTGTTGGAAGTAGGAAATTTATGGGAGGGGAACAAATGATTTCTAGCAACTAAATTTAAGATACCCAGCAGAGGGACAAGTTGATGCAGTCATCTTGTCTGAGTTGCAGGAACAAAGTCTAGGTTTCTGTTTGCTACTTCTTTGGAATATACAATGCTATCCTTGTTTCATATATTTAGTTACTATCACGAATAAATTCAGAATAGTGATGGGCAGGAGAAGAAGAAAATTGATGAAGCAGCCTACAAGCACTGAAAGTTGCATGTAGTGAGCCCAACTAATAGGTACACAGCACCAAATGGATTTAAATTAACAGGCACCACAAGCAGATAATACAAGACTAATCAGATTATCCTTCGGTATTAACTCAATCTCTCTTGGTCAGGTGGATCTGTCAGTCCCAGATACACCTATTTGTTGATGCACCTATGTAGTATAGATTTGAATTTGAGCTTCTTGCTTTCAAGGGTTAGGTACTGAAGCTCAAGTGGACCCCGACTAGTCTGGTTGATCTGCCAGGCCAAAGCAGGATACCATTTTAAAATTTTTGGTAGTCCAACAGCTGTGAGATTATCTGAGCAAGACTCTGTTAATTGAAAGTGTGGTAACACATTAGAAGTCCTCGAGGAAGTTCTTGTCTTCTTTAGTGAGGTGTATATCCACGGGCCCTGTAATTGCTCCTTGTATACAAGGTTATATCAGACTATGCCCAGAGGATTTTATTATGATATGGGGATTTCGACTATCAGCACTGTGAACAAAAGGAGCAATATATATGATTGAGTTTAGCTATGTTACATGGCAGTAATGCTCACATAAACTCCATGTTTTAGTGCCAGGTTTATTTGGTGATTCATTTGTTACGAAATTGAATTTGGTTTATCTGTCCAACTGACACTGATGGCAATTTCACTGATTTGCTTAGGCATCTTGGACTGAATCAAAGCCTAAATTGGAAAAGGATCCTCAAGGGCGTGCAACCAATTCTAATTTAGACCCATCTGATACAGAGAAGCTCTTCCGAGAACATGTCAAGATGCTGTACGAGGTAAGTTAACAACTGTGGCATTGAATTCAAGTTTAGGCCCCTTTTGTTATAAATAAATAAGGCAAGAGGAGGGAGGGGGGAAATATTTGTCACAGTTTCATTCCTCTCATTTGGCTCATGAATTTTTCTCTAGCAGCCATACCTTTAGCACGAGTGCCCAATATATCATAGGTCTTTCATCTTGACAAATCGAGTAGTCAACAATTTTTTTTTTTTTTTTTTTGTGCATTGTTCATCCAACCATATGCATCGAAATTCTGGAAGCAGCTCCTGGGGAGAACTCCTACTCTGAAAGGAATGTTCTCTTTGTTTGCTTAAAAAATGGAATCTGAGGAGAAACAATATTGTTCTTTGGGTGTTTTACTTCATTTGCACTTGGCAATCTTTGAAAGTTGACTTACTCAATTTAATTTTCCCTGTCATCAGAGGTGTGCACATGAATTCAAAGCTATGTTAGGTGAAATCATTACTGTGGAAGCAGCTTCTAAGGAGACAGAAGATGGGAAAACAGTGCTGAACTCATGGTCAACTGCTAAACGTCTTCTAAAGCCGGATCCCAGGTATAGCAAGTTGCCAAGGAAAGAGAGGGAACCCTTGTGGCGCCGATATGTTGAGGAGACGCTGCGTAGGCAGAAGTCGGGAGGGGATCAGAAGCAAGAGAAACATACAGATGCAAGAAGTAGAAGCTCTGCTGATTCTGGGAGACCTTCCTTGGGATCAAGGAGACACAGGCAGAGATAACTTCTTCTGCTTGGAAACTAGGCCCTTTTAGTACTTATACTGATTCTTAATTTTTTATATAGTTGCCGGAGATGAAATGCAATGGTTTGTACAAGGAAAAAATGCAAAGAATCTTGACTAACATTGTAACTACAAATCAAGAGAGCGATGTACTTTGTCAATGGTGCAACATCACCCCATAATTTTCATCCACAACTTCTGAAAATCTGGTCAAGCATTGAGAAAGGTATTAATAATGGGGCCTATCATTTTATTTTCAAGTATAGTATTGTCAATTCCGTCCAAGTTGGCTTCTAGTCTGATATGCTGACTAGGTTTCCTATAGTTTTAATTAGCTGAGTCAACTAAATGTAGTCAGCATAATGTTTGGATCATGTTTGAAGTAGAAGAGATTGGTACAATATGGTCTAACATTTTTTCCCCCCTGCAAGGATGTTTAAAATAGGTAACTATGGTTTTGGTTTTCTGCGTAAAATATGACAAGATTACCGGTATGGAAAAAATTACCGGTACTCTCTCTCTCTCTCTCTCTCTCTCTAGCAGAATTGCTTTTTCCTTTCATTTTTCTTTACTGCAACAATCCACTTTCATTGTTGGATCAACTAAAATGAAGCAAATTTGATTTTTAGGATTAAGATTAAAAGTTAGAGTTTCTGAATTTTGGAAACATGTTTAGACTCAATGGCATCTATTCCAATTGTTTTATAGTTGATATACTTATATAGAAAATTCTGGGAAGATACTGCTACAAATAAAAATGTAGCTGTTTTATGGTTCAGGTTACGTATTTGAGTAAGGTAATTTTTGTTTTACTTTCCTCTTTAAAATATGGGTGGAGTTCCTGTTTGTATCAAACATTGGTGTTTTTGATGGAGAGAAGAATTGTGCATTCTGGCTAGATTTTTTTTTTTTTATGTGTTGAGGTTTCATATTTGATTTGAGTTACGGCAAAAGCTTATATTCTCTTTTTATGTTAAGTTTTTTTTGTAATTTTTTTCTAATGATTTGTCTAACTTGTAAGGTTTGTATACTGTTTGTGTAATATTGTGGGTGTTCATGTAATTTCCTCCGATTTTTATGTGATCTTGTCCAAATAAATTGTAAAGATTTTGATATATAGAGATTTATTCCCATGTAACTTTTGTATAACTTTCTCTAAGGTTCAAATAACTTTTTATAATTTTTGTGTAATTTTTTTACAACATCAGTGTAATTTTATATGTATCAGTGTAACTTTGACTCTGATCCTCATGGTGCTGACATCTTCTTTTATAATAATGAAAATGATTTACCGTCATTATAATACTGGATTTGCTTGCATATCTAATATTTTTGAAAAAAATGTCAAATTTTATTCTTGATTCTTTACCGTACAATAACACATGACTCACTCAAATGAAAGTGATGCAACATACTTTTTTTTTTATTTATTTTAAATTTATTTGATTAGTTTATTATTTTTAATTTATTTTAATTCAATTTTTTATTCTTAATTAATTTATTTTATTTTTTAATCTTTTTTTTCTTATTAAGTTAATTTTTTAATTCTAATTTATTTACTTTATGTTTCTATTCTTCTAAAGTTTTATTTTCTTAGTTTATTTTTTTTATTGTTGGCATTATAGACACCATTTAAAAGTTTATTGTACCAATTAAAAGCAATTTAATACAACTTATTAAAATTATTCTCTAAATTTTAAATTTCATTGTGATATTTAAGTTTGTTCTTTAATATTATTTTATATTTTATCTTTCGCTTTAGTATCAAAGCAAAGATAAATATATATATATATATATATATATATATATATATTAATCTAATGGTCAACGAAGGTTCTAATAAGAAATGAGTCACCAATGAAGAACAATGATTCAAAAAAAATCAAGCATGACTCGACAAGATTGATGAAACTCTTCGCAAGCTCATTTAGATGGTGGCTGCATTGACTAGGAAAGGAAAACTTGATTCCACATATCAACGACCAAACCAATAAAATGATAGTAAAAATAATGGTAGCTAAGAGGGCTTAGTACTATCAATCCTCAAGCAGTACTATCGATCGTTGAGCGACTACTAGTTTGAGATTTTAAAATTCCTATTTTTTAGTATAATGGCTATATTTTTAAATCTATGTATAAATGCATTGTTGACATTTAAAAACACAACTCTCTATATCTCTTTACCTATCTTTCTTGCCCTTTAAACTTATATTACATTTAAATCATTGATATTTGAGCAAACATTCCATTAGAATCTCATTGTGCTTATTTTACTTTTGTTCATTAATGTGTACATTATCTTTATTTCTGTGAGATTTGGATATATAAGTGTAAGTACACCTTATTGTATGAAATCTTGGTAAGAGAAATTACCAAGAAGTTTCTAAAAGATTTGTGTTTGATCTTTTTTACCCTTCTCTATTTATTTATTACAAGTATTAGATTTATTATTTACGTCATTTTATTGAAAGTTTGCTTCGATCTATGTATTTGATAAAGTAAGAGAAAGAAACATTAAAAGACCCAATTCACCTCCCTTTTGGGTTGTTATTCATAGGGTTAACAAGAGTAACGATGTCATAAAGCCTTCAGGTTGTAAAGCGCTCACATTGCCAATGCTTAAACTACAAGTTGTAAGACAAAAACTCAAAGCGGCAGTCTGCAAGTATCTAGGTTGCAAGAAATCAAGGAGATGCAAAGAAAGCAAAAAATTTCTAAGTAAATCAGGTTACCAAATGGTATTAAGATCCAATGAGAGAAAAGCAAGCCATAAGGGCCAATTCGTAAATAAAGATCGTCAAGGCGTTAAGATAGTTTAGTGCATTTTTTAAAAAGATTAACTAAAGAAGAACATTTTGTAGTTGTTAATTCAAACAATTCAGTAAATAAAAGAAGAAATGTTTACTAAAAAAAAAGTTTGTTTTTTTGATTTTTTTATTGAAAAGAGAAAAAAGTACTGATTCTCCCAAGTCAACAAATGGAGAAAAAGTTAATTTTTTGTTAAAAATAAATAATTTATTAACTCAAATGAGTCAACAACTTAGTAAATCATTGGACTGTTTGAATCAACAACTCAATGACATGTGAGTCTTCAAGCGGAGAAAGAAAAGTGTTGTATTACAATTTCCTTGTATTTTCTTTTTTTTAAAAAAAAAATTTTTAGTTAAAAACATTTAACCTTATTATTAAAGCTTAAGTGAACAGTTAAGGTAAATAATATTTATAAAAAAAAACTATTATGATGTAGCTTTTTTTCTTTAAAGAATATATACATATACATACATATATATATATATGTATATGTATATGTTTGAGTTAAGGTTGAGTGAATGATAGTTGTATCTTTATTAAATATTGTTTATGCAGCTTAGTTTGCTTATGAATTTGTTTTTGTCAGAAAAAGAAGAATGGAGTTTTTGATTCGTAAACATGGTAAGGTGAATGGAGAGAAAAAATGAGAAGAGATGTTTGGTTTAAAAATGGAGTCCTTTTGTCTATAAGAAACATCATTGGGACTTGAGTCCACAAGAGTAGGCAGTAGTTGCCCATGAGCCATAACTTGTGGATTCACTTAGTTCGTAAAAGAAATTATTGATTTGCCTAGTTTGCAAGTAGGATTTGTAAACTCCTTCTGTCCGCCAGAAATATTTATGGGTTCAATCAAATCCATAAGGATAAACCATGAGTTAGTTGGGCTCACATGAATTTGAAAGGTGGACAATAAGTTGTCTTAGCTCATTAAAAAAAGAATCATGAATTGACCTAAGCGATAAAAAGAATTTACCGATTAGCTAACCCACATAAAAGATTATGTACATTATAAGTCATGAAGCATGCTGATGGATGAGCTAAATTTTACAATGTAGAACTAATAGTCGATCAAATAATTTTACTCCTTTAACTCAAAGAATGTCATGATGACTCCTTTGACTAAAAGAGTAGAGGACTTTTGATGATGTTATACTCAGATCGTGCCTTAAGAAGGGACCCATGATAGATGGACTTGTTTGGTTTATCTCATTTAAGGGCATGTTTCCAAAAGACTACAGGGTAATAAACTAAGCAGATTAATGCATAGATGGTCGTATCAACGAGGACAACCTTGATGTGTCATTCGAGCGACCTCATGATCAACGATTACTTATGATAAACTAAGGACCAACAAACAAGACATAGTCAGAAGGTCAAAAGATCACTATGAAGAGAAACCATGTTGCTTATAAATTATCAATATGCCCTTCGACTCTAATATACAAGCAAAAGTTTAGGAATGATACATCCAAGCTTTCCTCTTCATAACCATATTTCGTCAAAAATTCATCAATGAATTGAATGTTAGAGGGTATCTCGATCGCGTTAATGACAATCCTTTAACTTTTTTTAATCTTACAAATTCTCACAAAACACTCATTATCCATCATCTATTATAAATTATCTTCCACATGTTCATACCAACACCCAATGTTTTCAAGTTTCATCAAATTCAAAACCTAGTTTCATAGGGTATTGATGAACTTTGGATGAAAATGAGGGTTACCTCGATAGTTTTTTTATAGATATGAATATATATTGGTCCATGGATCATAAGGTAGATTTAAACCTTGATGTTAGTGATGATGGAAATGTGAATTTGTTTGGTGATGTCAATGGTACACCAATGGCAAATGAGGTATAAAATTTGATACCTACTGCTATATTACATTATATTAAAAGGGATAATCCAATGGATTTATTGACTCCTCATAAATCAAAAAGAGGTTAGTTTTTTTTCAAATAAAAAAGAATTAAAGTAAGTATTAAGATTATATACCCTTATTGAAAATTTTAAATGAATGATGATTAAGATGAACAAATGATTATTCAAAAATGCTTGTAAGGAAAAGAAGTGTGATGGCAAAGTTTGTGCAATGAAGTATGCAAAAGAGTCATTTTTTCAAATAAAGTGTAATGGAATTGCATAACCCACTTCTTCTAGCTACTACCTAAATAATTAGTGATGATATCAATCCATAATTATGCATAAATGATTGTATAATATATGATATTCAAATATCATACATTACAACTTGAAAAAGCGAAAAGATATATATTATGTGTCATTTGTTTTCAAATAATTTTAGAAAAAGGATTCTTTCATTTTAACCTCACCATTATTTTATTTTATTTTTATCATAGTTCTTATTCTCAAATAATTAAAAAATAGATACATAAAAAATTTAAGATCGATTTGATTTTTATTTTCAAAAATAAAATTTTTAATTTTAAAAAATAAAAATAAAAAAGTTTCTTTGATAAAACTGTTCTATAAAAATTGATTCTACAAATGGTTTTTTTTCGAGTTTTTTTTAAAAATAAAAATATCTTGAAGTTGTTTCTTTATTTTTTAATTTTTAAAACAATTAAAAATACAAAAACAAGTTTTTGTTAATGAAACATTATTATAATCATTAATCAAGTCAAAAAAATTTTTAACATATTGTGTTTAAAATAATATTATCAAATATATATTTTCAAAAAAATTATTTTTAAAAATAAAAAAATTAAAACACAATCAAACACGCCCTTGATTGCAATAAGATTAAATGAATATGCAAATTCGTGGCCACAAACCCTACTTATTGAGGGAGGAAGAGCATAGCTCTTGATATTCCAAAGCCACTCTTACGAAATTCATAATTTTATTAATTCGGTTTTAAAAAATTAATAATTAAATTAATAAATTAAATATATAATTAATAAGATATATCAAATTTTAAAATAAAAATATATTTAATTATTTTTTTCATATTTATTCATATTTTAATTATGATAGTAATTTTTTATAGCGTCAGTATTTATCACGTACATATGGCAAGTCTGATTTTATTCCGACTTCCGTGAAACTGAAAGGAAGAAGAGTGAGGTATTCCAAAAGGCGAACCGAAACGACAACCAAAACGATTTGCTCCCAATTTGCCTTTGCCCTAATAAGAAATTACGACCGCAGTTGAATGCTGTGACCCGGAGGAAAGGAACAGAGTTCTCAGATCATCTTCCAAATAACCTAAACAGAGACGACCAACCGAAGAAAATTTATTAATGAAAAGGCCGAGAAGAGAACCCTAGACAGGCAGGCCAAAAGAGACAAGTCAAACCGGCAGCTCCGACTAGAACCCGCAAGGTACAATCCTTCCTTCCCTATTAAGTCCATGAAGTTCAACAGGTCTGTTTGCTGCTTGCTGGTTTCATTTTCTCGCTGGATCCACTCCTGTCTATTTCCGCCCTTGGGTGCTGGAGGGAATCCATAAAGAACCACCCTTCTGTATTTGCTTCAGTTTAATGTTGAACCCGATTGAAGGATTCTCTTATTTTCTCAAGTGAAATCCAACTCTTTCTCTCTCTCTCTCTCTCTCTCTCTCTCTAGGTTTCGTTGCTGGATAGAGAGATTTCTAATTTTCATTTTTCTCATTGCACCTTAAATATATGCATATATTTCTGTGCCTACTGTTAAGCAAGGGGCGATATTGTGGATGCATTAAAAGTAGCAGTTGAGACAATCTTAATTGATAAGCGCCCTAAAGTTACTGAGAGGGACGGGCCGAGAGAAAGAGAGGACAAGCCTGAATTCTTATTTCCTTGCTTTAGGTTTGATGCCTTAACATGTATGTAAGCGCATGTAAACTGCATACTTTATAGCAATTTAAAGTCAGAGATAGTCACTAGCCAATCAGAAAAAGATTGATTGACAGAGCAAGCATAAGCAGCCCGCTCAGTAAGGATTTTTGTATTCCTTTCCTTTTCTATATCAGATATCATGGGAAGTTATTCATGCTATGGACATTTAACTCTGCAGATTTTGGAAAAAGTTCATTTGGCTTTGATTTGATGAAATTGGAGTGCCATGGCGAGCTATTCAGCAAAAGGAGTCCCGTCAAATGGGTCTGTCTATGTTTGTAACCTGCCCCATGGGACTGATGAAAATATGTTGGCTGAATATTTTGGCACCATTGGGTTGCTAAAGGTAGGGTGGACAACTAGGTACTATTCAACATTGCACCTGGTCCTGCTTTTTCTAACAACTTTATGTGAATTTTGATTACCATTTATAGTGAGCAACAGTCAGTATTTTATGTATGTTCTGTACACTTAATAGAAAGACAAGCGAACGGGTCGTCCAAAGATATGGTTGTACCGAGACAAAGTGACGAATGAGCCCAAGGGAGATGCAACAGTTACATATGAGGACCCACATGCCGCATTAGCGGCTGTTGAATGGTTCAACAACAAGGATTTTCATGGTAATATAATTGGAGTTTTTATAGCTGAACTTAAGAGCAAAGATGGAGGAGACTCAAGTGATTTCAGTGGATTGGAGGAAAGTGCCAGGGAGGAGAATGGGGGTAGCGGAAGAGGTAGAGGTCGGGTTGATGCTTCAGGGAAACCATGGCAACAGGAGGGAGACTGGCTGTGTCCGAATACAAGGTCTGTGATGTGATATTGGTGAGCAGCTTCATCTTGCTCTTTTGTACCATTGTTTTCTTTTCTTTTCTTTTCTTTTCATTTTATAATTTTAGTTATGTGATTCTTCTGTAAATAACAAGATCTTGTAGAATTGATAGATGTTTTCACTTCTAGATAGGATCTAACTCATATGAGCTGCACCCTTGGATGCCTCATAGCTAATATAATGTTTTACTTTGTTTCTTATTAAAGAAAAAATTTAGGTATGTGAGTAGTGTCTCGTGTTCTTTTCTGCTAGCAGCTGTTCCAATATAAATTTTGCATTTCGTGGAGTATGCAACCGCTGTGGAAGTGCACGACCAGCTGGTGCATCTGGTGGTGGCACGGGGGCTGGTGGTAGAGGGAGGGGTCGTGGTGCACCTGACTCTGTAGGCCATGGCCGGCAAGTTGGTGGTTCCGGACTTTTTGGTCCGAACGATTGGCCTTGTCCTATGTAAGACTTTCTGTTCTAAAGTATATATTTTGATGTCTTGTGCAATCATATTGCTGTTGGTTAAAATCATCTTTCACTTGCTATTCTCTTATGATCAGGTTTTTACCTGTTTCTGCTGTTTATTTTTATTTTCAAACAATTGGTGAAGGTCATGTAAATGTAGTTTGTTATTGATATACACCCACCGAGCACAACATGCACAACATAGCAGATGAACAATTGGACAGTTGTTTTTCTTAGTGTGTTTCAATGGTGGGGAAAAGTGAAGGCTGTGCAATTTGTTGGGGCTTCTGGTAGCACAGTAATGACAACATCAATGAACCTGCTCATTACTTGGAAATAAATTACGGAAGAGAGTGCACACCCTATCTTTCTCTCTCTCTCTCTCTCTCTAATTGTAGCACATTTTCACATCCCGTGATCTCTGTTGCAGCACTCTAGTTTCCAATGGATTTAATTGAGAATGAGTTAAGTAATTTAGCTTCATATCGAGTATAGCATGGCTATGTTAATTGACCTCACCAGGCCTGATGCATTCCTTTTTCCATGTAAGCAAAAAGAAAGTTGAAAAGAAACTCTGCTTAACATTGTCTGATATTGTGCTTATTTACAATCTTGAAGGCATCTGACGTATCATTTTCTGAATTTTTCAATATCTAAAAGTAGTTCAATTTGTTAGCCATCGGTACATATATAAATGTGTGTATCATCTAGCCTGCTGCTGTTGCCCCTTGATCTTAAACGACATGTCATATCTGAATTTGCTAAGGAATATTTGTAGGATTTCGATAGCAGGTTGTGAGCTAAGTTTATAATTTGGTGGGCTGTTGTGATTTGTGTTGTTAGATCTAGTTTGCCTATGGTTTTCCACCTTGTGATCTTTGTAAACAGTTTGCACATTAGCTCAATACATTATGGAGCACATTAGGTGCGTTATATTTGATAAACATATACAATTTATTTGATATTTCTGTACATATTTTGCTTGTGTTTGATGCCCGAGGTGAATATTCTGGCTGTAGGTTTTAAAAGCATTTTAGTAGGCAAACCCCAGAGCATAGTGATATCTGTTGCTTCATTATGCATTTCTTTTCCAGGTGTGGCAACATCAACTGGGCCAAGCGTACAAAGTGCAATATCTGTAACACTAATAAACCTGGCCACAATGAAGGTGGTGTGAGGTATAGTATGATAATTGCCTTGATTTAAGAACACTTTAGACTTAGAGTCACGTTTCTGAACCATTTTCATAATGATATTAAATTCTTATCTTTGTACAATTACTTTGCTGCTTTCACATTTCTTCAGTAGTGTTTGCAATTTAGTTATTTTGGTTGCGTATTAGGCATCTTGATTTTTGGTTTTTACATTTTACTTTTCTAGGGTTATTCTTTACCGTTTTCTGCAAAATTTAGTGATATTCATTTTATCTCCTGTTCACTGTTCGCATTACTGGAACACCTTCCACCTTTTGTCTTTTCTTATTTGGAATTTTTGTTTTCATCTGAAAATTGTGGACTCTCCTTCTGTTACTACAGGGGATATTGTGATAATATTTTTTTTCATTGCCCACAAGTTGTTTCTTGGGTAAAAATCATTTAAAACTCTAGGTTTTACTTTCTCTCTCCAATTAAACCTTGACTTTTAAAATGTTTTCAAACAAACTTTTATCTATCAATTCGAATCAAATTAACCCTATTGAAAAAATTGAAAAATTGAAGATATTCAAATTGAAATCTTTTACAACGAATTTTGCCTCGAAATTTTTCACTCATGTAAAAAAAAAAAATATTCAAGCTACCATTAAAAAAAATTAAAATTTTTTGAGTATTGAAAATATATATATTTTTAAATTTTGTACTACTAAAATTTTTTAAAAAATTTATAAAAGATAGTTCATTAGTCGAAAATTATTCAAATTTGAGAGATAAAATCAAATGGAGTGTAAAATTTGTTTAAGTAATTTTTTTAGGCATTTTCAATAATAAAAATATCATTAATTTTTCACAATTGTTTTTGTTAAAGTTTAATTTAGACAAAATCAATATATCAGAGTTTGTTTGGAAACGTTTTAAAAGTAATAATTTGATTGAAGAGAAAGAATAAAAGTCAATGATTAAGATGACCTTTATCCTTGATTTTTTTTTTTTTTTTGAGTGTTTTGTGCTTTAACTCTCAAACTTCCCTAATGTTGTATAATGTGCAACTCCTAACAATATTTGAAATGTTGAGGACAATAATATTGATATGGTCCCTAGGAATGTATCTAACAAGCTAATTTCATATTTGTCTCTGTTTGAATTTCGTGGATCCATATGTTAAGGTCATGATAGTTAACTAATCACAAAAAGAGAGGAAAAAAGAGGTTACATAGTAATGGTACTGTTGGGTTTTGATATAGCTTTCTACTAAGCCATCTATCAACTGGATTATTGAGAAAACAATTGAAGCTTTACAAAATAATTCTTATGGATGCAGTGATATGGGCAGTTATATTGCTTAAGGTTTCTACTATTTTCTCAGTCATACCATAATGATTTTGGACTGTATGAACTTGGAAAGTGAAATATAGAAAGTTAAATATCATTCTAGAGCATCAATTGCTGCAAAACAGCTCTTTTCTCTGTAACGTTCACCTTCTGGAAGTCATTGCCTGAATTGGAAAATGTGAGTTAATAGTGCTAATGGTAGTATAAATGGGAAGTAACAGTCTTTTCTCGTAGCATTTTGATTTCATGTGGAAAATGTCAAAAAGTATGGTGAGTCAGGTACTATCTCCTACATGAGAGCAGAGAACATTGACCTTTCTTGAGAATCCAGGTTCTTTAAAGCAGTTAGTTCCCACTGCTTAAGCTACATGCACCTATTCCTACTGTACCATGTTCTCTAGTAAGCAGTATATTTCTTGTAGATCCTTGCCTGTTAACTTGGAGAGGTTTGCCTTAATTATAACTTCCTGCATATGTTTTCACCATTAATCGGAAAGAGTTGCCTTAATTTTATTTTATTTTCAATATTTTGCTAAAAGAGGAGGACGTGGTGGTGGTTACAAGGAACTTGATGAGGAAGAAATAGAGGAAACCAGGAGACGTCGGCGGGAGGCTGAAGAAGTATATCCTACTTCACTAGCATTACTTTGAGCTTATTTATGTTTATTCGTTTAACAGCTAAAATGATATAATTTCAGGATGATGGTGAGCTGTATGATGAGTTTGGCAATCTCAAGAAAAAGTTTCGTGCCAAAATGCAGCAAGCAGAAGCTGGACGGTCACTTCCAGGGGCTGGACGTGCAGGATGGGAAGTTGAGGAACTAGGTATTTTTTGCAATATTTTGGTTATTTGTTCTCTGTTATATGTGTATATATACATGTGTGTGTCTATATATGTTGATTGAACACTCATTCTTCCATACTCTGTTTAATAGTCTTTAATTAAAAAGCCAAAGTTTAGTAGATTTGGCCCCTCTAGTGTAGCCCTTTTTGGCCTGTGACCAATTATTTGCTTAAAATAGAGGTGTAAAACGTGCCAGGTGGTCCATGATGCAGCACACTGTGAGCTGTATGTTGCATGGCTTGTTACTGTAGTTTAACAGCCCATGCTGAGACAACCACTTAAAATGAGCAGTTTGGCCAGGTTTCCTTAGCCCACATGTTTTGTTGACCCACTGCTTGGCACTGGAATGTGTTGCTGACATGAGCTGGCCTTTTTTTTTTTTGAAGTTTTATTTTATTTTCCAGTAAAAAATATTCGAAGTTCAAATTCATAATTTATTGTTCAATTGTTATTCTAATTCTAAATATGATTTTTTTTTATTTTTTTAGTGTAATACAAGCAAATTTTTTAATTCATTATTTGGAAGTTGATGTATTTGTATTTATTGATTTATCAAACTGGAATGATACAGAACAGAAGATGAATTTTCCCGCTACTTATTTAAAATTTGAAATTTTAAGGTCATTTACGTGTCTTATTAAATCCTATGGTTATAGAAATAATCCGTTTCTCTCTTTTTTCTGTTTTGCATTGTGAGGTGCAGTTGTCATAAATCATGATAGTAGTCAGTCGATAGTTATATGCATTCTGAAACAGGATATGTTGACAACTCATTGTCTTAGATTAATTTCTGGTTATACAGTTATTTTATTACCAACAACCCACTTATTGTTATTAAATTTTGTCAGGGGTGCATGAATAGTTATTTCATTTTGGTTCCTTATGTGTTCTCTGGGCATGTCAGGTCAGCATGTTATCTGTACAACCATTGAACTCAATATAATAGCAATTTTGAGGGTACCTTAGAAGTCAATGGTAGTGCTCTTACACCATGACTACCTGGAGTCGGTGCATTGGCATACATCGATTCCCGTTTTCATGATATCAATGTGATTGCTGACAAAGAAGGATAGGGAAAACTCACCACCCAGGCAAAGATTAAAGGATACAGAAAATCACCATCTGAAGTTGTTTTATAAGGGATACATGGCTCAAGTACTCATCATTCAATTGGATTTGTAGGAGAGATATAGGGTTTCATGAAGAAAGAAACCTTAAACAAAAATTTGTCCGATAAACAATTGACACTACCTTCTAGGTACAAAGATAGATATCTAAAAGCCTTGGGTAAAAGAAATATGACTCATAAACGTCTTACAGATTACTATGAACTTAATAATTGAAATACTACTAATGCCTCTTGCTAATAGAAAACTAACGTAAATGTTACTAGGAGGATAGTTGACTAGAGTAAATGCTACTCAGAAACAAGAACCATAAAATGCATTGAATGGCTTAATCAAGAACCTTTTGGATGACACAAGGTTTGCCCACCAATTCCTTCCCAATTGATACATAATGAATTTTGAAATTGCCCTTGAATTTGAAATTCTGAAAACTTTGTGAGTTAGCTGCTTAGGATGTGAACCCTGTATTACTTGGTCTTCAAATTATTGTCCAAGTGTGGAGACACTGCCATGTCTTACATGCAAGGGTTTGACAAGAGAATACACAAAGTAAAAGTGTTGTGTTTATGCTAGTAAGCATCAAAAGTAATAATGTTTTTTGGTGTCAAATGATGTTTAAATATTATTTGTGAACAAATTAACAGTGAATAATAGAGGTTGGGATTTATTTCATTTTAACAACAGCAGTAAACAAAGTGATACTGTGGCAGGTGTTGTTGACAGAGATGGGAGAGAGAAAAGCAGAGATAGGGGACGAGAACGCGATGATAAGAATAGAGAACGCAGTGACAGAGAGAGGAGGCGGAGTCGAAGCAGGGAGAGGGGTAAAGATCGCACCTATGATTATGATCATGATCGAGACAGAGAATATGGGCGGGAGAGGGACCGTGATCGGGACTGGAATAGGTATCGCCACTGAGGATGAAAAATGTATTCTGAGTCTTTGTTTTGGTCAATCTACAACTGGATGGTCTTGGTTGCTTTGGCCTCAGTGGTAGAGACAGCATCAAAGTGAACTTATTCAATTGGCATTTTGTCAGCTGCCTGCATTCCGAAACTACCTCCTTCTGGAATAGCATGTGCACCCTGATGTAGTTTGAATGTTCAACTAGTTCTGTTTTAGACAGATATTTGTTGCAAGGTTAGTGGATGAGAAAGAAACAAATTTTGAAATGACATATTTTTATAATCTCATTGAAGCTTGACTATGAGTGGTTTCTGAATTATCTGTGGTGTGAATTTGATTATCCATTGAACTCCGTAGTGATATGGATAAGAGGTGAATGTCATATGCCTAAGGTTTTGGTTGGTTTACGACTTTAAAGCTTTGCGTTCATCGAGATTAGTAGGGTGGTCAGATAACTTGCTTACTGCTTGGCATGGAAAAATAGAATTTTGCCGCATTCTTGGTTTATGATAAATACCCTCATGTGACTCACAGTGTAAACAGCTTCTTTGCAGTGATCCTGGAAACTAACTTTATCTTGTCGTTTCCTCCTGGTACCTCACTATTTTGTTCCCTCTATCTGATTCTGTCTCTTCCCCATCAAAAGGGATTTGTTAAATTATCTCGCATGTGGCAGTAGTGCATTTTTATTTAATTTTCTTCAAAGTATATGTTTGTATAGCCATTGTGTTCTTTTGCATTAGAGTTTGAGGAGCAGGAAGTATTTCATGAAAAAGTAGTAGAAATGCCATCTTTCTTTTGCATGGCTTTCATATTATGTTAATCAACCACCCCTTCTTCAAGCTACTCCCTCCCTTTAGTGAGAGAAATGTCATTTTTTTAATCATATCATAAATTTTTTCCTTTAAATCTTAGCAATTTTTTGTATCATGGGTGTGGTTCTTATCAAATCTATGGTACTTTCTTCTATTTGGCTGATATGGTTTTTATCTAATTCTAATTAGCGGGGAGATGGTTTTTCAATCTGCATGAGGGCCAGGACCAGCATTTTTAGGAGACAGACAAGTGAAGCATATTTTGATTCATGGTCTTCAAAGTTTGCCGTGAACATGGAAGGCAACGGTGCCTACTGTATTTGGGCCATGAGTACAAGCCTACTGTTTGGAGATGCTCATTCTCATTTCGTTTTTCCCTAAGCTAGCTTTATAAGCTTGTTATGCATTTTGAAATCCCTATCATTCCAGGTTTGCAGGGGATTTAGAAAAAGAAAAAAAAAAAGGGTATATATCCATTTTGCATCACTTAAGGATAATATAGTCTTTACAATCAAAAAGAGATTAAAAACAATTAACTTAATTGTTTTGGATATTTTTGAGGAAAGAGAATTTTTCTAAATTATTTATGACAAATAGCACAAAAGAAGAGGGAATATTACACTTTATTAATTGAAATTTTATTTTGTGATTGATTGTATGTTGTGCTCTTTGAAAATTTTTAATTATATGAGTGAGTAGAATGACATCGAGGTTAAAAAAAAAAAAAAAAAGTTGTGATGAGAAGGTAAACGGTCTTTCATCTATGTTCACATAAGTAAATATTAATATTTAATAAATAAAGTAATATTATTTTAAATTTTAAATTTTATCTTTTAAATAAAAATTTAAGATAAATTATAGAAGATTCATAATATCAAATTAAAACTTGTTAAAAAATTATATTATTTAAAATTTATGTTTTTATTAAATTTTTAATTTGAAATTTTTTAAATTATTTTTATTAACATTAATAATTTTACATATATATGTGATATACGTGCAATTTGTACTTGGATAATTGCCTAATACTCTTTTAAAAACTATCTAAATAAATAAAGTTTTTTATATAAAATTATGTAAAAAATATGTAAAATACAAGTATTTAAAAAATAAAAATATTTTATTTATTGTAATAATATTTAATAACATATTGAATTAATTACATAAGTAAAAATTATATACATATTAAAAATATAAATATTAAATAGATTTTTTTTTTTTAGTTTTTAATTTGAAATCTTGAGTAAAATATATATTTTATTAATGTAATTAATTTTATTTAAATTAATTAATATTCAATTTAAATATTTTAAATTTTAAATTTTTTAATAAAATTTAATTTAATTCAATTTGATGAATTTATTTGAAAATACTTTAAAATTAAGAATAATTTTTGATCTTAAAAATATTATAATTAAAATTTATTATTTGGTAAATTTCTTTTTCTTAAAAAATATTTTAGGAAAAGGAATTTGTGTTCGATTGGCAATAAAGCAGGAAAAGTGACATCCGTAGTTGGAGTTTTAGTTTCAGCCTAGCATAAAGCACAAAGAACTTAAACCTTCAGTGAAACTAGTTCCCTGAAGATTTGCCTGAAACCCTAACACAGGGGAGAAGGAACAATGAGGAGTTTAATCTCAGGCGCGGGGCTCTTGGCCGCCGCAAGTAGAAGTAGATTGTGTGGTAAAGCATGGGCAGTTGGTTCGCGTAGTTACAGCTTGATACCGATGGTGATCGAGCACTCCTCTCGAGGAGAGAGGGCCTACGACATATTCTCTCGACTGCTGAAGGAGAGGATTGTTTGCATCAACGGACCCATCAACGACGACACCGCCCACGTCGTCGTTGCTCAGCTGCTCTTTCTGGAGTCCGAGAACCCTTCCAAGCCCATTCATATGTATCTCAATTCCCCTGGCGGCCAGGTCACCGCAGGTACCCATTCAACATATACCCAACTTCACGAGTTCCCTGTTTGCATTTTGTTTTTCTTGTTAGAGTGTTATGATCGAACTTGTGACCATGAGCCAAATTGTTCAATTGCTTTTTGTGACGGGTTCAATAAGACCTTGAAAAATTCATCTTTCTTGAATTTGCTGTGGTTTGGTGTTCTCTTTCTCATTGAATTGATCCCTGTGCTTTTTCCTTTTAAGTTTTGTGCCTAAGATACTATAATGGTCTAAGTGGTAGATGATACTCTGACCTCTGTGATTTTGGTTGGGTGATGGTGAGGAGATAAATGGATGACAATTTGCTTTTGATTTGGTCAGTTTACCTTTATCTATATATTTTAAAATTCCTATAAATTGTATTGCAATATACTAGGTTGGGTATGGTTGTTGAAGTTGCATTTTACTATTTGACTTGGCTACTTAATGTCAAATGCATGTGGTTTAACCATGATTTCAACATGATTGGATTCTTTTTCCTGAAAACTCAATATAAAATATTTAGATAGTTAAGAAGATTTCCAGCTGAATTTATGCTAATTTTGCAAATGATATTACAAAGTCATCAACTTTTAATTATCTTTTGAACCTTGGTAAATCAGGTTTTTCTTTCCTCTTTCTTTATTATCTCATTCTTTTTCGAGGGTTATGTGGGTAACATGCGTGGTAATAATAATCGAAGTTTATTTGACCAAAATCATAGGAATCTGGCAAGGCAGCGTGGGTAAGATTTTGACAGTTGAAAACTTGAAAAAGTAGGAAAACTTATAGTAAACCAATGTTATCTTTCTAAAGAGGACTGTGAAAACACTAAATTCTGCTGTGGTGCTTTTGGTCAAGAAACCTATCACAGATGGCCTTTTTATTTATTGGTTATTTTTAGGTGCTGTGAAACTTGGTTGGTGATTAATTAAAGGCTTGCTAAGGATTAAATGCTTCAAAGGAGATAAGAAGCAACGTTAATCACTCCTCTTGCTATTGTTTGTGAAATTTGCATGAAAACTATTGTAGAGTGTTTGATGGGGTAAAAACTGGCATAGCCGTTGCTGACATAATGGATTACAGGGATTATTTCATGAATAATCAGGAATTCATATATTTCAGAGAGTTCCTTTTTTTGTAAACGCAGCAGCCTTTTGGTGGCAATATAAACAGAACTGTTTGTTTCTTATCAAAGAAAGAGAAAAGCAATGCCTTCATATAATGGGTCCAGCAATTTCAGACGTTTTGTTCAGATCCCTAGTTTCAAACTTCTCTTCATAACTTACAATCTTTATGCGACTGAATGAGGCACATTAATGCTAATTTGCTTGCTTTGACCACCACAATCATGATTCTAATGATCTTTTGTTTCAGGCCTTGCAATTTATGACACCATGCAGTACATTCGGTCACCTATCAACACAATTTGTATGGGTCAGGCTGCATCAATGGCTTCCCTCCTTTTGGCTGCTGGTGCCAAGGGGGAGAGACGGTCTCTGCCAAATGCAACTATCATGATTCATCAGCCTTCAGGTGGGTATAGTGGACAGGCAAAGGATATGACAATTCACACAAAGCAGATCATTCGTGTCTGGGATTCACTAAATGCATTGTATGCAAAGCACACGGGACAACCTGTAGATATAATTCAGAAGAATATGGATAGAGATTATTTTATGACTCCTGAAGAGGCCAAAGAGTTTGGGATAATTGATGAGGTTATTGATCAAAGACCAATGGCTTTGGTGACTGATGCTATTGGCACTGAAAACAAAGACACAGGTTCAAAGTAGGACTAGGCAGTAGATCTTAGTGATAAACCATTATTTTCCTTTCCTTTTAATTTAATAATATTAACATTTTTGGATGGCTGGTATTATGCTTTTGGAGTTAATATGACTTCCTTTTTCTCATTTCTTTTTATAATTGATTGGGATAATGGTGTTGTCACTTATTACATGTTTTATCTATGTTAGATTTAATTGTATGAAATAAAGTTTAAGCGATTGCGGTCATTATTATCCCTGGAATATTGCATGCATTGAGTCATCCGTTAAATGAGAAATCATTGATTCACCTTGTCCGACTAAATGGAGTTAGGAAACTATGCGTGAATGAAAGATGCAGAGTTGGAAACTCGACCTGATTGTTCTGAAGAACTTGATGTTTTCTTGAAAAGATATCCTTGCAACATCTTGTAATATTTTTGATTGATTATCTAGTTTTTGATAATGGGCTCTACTAGTTAATTTTGGATGTCATTCCCCCTTTTCTTTTTTTTTTGGGCTTATATTTGTTGTGCATTGATTTCATTTCATCAAAATTTTGATAATGAGCTCTACTAGTTACTTTTGGATGTGATCCCTTGCCCCCTTTTTATTGGCTTATTTTGCTTTTGCTCATGTGGTTGAACTCTAAGTGCCTTATGTAGGCATGCATTACTACTCTATAGCAATTTTTTTTTCTTGGATTATCAAATGTTATAGTCAATATTTGGGATATCTGTACTCAAGGGAGCTATATTGAGTTAAGTGTAGCGTATTTTGTGAAAGTGATGGAGTGCATAAAAAATGAATATATCCGAGTCTTTGTGGAGGCTGCACAATTCTTGAAGCTTTTTGATATCATAAGTTGAGGATGCTTTGTTAGCAATCAACAAGATTCATTCACAGTGAAATTGTCATTGACTTCGTTTCTGTTTGTATTGCTACTACCTTGCTACCATTTCTGGCTGTTGGTTTTGTGTAGCTGTGGGGGAAGAACATGGATTTAATGATCGAGAAAGGGGTTCTTATGGGATGGTATGGGATACATAAAAGGGGAGTAACTTTGATGATTGTTGACTTGGAGTTTCCTGTATTAATGTATTTTTAGAGGATGGTTGGGTTTAGTTCCTTTATCCCTTTTTAAAACTTTATTCCACCATTAATCCCACGTATTCTTGAAGAATTAGTAACTCTCCATTTTTAAGATGATATAGTCCCATCAAGGAGGGTGACATTTGCCTTGGACCAAAAAAGTCTCTTGTTACCCTTTGATATATCAAATTTGTCAATTATGTTTTTCAAAGAATGATTATAAGGTTATGTAAAATTTTATTGTCGGTAAATCAAATTTTGATATATGAATTTGATTTAAATTGATTTTTAATTTAAATATTAAAAACTAAAAATCTATTTATTGTTAAAATGTTTTTAAAATTATTTTTAATATTTTTTTAAAATTTTATATAAAATATTTCATGAAATGAGATTTTTAATTTTTTAATATTATTTAATGTAAGTCAAATTGATAAAATTGATTTTGATTAACTAACTTTTGAATGTCAAAATTTATGACACACATAAATATTATGTTATATCAAATTTAAGAATAATATGTTATATTTTCTTTATCATATTTATATAAGAATGCATTTTGTAAATAGTTTTATATATGAAGCAAGTTGTAGAAGTAACCAAATTTATTAATTTTTATTTTTATAATATTTTTAGACAATATTACCTTTATAAGGATAAAAATAGTTATAATTCTATCAAAGCTTTCAAATTCAAAAAGTCAATAAGAACACAATTAATTGGAGACCAATGCTTTAAACATTTAAATCATCCCCTTTCTTTTTGCAAATTTTTATGTCTTTTTTTTTTTGGCAATTTTTCAATGATTCTTTGTTGTTCCTTAACAAATTTATGAGGCAAGCATATTAAATAGATTTTCACTTGTTCCAAAATATATTAGAATGTTTGTGAAAAAAAATCTTTAAATGTTAGGTTGTCTTTGTGAATTGGTTTTTTTGGGTTTGTATTTAAATTTTGATATAGTAGCATAAAATAAGTTTTGTTCCATGATTCTCTTGGATTTGTTTTTGGTTAAATATTTTTGGTTTGTGTTCATAGATATTTACGTGGATTTTGAGCATGAACATTAATTGTTAATATATCAATCATAATTGATTTTTTTTTTCTATTCAACTATAGTTTCATTCGTTAATTATACTGTATTATGTTAGTTATTTTAATAAAAATATTAAATTTATATTTATTTTATTACTGATATTTTAAATATTATTATCATGTATTTTTATATTATTGTAATTTATTCAGTATAATTTATTTCTTGTTCACATAACTTATTTTACTTGGTGTTTAAAATTTACATTATTTTGTATTTGTGACTCGTATTTTATGCATAATTTATTATACATAATATTTATGATTTATTTTTTTATGTATGCAACATATTACAAATATATATATATAAATAAATAAATATATATATGTGACTTATTGAAGTGTATTTTACAATAATATTCCAATGACGTGTGGTCAAAGTTAAATCAAACATGTGTTGGAGAATAGTGACAATCATATCTTGAATTTTTTATTTGAGTTTATAATAAAAGACTCCTTCTCATGTTAACTCTAAATAATAGAATGAATAGTACATGAATGTCAACTAAAAATAATAATAAAAAAAGACCTTTAACGAACATACCTTGATGTTGGATGATGAAATTTAGATATATATATTTTTTAATTTCACTCAAAATTTTTGAATGAACACAATAAGATTTTATATCTTTTTTTGTTATTGAATATTTTTATAATTTTAATTTATTTTCATATATAAAGTGAATTTTTAAGTCTTCTCTTATATTTTAATCTTAAAGTTTAATAGTAAAGATATATATAGTAATGAAAAAATTGATCAAATAAGTAACTAATGAGTATGCATATACAATAATAGTATCATAGGTATGTAATCCTTGGAATGGTGTCAATTTTTATGTCATTACTGTTTAGTAATCTATGTTGACTCATTAATGGTTATATATATATATATATATATATATATATATTACCAAAAGAATAATGAAGTCTAATAATAGAACATAAGCTTATAGAATTCGATTAAAAGATTAACATATCCCAAGATTCAATTTCTCAAAAGTGAAGTAAATGAAATTTTATTATAACACTAAATAATTAATTTTGTTGTTACTAATGATTTCTCAAGATAATTCTATAATTAGAGTAATTCAAGTTGTTATAATCACTTGAAGAATTTAACAATTAAAAAGTTTGCTTTTATGCGTTGTGATTTTATCTATCTATTGTATTCTTCTTAAATTCTATCAATCATATTATTCTTGAATTTTGCCATCAACTATAGTCTTTTTGAAATCTATCAATTGTGCCTTCCAGTTTGAAATTGGTCAGTTCGTGAATATACATTGAAATAGTTAAAATAATATTTACCTTTTAATTGAATCGTATATAAGAGATAAATGTGTTAGTGATAATACATTTGAAGCTATAATTGTTTTTGTTTTTTCTCATAGTGATAATTTGTAAAGGCCCAATTATATAAATAACTATTTTACTATTTCTAACTTGTTCAAATTCATTTTGGTAATTTTTGTTTGAAAGTTTATTAATTGTTGTGTGCATTTGATTTCTTTAGAAATACTTTATAAAAGATTAATGAACACTAAATAACCATTGCTTATTATGAAGCCACTTATAGTAGTATATGAAAAGGACTTGTTTTGTGCAAGCAAGTATATCTTTGCACAGACTAAAATACAGGTAAAAAGCAAGAGATTGATGAATAAACAATTTTTAAGCTTTGATGAGCTTGAGATAACTAATATATTTATCATAGCTATGGCTAAGTGAAACTTAAAGAGAAATCACAATGCTCAAGGTAATTTATTTGGAGTTAACTCTTCAAGGCACCTCAACTTATTAAATGTCTAAGAAATTCTGTAGGTCGTTATGAAGAGTTTTTTTTTTTTATGTTTAATTTTTAAGTTTTACTATAATTACTTAATTACTTTGATATATCAACTATCTAATAAAGATGATTTAATGGATTTCTTCTATAATAACTATTTTAGGCATGACATTACTCATGAATATTTTTTGATACACTGGCTTAGGAAAGTGCAATTCAATTTAATGATGCAATGCTACAAAAATAGTGCATATATAAGAAAGGAAGTAAATTATATTGAACTTTCATAGTTATTGTGTACATAGCTACAAATATTTTTGTTTATTTTGATCATTAAGAAATATTAATTATAATAGTCTTTAGATTATATAAAAGGATGCTTATTTCAATTATAAATATAATTTTTGTTTGCTCCTATTATTTGTGTTGTTTAATATTATTTGTATTGCTTGATTAACACAATTGAAAAGCGACAATTAAATAAAATCAAAATTACTAATTAATCAAAATTTTTTAAAAATAATAAAATTAATTTTATTTGAGTTTCTATAATAGTATAACAAGACATAATGTTTTAATGATGGCCACCATGATTATCATAAAAGCTTTACTTTTTTATGACGGCTTACAAAAAATTGAATTTTTATGATAATCCTTAAAGACCGTCATGAAGATGCTACGATGATAGATATCATCATAAAGTTTCTATAATAATTTATGATGATCATTATAAATTTTCTATGATAATCTCCTAAAGATTGTTGTAAATTTATGATAGACAAAAATTATCGTAAAATTATGAAAGAGGATAGTCACATAAATTTTTTGTTATGCTACTTTTAGTTTCATGTGACAATCATAAATTGTTTTTTTTTTTTTTTATGGTGGTACTTTTCAATTCATTTTTGAGCATTGCATGAAACTAAATTTAACTTATTTTTGAATTAAAACAATATTTGCAAAATACTTTTCTATTTTAAATCTCTCTCAAACTTCATTAACATATATTTTCTAAGACAATCGTAACAATCTTTATAATTTATAATGAAATATGTTAATTCCTATCATATAAATGTCTCACCCATATCTTTCAATTCAAAATTTTTAGAGAATTTTTTTTTAATTTCATGTAATAAACAAAGATCATTAATAACTAATAAAACATCATCAATATACAAAATTATATATATATGAACTTACTTTTATTAACCTTCATATATATATATATATATATATATCAAGGATATATTTTTTAAATCTAAAGAAAATGATAGTATCATTGAACTTAAGATATTATTATCGAGAAGCTTGTTTAAGCTCGTATATTGACTTTTAATTACACACCATGCATTTCTTTCTTTCAACTATGAACCTCTTTGGTTGATACATATAAATTTATTCATCTAGTTTTTTAATTGAACAAGTAATTTTCACATCCATTTTATGTAACTCTACATCATAATGAACTATCATTGCTATAATAACTCTAAAAAAGTCTTTTCTTTAAAAAAAAAAAGGCTCACTATAGTCAACAACATCCTTTTGTGTTAAACTCTTGACAACAAGTCTAATCTTATATTATTCTATATAGTATTTTGAGTTCTATTTAATCTTAAAGACCTATTTATATTCTAATTTTTAATAATTTTTAAGCAATTCGACTAGATCTCAAATTCTATTATGATTTATAAATTTTAATTCTTCTTTCATAGTGTCTAATTACTTCATAAAATTAACAATTTTTAAGGCTTAAAAAATACGAAATCAAATCCTTATTAATTTCTAAATCAAATTCTAATTCTTATAAATAAACTAAACAATCATCATAAATAATTGATATTTTTTGTCTCTCAAACATTCTTAATGCTACTTCATGTCTTTCATCCATTATAGGTTCATTCACAGTAAGTTTATTATGGGAAAACTTGGTCACTTAGTTATTATTCTTGTAAATTATTAAATGGTTCAACAACTGGAGGGACAACAAGTTACAAGCAAAGAAACTTACATTCGAACTTCTTGAATTACCACTTTACATGGTTTCATACTCCCATTAATGTCGCTATTTTTTATAAACCTAACATTTTTAATTTCTATAATTCTCAAACTATAGCTAAGATAATAAAATCTATAATAATTACACTTTTCTATATAACCAATGAAGAAGCCAATGATTGTCTTTAAATTCAATTGTCTTTCAGTTGAATTATAAATTTATACTTATGTTGGATAGTCTCAAACATAAAAGTCCCTTCAATTGAAGTTCTTTTTCATATCCATAAATCCAAATGGTTTTAAAACTATCTTATTAGAAATCTTATTTAACAAATATATGGCAATTTTTAAAGTATATATTCACGAAGGTAATGAACAAAGAAGAATGACTTAACATACTTTTAATTTGTATCCATTAGTGTATTGTTATGCTTTTCTATAACATTATTTTGTTGTGGTGTATCCAACATTGTGTATTGAGCACATATGTTATATTTTTCAAGGAATTTAGCAATTAAACCAAGGTATTGTCCATTTTCATTATATTTTTATAATATTTATCAGCTCTATCAAACTTATAAATTTTATAATACTGGCTAATTATCTTTTGACCCCATTAACAAACACCTTTAAGTATCTATTAATTGAGATTTTTCATGTAACAAATAAACATAACTATAACGTGAAAAATCATTACTAAAAGTGATAAAATATTTTTTCTATTAAAAAAATATCAAAATAATAATATATATCAGTGTGTATAAGATCTAAAAGTTGCGTGTTTTTTATGATTTATTTTTAAATTATATGTTTTATATATTTTTCATTTATACAATCCATACATATTCCAAATTACTAAAATTTAATTTTGCATAGATTTAATTCTTTACGAATCTTAGTATTCTTTTTTTGGATATATGATCCAAATGTGTATGCCACAAGTAAGCTGAATTTTCATCAAATAAACCTTATTTAGTAGTAATATTTGATGTAAGGTTAATAAAGTATTAGTAAAAAAGTTATCAAGCTTTACTTTATATAAACCATCATATAGTACACGAGAATTAATGAAATAATTATCGTTTAACAAACTACAATATCCATTACTAAATTTGAAAAAATATCCAATTGTATCAAGTTTAGACAAATAAGCTAAATTTTTAAAAATAAAAGAAACATAATAAGAGTTTGAAAAAGACTTAAATAATGTCCAATAATTAAACTTAAGCGATCAATTAAAATGGATTCAACTAGAGCTTTGACTTGATTTTTCATAAGAATAAACTTTTTTTTTGCATTTATGATTTAAGTTACAAAAATTTCTTACATCATTTTTGAAACATGAATGATACAATCAAAATCAATCCATCAAGTATTAGAAAGAAACTTCTTTTAAATATGGATCTCAACAATAAAAATGATGTTTATCTTTTTGGTGCTCCTTTTTGTGTACACCTTAACACATTGACTTTATGTAGTCATTACTTACTTTTTCATTATTCTTTCTAATTTTTTTAGCTTCTTATTGACCCGTGAGGTTAATTGGATAAATTCTTTATTACTTTAATTTGGTTTCTTCTTGAAGGAGCATGTTATGTAGTTTATGTATATTTCCTTTCAGTTGCGGGATCAGTGCAACTCTAGTGTGATGGCACTAGATGCGTCCACCTAGCCAGCCCAACTTTCTAAGCTCGTGCCAAAAGAAGAATAAGAGCCAAAATGCAAAAGCAAAATAAGAAGACAATATTACGAGAACTTTTTCTCAACCTTTATTGGAAATAAAGGAACTCTTTACAAAAGAACGACCTCTTTAAGAGCACCCAAAGCCTCTAGCTACTCACACACTTGAGTTTGTATTTCTTGATATATTTACAACTAAACCCAAGCCCCTTTTTTATATTAGTTGCGGAGTGTCCTACTCAAACACTTCCTCTTAGTTATCTCACGTTATTCGGATAGGCCACTCAATCTTGATCACGAATCTTTATCTTATTGAGGCTTATCTTCAAAATTTGCATAGCATCCTTTCTTCTTCCGTAAGGACTCTTCATGAGCCAAGGATATTTGGAGAGCATCATTCTCCCATAAGGACTCTCCTTGAGTCAAGGATCCTATCTCCTTTGACGTCTTCTCCAAGCCTTCTTATTCGTTTTCAACTGATTTGGATATGCTTGAGGAGGTGGTTTCTGTTCAGGACTTTTTTTGAGCCTTATCTCCCTTGGCTTTCAGGATAAACATCTCTTTCTTATCCTCCTCTAGCCAATAGCTATATCCTTTCTTATTGGAATGTCTTCGCTTGTTGGACTTTCTATCCATGCCAAGCTGTGTTCCCGGATTCTGCCCTGTGTTTCCGTCACCGGACATATTCGCATCACCATGTGCTGGTGCTTGCTTGAGGCATCTCTGTCGCTTTTCCCATAAGCGAGCTTGTGGTTCTGTTTGTGTGCTTCATCCCTTGCTCCACAACGTTTCTAACTCACCAGCGTATGTCGCCACTATAAGTATAAAGCTCGATTTCTCACCAAGTCTCTCGCATTCGTTTCCATATCTAACTCATGCATGTTTGCCTTGCTAGTATGTCCTCTACACTTGTAGGTCTAGGCATGGAGCAAGACTCACCATGCCTATGCCTTGGCACTCAGATTCAAGGGTCTAACAAACCACCCCCCACAAGAAGAGCCTGACACCCTCGTCGGCTTAGTGTAATGGTACGCCTTGATCTGGTCTTCGAATTGCCACAATGTGGTATCTTTTTCCCAACTCGCATCCATCTCACTAGTGCTTTTCCACTGGACTAAGTAGTATGTCCTCTGATCATCTTACTATAGCCCTTCGTTTGGTGATCAAGGATTTTCTCTATCTCCTTGTCAAATTGAACTCGAGTTACCAGCGGTGCACGCTTAGCCTGCTTGCGTCCATGATCGGCATCTTCCTGAAACTCTTTGAGGAAGCTTATGCAAAATGTTGGGTGCATCTTTAGATGTTATGGTAGCTTCAACCTATAAGCTACTGCTCCAACTTTTTTTTCGATCCCGAATGGTCCATCATACCTTGGGATAAGGCCTCGATGAACTCCCTTCTTTGTGATTTTCTTCCAAATTTGAGGTGTCAGCTTTAGTAAAACCTTGTCCTCAACTTGGAACTCAGCATCACATCTCTTTTTGTCAGTATATTTCTTCATACGCCTTTGTGCCTTAAAAAGGCTATCCCTCGCTTGGTCAATGAACTCTTACTTGTCCCAAGCATAGCGATAGGCTGCTGGACAGCTCCCTTAGTTCCTTTGCTTGTCTATCTCATGGGGTATCATTGGTTATTGCCCAAAAGCTATCTCTGCAGGACTTAGACCTTATCGGTAATGAGCGATGGATGTTGTAGCAAAACTATGCTACATCCAATAATTCAAGCCAATCTCTTTGGCTTGCAGTCACGTAATGCCCAAATGCTCTTCTAACTAGCTATTTACCCTCTCCATTTATCCGTCTATCTATGGATGGTTTGCTGTGGAGAATTTGAGTTCTGTTCCTATCATATTTAGCAATACTGTCTAGAATCTTCCCATGAATCTAGCATCTTTGTCACTCACAATGTCTTTCGATAGTCCAAACAACTTAACATCATGTTTGAAAAAAATCTCAGTGGCCGTGTCAGCTGGACACGCTTGAGTAACAGGAACAAAGATAGCATACTTTGAGAACCTGTTAATAATCACCATTATAGCGGATAGTCCTTTTACCTTTGGGAAGCCCACAATGAAATCCATCGACACCGACTCCCACGGGTGCTTCAGAATGGGTTGGAGTAAGCCCGCCTCCCTCCTTCTATCCGTTTTGTCCTGTTGGCACACTAAGCATGTGCAAACATAGACCTCCACATCTTCTATCAACTTGGGCCAATAATAGGCTCTCATCAGTAATGCGAGCATCCTCTCGGTGCCTAGGTGACCTGCCCATAGTGGGTCATGGGTTTTCCTCAGCAACTGTTTCCGAAGTTCACCAGACTTGGGCACAAACAGTCTATCTCTTCGAGCATATGGCAACCATATTATTTGCTCGAGTAAGTCATTTTGGACACCCATAAGAGCAGTCCCATAAGTTTACACTTCTACGTGGCTTAGTCCATCAGCAACAATGTTTTGTTTGCCTGGTTTGTGTTTCCACATAATATTAAACTCCACCACAAACTCTTGCCATCTTGCTTGTTTTGGAGATAGCTTTTTTTACGAGCGAAAATAGGTATTAGCGACAATGTTAGTAATTATCTTAAATTTCGTCCCAAGCAAGTAATGCCGCCATGTCCTTAGGCAATGGACAATAGTCGTCATCTCTTTTTTATGAGTCGAATAGCGCAGCTCTGCATCCTTGAGTTTTGGACTTTCAAATGCCATGGGATGGCCATTCTGGACCAGCACACCCTCGATTGCTAGATCAAAAGGGTCTATGACTACATCAAATGGCTCTTCAAAATTTGGTAGGGAAAGTACTAGTTTCAAGGCTACTGTCTGTTTTAATCCCTCGAAAGCCTTATTGCATTCATCGGTCTACATCCACGGGCTATCTTTCTTCAACAAGTCCGTTAAAGGGTTGCTCTTGCTCGAATATCCTTTGATGAACGATCTGTAATAGTTTACGAACCCAAGGAATGACCGCAATTCAGCAACTTTAGGGGGGGTTGGCCACTCCATGATGGCCTTCACTTTCCTTTCATCCATTCATATATGTCTGTTTCCGACTAAATGTCCTAAGAATGACACTTCTCTCTTGTAAAACTCGTATTTTTCCTTCTTAATGTACAGCTGGTGCTCTCGCAGCCATATCAACACTTGCCATAAATGGCTTACGTGGTCGTCTAGGGTCTCACTGTAGACCACAATGTCATCCAAGTAGACTACCATAAACTTGTCCAAAAAGGTAGTAGGCGTATTGGTTAGTCCGAAAGGCATCACCATGAACTCATAAGAGTCGTACCTTGTGACGTATGCAATTTTTGTTTCGTCCCCCTTGGTTATTCTGACTTACCAGTATCCCGATCGTAAGTCTAGCTTTGTAAAGTACTTGGCCCTTGATAACCGATCAAATAATTCAGTAACATTTGGCATTGGATATTTGTTCTTTATTATTACGAATAGTCTACCTAACTCGAGCATCACCGATGCCTGGCTTGTTTGAAGAATTCTAGACTCAAGATAATATCGAAGTTATCTAACTGAGTTATCATGAAGTTAGACGTACCTTTTCATTTGTTTACTTCAAGGGTCGTAGTGGCAACTCTGCATACTGCCTTTGCCTCAGCATTCACTGCTTTGAACTTAACCGAGGCTAGAGAAAGCTTAAGCCCGAGCTTTTCTACTTCTCTTTCCGCGATGAAATTATTGATAGCTCCTGTATCTAACATTGCCATAACATCCTTCTCGTTTACTTTCACTGGGATATAGATCAACCTTTTTTGTAAATTCTTCGGTGTAATCGCATTCGACAACCGGATTAGATTCACCCGAGTTGTGGCATTCCTCTCCTTTTCCTCAGAGGAATCCTCTGCCGCTATGAGCGCTGCCAACTTCTCTTTGCGAGGATAGTCGCGTGTACCATGTGGCCCATTGCATAAGAAGCAACCCCCTTGGTCCACATTCTTTCCCTTTTTCTTTCAAAGAGGATGAGCCTCGAGACTTGTTGGACTCAACATTTTTCTTTTTCTTGCCCTTACCATTGGGCTTTTTCATCTTTTTTCTAGCCTTCCCTCGTTTCTGACCTTTCTTTTAGGAAGCACCACCCGTATACTTGAAATCCACCAAGCTATCTACCGTGAAAAATGCTGAGAGCAAGTCTTTGACACCTTGCCGCCTTAGTTCTGCTTGAGTCCATGGCTACAGGCTTGATAGGAAGTTAAACAACCTATCCTCCTCTGACATGTTTTTGATGTTTAACATCAACGAACTGAATTCTTTAACGAAGTCATGCACTAAACCTATCTGCTTCAAGCATTTTAGCTGTTTTTTAGCGATGAATGAGGTGTTGCATGGCAGGAATTGCTCCTTTAATTCCCTTTTGAGTGCCTCCCATGAATCAATGCTAGGCTTTTCCATGATAGCGTCATCCTGCATACGGGTGCGCCACCACAACTTAGCATCACCAGATAAGTACATGGATGTGATCATTACCTGGCCATTTTCGGGTACTCTAGCAGCTTTAAAGTACTGCTTTATACCCACAAGAAGTTCTCCAACTTCTTGGTGTTCCTTTCTCTAGAGAATGACTTTAGTTTTAGCACATTCAGCTTAGCCATAGTAGGGTCTGCCACTACTGTAGGGGTGTGGGGAGCCTTTTTTTAGCAATCGATAATCTTTTTTTCTGTGATTTTTTAATATATTTTTTCTTTTATTTTTGTATTTTATTTTTTGGACTTTTTTAATTTTTTTACTTCTTTTTATTATTTTTTTATTTTTATGATTTTTTTACTTTTTTTTATATTTTATAAAAATATAAATTTATTTTTTAATTTATTAACTTTTTCATTATTATTAAATTTTTTTGATAAAGTTTAATTTTATTTAAATTAATAAATCAGTATTTATTTAAAAATTTTAATAATTAAAATTTCATTAAAAAATTTTAAAATTTTAAAAAATTTTTATTTAATTTAAATTTTATGTTTAAGTTATTTTTACTTTATTGTGTTTTAAATATTTTTAACATCATCAACACAAATTAAAATTGCTTTTGGTAAATTTGAAACTTTAAGATATGGGGCATACTCAAAATGCAAATTGAAACTATAGCCGTTAACATCTTTGGCATATTTAAAGCAGGGGAGCAATAAAACAACATCCTCACATCTTTTGTGTGCTCACGTATTTAGGCTTCCTTCTTGCTCCTTCTGTGCTCTCTCCCTCTCTCGGAGAACCTCCGAAGCTTGTGAGAACAAATGGTATGTTTTCGTGTGAGTGCTTACTGCATTCGTGATAAAAGGTTCGATCTATTCTCCTGCATCGTGCTTACTGCATCTGAGAGCCTCGCCGCAGCTTCGATCTGATCGCCTATAGAACTCTGCATCGGAGAATCTCGCCACATGTTCGATCTATTCGCTTGTGGAACTCTTTGATAAATCATATCTTCTTCATACAAGGTTCGATTCTCAGATCTAAATGTCCCTTACTGCATTCGTGTGTGTGCTGGTTTGGTTGTATATTTTGTATATCTTGTGCGTAGTTATACAGGAATTTGAAATTCAAGTCATAGAACTTTCTTCTAAATCCAGTTGTTATTAGTGATAAAAGAATTTCTATGCTAGTGCATCAAACTTCTCCAACATTGGATGGAAACTGATTAGGTTCTAAATTCTATAGTAATTGAAGGAAAATAAATAGAGCAAGCTCCAAGTACTGTGTTATAATATAGACTGCAAAAACAGTAGTGAAACGAACGAAAGAAAACAGAGACAATCAGAGAAGCAGAATGCTATCTGTCCAGTGCCTTCAACCACCCCAATTCACCCAATTCACCCCCCATGATCCGCCCCTCCCCTGCACCATCCTCCATTCCCTTCATATTCCTCTCTCTTTCATGATTGCAGACTCGTCTTCACCAGTGTCCCGCTGCCAAGTGTCCATTCTGTTGGGGCCACCCATAACAACATCTTCCAATTAAGACTTGGTAATTTGAAATGCTTTCCAATTAAGACTTTCATCTAAATCCAGTTGTTATTAGTAATGAAAATATTTTTATGCTACTGCTTTTATGGGAAAGGTTATCTTATTGCAGCTGCTCCTATGGAACTTCTCCAATATTGGATGGAAACTTTACCTGTAATTTTTCTTTGGTAGGAAGAGAGAGGGACAGAAAGATGGAGGCGTAGAAGTCGACAGAGGGAGTAATCTGTCATTTTTTAGGTGCCATTTAGAGGGACTTTTCTTTTCTCCAATGGATTTTTTTATGGTTTTTAAAATACTAGTGCTATCTGATTTTCAAATCTCATAGTTGTTGAAGGCATGCCGTAGTGTTAGATCATTTCATGTTTACATAATTTATTGGCTTCACCTGTTCACCCAGTGGAATCTTTCGATCATTGTTTCCAGTTTTCTCCAGATTTATCCCAGAAGCTTTGAACTGGCTGGTTGCTTGGCTGGTTTCTCTAGGTTTCCCTTCTGAAAATAACCTTACTCTCATTAGGTAATGGGGAGGCACCATTGCTGGACACTGTGACATATGCGGGCTACAGTTACACTGGGATGTGTTGAGCTGTGGTTGGAAGGATCATGTGGAGATATTCTTACTATTTGTTGATGTCGTGGACCTGCTTGTGCATAGGAGTTTTATTTCATCATCTTTTTTTTTTCTTGTGATTTTTCTTGATATATTTTTTCTTTAATTTTTATGTTTTATGTTTGGATTTTTTAACTAATCTTTTTACTTCTTTTGATTTTTCTTGATATATTTACTGCTTGTGCCTTTTAGTTTTTGTTGACAAATAACAATTATATTTAAGGTTTTTGATGTGTGGTGATTTTTGAAATAGTTGGATCCCTTTTTGAATTGTACTAGGTATTGGATCAAGTGATGCATACAGCTTGTTTTTCAATATTAATGTGTTGGCCATTCAAGGTAAGAAGAGAAATCTTTAATCATCATCTTTTAAATAATTTTTGTTCAACAAGTTTTCTCAATTAATTGTCTGTCATTCCTCATTGTCCAATTTGGTAATGGTCTAGATCAATTTCATAGTAGGTATATATCTTCATGTTCGGTAAAAACAGTTTCAATATTTTTGTCCACTTTGAAAGGATAGGTTGCTTTTTTTGTTTCATCTAGAAATTTTATATATCACATCGCTTTGTGATGACGATTTAAAGATTATATGACCCTAGATTAACTTTAAATGTTTTCAATAAATCCTTCTTCTGGAGTTTTGTGCCATCCATCTTGTCTAAATGATCTTCTAGCTAGTAATAAGTCCACCCATTGGATAAGAAAAGGTGGCAACTCTTTGCAATTGGGATCATTAAGCTTATTAGCAAATGCTTACTTGAATGAACCAAGTATGTGCAAGGTCTTGTGGATTTGTTAGTTGCCTCAGCTGCATGTTCTTTACTTTGTTATGGTGACTTAAATATGATGGGTTACAATGTGACCATATGTTAACATTAACTTATTTGATTAGCAGTGGACTGTCAAAATACAGTTACATTCTTTTATAATTAGTGGCAATTAACATTTCGTTATAGTCGTTATAATATTTAAATTGTTTTTGTAGGTATGCTTTGACTTTGTACTAATTATTTGATCAGTGATGAGTTTTGATATTATTTATTTTAAAAATTTTATCCAGTTGATATCCACCATACTGAGAGAGGATAAAGAGTGCTTCATGTATTAACATGCATGTCTCTATGTCCAGAACTCATTAGATTCTGTGGCCACGATTTTTGTTGTTAAGCTTGTAAGAGTAAACAAGATGTTCCAAAACATTGTAGATGGAACTGTCTTTAGAATAACATATGCTACATTCCTACTTATAATCTTCCCGATGATGACTTCCAAAGGCCTTTTAAATGTTTGTATTTTGGTTTCTTCTTGGCCTTTCTTTTAATATTTTATCTTTTTTAATGATTTTCTTTATTTTTTTTGGCTTATTAGTTCTTTTTGTTCTTATGTTTTAGATTTTTTTGTCCGGTATCCTTAGATTCTCATGGATATTGTATGATTTTTTTTTGAATTTTTTTGAGATTTATTTTATTTTATGTATTTTTTATTAAATTTAGTCTATTTTGTTTCATTTTTTTTGATATTTTTTGTTGTTTACTTTTAGTTATTTTCTTTTTCTTAGGATTTTAATTATCTTTTTGTATTTTATCTGTTCTTTAGATTATTTTAGCTTTTTAATTTTTTTGATTTTTTTGATTTTCATTTTTTAAAACTTTTTTCTTATGTCTCACTCCTCTTTTTTGATAATAAAATATTTTTAAATTTTAATAATTTATTATTTTCTTTTTGATGATCTTTCATTTTATTTTATTTTATTTTTATTTTTTGTATTTTTCTCCTTTATGTTGTTTTTAATATTTTTAATATTTTTTGAAATTTTGAATGCGATTATACCAACAAATTGAATTGTATGAGAACCCAAAGTTAAGCATGCTTAAGCAGGAGTAGTGGGTGATTTCTTCTAAGAAATCCTTGTGTTGCACCTTTGTTCTCATAAAAAATATTTGTCTGTTTTGTATCAAAACCCAAAGTTAAGCGTGCTTAAGCAGGAGTAGTACTAGGATGGGTGATTCCTTCTAGGAAATCCTTGTGTTGCACCTTTATTCTCATAAAAAATTTGTCTGTTTTGTATCAAAACCCAAAGTTAAGCGTGCTTAAGCAGGAGTAGTACTAGGATGGGTGATTCCTTCTAGGAAATTCTTGTGTTGCACCTTTGTTCTCATAATAAAATTTATCTGTTTTATATCAAAACCCAAAGTTAAGCGTGCTTAAGCAGGAGTAGTACTAGGATGGGTGATTCCTTCTAGGAAATTCTTGTGTTGCACCTTTATTTTCCTAATAAAATTTATCTGTTTTGTATCAAAACTCAAACTTAAGTGTGCTTAAGCAGGAGTAGTACTAGAATGGGTGATTCCTTCTAGGAAATCCTTGTGTTGCACCTTTATTCTCATAAATAAAATTTATTTGTTTTGTATCAAAACCCAAAGTTAAGTGTGCTTAAGTAGGAGTAGTACTAGGATGGTGATTCCTTTTAGGAAATCCTTGTGTTGTACCTTTATTCTTATAAAAAATATTTGTCTGTTTTGTATCAAAACCTAAATTTAAGCGTGCTTAAGCAGGAGTAGTACTAGGATGGGTGATTCCTTCTAGGAAATTCTTGTGTTGCACCTTTATTCTTATAAAAAAATATTTGTCTGTTTTGTGTCAAAACCCAAAGTTAAGCATGCTTAAGCAAGAGTAGTACTAGGATAGGTGATTTCTTCTAGAAAATCTTTTATGTTGCACCTTTATTCTTATAAAAAATATTTGTTTATTTTATTATTTTAGATTTATTTTATTTTATTATTATTATTATTTTTTGTGTTTTTTTCCACTATGTTCTTTTTTTATGATTTTAATTTTTAATTTTCAATACTTTTTAAATAGTATTGATGCATCAACTTGGGTAAGGGTAGTACCAGGTTGGGTGATTCCCCCTGAAAAATCCTCATGTTGCTACATCCCTCTTTCTTGTTTGATAAAAAAATATATTTTTGAATCTTATTATTTTTGATTTATTTTTTGTTCTTCCTTTTGATGATCTTTTTTTTAATTTATTTTTTTATATATCTCCATTATACTTTGTTCTTTTCAATGAATTTTTTATTTTTTAATAATTTTTGGATTTTTAGGTCTGATCATACCGACTTATGCATCGAATTTTATCAAAACTCCAAATTTAAACGTGCTTGGACTGGAGTAGTACTTGAATGAGTGATTTCTCCTAGGAAATCCTTGTGTTACACCTATTTTTTATAGAAATTTTCTTTTGTTATTTATTTTTTTATTTGTTTTCTTTCCTTTCTTTTCATGATCATTTGTTTTATTTTGTTATTATTTTTGAATTTTTCTCCATTGTGCTTGTTTTTGTATAAAATTTTTGTGAATTTTATCCAATTGATAAGTGATAAGTTATTGAAAGGCATGCTTTGACTTTGCAATACTTATTAAATTAGTGATAAGTTTTGATATTATTTCTTTTGAAAATTTTATCGAGACGATATCGTGCATATTAAGCTAGGATAAAGATGCATCACATTGTGAATAATGAGGAAGATGCTAACACTTAGAAGAGAAGATCTTACTGCTGTGTTTGCTAGTGACATTAGCTTAGAAATGGACATACTGAACTCTTTCATCACATCTTCATCACATCTTTAGTCTAAGGATGTGCATAAGAATCAAGAACTATAGTGGGTGAGCAGCGAAAGATGGCTTGTGCTGATTACCTTGGGGAACTGGGTATTGCTGACATTGCCAAAGTGACGGGTACATGAGGGCTAAATCTACTCACATAATTCCTTGCGAAAGAGAAAAATATGCAGATGATTTGTGGGCAGCAATTATTTATGATGGAAAGGTTATGTACTTAACTATCAACATTTTCTTGATATCATTTTCATCTGTGTTTTTTTGCTATAGTTTGATTTATGTTTTGTATCTAATCCTCGATCAAGCAATTATAAATTGCAGATATTTGGTCTTGTGGGGTCACCTTATACGTGATGCTTGTTGGTGCTTATCCCTTTGAAGATCCAAATGATCCAAAAACACTTCAAGAAGACAACTGGGTTTTGTAATCTTTAGACTCTTATGTTCCTTTCTTCCATTAAGAATATGTAGAATTCTCATTATGTTGAAATAATGAAACTATGTTTTTATTGGTCTTGGCAGCGGAGACTTAGTGTCCATTACACAATCCCAGATTTTGTTCGAGTTTATGTGGAGTGCAGGCATTTTTATCTCAGATCTTTGTTGCAAATTTTGAAAATGTAATTTTATCTATTGGCTTGTATAGATGAGTAGGAACTTGACTGCTAGTTTGTTCAAAATCAAAAAAGGAAGAAAGTATAAAATAAAAGTCAATTGGGTCAGTATACTTGTACATCAAAGAATAAACTTAACCCAAAACTTATTGAAAGTAAACATTTGGAATGGAAATAATAAGAACTCATTTATTGTGGGTAATAAGATAAAAAGTCATTGAAGTTCAAATACAAGCTATGATTATTTCTTTTGAAAACATGTTAGTACTAAACAATAAAATTAAAAAGGTATTTTAACATATTTACATGAACTAAACTGCTTCTTTTGGAGAGAATTGCTGCCTATGAAATGAAAACTCATCCATGGTTCTTAAAGAGGTTGACTATAGGGCTAACAGAAGGGAGAAGCTGGTAGAGTCATGATGTAAATAACCTATCACAAAGCATTGAAGAAGTGCTGTGAGTAACACAAGTTGCAAGGAAGGTTGTTGAGGTCCCAAAGCTTGGGAGGCTTTCATGGGAAGCAGCATGGATCTTGATGACTTGGATGCGTGTGCAGATCTTGAAGATGTAGGCAAAAGTGGTGATTTTGTTTGTCCACTGTGAGCAATAGTGTATAAACAACTTGTTCTTTGCTGAGTTACAAACTGCATTTTCTGGTGAGTTTTTATGCAAGAAGAAGAGTAAAGAATTCTCCTGGTAATTCTTTTCTTACCAGTTGGCATATTTATACTATATAGCAAGTTTGAGACTAATATTTCTTTTGACATTGATGTTGCAAAGCTGCTAACTGCAATGATGAATAAGGACCAATTCTCAATGGTAGAAAAAATTGCACTATCCAAACAAAAATGGATTACTTCTCTGGTAATCACAGGTATGGATTCCTGTATATTGGCTTACCTTTTTATTGGTAAACCTCCATTGCTATAGGATTTTTTTCAACTTTTTCATATTTTCTTTACTTTGCTAATTTTCTTGATTTGATTATTTATTTTTTGTTTTTCTTACTTGCCCTTATTTTCATTTTTTTAATGTTTTTTAGCATGATAAGTTGCAAACTCCATTTTTTTTTTTTTTACTTAGAGAATCTTGATTCTTATTGTTTAGCATTAATTTTATGTTTTTGTAGCTTGTATATCTGACTGCTCATTTGCTTATGTGGAGTTAATTACAAGAAGCTGGAAGGACTCAAGTTGCACTGTACTGTGCTTACGTGCCAATTGGTAAAATTTCCCCCAGAAATGTGGAAGCCAGAGTTGATTGTAAGCTTGCTTTATTTTCCAAAACCTCATTGTCCATTGATTGTTTTCCAGCAATTCTCTTTATTGTTAGTCTTGATCGTGTTAGAGGACATGTAGTAGTAGTACCATATTTTCATCAGCAATGGGTGATAAATCAGCATTGGTTGCTGTTGGCAGCATTGACAGAGACAAAACAAGAGGTACATTAGGGTCAAATCTACTCTTACAATTCGTTGTGAAAGAGAAGAATATGCAGATGATGGGTGGACAGCAACTTTTTCACTTATTAAATTTTTACAGTCTTCCACTATTAAGCCTGATTTCGCAAGACCTAAAGTTGATTCATTAGCTCTTAGCTTAATTTGTATGATTTTTACTTACACTTGTAGATTGATATGTTACTTTGTATCTTTCATCTAATTTATAGGTGGCTCCCATAGATATGTAAGCAATGTAAATAACTAACCTATGCTCTTATTATCATCATTGATAGCAAAAGATTTCTGCCTTGCAGGCAAAGCAACAAATTTCGTCCACACCTGATTTTTCCATCTACTTGGAAGGGACTGAAGGCATATTGCTTGTGCAAAATAAGTATTATTAGTCTCTTTTTGGTATAGACCTAAACTTTTTGGTATTTTTTTCAAACCTTATTTTTTCACCGGGATATGGTATCTACTTCTTTGATTATTGGTCTCTTTCCACCTTTCAACTCATTTAAGCATCTTGTGTATCATAAATAACCACATAACATGCTGAGAATTTGCATCATGTTTGCTTGCAGATTTTCTACTTACTTGATAATCTACTGGTCTATACTTACAGTTTTTACTTTACTACAAAATTTTGCAATGATATTTCCTTCTATTAAACCACATTTTTAGTTAATTAGACATTTGGATGTGCTTAACCTTTTGCTGAACATCTATCATCTATAGGAAAATTGTTTGATTTTGATGGTACCTCAATACAAGAAAACATGGAGCATGTAAGATGTGTAGAAGTTTCTTCTATATGGTTTAAGTGGTATATTTTTATGTGATTAACAAGACAACTTAGTGCTCTAGTGATTAGTTTTGATTTCTTCTATAGGAATAGAGAGGAAAAAGACAATCTTACTCTAAGATTTTGTTCTTGCAAGTCTTACTATCTTCTACTCATCTAACCATTGTCATGAAATATGTTGCAGGAGGGAAAACTCTTCGTGAGAGTGCTGGTAGACTTAATGAGGATGAGGTAATGCAAAGAGGTGAGCATGCCACATTCACTAATTTGCTTTATAGAATCAAATTTCTCATATATCTATCCGTTGTATGACACAAAATTTTACTCTTTTGTTCCCTAATTTCTTCATTCATTCTCCATAGGCAAGGTTTTTCTTTTAGCAACTCATATCTGGAGTTAGTTACTGCCATTCAATGATTTGAGCATTACACTTTGTTTTTTGGTTTCATTTAACTATTCTCTTTAATTAGTTTTGTTTCTCTTTTTCCTATAATCCATCTGGTTTAAATGATTTATTTCTTATACCAAATCTGCCATAGAGACTTGAAGCTAGAATATACCTTGCTGTGTTAAGATATATGATTTTGGATACTCAAAGGTAAAACTCAAATTATGAATGCCATAGGACTATAGCAGATATCAAGTTTGTGGAGCTGGAAATGATGGACTTTCAGCTCAGACAATAGACAACACTGCACCATGGATTTTGACTGTTATAACGAGGACCATGGATCGAGCATTTCCTGTGGCCTTTACTCTGGGAAACAATAAAACTTTACTAGTATCCTTTTCACTATGACAAATTTCAGTATTGAATTTAAGTTAGGGATAGGACAGTTTCTGCTAGAATTTTCTTACACGGCAATGCAGTTGCCATTTGTTTGTTATAATTGTCTAGGGCCAAGCCATGTTTACAGGAAATGAGATTGGTTTTACCAGCTTGATATATCCAGAGACCACTGGGTCAAACCTTATTTCTGAAGGGTAGCCATATCCGTAGAGTTTGCAAATTGGCTTACTTTTCAAAATCCAATTGTGATCCACTTGTTTAATTATCTATTTGCGGTATATATCAATTTTTTTCACTCAATGCCATTTTGTTGGCTGGAAGAGTGGTGCTCTGCTTTGCCTCAGTAACTCATAGGGTTGCTTTAGTAGCCACTGCAGCAATTGTGCAAAAAGCAGGTGGCATTGGGTTGATTATTGCCAAAAATCCTAGTAATGCCCTGAGTCCCTGTAGCAATAACTTCCCATGCATTGAAAGTAGCTTGAAACATGTGCAGTAACGACTGATACTGTTATTATTGTGGAAGCCAACTCCAAGAGATGAAATTGCTACAGAGATCTACAAGTGATGCTTTTGTGAATTACCTTTAACTAAGCATAGTGAAGCTACAATGTAAACATTTCACAATTGATTTTTTGCTTCTTTTTTTTTTCTTGTTCTTGTCTTATAGTCCAATGTTGTTGGGTTTTAAACATTCTCTTCAGCATCATGTCTTTTGTTTTCTATATCCTCCTATGATATAGTCTCATTTCCTCTCAATCAGTTTCTCCATTCTATGTGGAGTGCAAGTGTCTAGTGGATACAATGTGTGATTGCTGTTTGCTGGAGATTGACATGAACTTTGCTTGGCAATTTTCTTCTCTACATTGTGCTTTTTTCAGGTTGGTGCTATTGAAGAGGATGAAGAGTTGACATTTTTTGGCCATCATCTGGCAATGCTTCTTGTGGATGTGTTGATAGGAAAGGTCTGCTTTAGATTTGTTTATGTCCCTTGTATGCAATATAGATTTTTAACACTTCGGAATTATTATTTTTGAGCTTCATATCTTTTTTTTTTTTCTCTTGACTTTAGTGCTTAGTAATTAGTTAAATGCTGTCAGGATGACATACATTAAAATCCTTCACTCATATTGCCTCATAGTATGTAACTTATCATGAAGTAACTGTGAGGTTCCAGAAACCTTGAAATTTATGTAGAAAATCTAAGTAATTAGTATAGTTTGAATAACAAATTGAAATTCAACAGTGAAGAGGTCAAAAGTTTATTATTTTAACATAAAACACTTAAATTTAGCACTAGAATTCAAATATTTTATGCAAGAATATACAGATTTGTGGTTCCAATGAATAAGATGATTTACTAAGATACAATGAGTTGAAAAAATATTGGTTGAATATAAATCACATAATTGATTAAAGATGAAAGAGAAGTTATAAAATGAATGGACTACTCTGTACAACTTGCACTTGACCATATATTTTTTTTACTTTATTCCTCTAAAACTGCAGATGTTGCTTTATGGTGCAATATTTGGTTGCTTGTCACCAGTGTTCTCAATTGCAGCATTTCTGAGCTACAAATCTCCATTTTTGTATCCTAAGGATGAGGTCTCTTTCCCAGTCTATGCCAAGAGTTTGTCAATCCTGCTGTTCTTGAAAGTGAGATACATTGACTTGTTTCACTTTTTGTATTCAAATTACAAAGGCAAAATGTAGCAAGAGCAAAGTGGGCTTTGTTGACTAATAAGCTAGATGGCTCAAGTGATTCAAATGATGGGAACAGACAGTTTGACCCCTTGCTAGTGATGGTTGCAGACAAGAAATAGGGGAGGATTCTGTGAGAGGTTAGTATAATTCCTTTAATCACTGCTTGAAGATGTGTTATCTGGGAAATGAATGGTTGGCTTTGCTCAATCACTAGTTCTTGTTGCAGTTTGTATTCTTATGTATGATTGCCACCCACATATCATTAGACATTACCAAACATTACCATCTAAGTGACAAAGCAAGCAAAAATCTACAAAAATTGAAGAATAGAATCTGAATCATAAATCAATTTCTTAAAAACATCCCAAAACATTGTATAAAAAGAATTACCATAAAATAACACTCCTAAACTGAGTAAGAGACATTTTTTTTCTGTAATCAAGATCCACCATCAAGCACATCGAATCTTCTTTTTTTTCCTGATCTACATACTTTAATTATCAAAAAGCTCATATGCATACACACACATATAGTATGTATATAAGCAATTTTATATAACGAAATGAAAGAGAAATATAAAGAAAATTTAAAGAGTAAATTTGCATCTAGGTGAAGAATGAATAAGGAAAAAGCAGAGCTTATTATTTCAGGAGGTATTTCACTCATGCTACATGTGTTGCTGTGCATCATAACAGTTGAGAACAAAAAACCCAAAAAATTTTGTGTTATATATTTCATGTGACGTATAAATAAATATTTGTAATACTAATTTATTCAAGCTGGCTGACAAGTTAAATGAGCTGAACTTGTCAATAAACAAACTATAACAAGACTAGGCAAGCCCGCCAGGAGCCAAACCCAAGCAGCCTGCGAGCAGCTCAGTTCGTGGCAAAGCTTACTTATTTGTGCCATCTAAGTCAGATACACAAAAGATGATTCTGCTAGTTGTATTGTTTTAAACTGTAACTTGTGGTCTTTGCTAGTTTGCACTGTTTACTAATATTGGATATCCAACATTTGCAGAAAGGGGTTAAAACAGCATAGCAGTTTTGCAATTCATATTTTCTTAGCAGTTCATTAATGCATATGATAAGGTATAGTTTTTCTTGCACTTTGGCAGCACTGCCTTGTTATTGTGAATATGTGTACTGTTTTAAAAAGTCGTGGTTTCCTTCTCTAGATCTTTTTTTTTCTTCAAAATAATTAGAATGCTCTTTACATGGTTGTCTTGAATGTACTGTGAGAAAGCTAGGGTTGTCACTGCACAACTTATGTCAACCTTCCTAGACAAATGAAACTTCCTAAAACTGGTCTTTTGAATTTACCTGTGTTAATTGAGGTGTTTATAGGGAATGGAAATACTGATGTGAAATAAGTTGTGTTGCCATTTTAAACAAAGATGCCAAAGGCATTATATCTTTGGTCCCTCTTTCAGTGAGCTGTCCTGCAAATGCTTTGATTTGGAAATACATTTTATGGTGCTGGCTTCCGACTCATCCAAGGTGGACTTGGCACATATGGAGAGAAGATCTTGGGATCAAGCTCCGAATATGTGCAAAGCAATGTAAGTAGCATGTGAAGATTGTAGCTTAAGGTGCCATTCTGGTTTGAGCTTGAAACAGCTTTGTATGATTAAGCATATAGTTTATTTTATTAAATGATACCATGTTAATACCTTCTTGATCATATTTGAACAAAAAATATTTCATAACAAATTATTTAGGGAGTGGCTGAAAGCACAGATACATATATAGGTTTTTCTTGTCATTTGACCAATTTACATCAGACATTAATTATCCTTTGAAAACAAAACATTATAAAGCTGACATGAATCAAACAAAGGACTCATGTTTTGCTTAAAAAAAAGCTCGAACAACTTCTACTTTAGACCATAATGTTATGGCAGTTGCTAACTTGAGCTTGTACTGAAGGGAACTCTTTTGAGGTTAATTAGTCCCAAATGGCATATTATTGCCTTTTCCTTTTTGATTACTTGAATATGAATTTAAGGTTGTTGGTATATAGCCTTAGGAATTGACATGTTTTCCTTACATTTTTCTTTTTTGATTTTGAAATGTACAAAAAAGTAGGTACTTCCCTGATTTACAGTGTCACTTTCAAGTAAATGATCATTATGCGAGAAATAAATTGAACATTATCTTATTTCCATTGTTGCATAGGATAAGTTGATATCCTTCTTGAATTTTATTATTAGCACCTTTTTTTTTCTCCTCAATATTTTTTTTTGTTTTCCTATCAGGGCCATTAGACAGAATATCTGGCTAGTAGGAGGAAGGTTTTCCTGTAAGCCCCTAATTAATGATATAATGCCCTAGATTTACACATCCCATTTATGGCATTTAGTACATATGTTGTTCTTGTTGGCTTGTCACTGGGTCTTAATGGGAAGTAAGTGGGTTAATTCTTTTGTCTTTTGTTTTTCATCTCGATTCATGATGACTAGTCCATTATTGAAATATACCATTGTTCAGTTTTTAGTTTTTGGTAACTCCTCTGATATGGGTTCTACAGCATTGTGTGGCTGATTGCTTTCACTGATGTTAAAAGAAACACTTCTTTTCATAATTGTTTTTTTTTTTTTTTTTTTGCAATGAAACTTAGGTATGAATTAGAAGTTGTACTACTTGAATATGTTAGCACCAAATTTTGTTACTGGCAATTATGGCTGTTAGAGGCTTTGATAGGTAGATTACATTTGAAATGCCTAAATCTAAGCTTGGACTTTGAAATTCAAGTCATAGGACTTGGTACTTTGAAACATTTTTCAATTAAGACTTTCATTTAAATCCATTTGTTATTAGTGACAAAAGTATTTTTATGCTAATGTTTTTATGGGAAAGGTAGTCTTATTGGAGCTACTCCTCTCAAACTTCTCCAACATTGAATAGAAACTTTACCTATAATTTTCTTAGATAGGAAAAGAGAGGGAAAGAAAGATAGAGGAGTAAAACTAGACATGAGGAGTGACCCATCATTTTCAGGTGACTTTTCCTTTCTCCAATGGATTTTCTTATGTTTTTTACCATGCTAGTGTTGTCTGATCTTCAAAATATCATAGTTGTATTTCTTGAAGGCATCCTATTGTGTCACATCATTTCATGTTTACATAATTTTTAGTTGAATTTAATCTATTTTGTTTCTTTTTTTTTTTGATATTTTTGTTGTTTACTTTCAATTATTTACGTTTTTAAGGATTTTATTCATATTTTTGTATTTTATCCATTTTTTTATTATTTTTAATTCTCTATTTTTTTCAAATTTTTTTAAAAACTTTTTTCTCATGTCACACTTTTTTTTATAAAAAATATTTTAGTATTTTCATTATTTTTAATTAATTTTTTTCTTTTGATGATCTTTCATTTTATTTTTATTGTTTGCATTTTCCTCCTTTGTGCCTTTTCTTTTTTGTGATTTTCTTTCTCTTTTTCAATTTTTTTTTAAATTTTGAGTGCAATTATACAAACATTAATGTATTGGATTGTATCAAAACCCGAAGTTAAGCGTGCTTGTGTAGGAGTAGTACTAGAAAGGGTGATTCCTTATAGGAAATCCTTATGTTGCACCCTCATTCTTATAAAAATATTTGTTTATTTTATTATTTTATTATTTATATTTTTTATGATCTTTTATTTTTCATTTTATTGTTTCTTTTTTTCTATTTTTTTTCCTATTATGCACTTTCTTTTTTTATGATTTTTTTATATGATTTTTTTTTTGGATTTTTGAGTGCGATCATACCAATATTAAGCATCAATCCCATCTAAACTCTGAAGTTAAGCGTGCTTGAGTAGGAGTAGTACTAGAAAGGATGATTCCTTCTAGGAAATCCTTATGTTGTACCCTCATTCTTATAAAAATATTTGTTTATTTTATTATTTTATTATTTATATTTTTTCATGATCTTTTATTTTTTATTTTATTGTTTTTTTATATTTTTTCCCATTATGCACTTTCTTTTTTTTTTAATGATTTTTTATTTGAATTTTTTTTTTAGATATTTGAGTGCGATCATACTAATACTAAGCATCAGTCTCATCTAAACTCCTAAGTTAAGCGTGCTTGGGTGAGAGTAGTACTAGAATGGGTTATTCTTCTTGCGAAATCCTCATATTACAGAATTTTTTATTTTGACAAAATAATATTTTTGGATTTTTTATTTTTTATTTTTTGATAATATTTAATATTTGATATTTAATTTTATTTTTGTTCCTTTTTTTATGTTTCTCCATTATATTCTTCTTTTAATAATTTTATGTTTTCATTTTCAATACTTCTTGAATGTTTTTTATAGAAGTGCTTTTTGAATTTTTTAAGAGCGATCATAAATGAGCACTGATGCATTAGATCTCATTAGAATTCCGAAGTTAAGCATACATGGGCGAAAGTAGTACTAGGAAAAGTGGTTCCTTTGAGAAAATACTTGTGTTGCGCCTTTTTTATTTTTTATAAAATATTTTTAAAATTTATTATTTTTTATTTATTTTCCTTTCTTTTTTAGATTATTTTTCATTTTATTTTAATTTATTTTTATTTTTTTCATTATTTTTTTATGACTTCATTTTTTATTTTTAATAATTTTCAGATTTTTAAGTGCGATCATATCGGTACTAATGCATCAGATCCCATTAGAACTCCGAAGTTAAGCGTGCTTGGGCAAGAGTAGTAATAGGATGGGTGATTCCTCCTTGGAAATCTTTGTGTTGCACCTTCCTTTTTTTTTCGATAAAAAATGTTTTTGGATTTTATGATTTATTTTTTTCCTTTTGATTATTTTTTGTTTTATTTATGTTTCTTTTATTTTTTTCCATTATACTCTTTTATTATTATTATTAATTTCATTGTTTTCTTTCATTTTGAATATATTTTTTTGAACTTTTATGTCCGATCATACCACACTAATGCATCGGATCCCATAAGAACTCTAAATTTAGACATAGTTGAGTGAGAATAGCATACTAGGATGGGTGGTTTTCTTGAGAAATTCTCTTGTTACACCCTTGTTTTCATTAAAAAAATTTAAAATTTATTAATTTTTTATTTTTTTTCTATCATTTAAGCGTGCATTGGCGAGATTAGTACTAGGATGGATGATTCCTCTAGAAAATTTGCATATTGCATCCCTTTTTTGGATAATTATTTTTAATCTTTTGATTTTTAATTTATTTTCTTTTCTTCCATTTGATGATCTTTCATTTTTTTTAAAAAAATTTCCTCCATTATGTTCTTGCCTTTGATTTTTTTATTTGTTTTTATTTTTTTCCTTTTTCCTTTTCATTTTCTTTCATTTCATCTCTTTTTCAATTTTGATATTTTTTTTCATTTTATTGGAATTTTTTTGTTTCTTCAGTTTTATTAGATTTATTTTTCAATTTTCTTTGATTTCTCTCTTTATTTTTTGATTTCTAGTATATTATTAGATTTTTTTAAATTTCATTTGCTTTTCTTTTCTTTTCTTGTTTTTTCAAAATATTTTTCATCTTTTGTGATTTTTTACTTTATTACTTTGTTTAGAATGTTCTTTTTTTTCTAGATTTTTTTATTTTCTTGAATTTTTTTGATTTTATTTTCTTATATTGTATTTTACTTAATTTGTTTCCATATATATTTTTTTATTTTCTTCATTTGATATTCAAAATTTTTAAAAACTTTTTGTATTTTGTTTTCTTCTATTTTTTTCTCTAAATTTCTATGATTTTTTAAAATGGGTTTCAATATTTTGTCCATTTTAAGAATACAAGTTGTTTCTTTTGGTTTGGCCTTTTTTTTTTTTTGGAAAGTCAGTAAAGTTGTTAAGAGAATGAGGATATTTGCGTTTATCTAAAAGACAAGAGAAAAGAAAAATGATCTTACCTTTTCTTTTTTGTTGATGCTCTAAATGTTTTCTCAATACATCTCATCTTTGTGGTAAATACATACATTATTGTTGACATGCATTTGTTTTCATGAAGACATTATGCATCCCTTTGTGATGACTATTCAAGAATTATATAACCCACAAGATTGATTTTACAATGTTTTGATAAGTCCATAGATGAGTTTGGTATGTTGATAGAGCTGACAAGTAGAAATTTCCACTGAGATTATTAAGCTTATTATCAAATGCGTATCTTTTAATGAAACTCTGTATTGTGTAAGGTCTAATCTATTTATCATGTTCGGGAGATGCTACGGGCTTTTTGAATACAGTTAGATGCCTTTGTATTTGTGGCAGCTTTTTATTACACTTACTTGAAAATTTGAATTTTGTAGAAGGCTTGCTTTGACTTTGCATGAGTTATTAGATTGGTGATAAATTATGGTACTCTCATTTCTGAGAATTTTATCTAGTTGCTTTTGACTTATATTTGAATGCATACCACTATGTTTAAAACTCATTAACTCTATGATCTCTTAACAGTAAAGTGTATCTAATTATTTTTCTTCTCAAATAAAAGTCTAGTCAACTGACTAAAATTGATTTTGCTGTACATGCAATGGATTAAAGAATTGTGTTGTTTGGACTATTAATGGGTGCATTGGCATATAAGTGAGTTGTCTATCCTTCTTATGTTATTTTATTTTTATTTTTGAGCTTTTTGCAAATATTTTTAGTTTTATGGAATGGTCTTGACTACTAGCTTGGGAAATTGATATATCTGATTCTAATTTTTTTGCCCTAATATTTGTCATTTGATTTCAACGAATTGTTCCATATACAGATTACATAAAGTAGAAAGATGCTCTATTTAGAAGATTTTTCACTTTAGAAACAAGCTTTTCAAAGTATTGAGATGCTCATTGAAAAATATTATTGTTTGGATGAGCTTGAAGGTTTATCTATCTAACCATGTTTACATAGATCATTTAGTTTACAAGATGAACTTTGAACCTACAAAAATGTAGGAAACTTGGCAAAAGTTTAAACCTCATGTGGACAGGCCTTGCACATAGAGCCACCTTCTGTTCAATGGCATTTAGATGTCTTGAATTGTAGGCAAATCATTTGATTTTGAAGGTACCTTGATATAAGAAAATATGGTGCATAAAAGGTTATAGGGGATTTGATGGTGCTGATGGAGAAGGCTTACTTTGTAGCATCTTAGAGTAATGCTTTTTTCGTCATGGATCAAGAAGGATCAGTCTTAGCGGCAGCAAAAATTGAACTATCCAAACAAGAACCTATTCCTTCTCTATTAACTGCCTGCATAGATTCCTACATGCTTGTCCTTTTCTTGTGAAACTAAGTTGCTGTGAGATATTTTAAAACTTTTTTGGATTTAGTTAGTTTTCTTATTTTGTTTATTTCTCTTTTGATTTGCTTAGTTAGTTAACAATTGCTACATGTTTCCGTACTTTTTCTATTTTGTGATTTTGAAATGTACAGATAAGTAGGTTATTCTCTAATCCACAATATTACTTTCAAGTAAATGATCATTAGGTGAAGAACAAATTGAAGGTTGTCTTATTTGTATACTTGCACTGGGTAAGTCAATATCCTTCTTGAATTTTATGATTAGCACCTTTTTTCTTCCCCTTCATTTTTTTTTCTTCCGTTAAGGCCATTGGACAAGAATATTTGGGCTAGTGGGATGAAGGCTTTCTTATAAGCTCACAATTTATGATGTAATGCCCCAAACTCATACATCCCATTTATGGCATCTGAAACCTACGTTGTTCTTGCTAGCTTGTCATTAGGTCTTAATGGGAAGTAAGTTGGTTAACTCTTTTGTCTTCTGTTCTCCACCTCGGTTCATGATGATTATTCCATTACAGAAATATGCCATTGTTAGGTTTGCATTCAGTTTTTAGTAACTCCTCTAATATGTGTTCTATAGCATTATGTGGTTCATCGCTTTCACTGATTTTAAAAGAAACTCTTCTTTTTGCATTATTTATTTATTTATTTGGCAATGAAACTTAGGTATAAAGTGGAAGTTGTATTACTTGAATATGTTGGCACTAAATTTTTTTTGGTAGTAGTTATGGCAATCAAAGGCTTTGATAGGTAGATTACATTTGAAACGCCTATATCTGGGGCTTGGACATTGAAATTCAAGTCATATTACTTAGTCCTTTGAAACACTTTTTGATTAAGACTTTCATGTAAATCCATTTGTTATAAGTGATAAAAGTATTTTTGTGCTAGTGCTTTTTATAGGAAAGGTGGTCTTAATGGAGCTACTCCTATTAATCTTCTCCAACATTGAATGGAAACTTTACCTATAATTTTGTTAGATAGGAAAAGAGAGGGAGAGAAAGATGGAGGAGTAAAAGTAGATAGATGGAGTGATCCGTCAATTTTCAGGTGCCATCTAGAGTAACTTTTCCTTTCTCCAATGGATTTCTTTGGCTTTTACCATTCTAGTATTGTCTGATCTTCAAATCCTATAGTTGTATTTCTTGAAGGCATGCCACATGTTAGATCATTTCATATTTGCATAATTTTTAGTTGAATTTAATCTATTTTGTTTCATTTTCTTGATATTTTTGTTGCTTACTTTCAACTATTTCATTTTCTAAGGATTTTATTTATATTTTTGTATTTTATCTTTTCTTTAAATTATTTTAATTTTTTCAATTTTTCTTCATTTTCTTTTTGACAATTTTTTTCTCGTGTTGCACCCTTTTTTAAAATAAAAAATATATTTTTTTTGAAATTTCATAATTTTAATTTTTTTTCTTTTGATGATCTTTTTATTTTTTATTTTTTGCATTTTCCTCCTTTATGCCTTTTCTTTTTTCTTATTTTTTTCCTTTTTACTACATTTTTTTAAAAAAATTTTAAGTGCAATTGCACCAACATTAATGTATCGGATTACATCAGAACCCGAAGTTAAACATCCTTCAGTGAGAGTAGTATTAGAATGGGTTATTCCTTCTAAGAAATCCTTGTGTTGTATCTTTTTTCTTATAAAAATATTTATTTATTTTATTATTTTTTATTTATGCTTTTTCATAATCTTTTATTTTTTATTTTATTGTTTCCGTTTTTTTTTTTTTTGTGTTTTTTTCCATTATGCTCTTTTCTTTTCTATGACTTTCTTTTATGATTTTCAATATTTTTTTGAAGTTTTGAGTGTAATCATATCACTACTAAGCATCGATTCTATCTGAACTCTAAATTTAAGCATGATTGGGCGACAATAGTACCAAGATGGGTGATTTCTCTTGAGAAATCCTTGTATTGTATCATTTTTCATTTTGACAAAACAATATTTTTAGATTTTATTATTTTAAATTATTTTTTGATAATCTTTTATTTTTTATTTTTTTGTATTTTTCTCCATTATATTCTCTTTTTTGTGATTTTTTGTTTTCATTTTCAATAATTTTTTATTTTTTTGGTAAAAACTTTTTCAATTTCTCGGGTACAATCATACCAACATTGATGCGCTACATCCCATGAGAATTAAGATGAGTGGTACCTTCTACGAGATATTCATGTTGCATTCTTTCTCTTTTTTTTTTGATAAAATATATTTTTTGAATTATTATTTTTGATTTATTTTCTTTTATTCCTCTAGATTATGTTTTGTTTTATTTTAATTTATTTTTATAATTTTTTCATTATGTTTTTTATGAATTTATTATTTTATTTTTAATAATTTTTAGATTTTTGGGTAGAATCATTTCAGTACTAATACATCGGATCCAATCATAACTCCGAAGTTAAACGTGTTTGGACGAGAGTAATAATAGGATAAGATGGGTGATTCCTTTTAGAAAATCCTCTTGCACCTTCCTTTTCTTTGATTAAAAAATATTTTTGAATTTTATTATTTTTTTCTTTTTTTCTTTTCTTCCTTTTGTTTTATTTTATTTTATTTTTGTTTTTTTCTATCTTTTTTCATTATGCTTTTTTTATTTTTTATTAATTTCATTGTTTTTTTTTATTTTCAATATTTTTTGAACTTTTAGGTTCGATCATAGGAGCACTAATGCATCAGATCTTATAAGAACTTCGAATTTAGACATAGTTGGTTTAAGCCACACCATCACCCTGGCTTAGAAACATAAGAGGAGGAACATCTGAATCTTTCAAATGATAATTTCACTAGCCCGAAAATGTGGCAAATCAAGTCAAACCCCCCTATTAAGATGATACATTAAAAACATCGGAGACTGTTCCAGCATAAAAGTAAGAAGAAATCAACAAGAAGCCAGTAGAAATCAAATATCATGCCAAAGTAACAACGCGAAAGCATCATTCACCAATTAGGTCCCCCTTGGCAGTGGTGCATGCACGCTCGTCAATCCTCAATCACATTTTGACAAGTTCCTATTTTTGAAGTGAATACTCAACAATCTGTAGTCTAAACTGCCACGAGCATTCCCTCCCATTTTTCTTCCAGATAAGTTATGCTATTGCAAGAAGGGCAGGCAGATCATATGCAATCAACCATTGGCTGTCCACCTTAGCTGTCGGGACATGAGGCTTCGTCGACACTTCTTCCATGCCCTTAATTTTCATCGCTATTTCTATTCTTTTTCGGAGATGAAGCTCTTCCCTTCGTAGGTGGTTCATTAGCTTTTGATTTGCGAGTATTGAGACTTGTGCACTTTGTGGAGATGGTAAACAGGTCGTGTGGGTCCGAATGTTGTTTGTGAGGGTGAAACCCACCCACGTGAGCATTGTTTTGGCTCGGTGTGGCTGTGGCACAAGAGTTGCTAGTTTGGTTGCCACGGTTATGAACTTGTGAATCAGGTTGGGGAGTAGGGATTTTAAGGCATGTTCTTTTTTCAATTAAACACTCGTAAGATTAAATTTTTATATTGATTATGAGGCAGATAAGTGTCATCTTATTTTTAATAAAAAATTAAAATTTTTTATATTTTAAAAAAATTTTAATTTTTTTATTAAAAATAAGATGACACTATATAAAAAATAAGATATTTTTATTAAAATTTTATCAATTAATTTTATAATACACATATTTAAAAAGTTATTCATCAACAATCACAAATAAAAAACTATTATTCATCAACAATTAAATATAGTTATCATAATTATGGAGACAACAAACGGTAGATCTTATGTGTTAATTTTTTTGTATTTAAAATTTTTTTTGACTGACTTGCATATAAAGTTGTTTAAAAAATAGGCTTTAATTTATTATATTTGTATGAATTTTAAAAATTAAAAATTTTAAAAATTACATAAGTGTAAGGAGAACTAATTAACAAAATATATATTACATTCTTTAAAAAATAATATGTAGTGTCATTCATTTTTTTTGAAGACACAGAATATGTCAATTTTTTCTAATTTTAATTGTTTGCACAAGGACAGAATACAAATAATAAATAATGAAAAATAAACTCATAAATTAAATTTAAGAATAATTTTTAGCTATCTATCCAGCTTAATTATCAAAGATCACCTCTCAAAGTATGTAAGTCACTATTTATGATGTGAAAATTCAATCAAAGTATAGAGGAATGTGAGAGGAAAGGTGATGGAATGAGTAATCTTGACAGATAAAGAAGAAATAGAAAAACTTTGAGTGATGCACACCCTACCCATTGTATTATACTATTATAAAAGAGTTGAATTTTGGTTACTTTAGTTTAAGTTTAATCAAGATTTTTTAAAATTTATTTTTTTTTCACTTAAGCAGAGTAGTTCTAGGATGGGTTGTTTTTTTTTTTAGAGAATCTTCATGTCGCACCTTTTTTCCTTTTGATAGAAAAATATTTATTTTTAAGATTTTATTATTTTGTAATTATCTTTTTTTCCTTTTTAATGATCCTTAATTTTATTTTACTTTATTTTTTCTTTTTTTTCTTTATTATGCGCTTTTCATTCAAATGATTTTTTTTGTTTTATAATTTACAATACTTTTTTTGAATTTTTAGGTGCAATCATACCAATACTAATGCATTGAATCCCTAATCATGTTTGAGTGAGAGTAATATTAGGATAGGTGGTTCCTGTTTTAGAAATCCTCCTGTCGTTGTATTGTTTTTTTATTAAAAATATTTTTAAAATTTAATTATTTTGTTTATTTTGTGTTCTTATTTTTTAAATTCAATTACTTTTATTCATTTTACATTTTTTTCTTTTGATAATTTTTTATTTTATTTTATTTTTATATTTTTTTTTATTTTTGGGTTACATCACAGTGATGCTAATGCATCAGATTCTATCAAAACTCTGAATTTAAACTTTCTTAGATGAGAGTAATACTAAGATGGGCTCATCTTAAGAAATCTTCATGCTTCACATTTTTTTTAGATAAATATTTTTTTAAAATTTATTGTTTTGATTCTTTTCTTTCTTCTCATGATCTTTTGTTTTATTTTTTTTTTCTATAAAATAGTGATAAGGCAATAATATACACATAATGCCAAGGCTTAAAAGATGGGTGCTAATGCACTCTTGAAATGAAGAAAATGGGTTAACCCAAACAATGGTTGGATTATGTTTGTAATACTTACTGGTATGAACATCTTATTGTATTTATGTTTTGATTCAATTTAGTGGCTAGAGTAGAATGTTGCATCTTAAGTTTGTGTTAAGAGTAGCATTCATTTTATGAAGGAGATTGAATTTGCTTTTCTTAGTTCTAGGTTGGTTCATGAAGGATTCAAGACTTCAAGTTTTCAAGAGGGTACTTTCTTTTTCACATTATATATGTATCTATAATGTTAATTTTTAAGCTCGATATCTTATTCTCTTCTCAATGTGTTTCTGTTGTCTAATGGCCATAAGGTTTACAGATGATGTGCTTGAAGAAATGCCATAAGTAACAATGTCATTACATAATGTGCAGAGACGTAAACAAAAACATTAGCTAGGATGCCAGATGTTAAATGGAAAGTATTGAGAAAACCAATTCATTCAATTGTAACCATAGGATGCATATGGGTATGTCTCGCAACTTATATTCTTCTTTCTCTTACAATTAGTACAATTTATTTGCATTTAATACTCTTAAGTAAATGGAAAACCTATAGCTAGGATTCGTAAAGAGAAATTTTTATTAGAACTCTATTAATTGCTTTGGATGAATTCTATGGAGAGTTATTAGATTTTCAAATTGTTTCAGGATTTTAAAACATGTATTTCAATTTTCTGTTTCTCTAAACATTTAAATTTGTTATAAAAAAAATTATAAGCTTTTTCATTATGAGATATGCAATTTTTAAAGGATAGTAAAATATTTCAATGATGAAAAAAAAATCATATTCCATATTGAACATTTAAAAATCTTAAAAGAAAAATCAGCTTCAACGACTTTTTTATGTTGTCATCTTCTCTTTTGACTCTATTGAGTTGCCTGCCAACATCTTTTAGGCTAACCCTACGCTAGTAGTTGCAGGTTAAAATTGACAATTCTAAAAAATTAAGGTATGCCTGTATATGGTCTTACTTTAAGTGTTATTACTTTAGTATTGTTATAATTCGACAATGCTACATATATACATAAAAGAAAAATTATAACAGTGGTTGTTTAGCTTTAGGTTGAATTTTCTTGATTCTTCTTATAACTTATTATTACTTTACATTGTAATAATTGGTTACTTTTTTATTTTTTTAAAAAAAATTTATTTCTTAGGGATGACCAATTTTGATGGTTTTTCTTCTTTCATATAGAGGTACATATCTCTTAATTTGTTGTCATCTTTTATAAAGCAACTGTGAAATGTTTGTTTTTTCTTTCTTTTTTATCAAAACAGTGGTTGTTTGGCTTTAGGATGACTGATAAAGATTTTTTAATCTTTTTAAGTCTTGGTTAGTTACTGATTTCCTAACTTCCTTCTTTATTAAGTGTCAATTATTTGAACTTATGTTTTAAAAAAATTAATATGGGTTTATAATTTTAAGGTTGTTTATAAATTATGAAATCGTTATATCAGTGATTGTTGTTTTATATTTAATATTTGTTTCTTAAGATTTGTACATATGTTATAAAATTAAATTACAAGGTATTAAGGTTGTTAGTTACACAAAGCCTTAACTGTGATTTCACATAAGCAAAAGATTGCATTAAAAGAGAGATATAAGAACAAGAAATACTTGTCATTTGACTTGGGCCCCAAAAAGACTTGAGCCATCATGAGAAGACTAAGCACCAGGTATTGGGTTGCTTGTGATCTAAGATTCTTTTGCGAAAGTCATTAATTGCATAATACTTCTCGTTATCGCTTTGTAAAAAATGCTTTGCAATTGATAGATTTAAATTTCAACTATTGTTATGTAAAGTGATTATTACTTAGAATCTTTTTTCGTAAGTTTTACTTTTCATATTTTCAAAAAAAAGACATTGAGATAAGTGAAATTTTCTTAAACACTAACACTTGTCGCAATTGGAGTATCTCGTAATTTTTAAAAATTTTTAAATTAAAAAAAGAGAGTTTTTTACTAATTTGTTACATGATGATTTTGGTAATATTATGAGTTAAAATTATGTCTCAGCGATAAATAGAAATATATACTATTTTTAGTTAATTTTGTTTTTACATAAATATCAAATTTTTAAATATTAATTAAATTCATAAATATTAATTGATTTCATAGTTATTAAATTATTAATTATTAATTTTTTAAATTATTTTAAATATTAATTGATTTCATTTTTATTTATTAATTATATAGATTTAAAACTAATTTTACTGATTATATTAAAATTAAATTAAATTATTATTATTTTTTGTTTTAGAAACTGAGAGATGAAACAGTGACAACTATGATAGTGATCAATTAAATTAATTTTAATTTGAGTTATGATTTGAACTTTATATGTAAATATTTGTGAATTTGACAATAAATATGATGATATGTTATTTGACATAATTTTTTTTTATGTTTTTATTTATTTTATTAATTTAATCAATTTACAAAATATTTTGTCAATTAAATATATATTTTGATTTTTTATATATTAATTTAAAATAATAAATTTAATATTTAACAATGATTTTTAATTTACCATAATACTTTTTTAATAATTTTTTTAGAAATTATAATATAAATTAATTAAAAATAATTATAATAAAAATAATAAAATTATTTATATTAATATTTTTAATTATAATTTTAAAATTACTACAAAAATGTCTTTCATGACAACTCTTTAAATTGCATCGGATAATTTTAGTGATAATTTAAAAAAATTTACAAAAATTATTATGATAATTTTTTTTATAATTTTTTATGATAATTTTATTTTTTATTTATTATTTTTTAGAAATATAAATGTAATAATATTTAGATTTCTAATAAAATTTTTATTTTAATGTTATGATAAAATTCTCACAGAATTAATATGAATAGAATACTAAGGGAAAGATTTTCGTAAAAGTTTTCGTTGGAAAGATAAGTTTTCATGAAAAATTTTCAAATTCTCATGAAATTTTTCCATGAGTTGTCATGTTCTTATTTTTTTAAACAAAATCAATACCCACTAATATTAACACAAAATTTTCAGTATGTATTTGTTTAACAATAAAAAAATGTATCATAAAAATAATATAATTTTTGTAAATTAGGATTTTCAACTTAAATGTGTTATGAAAAGGTTTGAATTATATTGAGTTTTTAAATATCATATTGATATATAATGTGTTATAATTTAAAAAAAAAATCAACACAAAGTCAAATCAATAGATGATTTAAATAAAATTTTAAATAACCTTGATGAATTATGAAAAAAAATATTTATCAATAAACAAAATTCACAAATGAAATCTTTTCATTAAGACATTGCTGCCTCTTAATAATTTGGAAATATCTAAGTTTTATTTTTTTAATAAAAGTATCGATATAAAAAAGTGTTAAGGGAGCTAATTTACCAAAACTTTTTCATCACTTGATTATGTTAGAAGCAATTAAATAGAATTATTAAAATTTAATTTGGAAAGATTTTAATTTACTACCTTGTAAAATTAAAATACAATATGATTTTTTTTGGTAAACTTTACAAGAAAGAAGTTTTTAATTAAAAAATTTCTCCCTTGAAGGATTAAACTAACTTGTATACATCGTAGTATGATTTTCTCGAGTGGGTAGAAACTTTCAAAAGCCAAATGGGTGATGTTAATGGATGCGTTTCTTTTTCATTGAGTTTGTTGCGGTTTAGTTGTCGTTTCAAGCTTTACCTATGTATTTAAGCTTGTAATATCATGCATTAGTTTAATTTTTAATACTATATATATAATAATTCACCCTTTTAGCGAAGATTAATTTTTACGATAATTTTAATAAAATCAAATTGAAATATCATATATAATTAATTTAATAGATATTTTTAAATTTAAAAAAAATATTTAATTTTTTAATGTTTATATTGTTATTATTTACATTATAAAATTAAATGAAGAATTTTATCTTTAATGCTATATTTATTTACGACATATAAAATAAAAATTACAGTAAGATTTGAGGACAATATAGATATTTAAATAGTTCAAATCTAGTAATTATTTTATAAAAATTTTCTCGTATCATCCATAAAATATTTTTATGATATATGTTTAATATAATCCTAATGTTGATGTCCATATGTAAGATGTAATGACTCATTTAATATTTTTATACTACTTATAAATTTGATAGTCATCATTCTTTCAACTATTCCTTTAATAAAAACTTTTAAACCCAGTCGATTTAAATTAGTATGCTACCAATGTGATATAAAAACATATAATCATTATTAGGTTTGTTCGGTTTGTAAATCTCAGTATCATAAGTTCTTCTTATAAGTTTTTCTTGGAAAAAAAAAAAGAATTAGAAGATATAATGCATTATAATAAGGAATAATTTAGCTATTCTCTTTGCTGTATTAGTCTAGACACCTTGCGTAATATAACTTCTGTTTACTAATTTGCATAAATAATTTCATTGAAAGAATATTAAAAAGGAATTGAAACCACTATGTTATTTGTGCTTGGTGGAAAATAACTTTTTTTTTTTAAATTTCTATTTGATTCTAAGCTAATGATCATCAGTAATACGAAATACAATAATTTTTATAAATTTGTACTAGATATTTAGCTAAAGTTAAATGTAAATGAATATGCTCTCTTTATAATTAATTTATGTTGTTAAATGGTTGATTAAGTTTTTTTTGTTTTGTGATCTTTAGAAAGTGTAAACGACTAGTTATTTATCATCTAGTCATGTGTGATAAATTGATCTATAATTGTTAAATTTTTTAATGACTAGCTCTTGAATGTGCATCTAAGTTCCTTAATTTTAATGATTTTTATGTTATCATAATATGCATAGCTAGCAAGGCACAAGAAAGAGCTCATGGTAAATTAGAAATTACATTTTGGTTTGAAGAAGGTATATTGCTTCATAGAAAAAGCAACTAATTTCGAATAGTATTGTATTTACTATATATATATTTTTTCCTATTGGATTGGTTGGATTTTTTTTTTTAAATTTCTTTTCAATCATAACCTCTCATTTCCTTTATCCGATTTTCCTTTTTAAACAAAACTAATTTAATTTAATTAATTAATTTTTTTGGTTTGTTTATTTTTGTATATATGTGTCTTTTCTTGAATGGTGTTTGATTTTTAGGCTTTTTTAGATTTTTTTTTAAAATTTTAATTTACTTTGTTGAATATAAATATTTTTAAAAATTAAAAATATTGAAATTTCATCAACTTAAAATTGACATATTTAGAATAAAAACTGGTACTAAATTAAAATTTTAACCTAAATTATTTATATATAAACATTTTTAAATATGAAAGTAAATTTAAATTATTATTGATTGAAAAATAAAATTTTTAAATAAATATAACTAAATTTTGAAATGATATCAATAAAAATTATCAATATTAATATATAATTAAAATTATGAAAGTATTTAGTATTAATATTTAAAATAATATAGATAAATTTAATGTGCATGTTAACATGTTTTAATTTCTTGGCACATGCATATCTCTATCAGACCTAAAATTCCATCATATTTACATCAAAAATTATTTGAACTTTAGTTTACTAAGTTAAATAACGTCACTTTTTTAAACTTGCCTAATGAAAATTAAACAAGCATTAAGAAAGGAATTTACATTCTTAATCATTTCAGGCATTACAATTTTACTTAGAATGATTTTCGAAAATCTTAGCCTAACAACTTTGGAAAATTGAAATTTTATGAATATTAAACTTTATGTAACATCAAAAATTAATGCAAGAAAATATGGGTTTTGTGTCATATTTCATCTAAGAATTTATTTGTAAATTCTATTGCTTTAGAAATAAGGATTATTATTCCATGAACTATTTTATACGTTAAGAATCTTACTTTTGTTTTGGAATAACTTCATCTTTTTAACTGATATCACTAAGTCATTTTGTTTGATGATATTTAAAATTTTTTTGTGTGCTTAAAATGCTAATCTATTGAATCAGAAATACTAAACCATCATTTATGTACATTATTATAAAGGAGGTTTATGGGTTAAATATTTCTTTTATAATATTTTGAAATTCACATGAGACATTTTTTAGGCCAAAAGGTATAACATTTTATTCATAATGTCCAAATGGTACAATGAATGTAGTTTTAATTTATCTTTTTCACGTATTTGTATCTACTAATATCTTGATTTCATATCAAATTTTGAAAAAAAAAATGAAGCATTATATAATCTACTAATAAGATCTTTTTGGTAGGAATAGGGTATCTAATCCATCTAAGAACTTTGTTGAAGGATTTATAGTTGATAACTAATCTAGGTTCTCCTTTCTCTATTTCAGCATTTTTGTATACATAAAAAGCAGAACAAGTCTGAAGGAATTTTGCTTGGTCTAATTAGTTTCTTTTCTAATAATTCTTGAATTTCTTTTTCATAATATTCTAAAAGTTCTTTATTCATCTAGATGGGTCTTACTTTTGTTATAATCTGTCTTTCACAAAAATCTTTCTCATATGATAGACATACTAAGTGCTTTTTTCGTTACCAAACAACATTAGATATTTCTGCACATACTTCTTATTTATAATTTGCTTATATCTTCTTTATTTTGTCTTGTACCTTAGTCTTTGTAATTGTTCTTCTATTTTTCTATAATGAACTTCTCTTTAAAAATACTTTATATAAGATTGTTATTTTGTATTATTCTAATTTGCTTTTGAATTGAATTTTCTTTCAATATATTAAAAAACAATGACATATTATCACAATATATAGAAAATGTATAGTTTTTTGTTGCAAAATTATTATCAATATAATTTGTTTACATATTAAACTAATTATGAAGTAAAAAGACAATTATCATCTGTTAATTTAAATTTATGATGAATTTATCATTAAAAAATTTAAAAATATGTATAAAAATTATAACATCAATAGAAAAATGAAATAAGTTTAGTTATTAATTTCATTAAATTAACAATTACAATAATTTTTTAAAAAATCATACAATTATTCTTAAAAAATAATTTAAAACAAAAACAACGAAAAGTTAAAACATCTCTAATGATGCACCAAATCACTATTTTGATATTAATATTAGTGTCAAATGACCTCCAATGAAATACTATATTATTTATCATAAAAATACCATTTGATGTTATAAACAGTACAATATCATATTTGGTGCTGCAATATTGACAGCATAATTTTATTGGTTATAATTAAGTAATTAAATAAATATTATATTATTATAAAAAATTGTATCATTCAATATATTTTGTTGCAGACTCTAAGTACTCCTCTCTGTCGGTGGCCTTGTACAACCACATGGCTCCCCACAACAACTCATCCATGTACCTCTGTATTTATCACCAAATTCAAACAACTGCACCCATAATTTTAACTTAAAATGAAAATCCATTTTAACGAAAACATGTAAGATCTATAGAAATTTGAGTTTATATGGTTTTACCTGTTGGGCATGGTGTAAAAGCAAGTGAGAGTAAAACGGGTTCGTTTTCTTGAACACAATGGAGGCTGCAGCCATGGCCGTTGCGGTTTCCCTTGCAAGATCCGACCCGAAATTGTTCTCGTCGATCTTGTAATGCGGGATTGTACTTGATGACACTCCATCAGAGAATGGTCACTGTAAACCCCATTGGCAGTCCAAATTTGACATGCTCGCCGACGTCGTAGCCTCCTCCGACTAAGTCCACCTGCATCCCAAACGACATAAACCCTCAATTTCTATCACAGAAAAGCGCCTAATTATGGACATGTATGATCAAAATTTTATTACAGTAAAGATCGAGCAATGTGAGGATTTGAGGCACTGACCCCTTGTTCTAGGCCGTCGGTGAAGGCAGAATGATCGCGACAGGTGACGCGTTGGTTGTAGGGCAAGCGGCTGGAACACTGGGACTAGAAGTAGAGAAGGCTTTTACAGAGAGCATTGGCATAATCAAAAGCAAGAGTAGCCGTGAAAGCATTGAAGACGAAGAAGAGAATAAGCGATAGGTGAGCAAATCTGTATAGGCGCCTGCTCTTCTCCTTCTTCATTGGTCCCTTTCCTGTTAAAGCAAAGAGACCCCTTCCTCTAGCTCTGTGAGAGAGTCTCAGTCTATCTCTGTCGGAAGAAGAGTAAGAGTCCTCCGTTTTGAAATGAGCACTTACTCTTTAGTCTACAGAGTCGTGGATGCGTCATCTGCAAGTGACTTTTACATGAAAACGTGCAATTCTTTTTCTTCCCAGACAGGCGTGTGATTTATGCAGCTCGTTTATACAACTTCAACGCTGGACTCTTTTAGTTTAGGACCCTATTTTCCAATGGCAGCAGGCGGTGGCTTAGCCACAAGCAAGGGCCACATCTCAGTGGAGATGAGTAATTGTTTTAGGTGGTCAAAATGCCCATGATTTTAGCAAGCTTAACTCTAATTGGAGGCTTTAGGTCTCTATATTTTAGAAGTTTCTATCATGTTTAGCTCCTCCTTTTTTTCCCCCCCTTTTCGTCTTAAATGATTAATTCAGATATAAATTACAAGGGATCATACACCAACAAGATTGAAGTTAATAATTTACAGAAGGAAATTTCTTGATTTTTTATTTGTTTCAAGAATTTTTTAAATAAAATCAAATATATTTATTTAAATCAAAATTTTTGACCTTGTGCTAAGTTGCGTGTTCATCATTCTTGTTAGTGCAAGTACAACATCCTAGTGGAGATTAGATTCTAAACTACATCAAGTATCAATATTAAATTAATTTATTTAACATCAAGTATTATTAATAATTTAAAATTTTTATTAGTATCAAAAAATTATTAAAAATGTTTTTATAATTCTTATTAAAAATTAAATAAAAATAAAAAATAAAATTATTTTTATTAAAATAAACTCAGCAAATTAAGCTACCCATAAATGCTGAATTCATTATTATTCTTCATAAGAACAAATCAATCCATGCTTAGTGATGCTATCTCACATATATCATATTATAATCATAATCTCGAATTAGTAAAAAGTTATGCCTAATCATATAGTCGCTTCAAATTTTTTCAAAGTAAATTAAATTGCTCTTACTAACTCAAAAGCTTCTCTACGAGTATATGCCATAATTAATCTACTATTGTTATCATCACGTACCAATCAAGATCTTGCTTTCTTTGCCTTTTTTTGAAGCCACCTGTCAATGTAACATCTCCCTTGAACCTACTTTTTTATTTTTGAAAAAAATTTGTAGTTATTTTTATTAATTTATAAGGTAATTAAATGTTAGCTAGTTTTGCTTCTACCATGCAAAAATTTAGTAATAGTTCTTCTGGGTGGCATAAATATTGTCAGTGCAACTGACACATGTAAGGAGGAGTTTGAGGGCCAGTGATTACGGGACCAGACCTCGAAACGTGAGAGACCTCTTGGCCTGTCAATTTCAGAGCAGCGACATTGACAATGGTGAGTGCTTTCTCTAGCTTATATTTTGCTATATATTGACATTTTGGTTGTCAACACCAAAAATTTGAGAAGTATTTCAAATGTTTAAATTTGGGACATAAATTTATTTACTAACTCCTTTTTAGAATTCATAATTTTTGCATGTTAATTATATTTAAATATATTTAATAATGAAAAACGTGTCTTTTTGCTCCTCAAAAGTTTCAAGTAAATAATTCATAATATATTTGATTCAATAAGAATTTATTTTTTATTATTTTGATTTAAAACTAATATAATAATCAAATTACTTGATAAAACTCACAAATAAAGTTGATTTATGACTTTTTCTTTCAAATTGATGATTAACGAAACGCAAGTTAATACATTTTCTTAAATCAAGTTTAAATCTTCTAAGATGAGAAGGTATTTCCCGGGCCTTAAAAAAAGAGAGCTCAACTTATAACATGAACAACTCAATAATATCTTTATATTAGCATTCTCATTGCATAACATGAGCATTGATCATTATGCTTTGGGCCTTTCATGGAAAATCAAGGGTGACACTGCAAAAAAAAAAGTCTGTATCCCTAATGTGTGGTTCATTGTTATTGATAGATATGTGTACCATCTACATTAACTCCCCCCATTATGCGTTACTAATTAATTTGCCTGCACTTTCATAAATTTGTTTTGCTTTTTGCAATAAGTGCAAATTGAGTTATGGACATATCTAACTTAAACTCTTGCTAACTTTGATTATATTGTATTACTTTTCAGGTTGAATGCTATTGAAGCCTAAATTGTAAAGAATCTATTGATGCTACAAGTTAAGGTTCCAAAAATTCTTGTCCTCTGACTTTTTTAAGAAAATTATTTTTCATAATCATTGGTTAGAAAAAGAAATCTTAAAAATCATAAGTTAATTCATGATTTTATTTTTTTCATACATAAATGATTTATTTTAACTTTTTACACTAACATTTATTAGAATTATCAATGGAGTTTAATTAAAATTTGATGGTTGGAATGAGTTGAATTTACTGTATATTTCGATCATAATTTTAAGGTCAATTTGAGTTTGTTTCATGTTAAACTCATTTTACTTTTTGAACCACGTAAAATTTGAATTCAACTTCACTTTAAATCTTTTTCGAAATATTACATATCATATAAAATATATATTAACTATTTCACATGAAAATTGTTGTTTTAACTTAGGAAAACAACAAGGATGATCTAGTTTTTTTTTTTTTCAACATATATTTTAATGTGAAACTACATTACATTTTTTTTAAAGTTTAATATAGTATGTCAATGTCATTAATATCAATCTTTATCATGAACTTCAAACGCAAAAACAATCTCTGATTTAATTAAAAATAATTAAATCAAAAATTATTTAAACTTAAAAGGATTGACTCAAAATGGAGTGTAAATTTTATTTGGATGATTTTTTTATATATTTTAACAATGAAAATATAATTAAGTTTTTTATAATAATTTGAGATAAGACTTAATTCGACTATTTCTCATTAATCAATGTATGTTGAAAAATGTTTTCATTGTAAAGATTAAGAGAGAGTATTTTTGTATCTAAGGTAATTATATAAACATAATATAATTTATTTTAAGTATTTGTCTATAGTTTATTTTTTTAAAAAATAATATTTAAAAATTTGAATACTACTCTCTCTTTTAAATTTTATGTTGAATTTTCATGCATAGATTATAATTGATAAGAAATAGTCAAATTAGATATCAACTCAAACCATTTAAAAAAATTAAAGCATATTTTTATTGTTGAAATGACTAAACAATGACTCGAATAAATTTACACTTCATTTTGAGCCAATCTCTTAATTTAAGTAATCTTTTACTCACATTATTTATTATGAATTATTTAAATTTCTGATAGTAAAAATCTTTGAAAATATTTTCAATACACAAAATTTTTGAAATTTTTTGTGATGATAGCTTGAATATGTTTTCATATTCATTAAAAAATTTAAAGTCAAAATTTTTAATATTAAATTTTTAAATTGAATATCCTCAATTTTTGAATTTTTTAACAAAGTTAAATTCGATTTTTTTTTCATTATTTTGATAGATTTTGACAATGAGGGTAAAAATTAGAAAAAATGTATTTTTTTTAAATTTGGAATAATATTTACTTTTTTACAAAAATTAAGCTGTTACAAATAATTATAAAAAATGAATCAATTAATCTAAACACTCTTTCTTAGTTATCGAGGAATACAAACTCAAGTGTATGGGTAGCTAGAGGCTTTGGGTGCTCTTAGAGAAAGACCCTTGTTTTGTAAAGAGTTCCTTTATTTCCAATAAAGGTTGAGAAAGAGTTCTCGTAATATTGCCTTCTTACTTTTTTTTTTTTTTTTTGCATTGTTAGCTCTTATTCTTCTTTTGGCACAGGCTTAGAAAATTGGGCTGGCTAGGTGGACGCATCTACCGCCATCACATTAAAGTTGCGCTGATCCCGCAACTAACGGTGTGACAGTTTTCAATTAATTTGGAATTAAAAGTCTTTAAAAGGTTAAAATTTATAATAAATTACATAAGAAACCATTTATTCATTTTCATGCCTATGATTTTTAATGTTGATGCTATATTTGTTATTTTAATTATGTCTTCATGTATGATACATGAACCATTAAAGTTTATGATAGTTAATGCAATTATTAATATATTAGCTAATGACTTATTAGCAATATTAGATTAGAACAATTCTTTTATAAATTTCATAAATTTATTTGCACTTTTAGTTTTAAAAATTGGGTACATAATGTTGTTTGTTATTGTCATTCGCATAAACACAATGCTTATTTTGTTTTTCTTAAATCTTATAGAAAAACTTTCTTCTACGTTGTAGAAATCAGTAACAATAGCAAACTTATCAGTCAAATGTACCAAGTCAAGATCCATAACATTTAAGTGATATTGAACTTGTTCACATTACTTAAAGAAATTTAAACCTATGATACTTTAGATAGAGCTTATGCATTAAGAAAAAGAGGAACAAATGTTGTAAATGCATAATTGGTCATACATTAGTGCTTTAAATCATAAATTTGAACACATAATATAGTTTTTCACACAAATAATAGATGTACATTGAAGTTCTTCTTTGGATGATCTAATAACATACGACAATAATTATAATTAATGTTTATTATTATTCCATATTACAAGCAATCAAATACATTAATAAGACATATTTACTATTTTTGAATGTGCAAAACATATTTCACTAAGTATACTAGTTAATCAGGATTATGTTCATAACTATAAAATAACTAATTAATCTTTAGTTAATTCTTAAATACTTTATCATCAATAAACTTTATTATACTCATGAAAAACAAAATTTAGAAGATATCATTATGTAATCTCATACATAACATCATATAATCATGATTAATTGAATCTTTATTTAATTTGATATCTACAAAAACTTTCTAATTTAGTCCATTTGGTGACTAATATTGTTTATCCTATAGATATCAAATTAAATTATCATTAAAAAATTCAATTAATCGTACCATAAATTTAGTAGAAAGAAAGCTTCAAGTTTAATCAATTTATTGACTAATAACACTTTGATAATATTATTAAATTATGTAATAAACAAACATACCAATAATGATGTAATAATTGCAATTAACATGTGCATTATAAAAAACTTTTGCAATTGAAATACAATGAATATTTTGAATTTTAAAGTTCTAAAATACATATTAGTGAAATAAATAAACTCGAAAAGATTTCTTACTATGTATATAAACTCATGGAATGTATATGTAAAACATTTTATGTAAGAAAAACATGTAATAAGGTAATTCATAAAAAATTATTTGCTTAATGGCCTTATGGTTCCACTATTCTAATATAATCCTTCTATATTGCAAACAATATAAACATAAATACGAATTTGAAGTAACATAATAGATGCATTAATTTGTTCATCAATAAAATTAATAACATAATAATAAAAAAAACTTTAGAGTAAAATCATAATCTCTTAAACCAAGCTTTGATACCACATGTTAGTTTTTTTTGAAAAAATTTATGAAAACTAATCATACATAACTCTAATCTTTAAATTTTAGAATATTATGATTTTTATGTGCAAAATAAATAATTAAGAAAAGATTATCTTGATCTATAAGATAAATCTCCAAAGATTTTCTTACAAAAATAATAATTGAAAAAGTTTAGCTTTTTTTTTAACATATTTTTCTTTTCATACCATTTTTGATAGAAATAATTATATCTATAATGAGTGAAAAAAAGAGCAAAACTTTAAGAAGTCTTTTGAATTCAAATAAGATCTGTTTAAGTAACCTAATAAGATTTAAACTCTTAATGTTTTTTAAATAATATCTTCTTATTTATCTTTTAAATAAAAGATAATTATTAATAAAATAAAATGTGCCACATGACGAATATTTAAATAAAAATATCCTTTCATGGGTTTTTAAAATTAATTGACTTTTTGGTTACATTCAAATGGATTAACTATTAGATTAGTAATGCAGGAGTTCTAATTTTTAAATAATAACATTTAGAAAATAACATAAATAAAGATTATAGATAAAAGATTTTTGAATAATTTTTGCAACCTTTCTCATTTATCGTTTTAATAATCACTACAACAAAATATTTTACATAAATATCACAAAAAACTTTTAAATTTATATCTATTTGCAAATAAATATCAACTTTTAAAAAGTATCAAATAAAATTTGATATATCAATTAATAAATTATTAGTATTTTTGTTATTAAAATATCTAAAAAATGATTGAAATAAAATTTATATTTTATTTTGAGTTTATTTTTTAAATTTAAATAATTTTTAACCTATGAGTTATAATAATCTTAGATAAATTAATGATAGAGGATGGGAAAGACAAAATCATTAATAGAGGTCTATCAAAAAAGAAACTCTAAGAAATCAACATAAATTAAATGTGTGAAAGAATTAAAACAAATAATTAAACAAAACAAATGCTACTCGAAGATGTTGTTATTTCCATCCAAATTGCACTATGACGGCCCGATGACATATTAGTAAGTGAGATATAATAATATAACTCGTTTTTGGAAAGAAGTACATTAAGTTGTGGAAATATATGGTGTGATATTACTAGTTCTCATGCATCCATAAAGCGTAATCCAATCAAGTATTGAATATTAATTTTTCTTTTTTTTTCAAGTTATATGAATGCTGAATTTCTCAATCTAAAATTGAATATACATAATTATACTTCCGAATTAAAAGTAACAAAAGATTTTGAATTTATTTTTATTAAAATTGAAATTGAGTTAATGGAATGATAGATGATCAGAAACATAATTTTAAAATATTTGTCTTTGTGATAATTACATTACTAATTATTTTCGTAAAAAGAATATCAAATAAATATCAAATTACTTAAAATATTTTAAAAAAATTATATATTTGTATACTCAAAACCGACAGCACCACACCCCTGACAAACGCGTACCAAAAAATCAACAAATTACCAAAGAGGCCAGTACTTCTCCAAAAGCCCTTTCCCTCACAAAATCCTCCTCCCCTCCTTCTCCCCTTTCTCTCTCTCTCTCTCTTGCTCGACGCTTCAATCTCTTTTCCTCTCCCTATAAGAAATATAACAGTACGGGGTCTATACCGGCGGTAGCCGCCGGCGAAATCTCCGGCGAACAATCCACGTCTTTCTCTCTGTTCTTTGGGTTTCATGTCCAGTCTGGATTTCGCAGTTCAGTTCGATTAGATTGGGGTACATAATTTAGGGTTTCCTTTGCTATCCTCCATGGCTCCTTGGCGTAAAAAGGGAGCGAACAAGGCCAAGACGAAGAGTCAGTTGAGTTTGGGCGATCTTGTTCTTGCCAAGGTCAAGGGCTTCCCCGCTTGGCCTGCTAAGGTGTGTGCTTGTTGCTCATCGTTTCAATTTTTCGAATTTTGTTTTCAATGTGATAATCTGTGATGTTCTGTCTGAGTGGTTATTTTGTGGATTTCAATTCAAATTCTTATTTATCTTATTGAATAGTTTTGAATTGATGTATAGATGGGTGTTAAGTTGTACCATTAGACTATTTCAGTTTGTTCCTGCTCTAGTTACTTACATTGCCTTACTGTATGACGCTTTGGTTGGTTTGATGCTGATCATCTGTTGTGGTTTTGGTTGAAAAGTCCTTTTTGTGGGGACTAGGGTTCTTTTTCCCTGATGGTTATTTTTTAAATATTTTTTTGGTCCGTTTTTCTAGTTGTTAGCTAGAAATTAGTGGGCATCAGGTTTATAACTAGGGTTTTCATTGTTGATTCAATTTTATTTATTGTATTAATGTGTTCTTTTTGGTATCTCTGAACTGCTTTGCTGTTCATTTTGTTTTGAAGTTGTTCGATTAGTTTTTGACTAATGCTATGTTTGGTGTGGTTCAATTTCACATTCGTTATAGAATTGTATAGTATGAATCAATGGGGAGTATTTTAATTATGTTTTGATGGTAAAACTGTTGTTTTTTGCTTTGATATTGTTGTTATTTTAAGTTATGGATGCAGTGGGGTTCTTCAATCTTCCCTGTATGGTTATTTTCCTATGTTCACTAGCTTGATTTTATTTTTCTCTGTGCCTAGAAAAAAAATAAAAAGGTTGGGATTCTCTTAAATCCCTTTGTTGTTTTCTTTGGGCATTTACATTATTTTGTTCTACGGAAACTTTTATCTAGTGAACTTTTTGGTTTTGATGTTCTCAGTGGTGTGGCTTAGGCTCAACATTAATGTTAATTTGAACTGGAGCTGTTTTTCTTTACCTTTCATAGTTTACTTTTGCTGCACTATTTGGGCCACATGGTGATTTGGTTAGTATTTGAGGTGGATATTGTGGGTTTTGAATTTCAGATTGGCCGGCCTGAAGATTGGGATCGAGCTCCTGATCCTAAGAAATATTTTGTTCAATTCTTTGGAACACAAGAAATGTAAGTTTTTGTCATTCACTTGTTTCATATGTTGTTATGAATGTTAGCTGGTTGGGGTTGCCATGTAGCTCTGGAAATGTCTCAGGAAGTGCATGTTTTACATGTTCTATCTCGTCTCAGGGATCACCCATGTCTTTTTGTTCATCATTTTAGTTTTTTCTTTGGCTGGCATAAAAATATTTATGATATTTGACGTGTTTCCTTGTATCTAATTAGTAATTTCTATTGAGTCTTGTAATATGCTTTTGTGGGGCGCTTTAGTAGCTTTTCATCAGCATCTGAGATGGTGAAATGACGGAAAGCATATGTATATATATTTGTGGCAAGAAATGGTAAGCATGTTGTAGAACATGTAACAATGAATTTCACTTTGCTGCCTATGTTAATTATTTACTTTCATCCTATGGTGAGATGGTGATATTTGACATCTTAATGTTTGCTTTGATTAGAGGCTGTGGAGTCTGCTGAAAATTTACCATGTAACCTTAAATGTTATAATTTTTCTTTTACATTTATTTTATAGCATAAATTTTTATTCTGATTTATCTCTTTTTTTTTTTTTGATGAAACAAAACTTATTTTGCTGTAAAAGTGTATTATTCAAAGTTTGTTTTTTTTTCACACTTACTATTAATCACCAATATTTCTGGCTTTATATATGTTACTTCCATTGTTCAGTTACTAGGGAGGTAGCTTTCTCTAATTTTGATTAGATAGCCTGGGAACTCTTCCATTCAAATGAGAATTAGTATGTATTTATAGTCAAGTCAAACTTGTTCTACGAGGTTGTTCTACATGTTGGAAAAAAAATTCTACATATGATCTATAACTTGTTCCATGAGCATTTTATTTATCATCTTCATCAGTTCTTGGGAGCTTCCGTGTTATTATCATTACTATATGTATATTTTTTTAAAGTCTTCTAGAATGCTATATGATGGAAGCCTGTGGCTTTGGATTCTACTAGTCATTTTCAATAGTTCCAATAATTATTTCAATTATTTCTTATAGATCTCACTTATAAAAACTAGTTGAACAAAATGTACCCAGGGTTAGTTATTTTATGGTATGCTGGGCTCTGGAAAAATTCAAAATATCTGGAAGATTTAAGAGCCCACAAAAAAAAAAAAAAAAAAAGAAAGAGTGCAAGGGAGAGGGATTTGGCCTGGCTGCCAAAATATCTGTTTTCAGTTAAGTCTTTGGGGGCATAATTGTGAAGTAGCATTATAATTTTATAGATGGACCTATGTTAGTTGATATTTGGATGTCTACTTGAAAATGGCGTACTTTGAAGGATCTGAAAATTTGTAGCACCACGTTGAAAATTTCCAAGTTTCTCAACAGATGTTTGTGCATTGAATGCAGGAGAAACCTGATGTGGTCATGATCATTTAAACTACTCTATTGAGTCTGTTTATCCATAAGTTAATTGCAAATTGTAACACTGATCCAGCATCCTTGAAGATTTTCTGTAGGTACTCAACATTGTCTGTTGTGTAAGAGTATCTTACTCATTTTAGATGGAGCCTACATGAAATAGGGATTAGATGTGATAATATTAGGAGAACTGTTTTCCTTAATGCTCATGCATGGGAAATTAAGAATATGCCTCCTCAAAGTGTGCATTTGACGAAGGTTATGAACCTGAAAATGCTTATCAAAACTCCCTACTGTAGATAGTCATTTATTTAAATGTTCAATGACATGAATTAGGTTATTATTGATTCCTTTTCATCATAACATTGTTTTGTGCCCACAAAATGATAAATGTCTTTTTTGAAGAGTTATTGGTTGGTTGTGCTGAAATTGTAAAGCACCATTATTGTGGTGGCTTATGAAAAAATGTGCTATGGGGTTCTTTGTGTCATTGTGTGAGCTTAAGATGCCCTTACTAACTCTGCTGGAAAAAAGGATGCCCTTACTAACAAGTGTAGTGAATTAAGTCCCTATGAGTATCTATGAAATGGACTTTGTTTCAAATCTAGAAGCTTCAACTGTGAATATGACAGTTTTTGTGGATAGGTGAGTTGGAATCTTGCTAATTCTGTTTGCAATATCTGGGTCAGTATTGTTCTTTGATATTTTTTGCAACCGCCTGAGTAACTAATATTAATAGTGTGATGTGAGGTTAAAATGTGAGTTGATCTCCATCTAATGGAGAAAATGAATCTCCTCTTTGTTATTGTTTTACATGGAGACATTAGCTTGTGTATATGTAAATGTTTGGAAAATGTGGTTTCCTAAATGTGGTTTCCTCAACACCCCCCCTCCCCCCCCCTTCCAATTTTCAAATAGATGTTTGTTTTAGAATACATCCCAAGTTTCATGTTCTTTATATTTATGGGTCTTTGCTCATGGCTTCTTTTTGCAAACCTTTTTTTTTTTGGGTGTTTTTGTATTAAATTTAAGAGTGGATAGATTTGAAAGGTAATTAAAGGTGCTGTAGGTGTTTGGACTTTAGATGGTGATTTTTTCTTTATGCCTTTGTCCTTGGTAGGTTTCTACATTACTGTTTCTTAATTTGTGACATCAATTTGTGCTTTCAGTCTGGTAATTTGTGGATTTAGGAATTCACGTTTTTGTGAGCTATGCTTAGTTGCTTATGCTACATCTTGAAGTTCATTGCAGGCTAGAAGTCTTTGTTGATTTTTTTTATAATTTCTTTTATTCCTTTCTGCTTGTTACTTAGCTTGTTTGTGCCCTCCTTTTCCTCACAGAGCTTTTGTTGCCCCTGCTGATATTCACGCATTTACAAGTGAGGCAAAGAATAAATTATTGGCGCGCTGCCAAGGTAAAACAGTCAAGTACTTTGCCCAAGCTGTGAAGGAAATCTGTGTGGCATTTGAAGAATTAGAAAAACAAAAATCAAGTAGTCTGGGGGATGGTACTGATAAATCTGCACCTGGGTGTGCAGGTCCCTCAGTTGATGGGGTAGAGGAACAATGGAAGGATGGGACAGGTAAAGTTGGCACTGTCAGAGAAACAAAAAATGAAGAAATTGGTGATTTGGGGTCTAAGTTGGATCATTGTTCTAAAAAATTAGGTGAAACCGATAATGATGATGCAAAGCCTTCAATTTCCTACCAAGTAGAGAAGAGTTCATCCCCAGTAATTTCCTCTGAGAAAAGAATTTCCACACCCAGCAGTGAACAACCAAGAAAGGAAGTAACATTCTGTTCTATTTCTGATGATCCTTCCAGTCTAAAGGAAGAAATTTCTGATGATAAAAATGATGGTATTAATTGCACTAAGCGTTGTGGTAATCGGCAGAAGACACTGACAAATGGTCACAAGGCAAAGATGGCATTCGGGTTGAAAAGCAGATTTAAAAACGGAGTTGAAGGACATAAAAGTAGTAACTCAGTTACAGCATCATCAAAAGATGATATTTCTGGTGATGGCATTTCTCTCCGTGATTCTAATAAGCCACTAAAAGAGAGAGTAAAAGGCAGAGTTGCTGATGGCAATACAAAGGATTCTTCACAAGATGCGCCTAGATCAGATTTGGATCACAGTGTTGGCGAAAAGGCAAAAGAATTGCTGAAAGCTAAACGAAAAGTAAAGGTCTCTAGTGATACAAAGGGCAGTGTTGGCAATTCTAAGGGTGAGGTTTCTGGCAAGAAAAAGAGAGCTCAGCCGGGACTTGGAAAGTCTAAGTTGGGAGCAGATGAAATCTTACATCCTGCTAAAAAGTCGAGGCGTGTAGATGTGAAAGACACAAGAGGCTTGAGTGAGTCTCCTGGCTCTGATGTTGATGATAAAATATCTAAAAGGTCCACGTTGCATGTGAAAGATGAAAACAATCTTGCGTTAGGAGCCCAAACAGTTACTGCTGGATCTGATGTTTCTGGTGATGAAGCTGTACTGCCGCACTCAAAGCGCCGTAGGCGGGCATTGGAGGCTATGTCTGATTCTGCTGCGCTTGCTTCTGATGATAAAATGGGAAAAAATCATTCAGAACTGAGGAATAATACTTCATCCTCTAATAGTATTAAGGTTCCTAGTAGTCAATTGCCCAAAAGGCGAAGGGCTGTTTGCCTTTCTGATGATGATGAAGATCCCAAAACTCCAGTTCATGGAGGATCTGTCAGCAATCTTAAAGTGCCTTCGTGTTTTGCTGATACTTCCAAGAGTGCTGACGCATATCATAAGAGTGCTAGTGGTGCTCAGCAGAGTGCCAGAGATTCTACTGGACCTCAGAATTCTGGTTTGAAGGAATCAGTGTCACAGTTGCCTCGTGAGTCTGCGTCACTGTTGCCACCACTAACTGTTGAGAAGAGGCCTGCTGCCCATATATCGTCTAGTCCCGGCAAACCAGAATCAGAGCAGTTTTTACTGAAAGAAGCTAAGCCCAACTTGATATCCCCTAAGAAGTCTCCTCGGTCAGTTTCAGCTACCAAACCAGTTGTAGAACAAAGAGCCACTAAACCTGCTGCTAAAGTTTCTGTTACTGGCGTGCAAAAGAAGGCTCAGGGTGGTGCTGTGAAGGGTTCAGGTCTGGCTTCTGATAGTCAGATGGCAAGCCAAAGAAGTAAACCGACTTCTGGAGAAAGGCCTAAAGTTACTCCAAAAGCAATGTTACGGACGAATGATACTGTTGTCTTAGCGGAGACATCTATGGAGTTCTGCGGTGAAATGTAGGTGCAATAGTGGTTTTCTCTATTGTATATTTGTTGTTCTTTTACTTATAATTATTGTTCTCTTTTCATTTGACATCTGTCCTTTTCTGTCCCTAATGCAGGCTGGAGGTTGGTAGAGAAGATAGAGGCAGTTCGTTGGTTGATTCTAGGACCCCAGATTCTGTTATGTCTATGAAGCATCTTATTGCAGCTGCACAGGCGAAAAGGCGAGAAGCTCATTCTCAATATTCTTCTCTTGGGATAAACTCTACTTTTTTAAGTATAACTGATGTCCGGGGGAGTAGCGCTAGCCCCTGCACGGTTCAGCCTTTCTTGTCTGCAAGCAGCACCATGATACAGGCTGATGTACAAGGATTTTATCATCGCACAAGTTTAGCTTCTCCGCTAAATCATGGTCATCAATCAGTACCTCAGAGTCAATTGGATACTGAAGAAATTGAGGAGAGAAGAGTTAGTTCAGGACACACGACTCTCGGTGGTTCACTGAGTGGTGGTACTGAGGCAGCAGTTGCTCGTGATGCCTTTGAAGGAATGATTGAGACATTGTCAAGGACTAAAGAAAGTATTGGACGTGCAACTCGTCTTGCCATTGATTGTGCCAAGTATGGCATTGCCAATGAGGTAAGTTAGATGCTATGAAATTCTCCTTTATATTATTAGGGTAAGGGAAAGCTTGATTTACAAGATTTAAGGGCATACAAGAAAGTTCAGAATTCTGAAAAAACAGATCTTTTAATTACTCTGTATGTCATGGTTATCCAACTATGCCGAGGATGTCCTAGTTTGAATCCATGTTGGTATTTATATTATTTTCATTTTCATATTTTGTTTGCCCCTATTACTCGAATCTTGTTAATTGACTTGTAAATTTGTGAACATTTGTGACTTAAGGATAGCTTGAAGCATGCTCTTAATTTGGGAGAGAATGTAAACTGCTTGTTCCCTTGTACTATGAGTAATATTCATTGTCTTAATATTTATATTGTTGCAATTGGTACTGTGATTTAGGGGTTTCTTAATTCCAATTTTTTTACAGGTTGTGGAGCTGCTTATCCGAAAGTTGGAAAGTGAGTCTAGTTTTCATCGAAAAGTGGACCTGTTCTTTCTCGTGGATTCAATCACACAATGTTCGCATAATCAAAAAGGTAGGTTTGTTAACTTCTTTTGATATTGAAGTTTAATCAGATGATGGTGCATGTTATGTTTTAGTCTTTGGTTTATAATCAGTCTTGTCCTGGATATTTGCTATAGTTAACTGTATCTATAGTTTCTCAGTTTCTTTTTATTTTCTCCCCTGATTTTAATGAAATTTGTTGTTTGAGTTTTGTTTCTAATCAAGTTGTGATTACTTTTACTCAGGTATTGCAGGTGCTTCGTATATTCCTACAGTGCAAGCAGCATTGCCACGTCTTCTAGGCGCCGCTGCTCCTCCTGGAACTAGTGCTCGTGAAAATCGTCGTCAATGCCTTAAGGTACCATACTTTTGTCTGACTGTAGGAAATCCTCTTTTTTATTTCTGCTCTTAATAATTCATCTATTGCCTTTACTAGGTCTTACGCTTATGGCTTGAGAGGAAAATCTTGCCTGAATCACTTTTGCGACGCTACATGGATGACATTGGAGTTTCAAATGATGATACTGCTATTAGCTTATCCCTTAGACGTCCTTCTCGAGCTGAGCGTGCCGTAGATGATCCCATTAGAGAAATGGAAGGCATGCTTGTCGATGAGTATGGCAGGTATAAACATTTTTTTGCCCCTATTCTTGTCGTAATGTTGTTTATCAATGTCATTTGTACAATGTATTTTCACCCAGATGCAGGATGTCGTTCTGCATAATGTGGTTCATATATTAGTATTAGATTCTTGCATACTGGTATTGGACCACATGAAAAACGTGGGATGTAGATGTCCAGGGCTATGTGAGAACTTACAACGAGATGTTTCCTGAATGTAGTGACATGACACATGACATAAACGTTGTTCGTCAGTTTTAATCTATGATCATGTGGACTCTCTCTCTCTCTCTCTCTCTCATGGTCGCTCCATTTTGTGATGTTGGTGATTGTTGCTCACATTCCTCACTTATAAAAGGTTTATTTGGCATGCTTATGTCTTGTTTGCACTTCAATTTAAGGAGATTTCCTTTTCTCTCTAGATGAGGTTTCCATTCAGCTTGGATGCTGAGATTAAGATTTCTTAGGCAGTGGTTCTAGTTTCAGATGGCTAAACATCCAGATATGGGTTATTAGTTCTATATTGATGACGTTGTCTATGTTTATTGCTGAGTTGCTTGTTCTATTAAATATAGTTTAATGTGTGCTTTATCTTGGTATTCTGGTCGCATCCAAGGATCCAGTATTGTTGGACTGCCTTACTGTGCCTAGATGTTCTTTTTGTTTGTGTTTGTCTGATCTTAGTGGTCCCACTACATGCTTTTTCAATCTGAGGATCCAGTATTGTTGGACTGCCTTAACTATATCTGCATGTTCTTTTCCTGATCAATCTTGCTCTGAGTCTTCTGGAGTGGTATTGATCCGTTTTGTTTTCTTGGTTATTATGTCAGTAATGCTACATTTCAGTTGCCTGGATTTCTGTCTTCTCATGCATTTGAAGATGATGAAGAAGAAGAAGAAGAAGATCTTCCGAGCAGTTCATATAAGGAAGCTGATGATGCATTGCCTGTTGAACCATTCCGTGCTTCTGGAGAGTCTGAGACATGTGCTGTTACTCCAAATGATAGGCGCCATTGCATTTTGGAGGATGTGGATGGTGAACTTGAAATGGAAGATGTGTCTGTACACCCTAAGGATGAAAGACCTTTTGTTACAGGTTTTTCCTTTGAAATGGATCCACAGCAGCAGTGCTTAGATAGGATCCTGGAACCAGGTTCGGCGAACTCCAATGAACTGCCTCCTTTACCAGAGGGTTCCCCACCGTTGCCTCCTGATTCTCCTCCTCCACCCCCACCCTTGCCTCCTTCACCCCCACCTCCACCCCCACCGCCCCTGCCTCCATCATCTCCATCTCCTCCACCACCTCCACCACCTCTTCTGACACAGCCGCTGCTTCCACCTGCACCACCTTCGGGCCCTCCACCTGCACCACCTTCTGGCCCCCCACCTGCACCACCTTCGGGCCCTCCACATGCACCACCTTCTGGCCCCCCACCTGCACCACCTTCTGGCCCTCCGCCTGCACCACCTTCGGGCCCATTACCTGCACCACCTTCAGGCCCTCCACCCTCATTGGTATCTCAACAATCAGTACCAAATCAACCTTCATTACTGGCTCAACCAGTATTGCCTCCTCAATCATCAGTCCATTCCTCACCACAAGTGGCATATCAACCTCCTCTACATCGTGAATATTGTGGGACACCCAATGTAATACTCTAACTACTGTTACTTTTTTGTCGTCGTCGTCGTCGTCATCCTCATGTTTATCATGAATATTTGTTATATTATTCATACTGTCCTTTATGCAGGGTAACCAAATTGTTCACATGGCTGGAAACACTTCGCTTGGAGTCTGTAATTCTAGAGAACCTTCTGGATTCAATTCATCAAGGCAATTGGATTATGGACATAATGAGATGTATTTAAACCCTCCAGCTTCCCAACCAAACCAGCAATTTCAGGCAGGTAATGCACCTTTTGTGCAAAGACCTTTACATCCTAGCCTGCCACAGACACCACCAAGCCATTTCTCATTTCAAAAGCCTGCAATTCAGCAACATCCTCAACATTCCTATCCCCGTCCATACCCCTTGCCATCTCAACCTGACGGTGGGAGACGATATGTTGCGGATGAACAGTGGAGAATGCCTTCAGGTGAATACAGCACAGATAATCAGCATGGTGTCTGGATGAGTGGAAGAGCCCCATCGCATTCAGGCCCTTCATTTGTTCAGGAAGGTATGTAGCTCTTGTTATGTGTTGAACTCGTTGACAGTTACCTTGATACTGTCTCAGAGTTTTAATCATTCTTTTCCTTATTTGCCTTCCCAGGTTAGTTGTCCATTGTATAGTTTCTTATGATCCCCCCTTTTCTTTTACTGTAATTGATATTGAAAATACGATTTAACAAGAAAATATTAGGAGTCTTAAGGGTGAGAAACTTAAAACCACATGCTAACATGAATGAAGTGTAAATATATTTTTTGAATTTGTGCATGATATGGAGTAATATAAAATTGCACCAATGGCATATGTAGTATAAGAGCACCGTTTGTATGCACTATAACTTTATAAATTTATAAGCATTTAGAAGCTACAATAGAGATTAATTTCATTCACTCTAATCCTGCTCGGGTTACCTGTTTGTTTTCTCTTACATTCGGTTGGTAGGAGGCCCTGGTCCAAATTTTCTTAGTGTTATGTGTTGAAGTAAGTAGTATCTCTGGCGTAGTCGTGATGTGATGAAAACTGAATTACTTTTTAGATGAGTATGTGACATATAAAGTAAATGGTAGAATATACTGATATATTTATAATGCAACTGCTTACCAGTAACCTTCTCCCAAATAGCATTACATCATTACTGCAAATGCTGCAAATTGGAAAGAGATGGTTATTTTTCCAATCCTCCAATGTTCTAACAAATGCATATACCATTTACTCCCTCTACGAGCCAAAATAAGAGAATCTGCAGTGAAAGAGATTGTACCATGAATTTATTGTTTATCACTTCTCAAATTATTTTTACCACTTATATTCTGTCATGGAATCAAGTGTTATTTATTTTATTTTTAAAAAACTTAACGAATGGGCAAGCTCACTCTAATTAGTTATGGGGTGGGTTTGTATGTTTGTTGAGTTAACTGTGTGTTCTTATTGATAAATTGTTGAAGACATGGAAGTATGTAATGTTGAACTTGACATGCTTTGATGACTTGTTCCATTGCATCTTTTTATTTTTCTTTCCTGTGTACTTTTTTCCTTGGAAGGGTGGGGCTAGAGGGTGTTTGTTGTGGGAGGGAGGCATCCATTACTTTTGAGGATGCTTAGTAATCTTGGTTCCAACATTGGTGACTTCCTTTGCAAAATTCCCTTTTTGTTTTTTCTTCTAATTTTCTATCTCATGTTTGTATCAGCCTTTGGTATAGTCTCATGTAGGGGTTCTCTCTCTCTCTCTCTCTCTCTCTCTCACACGCACGTCTAGACACAGAGGCACACAGGCATGTGCACACACACACACACATTTATTTAGGAACTGGATAAAGTCTATACATGCATTATGTACATCCATATTTTGTCAATAGATATATACAGACTTGTGTGGATTCATGTTGTTTTGTGCATTTATTTTGCAGTGCTTATGTGCACATGAGGGTGTGCAGATGAGCTATCCAGCTTTTTGTTGGAAACTCAAGCGTGTAGTTGTCAATTTGAGATATGAGTCAGGAAACAGAAACTTAATATCATGGATGAGGAACTGAATCAAATTGAAAATTGCAAAATATGGTACAAAATCTCAAAATAATTTGCAAGTGACACAATATATATGTTAGTCAAACAACGTAGACTTAAAAATGAGATATAATGTGTCATAAATAAACCTATGAAACATCATTTGAGATAATCAGAATGGCGTTCTTTGTGATATCTTGTCATCATATGAACTCCGATCTGGTCGATTCGTTGCTAACATAGGGATGAACTCTGATGCTGTGTATAATTCTGATTGTTTAGTATGTACATCGAACTGAATCATACAATTCAAATTGCAAATTTTGGATTCGCTTAAGCCCGGAGTACCTTTTTAGTATATAACATGTCTATGTAGATACATATATGTAATATGTATGTATGTATTTATGTAGTACATATGTGGATATGTATGTCTTGTGACTGTTTGTGTAGGTTTAGATAATGTCTCGTATCTCAATGTGAATTGTCTTCATTCTGTCATTGCAGGTTACTTTCGGCCACCTCTTGAAAGGCCACCATCAAATAATTTGGGCTTTCATCTCCCTGCTGCTAACAATTTACCAGCTGGAGCTCCAGGTCCTGGTAAGTTTACCTGACAAAAATCCTGTCCTTCGGCTTAGAAGTTGCTGCAAGCATAATTTAAGCCATTTTGCTCTAATTACTTCCAATGACTCTAATGTTGTATTTGTGTTGGTGATTTTAAGGTCACGGTGTTTCCCAGATGTTGCCATGTCGGCCGGATATGTCAGCACTTAATTGTTGGAGGCCAGCTTGAAAAAGTCTTAAATCCCATTTAGTGCTTTTTGTAAGTTTCAACACTTCATAGCCACTGAATCTCCGCTAGAATAATTTCATGCACTTAAAATTCTGTCTCACTTGCTCAAGTAGTTTTTTCTTCGTTTGTTGGTTGTTTCCTGTGTAGTGGATGGCGAATCTATTCTGAAATTTTCATTTTGCTTTTCTCTGAAAGAAGATTTGGATTGTGGATGAAATCCAAACACGAGTTGAAAGCAGTATTAGAAACTTGGGGAGACTCTTGGCAGGATTGTGTATATTGTAATTTTTCCTGACAAATGTATCCCAGGAACATTTGCTTCAGTGTAGGCCCTTGTTTCTGACTTGGTTAGTACTTCTGTTTCTCAACTCTTGTAATTATACCAAAGTATGCCTTATAAAGAGTTCTATTCCAATTGGAAAATTTTGAGCTCTGATGAATTTGATAATTCTTTTGAAAAGCATTGTTATGTATATCTTATTCTTCCGTTTTATTTGATTGTATTTGTCTAAAATCCTCTGAATAAGGGGCAAGTAAATTAGCCGTTCTGTTTCTCCTACTCTCTGAGGGGCTTTGATGGCCACACCGATATGTGGGCATTGATGGCAAGTGATGGTTTTGACTATTTATTTTGTTTAAAGTACCTGTTTTGGACATATTTCAACAGAACTTCCTGTATTACTAGTATGCTTCTGAACCTTTATATCAATGGTAAAAGTTGCAAAAAGTTGATACAAAACTGGTCCTACACCAACACCTACACATTAGTCCGGGTGACACCTTTCTCTGTAGCTGAGCTTAATGCCAATGCACCAAGTCCTGTGTATATATATTTGATGAATCATTACATGCAAATATTGTTACGATGTAAAGGAAGCCTAAATTTTCTTTCGAAAAAGCTCGTGGTGTGCACCTGAGTCAAATGAAGCAATTTGTTGCTAAACATAGTTTTTTGGTGTGGCAATAAATTGTTAGAAGCAATATGTTACCAATATTATGAAGTTCAGTGTTCCTTTTGAAGAAAAGCAACTCTTGTTTCGTCAAACTGAGAGTATTTTATATTCTCCTTTCCTCTCCTATCATCCAAATATGCCATCTAAATACTTGATAGATTAGAAAATCTTGGAGGGACATTCATTTATCAGTGGTGCAATATATCTGTTTTGCCTCGGGATTATTATTTCTATCTTGAGGTTTTCAGCGAAACTTATTCTCATTTCTCTGAGGTTTCTTAGTCTTTAAAGGAACCTATAGTTTAGATTTTTCGTTATCATAATAATAACTATAACAGAAAACCTGTGATGATAATAATAATTGTTAACATCATGCAAAACTTCGGTTCTCTCTGAAATCTTGTCATTTTGTGTTTTAACTTTTTGTTTTGTTGATGCTTGATGAACTTGTATTCATGGTATCTATTTTCCTGGAATTAGTTGAGGCTCTTTGCCTAAATTTCCAAGGATTTTAGACATACAGTTTGGAGATGTTGGGACCCCTGATTTAGAGCACATGATTATGAGCTAGTTTATGCATTAGTAGGGTAGACAGGGGAGTGGATTTTGGGCTGTGAGTTGCTTCTTTGCTATTTGTACTGGAAACATTTATTAATGACCTGTGTCATTTGGACATGATTATGTAATTCCTTCAAATCCCTAGGCATGCTATTATATGTAGTTTGTTTTTCTTAATGCAGGTGGAGTGAAAGGCTTATGCTTGAAATTGGTCATTTGCTAGCTTTTGCAAGTAGCATCAGTTTGATGCATAGAAATACTATAACTTCTATGTATTGTTTCTGGTTGAACAGGTTAAGGAAACAAAGCCCATCTTAATTACGGCTACTTTAATCTAGTAGATGAATGAGTGATTGGTTCTATCTACAGCTGTAGTTCCATTAGCTATACTGTAGGATTTAAAGGCTTAGTCATTGGTCTTGTTGTGTTGCTCAAAGCAGTCAACCTTGGTTGCTTTTAGATGACAGTTTTTTGAACAAATTGAATACCATTTGTTAATCTTAACTTTAATGATAATAGTGGAGTTCCTACAGTATGGTTGTAATGAAACAAGGTGGGAAGAGTCTGTACATGTCTCATGTATCATTATTTCTGTGGTATCTCAAAGCCCTCTTTTCTTTGCCTTTCTTAACGCATAAAAAGGAAAGAGAAAGAAATATGATTACCTTCGGGAGTGAAGAAAAACAATTATGTAAGTTATTGTGTTCTTTTAGGGAACAGTGAAATATCTACCTTAATTTATGAGTTCCATTTTGTGCATATGCATATGTTTGTGCATAATGTGTCTGCATGTGTTCTTTCTAGTGGGTAAGGGCTCTTATGGTCACAACCTGGGAGGGTCACCTCACTGGTAACCGCTGCTTACCCTTTCTGACATGTGCTAGAACCTTTGAACAACAAAATTGAAGTTGTTTGGTGGTCCAACCCCATAACTCTTTTGTGATGGGCTAAGATCTCTGGGCTATAAAGACTACACCATCTCATAAACATTGCAAATAGAGAAAAAAAAGGCATAGCAAGGTATAGAATGTTTCTCTTTTGTATTTGATATCATAGAGATCATGATTTGCTGTCCTGAAATATATGATAAACTGTTTCTGGAGTGCCTTATTTTCCTTTCTGGGTCAATTTTGAGTTAGAGCTGCTATCTATGATGTGCTATTTACATAGTTTTGTGGTCATTGTTCTAGTTCTGCTGGTGCTTTCTTGTTTTTTTTTTTTTTTTTAAAATTTTTGGTTTAGCATTCAACTGTTAACGAAATAGTAACTACCACTTGTCTAAATTTAGCTTTCAGTACAGGTGGGTGAATCATATTTATGGATGTTTGATCAATGTTCATTGTAGACTGCTTGGAGTGCAAGGAACCCTGACTTTTCTGTAAATTCAGTCTTTCTGTAGTTATCTATCTTTTTCTCTTTTTACTAGAATCTTTAAGTGTTATGAAGATGTGAAGAATGAAGTAAGGTTTGGGTTTGTAGCTGTGATATTGCTCTTGGTATCTGCAATTATTTTCTCTAATCTTTGCTGGGGAGAATTGTTTTGAGCAGCAGATGATCTGCTAATCATGTGACTCTTCTATGTTGCTTGTCGCTGTATACTGAGTAACCTGTGTAATTTGCTGTATTACCTTGATTATTGTATCCTAATGTTAGACCAGTAGATTTGATTCTTTTCATCTTATCTTTTTCTGTCTCTATTAAAACTGTTCAGTGAATTGAAAAATCAAAATTGTACTAGTCAATTTTGTTTTCAGTTTCTGTCATCTATGATTTTTTTTTTTTTTTGAAGGGGGGGGAGGGAATGAAAGGTACACTGACCAATGGGCTGTTAACATTTGAAGTCTTAGGATTCAACCCTTGAGAGCTTGGAACTTTGAACAATGTAGGGACCCTTGTGGTCAACAAGACTTGGGAAGCAGTCATCATCACGGTGCTCCCTGTGCATGAGGATAAAATTATATCTAGCACTAAATACCTATACTCTGATTCAAAATGGAGACTAAGGAGTCCACATGAATCGGAGTTTAATATGTGTTGACGATAAATAGAGACAGGGAATGGGTTTTGAAGGTGGGGAACTTTAAGGATGCATGTAATATGCTCTCAATGGGGTGGAAGATACAATGTTGGAGAAGTTGGGCTCACTGCTTTTTGTTCTGCATTGTTTGCATCCTTGCACGACATGTAAAGATAAACAAGTGAATAAACATATGGAAGTTAAAGGTTGGACAGAAAGGGATTAGCATCTGAGTTATTCCTTGTTTCCTGATGTTTCAACTTTAAAAAGTGGAGTATATCTTGAATTTATTAACACATATGATATGAGTAAGTCCTAATGTTAGTTCAGACAATTTTGAATTGGAGTATATCTTGAATTTCTTAATGCATATGGTATGAGTGAGTCCTCATATCAGTTCAGACAATTTTAACAATTTAATTGTCTCTCTTCTTTTCAGCCACTTATGTCCTTAGTAGCTTTTGAAATTGCCAGTGCTGGTCATATACAGCTTACTCTCGCCTCCTATTTGATGTTCTTTCCTTTAAAGAAATTTGTTGCATTGAAATCTTATTGAATTTCACACATATATCAGTTACCTAATAGTTTTTTCAAATGCTAAATGTTATGCTTGTATTATGCAAGCAGTCAATAAGGGAATCCTGTTCTAAAAGGCACCACAGATTAATTGCGATAACAGAGCTACTGTGATATTTATTTAGTTCATTTTGTGGAATAGTAGACTTTATAGTTAGAGAAGGTTAAGGAAATGGCTTGTGGTACTTTGATACAAAAGGTAAAAGATGTCGATGCCTGGAAAAAGACGGCTAAAACAATAGACTGATAAGTAAGTTATTATTGTACCAGCTAAAGATTAATTAGTGATTTCTGTGAGGCAGGTAGTCTTGTTATTCGAATGAAATATATGGATGAAACTTGTATATGTAGAGCTGTCAGTATAATCTGGATGAAGTTTAGTTGGGAGACTTGAATCTTAGTCATGACAAGAAATAATAGAAGTTTTAGACAATGTCATCAATTTGCTTTTACCTTGAGGTTTCGCAGGTTTGTTGATTCCTCTCAAGGTTGAAGCATTTTGGTTGACACTTCCATGACTTAATATTGGTTGAAATGAGAAGGAAGTGGGAAGGATTCATTGTTTTCTTTTGTCTCTTGACAGATTATTCTGCTTGTCACTGACTAAATTATAACTCACTTGAAGTTTGCTTTGCTGTGTGTAGAGCAAAAATGGAAAAACTTGTGATTTCTTGTTTGATGATTTATTGTTATGAGACTTAAAAAGATTCAAATTTAGATTAATATGGTGACTACATGTCATGTTGTTACAGGTTGTGGCAAATTATTTTACTTGAATGCCGTCACTCATGGTGTTTCAATTGGATATACGTCATACTACACCAAAGAAATAACATCCGGATTCCTGGTCTGACAAAACTGCTGCTGAATGTTGAGGTAAATACTTGACAAAAATACTTGAGCCAAGTAATGCTCATTGTTCTCCTAAATGTCTAATAGTTTTTGTTCTGTTTCTCCAGAGTATAAGTCATTACTTATATTTGTGAAAGATGTTCACTCTCATCCATAATGAAATCTAGCATTTGATCTGTTTGCTTGGTCTCATGTATTTAAAATTGAGCTGAACATTACAGGTGGGAACTTGGTTTATTTATTTATTTTCCTGCATCTTCCACTTCTACTTAGAGGATGACGGATCTGCACAGTTGATAAATGTTGTTGCTTAGTTGTGTGCTTTATGCATCATGGTCTACATTTCTTGACTGTATGTGAGAAAAACAAGTTTGCAGCTGATGCAGTGAACATTATGAAAATCTTTCAAGGTTTTTTAGCACTTAGAGATTGTAAGCATTTTAGTGCGCCAGTCAGTAATAATGGCTTGTGAAGTTTAGATTTTCTAAACCTCAACTTACTGTGCGAGTGGAAGTTGAGAGTTGGAGCTATGATAAGAAACTGACCATTTGGAATCATGGATAGGGAGGGCTTTGATGTTGAGAAACATAATGATGCATAATACCATGGTTAGCAACTCATACAATGTGGTTGCGGTGATAATTGGGACTGCATTGTTGTAGATCTCATTTTGGTTTGCAATGTAGGAGGAAATTTATAAAATCTACTTGCATTTTTGCAAATGATTTAAGAATGGTAAAGGAATTCTAAATTTGACTCTTCAAAGATGGAAGTCATGAATTTTCTTGCCAACTTTTGTCCCATTATGATACATTATTTTATGTTATATGATAATTCTGTGATAAATAAATCGATTACAAGAGTAGTGGATTTATTGTGCATGGTTTTTGATTAGAATCTATCATGATGCCCAATAATAGTTTTGAAATTAAGCTTAGACTACCTTAATATCATATTGTCAGTCACGAAGTCTTCTTTAATGTATCGTGATTCCAAATTATTTGACCAATTGATCTTGATCTTGATCTTAGAATCCCAAGTTGATGATTGTGATAGTATGATGGAATTTTAAGGAGTAACATTTGTAAAATCCTATGGACAAAATGCACCTGAAAATGGTTAGTGACATTGTTTGATGGTGAGATTATAATTGTGAAGACCAAAATATTCTGGACTCCCTAATGTGTAGATTATTGTTTACATGTTAAAAACTAATAATAATTAAAAATGAAATATATGATATTATATACAATTCAAGTCGTTAAGAATTTGTTTCATATGCTAAGCATTTTTATTATTGACAGCATAACTTCACTTTAATTTTACCAATTAATTTTATACAATTTGTAATAGGAATTAATATCTGGGATTTGATTAGTTAGCTCAATCTTACTTTGATATATATAATTTTATCTGTGGATTAAAGTAATTCCGAACTGATTTTATTCGGAATGAAGTGAATGTCTGTTTTTTCTTGGTCATTTCCCCAGTAAGAGGAATTTTTAATATTTTACAATGAAAGGAGAGAGAACTCATTTGCCCATTCTTCACGACATAAATGCATAATCTGTTGGTAAAAGAAGAACCAAGGAGGAGAAAGTCATCATGGGAACCAAAATTTAAGCGGGGAAAAATTTAAGGTGAAATAAGGAAGATGTGAAATCAGACTTGTTGGCTGAGTTTATATAAAAACCTTTTAAAATCTATTATTTATCATTGCAAGTGAGGCAACAAGACTGCAAATTTTTAGATTAATTGATTTTCATAGATAAATATTTAACACATTTAATTCCACTGTGCCACCGGTCTCCTCTTGTACTGCTGCCTAAGTGGCAAAGACTGGTTTGTCTTTATATTGCTTTTTCTCATGAACTTTATAGGAACAACCAACTTGTCCACTATAGGATCAAAAATCAATCCAAAAAATTTACACTCACAAGCTGTATGGTATTTGTCCATACAGTAAAGAAACAAATTTCCTCAAAGCAGTGAATTTAAGTATACAAATATTGTATCAACATAATATTGATGTGAATCACTGTATTATTTGATTTCTTTGCTGTCTTCTATGCTACCTATTTACCCCTCACAAGCTACCAATTGCAGGCCTGGAAAAAAGACGGATCAAAAGTGAGAATAAATATCAGAATGAGCAACTTAACTAGTCAAGTGCAGCTTTATTTCTCCAGCTGCTTATTGGCTTTGGTAATCCATCAAAAATTGGTCTTGTCATGGTGGCTGTTGATGTGGCCTGCAAATCTGGCTTCACATTCCGTCTCCATGTTGGCCTGTTCGATAAGTAATTGCTATTCTCCTGATCTTGTAAGCTTGAGGTGCTTGAGGACTTCCTCACCCCAAACAATGCATCAGCCACAATAGCATCTGTCACCCCCATTGGTATAGAGCTCAAACAGCCGGCTTCAGAATCTGCTGCCAAAGTAGTGCGGCTTGCTGCTTTGGATCTCAGGGCTAAGCCTTTTCCTGTTATTGCTGAAAAGCCACCACCACCGCTATTATCCTCCTTCAACATCATCTCTGGGGTGCAAGTAAAATCAGCTTCAGATTTTTGACGTCTTCTTACCAACTTTTCTTTGCATTTGTCCACTGTGCCCTCTCCAACTTCTGCAAGAAGAAAGTGGTCAGTTACCAACTTTTCTTTGCATTTGTCAGCTTTGCTCTCTCCAACTTCTGCAAGAAGAATGTGGTCAGTCAACAGACCATTCTCATCGAGAACTGCATTTACTAAGCTTCTTGATTTTCGATGGTGGCTTAAGGGAAGGTTAGATGTGGGAAAGGGTGTGCGGAATGGACCATCTTCCAAATAATGAGCGCCTTTCTTGTACATTCCCATTTCAAAATCTTCATGCAATGTCCTTTTATCTACAAGTTTAAGCCCATAGTAACCTCGCAACGAGCCCATAGCTGGGCTAACATCCCACCGGGAAGACTTTGGTTTCAGGGACTGGAATGAATTAAAGAGATCACAGTGCACAAGGGGTGATGAGAACTGGTCAGAACTGCTCTGTCTGCAAATAGTAAATAAAAAAAAAAAAGATTTTCAGACCCTATGGAGCCTCTGAAAATGAAGTCTACTTAAAACAGAGAAATAAAATACTCTCATCAAGTGAAACACAAGAGGATCAACTTTCAGATGTGCTCTGAAACAACAAATTGAGGACGCACAGTATAATGTGTCAAATCATTGAAGGGCAGCATCAGAGTGTTGTACACATACAAATCAAAGGATTCTCTGAGGAGCATAATGACCAGAAATGCATTCTCACAAGAACACAGATTAGGAAATGATTGTTCTAATGACAACTGAATTTGGCACATGGTAAAACTATTCCAGAAAGTTGATTAGGAAATGATTGCCTAAACTCCAAGTGATGATATGATTCACTGTTGGCAACTTTTGCACTAGTGATGAGCATTCAGTTTTGGCTGGATTCTGGAAATGACAGACATGGCTTGCACCTCATTTTCTTTATTGACTTATAGTTTTGATTGCCATATCCTCCTTAATGTTTGTGTGCCAAGTGAAAATGTCATTTGATACTGCAACAAAACTAACTCATGGTTCCTCTTTTTTTTTTTTTTAAAGTGACATGCCTTCATCTATACAACACCATGACACTACAAAATCATATGCAAAAGAGAAACATCACGGGAATGTGTTTGAATATAAAACGTTTACTTTAATACTTCTCATTGTCCAGTCACATACAGAACGAATTACTCAATAATGTCATGAAAGTATGTTAGGAGAATATAATTAGAGCATTGTTTTTGGAGACAGAGAAGTATAGCCAGAAAGAAAATCAGATTAAAACATGTTGCATACATAGAATAAGTTGTTGACTGTCACACAAAATTCACTAAGAGCTAGATATTGAGACTTCCAAATCCATAAATATGTTGGGAACTCTTAAATGATGACCAAATCATGTCTAGATCACATAACAAGTATCAAATAACCAATATGTTAATCATCCAAACTTCAGAAAAAACATATAATCTATCAGGAAAATGCAAATGAAGAAGTTAAAATTATTGATTGGCAAATAGCATAAACGAAATACTACACATTCTCAAGCAGAGCATTGTTATAAAGCAATCCATAACATACCCAAATACAAATGGAAGAGTTACTCTGCATTTCATGTGCATTAAGAAAAAGTACAACAAGAGTGAAACGAAATGTAAATACCCCGGTGCAATGGGACCGTTAGATAAACAATGAGAAGGAGGATGTCTTCCGGGTAATGGTATCTGGAGTGACTTGAGAGCGAACATTTGATGATCCGTAACAAGGCCATTCATCTTTTTTATGTCGGCCACCTAAAAGTAGCATATAAAAGTTTACATCCCAAGGAGGATGGGGAAAGGGGAGAGACAACAGTCACTGTTTAAGCAAAACCCAACAACAAGAAAGATAAAAGGAGAAAAAAACAACACATATCTATCCATGTACAATAAACACCTGAAAGCTGGAGGCATAGTTTTGCTTGTTAGAGGACAATTGCAAGTACGGGGAAATATTGTTGGCTATCAGCATCAGTTTATTTCAAATTAGCAAGGTTCATGAAATAAATTACTTTTAAATTTTCTCAAGAAAATTTAAAAACCAAACGATCAATAAACATCACCAAAAATATTTTTTCGAAGCAATTCATTACTTCACTTTTTTTTTTTTTGTTTTTCTTGGAGATTCTTGTTCCTTATTCTGTGAATCAACTAGATGCCAAAACAGAGAACAAATGCAAATATAATTCACAAAAGGCACGGACCTCCACAAGAATTGGAACATTCCAATAAAAAAGATGATAGTCGTAATTTAGCAACCCAAAGGTAACCCCTATATAGACAGATATCATCGACATAAACAGAAAAGTAACCATAGAACTTAAAATAATGAAGAATTTACCTCGACGCCATACTTGATGGCAACTCCAGCAAGAGTATCTAGCTTGGAGACAGGATGCTCAATAAAGCCAATGCTAGGAGAGAACGAAGAGAGCGATGGTGACGACGACGACAATGAAGATGACGTTACTGGCAATAGTTTCGCAGCGCAAGACATTGGACTACTCGTCTCTCGATATCCTTCCACTCGATCTAAGATCTTACAATCTTCACCATAATCGTTACAGAATTTGAAGCAGCAATCGTGATTTCCATTCGAATAATCCGTACTCTGCTTCTCCTTTTCCATCTGCTTCGCTCCAAACAACAATCTAATCCATGCCCAATGCGAACGGACTCCGTTTAACAATTCAAAATTACATAGGAGCGAAAGATTTGAGAATCGAAAATAGCGAAATCGATTCGGCAAATCTCAATAGGCAAACACAAAATGGAAAAAACGAAAAAGAAAAAGGCCTGGATCTACGATAGGGGAAACTACAATACAAGAGATGCTTCCTCGGTGTGTGGATTCGATTTTCCCACCAGTTTTCCCGGGAAAGTGAAAGAAAGGTTCCTTGGCCTCTGTTTTGAGAGAGGCAATTTACAGAGAATACCAAAATAATTAATGAAAAAAAGGAAATACAGCGATACATTAACATATTATTAGGCATTCATGCTTAAATAAAGTCAAAGTCAATATAGGAAGATGTAAACACGCGCGTGGGCGCTTTCCAGCTTAACCTAAGCCCAATCCAATCCAGTAGGGCCCAAAATCTACAAACCATTTTGGTTGGATCATAAATCTACATGGTCTGGTTTTTGCCGAGAAAATTGCCAAAATTGGTACTTCGACACTGGATTTTTGTAAAAGAAACGTCTTTAATTAAGTTTGATTTTTTTTAGCACTTAAATATTTTAAAAATATAAAAATACTTTTATAAAAAACAGTGATACTTTTAAAAATTAAATAAACTCAAAAATTCATGAGATTTATTTGAACACATTACCTTTTTAGAGGAAAATTCTCTCTCTTTCGGCCTCTATCTCTCCTCAAGCTTTGTCTTTCTTCACTCTTCCTTTGGGTTTTTTTTCTTCCAATCTTTGTATCCAAGATCTATCAAATCAAGATCCCAAGAAGGAATCGAAGGCCAGTTATCTTGCACAGAGAAAGAAGCTCGTGTTTTTGACAATATATTTTTCTTCAAAATCAGACCGTGCTCGAATGGGTAAATAAGGTGATAGGTATACCGTTTAAACTATAATGTAGCTTAAAACTGTGAAGATTCCAGTTGTATCTATTTATATCATGACCTCCTTTATATTTCGTAACTTTAGTTAAGAATCGTGTCATAATCTTAGGTTCATATATGTTTGAAATTCCTATCTTACTTGGTTTGTCGTAACATCATTATGCGATTCATAACATTCATAAAATCTTTCATAACAAGTTTTTGAATCGTGAGTAATTTGATGAAATCGTAACATGCGAAATCTTATATTCTTATTTGTAATTTGATGAAATCGTAACATGCGAAATCTTATATTCTTATCTATAATAGGTAATTCTTTTCAGTTGTTATTTGAAATGTTTTTGTGGTCATTATAGAATATGGATCATTGTAACTTGGAATGGTGAGTGGTTTGAGTTTAGAGAAAGTTTTGAGTATATTGGCAGAGCTATCAAAATTAAGGGATATGTTATTTGGAGGGATTTGAAATATGTACAGTTGTCGAATTTGGTTAAATCTTGCATGGAGGCTAATTACTCTAATATTGGTATTGTTCTGCATACCGTAGTAAGATCTGAAAAAAACTGCTGTCAAAATTGAGTTAAGGAATGATGAAGATGTTGAGTTTATGTTGTACGATGACAGTATAGTTCCCCGTATAATTGTTGATTTGGTAGAGAAAAATTTTGTTGAAAATAGGCATGGTTTATGTGAAGGTGAAATTTCAGGATGAGTCAATCCTTTTAATTTTTGTATGGGAAGCAATCCTACTATGCAATTAGATGTTTATGTCATCAAACCATTCATCAATAGTGAGACTCCTCTTGACACTCAGCACACCGATGAGATCAACTTGGATGAACAGATGGACTATGATATTGGGTGTGAATACCCAATCATAGGAACTCAACCTACTCAGCTTACCAGTGAAGATCAATGTGAACTCATTGTAGAAGTAAAACTCGACAATGAAAAATTGAATGAGAACTTAGTACTGTCCTACCTTATGTCCTAGTTGCATGCCCAAAAGTACATAATAATTTAAATAATGGTGTTATCAGACGATATAAAGTGTTGGGCGCTAAATTATATAATCTTGCTTCGACTCCTACTATGGAATCAGTGACTTCGACTCATACCCTTGCTAGAGGTCAGTTTTTCGCAAACAAGAAAGAATTGAAGCGATTTTTGGGTATGCATGCATTAACTAAGAACTTTGAATTTAGAGTTATTAGGTCTAACAAATCAGTATTTGAGATTGCTTATAGAGAAAGAAATTATACATGGAAGGTTCGTGCTGTGAGAGTTGCACAAAGACAATTATTCCAATTGGAATGTGTGATTTGACAAATATTTGTACGATCAGAGAGTTGCATCCACGACATCAACAAGCAAGTTTTGCTGTTATTGGAGAAATTATAGCTCAGAGGTTGTCTACCAATGCTAGAATCATTAAGCCGAAAGACATCATTGGTGACATGAAAGAACTATATGGCATAAAGCTTGGAAGGCTAAAGAATATGCATTGTTTCTTACATATGGTGATCTAATTGAGTCATATCAATAATTGCCTTCATACTGCCACATGTTGCAAACTATTAATCTGGGAACTAGGGCTCACATATGCATTGAAGATGGAACTAATCGATTTAAGTATTTATTTGTGGCTCTTGGACAATCATTGAGGGGGTTTCATTCAGTAATTAGACCGGTCATTGCTATCAATGCTACTTACCTAAAAGGGAGGTTCCACGATGTAATATTTGTAGCAGTGTGCAAAGATGGGAATGAACAGATATATCCAGTAGCATTCGGTTATGATGACTTAGAGAATTATGAAGCATGAGAATGGTTCTTAGGGTAGCTAAAAGAAGCAATTGGTTCGGTTGAAGACTTTGTTATTATATCAGATCGTCATGCCAATATTACAAAGGCCACTGCAAAGGTATTTCCTAATTATTGTCATTGTTTATGTTCCTAGCATATGGCTCAAAACATAAATAATAAATTTAAGAAAGAATATGTATCTAAGATATTTTATAGTGCAGTTAGGGAATATCGAAAATGTGAATTTACTAAATTAATGACTGAGTTTCAGGCTAATCACCCTAAAGCTTTCAAATATATCATGAAGGAAGATCTAAAAAAATGGTCACGTGTGTATTGTCTTCAGAGATGATATCAACTCATGACCACTAACATTGCCGAGAGCTTGAATTTGTGTCTTCGATTTGCTTGTCAGTTGCCTGTTATGGCTTTATTGGAATTCATTCGAGATATGATGCAACGTTGGTTCTATAATCAACTCAAAAAAGCTAAGGCTTAGAGGTTATAACTCACAGAATGGGTTCACTCATTGATGAATGAGAGATAAAATGTTTCATTACAAATGACTACTTTTAATGTTGATTGAAATATATTTTTGGTTAGGTACAAGGGTAAAGAGGCAGTTATGAACTTTATCGAATGTACTTGCACTTGGATGGAGTTTCAGGCTGATCTTTTATCATGTGCACATGCACTAGCAGTTTCCAAATGATACTTATGGTTTTGTTAATTTCATTATTCATGTTAATTTTTTTATTAACTACATAAATTGTGTACTTTTTACAGGGAACGTAATATTAATTTCATAACTCTTTGCTCAAACTACTACAAACAAGATCAATTAGTAGCAGGATATGCTGAGCCGGTATATCCAATTAGTAACAAGTCTGATTGAAATATACCCGAAGAAGTCGAAAGAGTTGTGGTATTACCACCAAATAATGATAAGTCAGTAGGGCATCCAAAGAAGTAGAGAATACCTTCTGGTGGGGAGAGGACGCGTAAAAAAAAAAAATGCTCTAGATGTGATCAATATGGGCACAATTGATTAACATGTTCGAATCCACAATATTTTGATGGAGTAAGCCACTCTCAATTATCAAATGTGCCTGATAAATTTCGTCGTAAATGCCGTAATTGTGGTGAAGTTGGTCATAATTCATAAACTTGTCAAATGCTTCCCAATTCGACTTCGCTAGATGATTGTACTATTGACTTATGATAAATCGTATTATTTTGATGATATTGATGATTTTTAACTTCTATATCACTATAGATTTAGATTTTAAGTTTTTATATAGTTTTAATTGTTACATGTAGATCAATTGATGTAATGTTGATAATGTAACTAACACTTTGAAAATGTTTTCACCACAAACCGTAACTTAATTAGCAAATCATATAATAAATTATCTCATATTTTATAAATCGTGTGATTATCATAGTATCAGTGTACCTTATTTTCATACATTAAATTCGTAACTTGATTATGAAATCATAGCTCGATTAGTAAATCATGAGTAATATTCGTAACTTGATTAGGAAATTGTGCAAACTTATATAATGAAATTGTGACTAAAATTTGTAACTTGATTAGTAAATCCTACATAATTATGATGAAATCATGACTAAAATTCATAATTTGATTGATAAGTTGGAAAAATTATGAAGGAGCGGTTACCAAAATTCATAACCTGATTAGTACATCTTACACATTTTTTACGTAAATATAATTTCTATTGACAAAAAAAATGTTTCATAAAATTTTTAACTGCATATACAAAATAAATACACTGTATAATTTCTAATGAATTAAAAAAATGTTATATACAATTGGCAAATGTATATACAAAATAAATACATTGAATAAAAAGAAAAAAAAAATGAATCAATGACTATCATCTACAGTAGAGTTGGCAAATATATATATTGCCATGTAATTTTTAATGTCTAACATATCCTTGTCAGTGTATTTTAAATACTTCTTAAGTAGTAAATGTTCCATAATATAGAGCATGTGAGGACCATAATTGCCACTATAAAAAAAAAACATAATTAAGATTAAAAAGGGACATTCAACAAAAATTGTTCGATAATAACACAAAATAGAAAAAGGACTTGCCTTCTTCTTTGCTGAAAGACCTTGTTCTTCGGCTCTAATGTGCATGAAAGTGGAAGATTTGGCATTTTGGCATCTGATTTTCGTATAAAATATTTGTCCCTCGCCATATAACTAGTTAGCATAAACCTAAATGGGTTTTACTGCCAAATGCGCACCTCAATTGGTATGTCTTGACAGAAGAAGTAAATTTTCATAAGTTTATAACAATTAAGAGCCAGTGAGATCCTTTAACGTGGCAAGGAACCATCAGCTACATTAAATATTGTTTAAATATCATTACTGAGCACTCATAATATTGAAAAAAAAAGTTAATAAAGCAAAACTAATGAAAATAAGTCACCTTTTTTACAGTATCCTAAGTAGGACAATCATTTGAAAATTTACCTCGCAAACGGTCTAAGAAATCTTCATCCTATTTATGTGCTTCAAAGTTTGAGTGTGACGAAAGATAATTAGCATATGGATCCTTTTGATATTCGTTGTAAATGTAATAAAATGACGTCTGCAAATTTGAACAATAAAACAAAGTCAACAAACAAATTGAATAGGAAATCAGATAAATTACCTTAATGATCAATGAACTTATATAGAGCCAAGGATCACAGATGCAGATATCTTGTGCATATTGCTCAGGCAGCTCCCCTTGCCTTCTCCGAAGGATATGCAAATATGCATCAATGTGCTGGTGGAGACATCAGAAAAGTGATATCAATAAGTTACAAAATGAGTGAATAAAGGTACGAAATAAAGGCACGAATTCTAATTTGGTTACAATACTAGGAATCATGGTACGAAATGAAGATACGATTTCTAATTTGGTTATGGAACTATGAATCATGTTACGAAATGAAGGTACGAATTCTAATTTGGTTATGGAACTATGAATCATGGTAAGAAATTGAGATATGAATTCTAATTTGGTTTACAAAACTATGAATCATGATACAAAATTGAGATACAAATTCTAATTTGATTACAAAACTATGAATCAGGGTACAAAATAAAGACACGACATCTAAGCAATAGTGTAAAAAATTACAAACTTACAGAGTCATTGATCCATTCATTATTGTCAATTAAGACTTTGAACCAGTCCACGCTGACTGAATGGCCAATACCTGCATTGCAGCTAGAGGAAATGAAAACAAAGTGTGAGAAAAAAGTGAAAAAATTAAAATTCAAACCAATAGTAGGCAACATATATGTAAATTATTTACTATGATTGGCCCTTCATGAACTCGTTGAATGCAGTGATGATCTTGTCTGAGATTTTAAGCTTTGCACTCACCATGTGAGCGGACTTGGCTTTTTTATGCCCAATGTTAAGGTCGACATATGGAACGCATAGTTGTCTTGACCATTTACGAGTTCTGACAATCGAAATCACATTATCAGTTGCCTCAACTGGGATAAGAGCCAAGTCCCTCATTGAAGTCCTCTTCGGTGATCCTGCAGATGGCAATTCTTCATGTAACCGAACATGAGCCCTGATGTCATCACTGCATGGCCCTATAGTGACAACTTCTTCCATTGGCCCTGTAGTGGCTTTTGTTTCGTGGCATTGCCCTGCAGGAACCAAACCCTATTGGGCTGAGTTTGAAATAACACACAAAAAAAAATGTACTAAATTAGGACGTCACATTTAATAATGTACGAAAGAAAAATATAATTACTAACAATACACGAAACCAAAAAAAAAAAAAACAATTGAAATAGATTGGTCACAAAACATATGAAGACAACTACCTTATTGGGAACTGGATTTGACATAGTTGGAGATCTCGGCCACCAAATCCATATCCTTATAAAGAGAATTGGATGGATTTTAAGATCACCATTGGCTCCTGATGGCATCTTTCGTTGTTTGAATCCATGCGATTTACCTTCGCCTCGAGAAGATCTAATTTCGTCTCCATATCAGTGAGGCAACGGTAAACATCTGAATCCTGTACAACCCTTTCAGCGCCAGGTGCCTCCCTCTCAATATCCCTTTCCCTTAAGTCCGGCTCTGACTCATCAATAATTCTTTCTTCTTCATTAGTAATCCTCTCCCTTACCTTGCATGTTTTACGCAAAGAAGATGACGAATTCGTAACCTTATTTTGATTAGGAGACTTCACGATGTCATCATCCTGAATCGATTGTAGGGTAGGCACATTGGCCTTAGTAGCTTGCAATTGCATAACAGTGTCTTTAATCCCAGCATAGTATGGGGCTTGACACTCAGCAATAGTTGACTCCAAATTTAACGTAGCCCCCATCTGAAAATACAAATAAAGGTACAAAATTAATAATGAATATACAAAAAAAAAAAATTTAGGCACAACATGAAAATGAAGATGTGAAAATGAAAAATGAAGTCACGAAATGAAAATGTAGACAGAAAATTAGAGAAAAAGGGCACGAAATTAGAAAAATAAGGCATGAAATGGAGAAAAAAGGCACGAAATGGAAGAAGAAGGCATGAAATGGAAAATGCACGAAATGCAAAATGAAGGCACGAAATTACTTACACTGTTTGTGAAGATCTTCTTGCAATCTCCATTATGGGATCTGCGATGGAACTTCTATCGACAAATTCTTAGTAATGGCAAGTTAAATCCTGACAACCTCATGCCATGCATGTTGGTAGCAGGAATCACTTCAAAAGCAAAAACCTGTGGAAAGAAAAATGAAGTTATAATTGATTAATATAAAATTCAATGAAACTTAAAAAAAAAAAAGAAAATACAAAATAAAATCCTTACATGTAGTGCCCATACGAAGCCATAAGCATTGTAGCTCACCCCATTAGCATCGCTTATTCGATTTGCAATTATCTTCTTGAAATGCAATAAGGAGTTACAGTAGACCTATGTGCCCCACGAAAAGCTATTGAAAGCTTCTAAATTGTCTACCAAATGAAGCTGCCATATCGGGACCTGTTGCCGCTCATCGTGACCTTTAAGAAACCCATTCAACAAATACAACAACTTTAACTTTAGTTTGTCATCTTCCTCCTCAAACTCTCCTTGCAGCAACCTCGTCTTAATGCTACTACCACTAACCTTATCCCTCCCCCTGAAGTATTTAGCTAGGATATCAGATGGAGTAGCTTTAATATTGTCTGTGTTTGGTAGCTCGCCAAACTTCAATCCAATGATTAGGCAGAATTTCACTTTGCTGAAATGAACCTCATTCTGCCTAAGTCTGAAACTCGCGGTTCTACTGAATCTCCCAAAGTAGAAGATTATGGACAATAATCCCAGAGAAGTTAAAATCGGCACACAAATGTAAGAAATGACCTAAATAAGTCCCTTTAAACTTCTCATTCTCAGAGTCATCTAAAATTACCCTTACAATAGGGATGACATCATTGTCGCAATGCTTGAGTATCTTCTCAGTCTTCCACGACTCTTTGAGGGTCATATATGGCTTATGAGAAACAGGGTTGCTTGCCATCTGCATTTGATTAAAAAAAACGTAAAAAAAGAATATTTTACAATTTTAAGGTTATGATACGATTGTTTTAAATAAGGTACGATTAAAGCAAAACAAGGTACGATTTTAAACAAATAAGGTACGATTTAAGCAAAAAAGTTACGATTTTAAACAAATAAGGTAAATAAGCAAACAAGGTACGATTTAAGTAATCACTGTAAGATTGCATAAAAAAATAGTACGATTACCAAAATAGGTTACGATTTCATTAACTAGATATGATTATTATTATGAGGTCATGAATGTGATGAACCGTTGCATATAAATGCACCTTAACCTTGAAGCCAACAAACCAAAAAATAAAGTCCTAAGCATGCGATACCTATACGTATACCTAGAGAAATTTTTTAATTTTAATGTATCAAAAGAAAAATGAAAAATAAAACACAGTAATATACCCAAACATCGCAGATTCTAAAACCAATACCAAATCCTTAGAAAACGATTCAAAAACTATTGAAGAAGCTTTCAAACTCATAGATTAAACTCAAAAAATATTTAAACAATCGTTGAATCAAATATGAGGGGAGGATTTCATCCGTGGGTATTCAATAAGCAAAAAACCTAGAGAAATTTGAACAGAATATATGTTTGAAATCATACCCCTATTGATTTCTTAGTGATTCAATAGCTTGCAGATATTCTTCAAAAGTTGGCTTACAAAGAAAGTAAAGAAATCATCAGATACCGAATGAAGAGAGCCGAAGCTCAATGAGCTAAGTGGTAAAGCTTAGCACTAGAATTAGGAGAGAGGGAAAGAGAAACGTTTGAGATGTTTAACTTTTCATATTCTATAGTTGGACAAGTAAGTAATTGCACATGTTCTGTAAAGGGTAATTTTGTCTTAAAGTGTGTAAAAAGTGATAAAAATAAATACATTACTAATATTAGTTATTTACACAAATATCCTTGTACGGACGACTAAAAAAGAATTTTCCTCTTGGTTGCCTTGCCTGCCATCTTATAAATATTTTCGTAGTTGTTGTTCAAATCAACATAATATCCTCAGTGTTGTAAATTATTTTATTTGTTTTCTGAGAAAAAATTGCTCTTATTTTTTAGGGAAGATTTTTTTTAAGTGCCCATACATAGGCATTTACCTAAACAACCAATTTTAATAATGTATGTTGTTTTTAGCACTTCTTAAGTTTTTTGGACCAAATTACCCTTAATAAATACTGTGCAATTACTTGTTTGCCTACGTATAGAAAAATGAGAAATCAAACCTCTCAAATATCTCTCTTTCTCCCTTTCTTTACTTTCGTGCTACATTCCACCATTTCTTTTCATCTTTATTCAATCAGTATCTGTTGATATCTTAGTTTTTGTTGCACATAAATGCTCAAAAAGAATTCAAAAGTTAGCGAGAAATCAAGAAATTAATAAAAGTATGGTTTTAAACGATATATTATGATTAAATTTAGGATTTTCTTACTTACTGGGTCAGACGATTCATTGTTCTTTTTTTTTTTTGTATCTTTGAGTTAACTTTATGGTTTTGAAAGTTTGAATATATGATGCTGAGCACTTTTCTTTGGATTTTACTGTTGTTTTATGTCAAAAAACTGTATAATGTTATGAAATCATTTATAATTTATTGTATTCTCATTAAGAAAATCGTACCTAGAAATTGTATACTATTTGACCAAATCGTTCCACGTATTATACAATCATATCCTAATTGATTAAATCGTAACCAAATTATACTGAAATAGTATCATGTGTATGAATTCGTAACCTAATTTTAGTATCTGTTTGCTTGGCTGTTTTTTTTTATTGAGTCAATGTGCAGATGACCACTACTGAAGCTATTTTCAGGCCATATGTGAGCCCCATAGAGTCTCAAAAGATTGGAAAAATGCTGAAGCACTGTGACAATAACATCATCCCAACTCTGAGGAAAATTTTGGAGGGCTCACAAAAGGAGAAATTTATTAACACTTGCTTTCGGCATTTCCTACATGTGCACAATGATTTGAACGTCTTTGAGATCATTATCCATAACTTGTTGCTCTGAGAGATTCAATAAAATTGCAAGGATGAGATTTGGTTCAGACTTGGTGAGAATGAAATCCATTTCAACAAGGTGGAATTTTACCTAATGATCAAGTTGAAATTTAGAGAACTACCAGACACGAAAAATATTAAAGCTAATTCATCTGGCATCCTTGTCAAATACTTTGAGGGCAGAGACAAACTCAGTGGTAGTAAAGTGAAGATAAGGTTGCCATAAGGAGAGTTTAAGGATCGTGATGATAAAGTGAAGTTGGCACTGTTATACCTATTAAATGGCTTTTTCAAAGGCTATGACAAGTGACAACAGGTCCCTATATGGTAATTTCATCTTGTTGACAATTTGGAAGCATTCAACAACTTCCCATGGAGCACATAGGTGTACTGTAACTCCTTGTTGCACTTTAAGAAGACTGTTGCAAATCAAGCAATGGAAGATAATTGAGCTATAATGCATATGGTTTCGTATAGGCGTTGCATGTAAGTACGATTTAATTTTTATGTTATTTATTTATTTTCATTATTTGTGATTTTTGATTTATGAAATAGAACTTGTGCATGGTACTAAATTATTTCAGTTCAAATTAGTGAAACAGAAATTGATTTTCTTTTTCATAGGTTTTTACATTCGAGGCAATACTTACTATCAATGTGTATGATACTAAGTTGTCAAGTTTTAACTTACCTTTGGCTCGAATATATTGATGGAGGTTCCATCGTAGGCCTCACAGTGGAGACTGTAAGAAGATCTTCACAAATAGGGTAAGTTTCGATATCTGCCTTATGATTTCATACTTAGTTTCATATATTCATTTACTATTTCATACCTTCAGTTTGTGATTTTGTATATTTTTTTGGTATTTCGTATCTTTCTTCATAGTTTCATCTCTTCATTTTTAATTTCATATTTTTATTCTTAGTTTTGCATATTAATTGTTATTTCGTATTTTGTTTCTTAATTCATATCTTCAATTGTGTGATTTTGTATTTATTTCTTAATTCATATCATCATTTGTGTGATTTCATATCTTCTTTCTCAATTTTGTATCTTCATTTGTGTAATTTTGTATATTCTTTCTTATTTTTATGTCTTTATTTTTGATTTCTCATCCTTATTCTTAGCTTCCTATATTCATTTGGTATCTTGTATCTTTTTTTTTTTTAAGTTTTATATCTTCATTTATTGAGTTCAGCCTTGATTTTGTGAGTTTGGATGGGGGCTAAGGTAAAATTGGAGCCAAATGATGTTGTGCACCATGCCTTATATTATGTTAGTATTGAAGAGACTATACTACCCTTGCAGCCACAAGATCTCCAGTGTGGCTGTTGTAGCTGCACGTTCAAAAAGTGAAGATATCAACGAGACAGTTAAGGTCCTCACTTAATATAAGTCTACAAAATTGCCAGTATCCTTTTCAAAAACATAAAAGGTTTGTTATTATGATATTAATTTTTAGCTTTGTAATGTATCTCACTTATTGACATCTAATTATTTTATTTCACGAATCCTTATTTACAACGGCAACAGGTGGAGTTTGCAATTGTTGAGTGATTAAGAGATACAATTATGGAGAAGGATGACATGAAGAAAGAGTGGAGGGAGAAGAAGGAAAGGGAGAGATAGGAAAGAGAGGGAGGATCACCCCAGGGAGGAGATGACCGAGGGGGCAATTGAGTCTCAGGCTAAAAGGAAGATCGAGGGGGATTTAGAGGTGTATCATCATCTAGATGCTATAGAGGTAAAATTAAACCTCATAGAGGCAAAGTAAACCTCATGCATTCTCTTAAAGAGGGGTGTCATATAAAGCAAATGAGTGTCCTCAAATCCATCCAGCTTACAATTCAAAACTATGTCCCAAGACTAGTGCACGATAAGGTAACTTCTTTTATGATTATTTTTATTTTATAAATTCTATCATCAATTGATTCCATATCTTTATTCTGTAATCATAATCTAAAATGGTTTTTGATACATCTTTTTCGAGGTTTGATGCTAGCTCCACATCACACCGTGTTATTTTAGAGGAGTCTACTGAGTTTGAGGACTTTAGTGATGAGTCTCAAGAGGATCCAAGTGAGGAAGAAGAAGAGAAAGACAAGGATGACGATGAAATAAAGGATGAGGCTGAGAAATAAATGAAAGAAAAAGAAGATTAGGAAGAGGATGAAGAGGAGAATAAGGAGGATGATGATGAATAAGATGAAAAGAAGGATGCAGATAATGAGGTTAATAATCAAGATGGTGAGGAAATGGTCTACAAGGGCCATGTGATGACAAAATGACGATTGCAGAAGCAAAAGAGAATGTGATGGCCTTTGTAGGGTTAATTGAGGTTGAGTTGACAGCCTTTGTAATGGCAATTGAGGAGGTAGCAGTCCCTGCTGAGGCTATGATGGAGTTGAACATTGTCCCAATAGAGGTTGTTGATAATGCATTGCTGGTTGTTAAGACTCATAAATGGTCTAGACAATTGTGCAGCCTATATGTTGACCTTGCTACTAGGACAAAATGTCATAAATCTTCTCATCTTGTTAATGCCAAAATGGAGATATCAAGGTCGATCATCGCTGAATATAATACATTCATGGGGGAGACATCATAGTAAGCAGCCTTTCATATTTATAACTTATATTTTAGTATCTTGCATACTATTTTTTCTAACTTGATAATTTTTACATAGTTGCGATGTTGGTATTGACCATAGTGTTAGTACGGGTTGGTTTCGTAATCTTAAGAAAAATAATGTGTGTGTTGACGACTCGGTAAGTTAATCATATATTACTATTTCATTAAATGATAGTTACAATAATTGATTTATAACCAAAATTTTAAATTCATAATCTAATTTCATACTATGATTCCCTAAAATGTAAACTAATTTTGTATTTTCTTCGCCAAATTGTTTATTGATTTGTATAATATCGATTTCAACAATCGTGTTTTGGTCTTAAAATTGTATATTTTGAAATCATATCTTGATCTTGAAATCGTATGTCATATTTTAATCTTCAAAATCATATCTTGTAAATCATGTCTTGATCTTAACATCGTATGTCGTATTTTAATCTTCAAAATCATATCTTGTAAATAGTGTCTTGATTACTTAAATCGTAACCTCATTCACTGATTTTTCAGCACATTGATGCGTACCTAAGTCTACTTCGCAAAAGGCAAAAAGAGTTTTCTATTGTATATTCGCAAGATATTTGTATTTGTGATCTTTTACTTTATGTAAGTTTATCAATTTTATTTATATTTGTTTGCTCGTTTATTTTATGTAAATATATTCTCCTGACATAACTAATATAAATTTGGAGACTGTCTTTTATTACATTTATCATGATTTCCAAAATGATTCGGATGCTGATTACTCTCCTCCACATTCAAATTACGAAGCACATAATTGGGGGGATGGACTTTTAGATCGTGTGCATGAAAAATATTGCGATGGTTACCCACCTTGACATACTGTTATAAGGTGACTCTTTTTCATTTACCTACTTCTCGTAATCATGAAAACTATAATTGACTTGATTTCGTTTCTAATTTATATCTATATTGTGTGTAACTGTTGGTTCCATACCATATTGTGGATCTCATTGGCTAGTAGTCATCATAAATCTAGAGAAATTAACGTTGCGGTTCTATGATTCATTTCGTCAAGATATACCAAATGTGGTACAAAATTCGTCAACAAAATTGGTTTAGATTTTGCTTACTAGTTATATGGCAAGCGGGGCCTATTTCTTGAACAAACCAACTATGAAGATCCCTTCATTGACACTATCACATTGCATACTAAGGCACAAGTTCCCTAGTAAAAAAATCATGAGTGATTTAATTTTATGTTTGGTATTTCATAACATTTTTCTTTTGAATTGAGGAGTTTTGCCAATTTCAATATTTTTAACTATAAGTTTTTTTCTTACTGAGGTAATTGCGGTCCTCATATGCTATATATTATAGAGCATTTATAAGTAAAAAAGGCACTGAATTACACTAATGATAATATGGCAAAGATCTGACAGCATATGATCATATATGTATTTACCAACTTAAGTGAGATTGATAAGGATGACTTTTTTTTTTTCATTATTATTAGTTTTTGTATTTTGTATATGGAATTATGTACATAATAATTTATTTATCTATCAAAGAAAATTTTGACTAATATTATTGTTCTGTCTATAATTCTGCATTGATTTTTATTTGGTACGAATTAAAAAAAAGTTATAATTTTGACCATAATCTTTGCAAGGTTTTCACTTTAATTATAATTTAATGAAATTACTATTAAATTTGGATACGAAGTGAAATATTTGCATGATTTAGAAACTAACTTAATACGATTTTTCAATATAAGTAAAAAGATTATATTAAGAAATTTTAAAAAATACGTTTTACTTAAATTAAGAAGGTATGATTTTGGTACATATTAGTATACGAATTTGACTATAGCATTATACGTTTTTGACCATATTACTATACGATTTAGGCCATATTAGTGTATGTTTCCTGTAATCTAGGTACATTTTTAAGAATAAGGTATGATTTCATCCAACGTAACAGTTATCTTGTAATTGCATTGATTAGAGTTATCCAAATCTGTGCATAACAATTAAATAATCCCATACAGATAGAAAAATTGAAACCAAACATACTACATATCAAAGATTAATGGTGTAATCATCTATTAAATTTGAAATGAGAGGTATTTGATAAGTTAGTTAATTGTGTCTGACCACACCATAATTGCGACATTTGTCGATGAAATTGATCAGGCACATTCGAGGATTGAGAGTGGCTTTCCCCATCATAATAATGTGGGTTTGGACATGTCAACCTGTTTTGTCCATATTGGCCGCACCTAGAGCTTCTCTTTTGATGTGTCATCTCTCCACTTGATGGTATTCATTGCTTCCTTGGATGACCTACTGGTTTCCTATTATTGGGTGATAATACCACAACCTTTTTGACTTCTTTAGGGACATTCCAATCAGATTTATTATCAACCGGATAAATCAACTTAATATACGCTATCCCTCGGTGCTCATGTTTGTAGTAATCAGAGTAAAGGTTTATGAAATCAATATTATGTTCTTCACAAACAATAAAAATTGGTGAAATTACAACAACAAAAAACCATACAAAATAAAGGTATTAGCAGTAAAATATTCAATGTTACCTAGAAGTTACTAGTGCATACGCCCAAGGCAAAAGATTAGTCTGAAACTCCTATAAGTACAAGTACGCTCCATAAGATTAATAATCACCTCTTTACCTTGTGCTTAACTAGAAATATATTCCAATCAATATTGGATACTATTATTTGTAATGAAGTTTTTTGTCTTTTGGTCATTAATAAGTGAACCCATTCTATTAGTTATAACCTCTAAGCCTTGGCTTTTTTATGTCGATCATAAAACCAACGTTGCACCATATCTCTAATGAATTCCAATGAAGCCATGATGGGTAACTCATGAGCAAATTGAAAATATAAATTCAAGCTCTCGGTAATATTGGTCGTCATGAGTTGGTATTGTCTTCGAGGGCAATACACATGTGACCTTTTTTTGGATCTTCCTTCATCATATATTCGAAAGCTTTATGATAATTAGCTTGTAACTCAGTCATCAATTTATTAAATTCAGATTCCTTATATACTCTAGCCGTATTATAAAAAATCTTAGACTTATTTTCTCTCTTGAATTTATTTTTTATGTTTTGGGACATATGTCAAGAATATAATCCATGACAAGAATCATGAAAGAACTTTGCAGTGGCGTTTGCAATACTAGCATAACAATTTGATATAATAACCAAGTTTTTTACCGTACCAATTGCTTCTTTCAACTGTCCAAAGAATCACTCTCACGTTTCATAATTCTCCGAGTCACCATAATCGAATGCTAGTGGATATATCTATTCATTTTTATGTTTGCATGCCACTACAAACATTACACCATGAAACATCCCTTTCAGATGAGTAGCATCAATAGCAATGACTAGTCAGATCACTAAATAAAACTCATTCAACGGTGGACCAAGGACCATAAAAAAATAAATAAATCGATTCCTCCCTTCTTTGATGCATATGTGAGCCCTAGTTACCGGATTAATTATTTACAACATGGGACAGTATGACATTAATTATTGGTATGGCTCAGTTGAATCACTGTATGTAAGAGACAATGCATGCTTTTTAGCCTTTCAAACTGTACAACATAAAATTTATATGCCATATAGTTCTTTCATATCGCCCATGATGTCTTTCGGCTTAATGATTTTAGCATTAATAGACAACTTATGCGCCATAATTTTTTCAATAATGGCAGAACTTTCTTGCTGATACTGTTGATGCAATTCTTCAAATGTGCAAGAATGTGTCAAATCAAACCGTCTAATTTGAGAGAATTGCCCTTATGCAATTCTCACGGCACGAATCTTTCAGGCATAATTTTCTTCTTTACAAGCAATCTCAAACATTGATTTGTTAGACCTGGTAACTCTAAATTCAAAATTCTCAGTTAATGCATTCATACCCAAAAATCACTTTAACTCTTTTTTATTTAAAAAAAAAATGGCCTCTATCAAAGGAGTGAATTAGAGTCAATGATTTCATAGTAAGAGCTGAAATAATACTACATAATTCAATATCCAACATACTATACCTTCTACCAATACCATCACTTGAATTATTATGTACTTCAAGGCATGCATGCAAGACATAAGATGGGACTAAAGGTGGGACAGGATGTAAGTTCTCATTAAACTCTTCATTATTGGGTTCTACTTCTACAATGGGTTCATATTGACCTTCACTAATAGGCTGAACAGGCTGAGTTCTTAGGATTGGGTATTCACGCCTAGCATCATAATTTATCGGCACATCTGAGTTGATCTCATTGGTATGCTGAGTGTCACGGGATTCTCATTATGGATTAATAGTTTTGTGCCAAAATTTTTCATCTTTAATAGTTGGATTGCTCTCGATACAAGAATTAAAAAAATAATTCTTCCTACAATTCTATCATGATGTACACTTCGTTTATTCTCAACAAAATTTCGCACCACCAAATCAACAATTAAATGAAGAACCACGTTGTCATCATACAACATAAACTTAACATTGTTATCATTCACTAACTCAATTTTAACGGTTGTTTTTTTAGATCTTACTATGATGTCTAGTATAATATCAATCTTAGAGAAATCAACCTCCACGCAAGATTTAACCAAATTCAGCAATTGTACATATGTTAAACCCCTACTGAACAATATACCTTTTGGTTCTAATAGCTCTGCCAGTATACTCAAAACTCCTTCTTGACTTAAACCACTCACCATTCTAAGTTACAATGATCTACATTCTGCGATGACAACAAAAATATTTCAAATACCAACAAAGAGGAATTAGCTATTATTGGTAAGAAAAAATAATTTCAGAAAAGATTAAGTGCTATTTAATAAACATGTAACGATTCATATACCAATAATGTCACGATTTGCTGATTAATATACGCTTTATCATTCTTACATAGTACGATTTAAATAATATTCAACATTATTCAGTTTTGAGTTATAAAATATACCACAAATCATAATTTCCTAAGTTTACGATTTCCATAATGAAGTTATAATTTTCATTATGAGGTTACGATTTTTTGGATTAAGATACAACTTCATATTCTAACATAATACGATTTTAATAATATTCAACATTTAAAGTTATGATTTTTGTAATGACGTTACAATTTCCTGATTAAAATACGATTTCACATTCTCACATGATACTTTTGATAATATTCAACTTTTCTTTAATGTTGGGTTATGAAATCTACCACATGTCATAATTTTCGCTAAAGTAAATGAAAACTTCACCTTTAGAGCTACATTGATCACGTAACAAATGAAAGCTTCATAGTTTTAATCTATACTATTGTTCAAAAAATATACATATCACCCTCTTGACCCATTCAAGCACTTTTTTTTTTATTTTGAAAAAAAATATACTGTAAAAAATATAAACATTTTTTTATATGTAAAAAACCCAATCAAAAATATTAATATGTCAATAACTACCTTTGATTCTTCATTTGTCTACAAATTCGAAGATGAAGAAAAAGACAAGTCAAAGAAAGACCTCAATAGTAAAGAGAGATCTAAAAAAAAAATTCAAATAACACTATAATTAATTTTTAAGTTTACTTAATTTTGAAGTTATTATTATCTTCTATAAAAATATTTTTATCTTCACAATATATTTAAGTATAAAAAAATATACATTGTTAAAAAAAATTCCTTTACAATAAAAAAATAACAAGCGCCAATTTTGAGAATTTCCTCTTATTTTTTTCTATCACGTTCTGGATTCCACAATTATTAAGTAGCAATGATGTGAATGGGGAGCATTAAGTTAATTTGCTGGACTTCACTTAAATAAAGCTGGCTATTACAAAATGGAGCCAATAATTTAAACTATTTGACACATCATAATTTCCACGGAGTTTTCCCCATTTCACAAAGAATCAAAGTCACTCTCATCTACTTCTACGATACAGCATCATCCCTGCCAGTTTGGTCCCTCTTAACACCATTTACAGCCAACGCATGAGGGTGTATAAATGAGCTATACAAAATTGCAAGCGCTTTCATAAACCTGCATGGCTGCACACACATGCAAATCGTTAATGATTTCATGAAACCATCTGAAAAACCGCTTCCATTATTCTATCAACAATTCTCTACACATCATTCACAAATGCAAACACTTACCTCCAGGTTCTGAAGAGATGATTCCGAAACACAGAATTTAGAGCAGATGATGAATGAATCATGTCAGAAGGATCTAAACTAAGATACTTATCATTACCTTGCCTAAGTTTCAATATCATCCAAGATACCGAAGCAACACCCCGTCATTCCCCAGCACAAATCCCTTCTTGTCATTGATAAACCTAAATCAGATATAAATAACTTGTAAATGTGTCTGGATGTGACGTTAAAACGCAAATTTAGCATCCGGTTAAAAAGTTTGGGTCAGCACCTTGATACATGGGCCAAGAAGCAGGATATTAGAGAGAAGAAAAGGAGACATTTCCAATCACCGGCAGGTGTATTCATTTCTTTTTTTTCCTTGCATGCTCTTTATTTGGTTTCATTTTCTCTAGGGTCCAGATATATATATCCCAGATAGATCAACCAGGATGTGCACTTGAAGTGGCTTTCATGTTCTTTTAATACGAAAAAGAGGCCCAACTTTTTATAATGACAAAACACACTTGAAGTACTTTTTTAAAAAGGGGAGCAGGTGAATTATCTGATACTCAGCAAGCATTAAGAGGAGACCATAGAACAGAAAGATGTTTGTAGATAGGAAAACAAGTTCATCATAATAGAGATCCCACAAAGAGAAGGACAACACGACAGTTAAACTGATCTAAGTCCAGCAAAATCCTTGTCTCATTGTTTTCGGATTTTCCCAGTGATGGAACTTACCTGTCTCCCATGCTTCATCCCCTTTTAAACAGGAAAACATACTCTGACCAAAGAAGATAGAAACAATATGTTCCAAAAAATTATATTTGGACAATTTAATCAAGCCACATAAAAACAGTAGATTTGATATTTCCATATTGGGTACAGAAAAAGGAACTGAAAAATACTTGGAAGAAGATAAAAAAGAAAAAAATAATAATGCATGAGATCTACATAAGCCAAGGAAGAATCCCGGGGAATGTTCGTGATTTGCATTGGGAAATGTAATTAATAAAGAACGCACACAATTTTGATGGGATCAGACTTACTTCACTGAGTAAAGATTTGCAGCTATATTGTCAGCTGCCTTATCACGGGTCCAAGTCTTCCCGCCATTGGTAGTTCTCAACAGAATGCCACTGCCTCCTGCAGCCCATGCCTCTCCCTGCATTATGAAATCATTTGGTATTTTTATTGTACATAATCCAAACATATACATGTCTACATGATTCTACAAATGTAAATACTTTGAATTACAAATAGCATATCTAAATGCCACAGTCTTCCTTGTCAATGACAGGAACTCCTACTAGAAATTTTCCCCTCCCATGTAAGCATTACCATAGTGCCACTTATCCAATGTATGTGGAAGCCCTTTCTACATATCATAAAGTCCTGCACAAACAAGGAGCCCAACCATCCATGCTCAAAACAATAAAAGCACATGCTTGTGAGAGCATTGCTGGAGCTTCACAAGGACTAGGGTCCCAAGACCTGATATAGTTTGAATTTCTTCATATTGATTATACTGTATCCTGATATAGTAGCATTTTATGTTTTTCTGGTCCCCACAAAAGCAAACTTGTATTTTTCTGGTCCCCAATCCCACCACTTCCAGAAGAAAAAAAGAAGACATGGAGTTTTAGTATTATCTAGAGCCATTACAACTCTATAAAGGCAATTGACACAGTAAATGGGATGGGATGTTGCCCTCTAGAACAATGCAAATTTGGAAGTTCATAACCCAACAATATAATGCCCATGTCATCCAAAATTAGATGATCTTTGGTTGTTCTTCAGGTTCAACTATGAATAATGGTTTGATGCAAGCCTCTTAGGGAGGAAGCTATGTAGCACTAATTAAACGGCGGGAAGTCACAGTATCCTTTTCACACAAAGATCAACCTCCTTAGTTTCTCCTTAAGCTATTTCTCAATAACTATAAATGAATGCATGTTGATTGAGAGATTGCCATTTTTCTGGGAGGGGAGAAAAATTAAAGAACTTGTGGTTCAGTCAGCTGAGAATTTATTGTTTTTACACCAAAAGGTTCCTCCTCCCTCCCTCACTCTCTGTCTCTCCTCTCCCAATCTCCTCACCGACCCTCTCTCTCTCTCTCTCTCTCTCTCTCTCTCTCTCTCTCCCAAATTGTAAATAAAGTAATTCAGCAGGGTTCACACTTTTGTTATGCATGAACAATAAAATTAGAAGAAAATGAGGATTTAATAACAAGAAATAAGGTAGAACTAGCCATGGTAGAAGAGAGAAGACATTGTTGCTTCCAAAGTCCCTAGTCCTTGTAATTAAATCCTCATGTTCTTCTAATTTTATTATACTGAGGTTCAGGATAAACCTTATTTGATGGAGCAGTTTTATTTTTATTAGATTAATCCCCTTTATGTGTTCTTTAATATTTATGGTTTTTACTTCCCAAGATAGTTCAATTGAAATCTCTTTTATCATTAATATAAAAGTACTTTTAATGATTAGAAATTTAAGTTAATTTATTAATCTTGGTTCTTTAAAGATTGATGTGATCTCTTTAATTCCCATTTTTCTTTCTGCTGATAGAACGGTTAGACAAATGAAATGGAAATTTATTTAACTTAGTTTTAATTGTGGGATCTATGAGATAAAATAGATGGACTTCAAGTTGTCACCCTAAGTTTGGGAATTAATGAATGGTTATTGAATTTCTACGTGAAACAGTGGTGCATGCTAAAACTTTGGTAATTTGAAAACTACTAAGTTTTAGTTTTAAGTTGCTTGATTTAATTATTTTGTTCTTGATTTTAGATATTCAAAACAAACTGGTTTATTTCTTACTTTTTTTTTTTTTTTTGGAACTAGGCTTACATGCTATTTAGGTTTTACTAAGCTTTTAGCAATCCCTGCGGATTTGGCTTTGTTGCTTACTTCTCTGTAATCCAATAGACTTGTGCACTTGCAAGTAAAATTAGAATTTGCACAAACGACATGCAGAATGTTTGTGATGTGTCTTTGGGGACTATATAACCCTCCTGTTAATTATTCAACAATTTATCACTCCATGCAGACAAACAGAAGATTGTATTACTACTGTGCAAAGACAAAATTGTTACCTCTGAACGGTAACCGACGTCAAGAATGCCAAACCCTCGACTTTGTACAGGTACTTCTTCAAAATCCTCTGTTACCTGAAGCATCAACAATGTAGGTAGAAATAACAACGTGAAGTCACTGCTAACGGTAAGAAAATTCCTACAGAAACAGCATAAGTCAACTGGGGAATTATAAGAATAATGAGGAAAACATAGGATACAAATTGAACTGCAGAACTGTAAATAAATTGACAGGAAGAAAAAAGACTTCAAGGATTAAGGCCATAATGGGCATGGGGGAATGGAGCAGCATTAGGCCTTAAAATCATTTACCGTCTGGAATTTACATTATTGAAGACATTACAGATGGCTTTTTCACTTTGCAAGAAATCCATTGACAACTATCAATTTAGATAAATTCGATCAACCCAGCCAACCAAGAAGAGAGAAGATTATCCATTTGACAAAAGTTTTAGTCAGTGGAGCATCCAAACTTCTATTTGAACTTTTTAGATCTTAATTCTTGTTGCCTATTCAACAAGTTGTTTCAAGTGATGTAAGTGCATAAGAAACGTAAGCGAGGAAATTTTTTGTATGCTCTTGAGGAATTTTGAGTGTATCAAGGCCAAGGGTTTTGAGGCTTCAGGCTACTTGTAGTTTCCAGTTATTCTGAAAATTCCTCTGAACGCTGAACTGCTGAACATAGAGTATACCCAGAACCACACAAATTTGTGCTTTTTTTTTTTTTTTGGGTTTTTTCCTGCCGGGGCATCTGTTCCTTTTTCTTGTTTCCCCAACTGATTAAAGATGATGCAGGGGAAATCACCAAAAAAAGAAATAATCAAGTCATGGTTATATGCTGATATATAGACCTTATTACTCACGTAAACATATATGCCCACTCTTTTAATATTGCTGTCAAACAACCTGCTAAGCAATCATCGGCTCAAATCAAAGTAACTAAAGGTTTTACTGATCGTTAACTTCGAGGCACCAAGGAGGATGGATCCCCCATTTGTTAATCGGATTTCCCAACCAAAATACCTCGGTTATCAAAAAAAAAAACCCACTATCAAACATATAAAGCACATTCCAAATTTAAAGTTCACATGAATACAGCACAATAAAAAGAATGTGTCTGCTCAAATCAATATCTAAATACTTCAGACATTTAAGTGCTTCGCATATAAATAATATGTCCCTGGTGTTTTACCATGAGTTTTTAATAGCTCAAAAAAGCTTTTTAACAGTTCTCAACTCAAAACCTTATTTTCTATTTTGTATCTTTGAAGTTTCAGAAATAGAACATTTGCTAATCTACTATGGAGCTATATGGTTACATGCAAGTCAATATAAATTCACCTTCTAAACATTGTTAGTACAAAACTTTTACATAAGAGATTTACCCCTGTGCCTTTGCTGAGATAAAGTCCTCCTCCACGAACGAGAAGCCAAAGACCACCATCAGCCCTCCATCCCATGTTCTGAATTCTTCTGGCAACTGCTCTATTATGTGGCTGCCAGAAGGGCTGCAAATAGTGAAAAGTAATGAATTACGGTTAAAGCTGCAAATCTCAAGTTTAGACTGGCAACTCATGATAGGACTTTCCCACTTCTGATGTTAATTCTTAACCAGACTTGGTGAAAGAAGAGAAACACCAAAACAGAAAGAGAAAAGGTAAAGTAAATAAAAGAAAATACAGCTACTTCCATATAAAGAAGCTCATGCAGCTAATCTCATTTGGATCACTGTAACTTAAGAAATCATCTCCACAATGCAAGAAAGGCAACCACAATTGTTCAATCATTCTTCCATAGTTTACAGAACTCCGCTGAGCTACTTGAACAAGAAAATAGTCAACAAAAACAAGTCCTAATCTCATTTATCACTTACAATGAAAACAGTTGACCTGAATTGTTGAAAGACCCTATTGAGGCTTCCAGATAGAGCTTTCATTAGATTCTCCAATGTTTCAATTGGATCATCCATCTTCCTTGACCTCAAATGAAATGGAAAAGTGAAAGCAAGAAGAAAAAGAATCTCTCTCTTCTTCCATTTACTTGTTCTAGAAACATTTTCTAACTCACATTTGTGATTCGTATCTTCTATTCTTTCATCTTTTGCTCCAAAACAGCCACTTATGTTTTCTTCAGATCATGAATTAGAATGGTTACCAAAATTTGATTGTATGTATTACCCTCACATGTCTTTTGGAGACTGTCTAGTCCACACAAACAATGGAAAGAAGGTATTGATAGAACAATAATGTGGCAATAAGAGGACCTACTCAGCAGCATCAACAGAGAAAGAAAAAAGAAAACCAAAGTGATTGGGCTACTCATTCAGAACCAGCTTCTTCCAACATAAGTTTGATATTGGCCCAATAGTACTGTCTGCAACCTAAAAGAGATGGCAAGGGAATGTTGATAATTTTCATAATGATAGTACTCTTTGGACAAGCTCAACACTGATAGTTTTGGAGCCCATTGCTCACAGCCAAACACCAAGACACAAGAAATCTACTAAGAATTTTAAACAAACAAAATCAACTTCTACAGGAACCCTGCCGGAAGCCAGTGGCTGGCACCATCTATTTTGATTATTAGAACCATTATTTTCTTTCCAAAGAACAAAAAACAAAATTCGTCAACCTGCTCTATTCTTTCTCTCTTGCTTTAACTCTAAATATTAAAGAAAGAAGTTAAAATAGCAACGATACAACAAAAAGCATTGGAAACATTTTAGTTTGAAGTTTAATACGACTCAATTTGACCAAATTGTCCTGCCACCCCAGATTTTTTAGTTCCTGCAACCATCTGTGTTACCTCATTCATGTAGCAATCAAACAATATGACCACACTTAAACTGAGCATATGGTAGCACCCACGCATAGGTATACTGTGAATAAATCAATTTAGGAGGACTGTCACTTTTTCTTTTTTGATCAGAAACAGAAGAATATATTAGGCACCAAGGAGGTGCCACCCATGTACATAAATGATTTAGCTCCTATCTAAAAATGAGGACATCAATGAACTCTATAAGGCCTTCCTCATTTACAAATGATTCTCTCATTACCCACAGTTTTGGGGTGTGAAACCATCTATCCCTAACCACCCTTCCTATTCCTCTCTCCCCACACTGACCACAAAATATAAAGCAGAATTAAAGCAGCAGCCTTCTTTCTATCCCCTGGAGTCCTCAAACCTGTCCAAGCCCTTAATTCAGCTATCACTGACCCCGCCATCACTCAAACTTGACCCATCACACTTAGTGCACTCTCCTAGTCCACCTTCGGAGGACTGTCTCTTAACCAGCAGAAAATATAGTAAGCAAGAATCTTCAGCCCTGACGCTTACCATCCCTTCCATAAAATCTTGAGGATAAACTTCTCAGAAGTTATACATAAAAATATCTCTTCTCTATGTAAAAATTTAAAAAAAAAAAAAGTCAATATGTCAATATTTGAGACCTCCAATTGATTTATTGACTCTCACAGAAGAGAAAAATCAACATGAGGCTCTCAACCAGTGGCTCCAAGCAATTTTTTAGAGAACACATCCAACATTCAATCAAAGGAAACTTTTCATGACTTTGCAGGTGAAATAAAGCCAAAAGTTACTTAACAAGAGTGGTGGATATATTGAATCCTGAGAGGAAGATTTTCAAGCCTTCAAGTGAGATGCCAATCTTGTTTACACTAACTCAAGAACGAAATCAACAACCATCCTTCTAAAGTGACCTAACAGGCATCTAGCCATGCTGCAATAATAAGTTCATCCATATTGATATTATCACAAGCAAACATATCATTTAGTAGCTGATGCAGGACGATGAGTATCTTGGCAAGCATTTACATTTAGAAGGATTCACTTATAAAGTTATATACCTGTTTCCCCAAACCATTCTATGAAACAGAATACAACAATTTTGGATGCTATTCACTCATATAATGATGTCACTTTCATTAATAAAAATTTCATGTCGTGTGTTAACACATTCAACATATCATGAAATTTATAATCTCAACTGCGCATAAAAAATGGTTACTTATCTATCAACATGAGGACTTCAAAAGTAACAAGTACCGTGAGTACAGGATATTAGATACAAGAAAAGCCAGACTGAATCGAAGAAATGTATTACCTGCCCAGGCTCCCATGTCAGGTAGAAGTTACCACGACTTGAGACAGCAACATACCTTCCATCTGGAGAGCGATTCACAGTGCTAAACGTTCCTGTATAGTAACTGGCACCACTAATGCCACTGGAAACTGTTCTGCAAAAGGAACAAAGTTGCATGAATATCTTTTTCCTGTGCAAAGTTAAACAATTTTCCATCATGGAGAACCTGTAGGTTCTAGGGCTATCAGTGAATCTTAGAGTAATCATAGGAAGATTCTCAAAGATTTAGCTCTATTTTACACAATAAATAGATTTTTCAATCCTCATAAACCAAAAGTTGATATCAAGTGTCTCATCTTTTTACTTAAAATGGGAAAATGCAACTTACAAATCTGCAGCTAGTCACGATGAAAATAAGGAAAAGAAAATGATGTGACATTAGATACATAGTTTATGAAGAATGCATGTTGAATTTCAGAGCTAGTTTATGAGAAATCTATATTGATCACTAAATGTTCATAAATTTTCCACAAACACAAAAATGAAAATAAGTCACTATGTCGCATGAATGGAACATGACTGCACAGAAGAGAGAAAATGTGATAATGCAGTAACCCAAGCCGTTAAGAATGAAAAGTTTTTCTGGGGTTTTCAGATAATGTAGATTATTCTGTAATACTATTTTTTCGAGAGTAAGAATATATATATAAAAAAATCAATTAAGTTTGGAAAATTAGAGAGTTAGGGTCTAGTCTTGCACTTGTGGATATGTGCAATGTCTCAATATGGTACAACAGAATAGAGAACGCAGTATTGATTTTTAGTTTCTTTGGTAGCCAGTTGTTCTCCTTTATTTTACTGCTTAGCCTGGCCCTGTGTGCTTCTACTTATTTCCTCTGTTTCTCTCCTTACCTTTTCCTTTTCCCTCCTATCCTTTAATTCCTGTATTCTTCTCTCTTTCATTACTCTGGTTTTGTCTGTATAACAACATCAATGTATTCTAATTTTATAAAATTACAAATGGTATAGTTATCTATAATATTCTTTCCCACACTGGTGAAATGAAGTGAGAGATTAATGTACATAGCTAGCTCAACATTCAATAGCTCAAGCTTGTGGTTTGAATTGGTGTCCACCATGCAGATCACGAATTCTCACCAGAAGATGCCGCAAGGTTCAGTGCTTTTTGATCCTAAATATAACAAAAACTCTCACTAGAAGACTCTCCATGTGTCTATCTTCCTAACAAAGAAATAGGACTAAAAAGAATTTCTCCAGGAATGATTTCCCACCTGAAGCAGAAGATAGACGGCTTTTATACTAATGGAAACCATAATTAAGTAATAACAGAAGATGTTCAGGTTTTGATAATGATTTTCTAAAGGGAACTGAAGAAAATTGCCTACCTCTAAATAAATGGGAACATTTCTTAGGTACAAGAGAATGAAAATACTGAAAACCAATGTTGGCTAATTAGTGATACTTCTCAAGTTATCTGAAACTAAAACATGCCTATAAAACAGGCTTGAGGTTAAATTAAGGTTCTCCAGTTAGGTAAGACTTGAAAAACCTAGTAAAATTTGACATGTTTTCAACAACCAAATAAAAAACTGTTTGACATTCAATCTGAAAGGATGAAAAGAAAAGATTCAGATAGTGAGAGAAACTGCACTTCATAATCCACAAAAACAAGAGGTCAAAAGCTTAAAGATAAAAATTAATTAAATTATCTATTCTGTTGATGGAGCAAAGAAAACTTTTTTCCCAAATAATGATGTCCAAAATGTTTTCATGAGATTCCACAAACTGCAAGATTGTCAGGAAACAATGAGAAAGCCCCTAAGATCTAATTCTATTGGAAAAAATTGCTCAAGTTCAACCTGAGAATTACTCAATCATAAGGTTCAACACAAACTTTTCATTTTGATTTCATAATCTTTCTTCAGTCCTAGAGATTTGCTTCTTTCCTTCTTATACAAGCCTTCAATATTCTTCTCCTAATAGCAACAACACTGTTTGTTTCTCATAGTAGAAAAAAATTGAGGGCCTCAAAAGATAGTCATGATAATAAAAACATAATTAGTTCACAATCAATAAAATTTTTGCGTAACTTCATTTATGCTTTAAGGAATTGCTCAGATAGGATGAGATACAACATATTCATATGCTTTGATGACATGTCAAGACCAACTTTCTGCTTTGTGTTTTTGGCACAGCTAAACAAAAGTAAACACACCTATTTAGTGTAGCTGAAACAGTCTCCTGAACAGCAGCCCTCCAATTGTAGCCCCTGTTTGATGTAACATATATCGCACCTTCGTCAGTCACCATCTCTGCACTCTTTTCTCCAGTTGCCTTTATGTATACCTACAGGTATTGCGCTTAGAATGACCTAATGCAACCTTCTAATATGTGACAAAACAAATGTTTCAAATATCCGCAAAAACATAGAATAAAACTGGAACTGTTCTGTAAAATTTACATCCTAGAAAGTGTCAAGGAACATAGGAAAACTAAAATTAGAAGAAAACTGGATAGTATTTGCGCACTCATGCACTGACAGATGTATGTACATTTACACATGAATACATGTCTTGTGCAGTGTGATTGGTAGATGTTCTAGTTCCAGTCTATAACTAATGGTGAAAACAGAAATTGTGCAGGCATATTTACCCTGCTTTATCAAGTTGTCATGCATTATACAATTGGATTGCTTCTTACAAAACATATCATTACCATCATGATATTATAATAAAAGATGCAGGAATTTTCTGTAATGTTGGATTGAACATTATATTTTGCAAAACTGAACTACTGGCCTCACCTTTTCGTTTGCAATCAATGCAGCATAACACCCATTGTTTTACCTAGTCTCAAAAAGTTCAAATTACTCCTCCCCCTTCTGACTTACCAAGGCTTTTTAACACTCACTTTCAATACTTTCTACAATTTAATAGTATTTTCCATCTGGATAAACCACATTCAACTTCAATTATTTTGAGGTGAATTAATTTGTCCGAAGAATTCCTAACAGTATTAGAAGAAAATGTCGACCATTTTAATATGACAGCTTAATTTCAAACTTGGCCCCAAGCTCAGCCACAGCAAGCAAGAGAAGACAAACCCACTTCTTACTTCAAGCATTCCATATAGAAATGCATTCTTGGCAACTTCTGCGAGTAATAGCAAGCTAATTCAATATGAACTACAATCAATTTTCTAAGAATGGAATAGGAAAGCTAATCTTATTCTTGTTACTATGCAAATTATCCATTGCTAGCAAAAGGTTATATCAACATGGCTTTTCAAAGAGCCTCTATTTACTAAATTAAGTTCAGAATCTTCAATCTTCTATTCATGATATAAACGATTGGGCACATACCTTTTCATTAATTCAAAGAAGATATAAATTTGATGGTGGTTTGACCACCAGTATGCTATAACACAACCTTATGACAATAAAAACTGCTTTCCTTCTTATGTGTAGATATCAAGCTCATTCTAGTCAAAGATGAAAGGGATATAAAATAAGCTTACCATATCTCCAGGAAGTTGAGCGCTTAAAGGTATCCTCTCCCAGCTTTCTCCGGCATCGGAAGTGTACAACAAAATAGCAGGTTTCCCAACAATCCATCCCTCTTTTCCTTTGAAGCTGATTGAATTAAATCTGTAATTAAAATCTTCCTCTTCAGCTGATGGTATGGACCGTGGAACCCATGTGTTTCCGCCATCTTTTGTCTCCAAAATGGTTTGTCTGGTTCCAAGTAGGAAGCCTATCATGCCAACAAAAGAGAATTCCAAGACTCTGTCTTATGGTTATGGCCTTGAAAATAAAGAATAATCCTAAAAGAAATGATAACCATAATTCTTCAGACACGATACAAAAGCCCAGTACATCACAGCAGAAAAGGAAAAGCTTAAAAACAAACAACCAATGTCACTTAATACTTGATAGGATAAGCAGAAAACCTGTAAAAAAATTATTAAACGTGGAAAAGTTCATTTGATTCTAGAATACAGGTTGTCTGCTAATTCTATAGGATATGGGTACCGCTTACGAAAAATCACCTTAAAGGTTCAGCTCAAACAAGCCAACTCTCGGGCACTGCCCACTTGCAACTCAGCTTTTCTTTTCATTGTCTTAAGAACCAAACATAAAGATTAGGGAAAAGAAAGAAACTAACCGTGGTTCAAGTCGTCAGGGACGAAAGCAAGATCAAGAAGAACGACGCCTGGATCGATAGGAAGGTACACTCTCTCCCATTCTGAAAGCTGCTCCTCGGATTTTGCCTCCTTCTGAAGACCGATCAGAGGAGCGACGCCCAGTGAAAATGCGGCTGTTTGGGACATAAAGTGTCTGCGACTGAGCGGTGACGGGGATGGGGATTGGTGTTGGAGAGAAGCCTTGGTGACCAGACGGTGCTGGTGCTGGTGGCGCTGCGGGGCTCGGGAGATGTTGAGAAGATGAGGAATAAAGCGAGATGTGAAAGAAGGTTTTAGAAGCAATGATGGATTATAGTAGTCACTGAGTTGCAGAGTCGTCATTGCGGTGGTTTGAGTTGATAGTGAGGTTGTTGCTGCCGCTGTGTCTCTGCGTCTTTTGATTCTGACGACTCCTTATCCAAATGGTGGCTATCGTTTCCTCGTGTCCACGCGGGCAGTTTCGAGCGTCTCAAAATCTAAACTGGACGGGTAACACTCCAATCCATTATTTATTTATTTTTAATTAATCACTTGTAAGTAATTTTGAAAAATAATGTTCATTTATTTCATTTGAATCTTGAATTTATAGCTGAAATACAAATATCATTAAATTTTTTATTTTGTTATTTATATTATTTTATTTTTATTATTCAGTATTAATATGCATTTTATAATTGACAACATAATAATTGTTACGGAAAAATACTTACTAATCAATAATCAATATACATATAATATACATATATATAATATTTTATAATTTTAAATTTTAAAAATATCTATTCATGTTTTTATTGATATAATTTAAAGTTTTAATTTTAATGAAATTTATCTATTAAAGCATTTTTATTTACTTTATTAATTGAAATTTTAAATATATTAATTTTATAATTTTTTACCAAAATATTTATAAAATTTAATTTACTGATAAATCCAAATTTTAGATTGAGTATCAATTCATAGTTGAAACTTTAAATTTAACATTGAATTTAATTTTAAAATATGAATCATTATATATATAATTATTTAATAAAAGTTCGAGTTTTGTCCGTGAAGTTTAGAATGGGATTCCTTCAGGGGCATCTACGGGAAAGCCTCACGGCCTGGGTCTGGAACCTGACTATAGTCAGAACTCTAACTGGCAATTGAATAGGGTGACTTGCTCTGACCAAGACTCTTTGCACTTTTCCCCTAAAAAAATAAATTAAAAAGTTAAGTTTATTTAATTTTTTTTGTTTTTGATTTTATTTTATTTTATTTAAATAAAAGTAAAGAATAAGTATTTAAAATATTTAGATTCTCTTTTTATAATTTTTATAATTTATAATTTTATGTATTATTAACTATAACAATAAAATATAGATATATATTAATTTTTTACGTGCTCACGACAAATCCAAACTTAATCATTATTATTTATTAAGCGTACCTTTTTTATATTTGTTATAATGAAAGTTTTTTTTTTTTTGGGCAACATATATGTGATGGTATGTTGATTTTATTTTGTTATTTTTTAAAATATTAGTTTTACATATATAAGATTAATACTTTTTTAATTTTTAAGGTATGTTGATTTTATTCTTAAAAGAGTCATACAAAATGCATTTTAATTAGATTTGTGAAAGTCCAACATGTTCATATCATTTTTTTTAACAGCTTACTATTAATTCTTATAATTATTTTATTTTAATTAAAAACTATAAAATAATTTGGTGCAAAAAATTAATTTTAAAAAAACATGACTTCATTTATTACCAAAAAATTTAATTATATAAACTGATACTTATAGATTAATTTATAAAAAATTATATATTAATAATAAATAATATCATTAAAAATTAATTCGTAATATATAAGACATATAAATTTAAGAGTAAAAGTTATATAAAATATTAATGTTTGCTTTATATTACCAATTAAATCCTCATGTTTAAAAAATAATAAATTTAACTTTGATTTATCAAATTAATTTAAAATTAGACATTAATTCAAATGATTATACAAAATTAAAGATATTTTTGTTATTAAAATTGCTAAAAAATTATACAAATAAATTTTTCTCTCTAATTTTGGCCCAACCTAAGATTTGAATAATTTCGATGTAACATCTAATTTTTTTATAAATTTTTAAAATTTTTGATAATATAAATTTTAAAAAATACATTTTTGATATTTAAAAATTTCTAAAATTTTGTATAATGATAGTTTGAATATTTTTTTTACTTTTGTGAAAAATTTTAAGTTAAAATTTTATGTATAAAATTTTTAATTTGAATATTCTTATTTTTAAAATTTTTTAATAAAATTTAATTTAATCTAAATTGATAGATGATCACTTTTTAAATATAAAAATTTAATTAATAACGTAAAATAAATATAAAAATTTTACTGTAAATTTTATTTTATATAATAATTAATATAAAATTTTAATTAAAAACATGATATTGTAGTTCCTATGCAGCGTTCATGTTTTAGACTAATGAAAAAAAAAATGCAATAACAAAGCAGAATTAACAATTGTACAAACAGACAAGAAAACATAGAAATTAAAGAGAGTTACTGATGCATAGTTAAATTAGAGAGGACAACAGCACAAGTGAAACTGTTGGAACAAGTTTTTTTGTCTTATGTGTTTCAATCAAAAATTTTAGAAAGGTTCTAAAAATTATTTTAAAATTTTAACTAGGCTTTATAATTCTGTTAGTGACACATCCAATTTTAATTGTTTGGATTTTAAAATCAAGAATCTAAAATTGGAATAATAAAATTCCTTAGAGAACTTGATGCTAAGGTGTATGATGAAAATAACAAACTTTTGGCAAAAATAAAAGGCAGATTATTCGAGAAGAAAAAAAAAATTTACTTCATGAAGAAGAAACTAAAATGATGAGTCCAGACACCAAAGAGGAAAAGAAAGAGGTTAAAATTAGAACATTGATTTTTTCTTCAATAAAAAAAGTCTGGATTGAATTAATGAAAGAATGTATTGGTGTCTTTACTTGGTCATACAAGGATATGTCGAGGCTGGACAAAACAATTATCAAGCACAAATTGCCTTTAAAATCAAATTGCCCTCCCATCCAACAAACGTTAAGAATGATGAAACTATAAGTGTTGTTAAAACTAAGAAAAAAAAGTCCAAAAATTGTTAAATGTAGGGTTTATTATTGTGGCAACATATCCTGAATGGGTAGCTAACATTGTATCAGTTTTCAAGAAAGATTGTCGAGTATGCATGTAGTGACATACTATAAAGATAATATTCCCTTACCCTATATTAACACACCGGTAAATAATACAACTAAGTTTTCAATGTTTTCTTTCATGGATAGATATTCTGGATATAATCAGATCCATATGGCTATAAAAGATATGAAAAACAATACTTATTACAATGTGGGGTATATTTTGTTACAAGATGATGTCTTTCAGTTTAAAAAAATGTTGGGACAAACTAATCAAAGAGCTATGATCACTTTATTCCATGACATGATGCACAAATCTATTGAGGTATACATGGATGATATGATAGTCAAATTCAAAAGAAATGAAGATCATGTTGAAGATTTAAGAAAGCTCTTTAAAAGATAAAGGTAATATACGCTAAGATTAAATCCCAATAAATGTATTAGAGTAAAATCTAAAATATTATTGGAATTTCTAGTTAGTAAAAAAAGAATCCATGTGAATTTAAGCAAAGTAAAGGCAATACAAATTTCTTTCCTCGGGAATAATTAAGGAAGTTCAAGGATTCTTAAGGAAATTAAATTACATTTTCAGATTTATTTCGCAATTGACTAAGATTCACGATCCTATCTTTGGTTATTACGAAAGCATAATCCAGAATAATGGAACGATGAATATCAAGTCGCATTTGACAAAGTAAAGGTGTATTTATCAAATGCACTAGTGTTAATAGAAGCCTTTAATTCTATACCTAATTGTACATGAAGGTTCATTATGCGTATTAACTCAATTGGATGAAACAAGCAAAAAAAAGCAAGCTACATACTATATGAGCAAAAATTTTGCCAATTATGAATGTGATTATTCATTAATCAAAAAGATCTATTGTTCATTGGCTTGGGCTACTCATCGATTTTGCCAATACTTACTTAGCTATGCTATTTGGGTCATTGCAAAACTTGATCCAATCAAATTTTTATTTGAAAAACCTTCTTTATCAAGGAGACTAGCAAGATCGTAGGTATTATTGTTAAAATATGAATTGATATACATATCTCGAAAAGCAATCAAGGGAAGCACAATAATGGATTTTTGGGTGACAAAGCTATTGAAGATTATTAGCTTATACAGTTTGATTTCTCAAATGAGGACCTCATTGCTTGTTTTTAGGAGAAAATGAATGAATCGCAAGGATGAGAGATGTATTTGATGGAGCTTCAAATGCAATGAGGCATAAAATTAAAGCTGTTTTAATTTCTCTAGACAAATAATATTGTCTTTTTATAGCCAAATTAGACTTTAATTCTACAACAATATAGTTGAATATGAAGCATGTATATTAAGATTAACAACCACCATGCAGAAAAGAATAACTAAGTTAAAAATATATGGAGATTCTGCTCTTGTGATTTGTCAATTGAAAGGTGAATAGATGACTCGACATCTTATTTTGATAAAATAGCATAAGTGTAAAAAAAAAAAAATACTCATAGATTTTGAAGAAATTTCTTTCCACTATCTTCCTAGATAGGACAATCAAATTGTGAATGCATTGGCTACTTTTGCGGCAATGTTCTAAGTCAATAGTCCAAAAGAAGTATACTATCGGTAAAGATGAGTATTAAAGAATCTCCAACATATTGCATGGCTATAAAAAAAGAGAAAGATAGACAACCTTGGTTTTATGATATTAAATGATTTATTAAAAATCAAGCATACCAAGAAAAAATAATAGAAATTGACCAAAAAAAATATTTGAGAAGAATTATCAATTTTATTTTGAATGGAGAATATTTATGCAAAAAAAATTTGACCATATTCTACTCTGTTGCATGGATGAGAAAGAAGTAGAAAATATCATTAGAGAAATACACAAAGGAGTTTGTGGTTTACATGCAAATGGCCATATGATGACATACCAAATAATAACAGTAAGATACTATTGGATTATATTAGAAAGAGATTGTATTGAATATCACTACAACATAAAAGGTTTATAACGATAATTATTTTAGTTTTTAGTGATAATTATAATTTTCATTAAGATCTTTACCAATAATTATTTAAAAGTCAATGTAACTGGGATCGAGAAAGCTCTATAACGAAAATTGTGATGATTGTTGGTAAAAACGAAAAATTACCGCAAGAAGATTATGCGGTAATTTTTGTTAATTACTATTAAAAGTAAATTGATCTTTGTTTAGTTTACGGTAATTAACAATTGCTGCTAAATGTAGATATATTTAATGACATTTATTAAACTAATTAATAATTATCGATAAAAGTAAGTCAACTTTCGTATTGTTTGTGAGAATTAACAATTGTCACTAAGATATTTTGTTAATGATAATATTTTTTATTGTTAAATGTCAATATAATTACTGTTATAGACCAAATTATAAATTTATTAAAATAGTTAGCCACCTCCACTAAAAAGATTATAAATGGTTATATACCAACCATTAAGTAATCATTTCTAAAATGATTATAAATTATCATTTATTGACCATTGAACAAGAACCACTAAAAAAGTCATTTTAATGCAATCAATGAATTGCTATTATTTATTTTTAAAAATTATAAGTTAAAGTATAAAAAATTAAAAATTTATGACTTATAATATTAAAGTCATCTAAGTAACAAAAATATTGTTTATATCTTTTTACATAACAAAATGTATCCAAATGTTAAAATCTCATTAATGAAAACACAATTTAATGTAACAATTCGACTAATACTTCTAAATTTAAAGCACTAAAAGCTAACACATTAACTTTATAAACAACCATTTGTTAAAATCGCCAACAAATAATAGTTAATTCATAATGTGTGATCTAGAAAATAAAAAAAACATATAAGAATCATATATAAAAGACAAGTAGTATTTTGCAAGAACATATAAATAATACTTACCTTTAAAAGTTCAAACACGAGACATTCATCATTTTGTGAAACAACTGTATCAGTACTTGATACATTATGAATCTATTAAATATAAAAACAAAAAAAAAATAGTAATTTACTTAACTTTCATTCTCATATTCCAAATTTGCAAAGCCTATGAAATGAACAATACATAAATAATGTCATGATGTGCAAAAGCAAGAACCTTATTATCCAAATATTATATATAAAATATTTTGATGGTTTAATGTAGAATCATACCTAGATTGTTATTCATGAAGAAGTACAATGGGGCTCTAATTCTGACATACTCCAAAATATTATTGAAATATCCTATAGGAATAAAAGCGCATAACTTACATGTTGAACAACGGGCTTACGAGTTGGTCACATTACTCATGATTTGATATTCATGAATAGAAAAAAAGACCAAAAAAGACATCTAAGAAAAATTTATCTATAAAGAACCCATTGCTGATGTTGCAATTAAAATAAGTTGCAAATTAATATTGTTCTACTTTCATTAATTGTAAATTTTTTTAGAAATTATGGATGTCAAAGAGAGAACACATCTTAATCTAATGTTTGCAAATAGTTACTAATATAAAGAGTAAGCAACGCTTCTAAGAAAGAATCATAAACATACCCATTGGCTTTATTTACATAGGCCAAAAAAGAGTAGAAATCATACCATTTTTTACCATCAAGATCTAAACAAGCTATGATCTTTGTGTCAATACTAAGTAGTGGCCTAGGTTCAAGAGTAATCTCTGCACAATATAGCTTTATTGCTTTATAATATTATAAATATCATCTGATTGCCATTCAAAGAGCATGTGTTAATACAAGATATGATTCAACCTATTAGGCACTAACGAAAAATCTAAGAACATATCTCTTAGGTATGATCTTAGTAGTAATTAATACCAAACACAAGTAACACTAAACTATGTTTATTAGCAAATCAGCTAATGTGTGTAGGAATTAATTGGATCATGATGCCCCGAGTTGAGATAATAAAAGAATGGGTCAATGAAGATGAAAAGGTGAACTATTGAGTGGGAATTTTATTGAAGAAGTTCATGCTATGAGGGCCAATAGCCAACCATGATTCTAGAGAAAAGTGGTGATTTAGATAAGGAAAGTGGATTAGAGGACAGAAAAGGTTGAGATGTAGTAGAGTTTAAGATCACTACACTGGCTATGAGTATAATGATTATCAAGTAGTGAGTAAGATTACTTCTTGATTGACTATTGTGAAGAGTTGTTTGTCATTAACATCAAAGCAGTGGATGATTATAAATATCTACTTCCAGGATATGTTTTAATTTTTATATGGTGGACTTCATATCCTATGCATGTAAATAGCTTTTAACCTTAATTATATGTACCTTTCATAGTTGCCTCCTAATTTTCAGATGAAAATTATGCTATATTGCCTGTTTTCAAATCTTATCGAAATAAAGTAAATTTTTCTATTAATGAAAAATGAAAAGATAATTCTTTTCAACTCTTTGTGATAATGTTAATGATTGCTATCAGAAAACATATATACATATATGTAATTCAATTAAGATTTTTTTGTCAAGGCTTAGCCAAATGACAAATCCTAACATAACAAGAGTATCTAGGTTACTTAATCTATAGGAAAGATGCGGACTTAAGAAGAGACTAAATAATAAAGACACTATCTCTACCAAAATAAATGAGCTTATAATGGCAATAAGTACTATTCTTAAAGAATTAAATGTAGTCATAAAAACTACCCCTAACCTTTATTATCACTCCTTGAACATAATAAGGGATCCTTGCACAAATTATTCCCCGCATCCAAATGTTAAAAGAAGAAACGTAACCCTTTCATTCCTCTACTCTACAAAACAATGTACTAAGTCTCTTTAGTTTCATTGGTTACTACATGGTTATTACCTAAATATCCAAGCCATTGAAAATGCTAAGGCAGGAAAAACATTACAATTGCCACTATGGAGGTTACTGTAGTTAACTTCATTCTAGTGTAGTACAAGTTCTAATCAATTGTATGCCTATAGGAAAGATGAAATATAGATGAATAAGGAGACTAAATAATGTTTTGATTAGTTTATGCAACTAAACTTTTCAAAATTATAACGTTTCATCTAAGATAAGCATTTTTTAACATTACTTCATATAACAACAAAATGTTTATACAAACAAAAAAAAATAATATACAATTTAAAGAAAATTCAGTGGCATATTGCAAAGTATAATCCTAAAGAATATTTTAACTGACCATTTTTTCATATAAAAACAAAATATTTATATTAATAGAAGGAAAATTGTAAGTTATCAAATGTATTTCATTTAATATTACACCAATAGCAGCTTTAAAGCACGGCTATACAAATATTTAACTGTCTTTTTCGTATAAAAACAAAATGTTTATACTAATAAAAAAAGAACTTAAGCTATCAAATGGATATTTAATGTAATATGTAGCAATTGTAAAGTGTAGTTCTAGAGAATATTTAAATGCTTATTTTTCATATAAAAACATAATGCTTATATCAATAGAAGGAGAACTTTGAGCAACCAAAGAAAATTGAATTAATATCACATCAAAGCAATTGTAAAGTGCAGTCCTAAAGATTATTGAACTACCTATGGTTAATTCATTTTAGTAATGAACATGAAATATATTAAAATAGCATCTTGTTTAGTCATAACAGGTAAGTACAAAAGTTATTAGTGCTCATCTGAAATGATTACATATACAAACACTGACTAGAGAAGTACAAAACTCAAAGCATGACTTACAAGTACTGCAAATTCTAAGTAGGTCAAGTTGTGAAACTAACACTACAAAAAAAAAATAAAAAATAACGACACAATATACCGACTGATTTTGTCAGTCGCTATATAATAACAGAATAGCTACAGATTTATTACAAAATAAAAATTTTATTATAGTGACGAAATAATGACAAATTAACGACACACGTTAGAGACAGACGCTATCTTCGTTGCTAAATCTATTTTTAATTAATTTACTTTTATTTTTGATATACTTAACAATATATTAGAAATTGAATTTTATTCGATAGCTAATCAAAGGTCTAGCGAATATAAGCTTTCGATCATTATTTAGGCAATGCAGCCTAGCGACCACCCTATGGGCAGTCGCGAAGGCTGCAAGCTTGCTACCTTCGAAGGCAGCCATGCATAGCAGCCACAGAAGCAAGCTAGTCATCAGCATGCCGCCTTGAAAGGTAGCAATGCGTGGCCGCAGCTAAAGCAAGGTGGTTGCTAAGCCTTCCAAGGTAGCCATGCATGGCCACGAGCTTACTACCATAAATCGAAGGTGGCCATGCATGGGCGCTACCATGACAGCCATGCATGACCTTTGAAGGTGACTAAGATGGCCACGAAGGAAGAAGACATGGTCTTTGAAAGCGGCAACCATGGTTATGAAGGTAGGCCTAACCTTTGAATGTGGCAGCCACGGTTGCCCATGAATGCAGCCACGACGTCCACAAAGGCAGCCATAGCCGCTGATGAAGGTAGCCCATGAAGGTAGCCATGGCCTTTGAAAGCGGCAGCCATGCTTTTGAAGGTGGCAGCAATGGCCGTCGTGACAAGTAAGGTAGCCATGGCTGCCGCGAAAGCCTCCATGCATGGCCACAAAGGCAGCCATGGCTACCCTAAAAGCCTCCATGCATGGCTATGAAGGCACCCATGGCTACCGTGAAAACCTTCATGCATGGCCGCGAAGGCAGCCATAGCTGCCCCAAAAGCCTCTATGCATGGCTGTGAAGGCACCCATGGCTGCCACCAAAGCATTCATTCATGGCCGCAAAGGTAGCCATGCCTGCTGCTAAAGCGTCCATGCATGGCCGTAATGGCAGCCATGACTGTCGCCAAAGCGTCCATGCATGGCAGCAATGGCAGCCATGACTGTCGCCAAAGCGTCCATGCATGGCAGCAATGGCAGCCATGGCCTTTAAAGGTAGCAGTAATGGCAGCCACAAAAGGTCCATGCATGGCGACGAAAGTAGCCATGGCCTTCGAAGGTGGCAATGATGGCTGCCGGGAAAGCATCCATGCAAGGCCTTGAAGGTAGCTGTGGCCTTCGAAGATGGTAGCCATGGCTTTTTAAGGCGGTAGCCATGGCTGCAGCGGAAGCGCCCATGGATGGCCTTGAAGGGGGTAGCCATGCAAGCGAAGGCAATGCTGCCTTCGCTTGATTTTGTTTTCACTATGGATGCAACGACAGACTGCACTTTCGTCATTGGATTTCACTTCCAGCGACTACCACTTACTTCTGTCGTTAAAGTGCTTATAAATTAAAACCCTAATTTTTTTCCTTTCGGGCGAGCACCATTTCCTTTTGTTACTGTCTCTGGTTCTGTGTTCTTAAATTTTTCATTTTCGCCCAGTTGTTTTTCCTTCTAATTTTATTATTATCTCTGCATCTAGCAAGATTGTCAAATTGCTCTTTTCACTAGCAAGCGGCACTGTCTTTCCCCCATTTATCTTGTTGTCTCTAAGCTGATTCTTTGTCGCTCTCTCCCTACTCGGCATCTTGGTGTGTGCCATTTTCTGTTCTATTTTCTCTACTGCGAGTAGCCATTTTCATCTTTCCTCTTTACTTGAAAATTTGTGCAGCTAATTATCAAAATTATTGATGATGATATTGATTATTAGAAAATCTTGTATAGAAATATTATGAATATATTTTGTAATTACAGAAATATTGTAGATTTTAAATAAATTTTTTAGTTACTTGTTTTATGTTTTAATAAATTTAATTTATGGTATATTACTAGGTAATTTTTGAATTTAGTTGTAATTTAAAATAAATATTTTAATTAGATTTTCATGAAATTTAAATTAATTAGATATTTATTAAATTTTATAATTATTAATTTTATTTGTTAATAAATTTAGTTTATGTTAAATTATTTAGAAAATAATGTAATTAGTTTGTAATGTAAGATAAATAATTTAATTAGAGTTTTATGGAATTTAAATTAGTTAGGTATTAATTAAATTCTATAATTATTAATTTTATAGATTAATTAAAAATTTTGTTTACATTAAATTAGATAAATAATAGTTTAATTACAATATATTTTGAGATAAATAATTTAATTAGATTTTTATGAAATTTAAATTAGTTAGATGTTAATTAAATTTACAATTGTTAATTTTATTTGTTAATAAAATTAGTTAATTTGTTATTCATTACATAGATAATAGTTTAATTATATTGTAATTGTATAACATAAATAATTTAATTAATTATATTTTTATGAAAATTAATTTACTTAGATGTTGATTAAATTTTGGAGTTGTTAATTTTATTTTTTCAAATAAATTTAGTTTAAGTTAGCTACATATTTGTATTTAGATGATTATTACTAAAGTTGAAAAAAATTATTTATATATTAATTAATTAAATTAATTTATTATATCATAATCATAAAATGTTACTACTAACATAGTTAGACTTCACACATATTCTTTACATACACCGTTTGAGAATTATTAGTGAACATTTATTGTCAGTCATGTGTTTATACGTGCATCAAAATAAATTGTTTAATAATAATTCTTGATTTGTCAAGATCAGACAATTTAGAAATGTAAATTGTTATTCATTTTATTTTGTAAATATTTTGTGTAGTATCTCTTTTGTTCTTTAGGTACATACTAATGGATATGAACGTGTGTTTCAATGAAAAACACTAACTCATATCTATAAATTTGATGTACTTAGATATCTATGTGAAAATGTTGTCGAAATTTTTATAAAATGAAATGAACAATCAATTACTATATTGTGCTTCACATAAGTGTACATTTCTAAATAGTATAAAACCACTTACCTTTGAAATTTGGGTGGCATGGATAAAACTTTAAACAAATCATATTATAAGTCATGTGTGCTTTATGTGTCATCAAAATTATTTGATAATTATTTTATATTATAATAAGTTTTTAAATTATTGAAATTTTCAGGAGGTAAGTTGTTGGGAACTAGTGTAATTAAAATGACTTGAAAAACAAAAAAAAAAGTGAATACATTAAATCGCCAATGGATGTACTTCATGCTTATAGATGGATTTTTAAATCAAAAATTTTTAGATGGTATGGAACATTTCATTCAGTTTGCTTGTAGTTATGGATAGAGATAAGATAAAGTGTCCATGTAATCGTAGAAAGTGTCAGAACCATCGTTGTGAAGCTGTTGATGTGGTTGGATATCATTTGGCTAAATATGGTTTCGTATCGAGATATTATGTTTGGAATTATCATGAGAAAAACGATGAGAGTTATAATAATGGAGCAACTGAATGTTATGTCTAAGAAGGATCTACCACTGTGCATGAAGTTAATATATATTAAACAATGGTAATAGATGTCGCTGGTCCAGAATTTAACCCAGAACATATAGAGAATCTTTTAATCCAAATGCTCAACGTTTTTATGATATGTTGAACATTACTAATCAACAATTATGGGATGGGTGTCAAAATCATTCACAATTATCTGTTTTTACTAGAATGATGAATGTAAAGTCAGAACATCATATTTCGAAAAGATGCTATGATGATATTTGCCAATTAATGAAAGAGATGATGCCTATCAGTAATCTCATGATTGAGAATTTTTACAGTATAAAGAAATGCATGCAAGGTATGGGGTGGTTTCCAGTTGAAAAGATTCACTCTTGTAACAACGGGTGCATGATATACTGGGATAAAGACAATGAACTAAGTTCTTGTAAGTTTTGCAATCATCCGCAGTATAAAAGATGAAGATGAGAATTTGATAAAACAAAAAACACTTATTCCATATAAGAAGATGTTTTATTTTCCTCTCAGTCCACGATTACAAAGATTATATGCATTAGAAGCCACAGCAAAGAACATGAGATGGCATGCCAAACATGAGATTAAAAATGGTGTAATGCGTCATTGCTCTGACTCTACTATTTGGATGCATTTTAATCAATTGCATCCATCTTTTGTTGCTGAATGTAGAAACATCAGATAGGTTTGAGTACTGATGGATTTCAACCGTTTGATCAATCAAGCTAACAGTATTCTTTATGGCTGGTAATAGTTACACCATATAATTTACCCTCATGGATGTGTATGAATGAAGAGTATATGTTCTTAACTATAATCATTCCTAGACCGATAAATTCAAAAGATAAATTATATATTTATTTACAGCCTTGATAGCAAAGTTGCAAATCTTATGAGAGGTTAGGGTGCTCACGTATAATATCTTTTGTAAATAAAATTTTGTCATGAAAGTTACTCTGATATGGACCATTAGTGACTTTTCTGCCTACTCAATATTGTCTGGATGGAGTACAGTAGGAATACTAGCTTATCCTTATTGTGGAGAAGATTCAGATGCATTTACCCTTCCCAATAGACAGAAGCAGTCTTGGTTTGATAACCATCGTAAGTTTTTACTAGAAGATTATCTATTTCGGAGGAATAAAACTGCATTCACTAAGAATAAAATGGTGAGAAGATTAGCTCCTCCTATTAAATCAGGGTATGAACTGCTACAGGATACAGATCAATTATGAGAAAAGTTATAGAAGTGAGATATAATAAGATAAATGATCTTATTTGCAAGACATTCGGTTGGAGGAAACGAAGCATATTTTGGGATTTATCTTATTGGTGCAGCAATTTAATACGACGTAATCTTGATATCATGCACATAGAGAAAAATGTGTTCGATAATATGTTCAACACAGTCATGAATGTAGAAGGAAAGACGAAGCATAATACAAAGTCAAGGAAAGACTTTAAGGCATTTTACAAACGCTCTGAGTTAGCAAGAAATACGACCACTGGAAATATCAAAAAGCTTGTTACAGCATTGACAAAGCTAGTAAAGAAGCATTATGTGAGTGAATGAAGAATTTGACATTTCCTGACTGATATGTATCAAATATGGCAAGGTGTGTCGACATAATGAAATAAAAGCTGTTTGGGACAAAAAGTCATAACTATCATGTTTTTATGTAACAATTACTACCCATCGCATTTTCTAAGTTGTTACCTACTAATGTGTAGCACGCACTAACAGAGTTGAGTCTTTTTTTAAAAAAAAAACTTACATCAACTACCATTCGAGGTGAAGACATGAAATGACTTGAGAATGAAATTCTTATAATTTTATGTAAACTTGAACGTATATTTCCTCCAGGCTTTTTTGACTCAATGGAATATCTTCAATTGCACTAGGCTTATGAAGCAAAAATAGCTAGTCCAGTGCAGTATTGATGGATGTATCCATTTGAAAGGTACTAATCTTCACTTTATGTAATTAATATACATCATTGTACATGTTAATTATTTGATCATTTTTAATTATCATCATAGGTACTTATGAAAGTTGAAAATCAGCATTAAGAATAAAGCAAAAGTGGAAAACTTGATATACAATGCATATTTGGTTGAAAAGGCATTATCATTTTGCTCACACTACTTCAAGCCACATGTTAACACACGATATCGAAAATTGTCACGGAATGATGTCGATGATTATGAGCCAAAAGAGCATGAAAAAAATATCTTGATCTTTAAACATCCTAATCAATCATTTAGAAAGGAAAAATCTAGATACTTGACAGAGGAAGAATATTAAGCCACACATACATATGTTTTTTTGAATTGCCTCGAGGTCGAACCATTAATAGAGTACATATTTGATAACTCAGTCATAGCAATTGACATAGCCATTTACATATTAAAAATGTTCTTAGATAATGATCATCTTTTTTCATACTAATATTTTGTAGGACATATATTTTTCAATTACATGAATATTGTCCACGTATAATTGATCGTGAGGTCGACACTCATTTGGAGCTTCATTTTTCTAGTTGGTTTAATCTATATATGCGTCCTTGTAATTTAATTTCTTATTTGATTAAATCATTTTTTGGTTAATGTAGTCAAATGATTCATTTTTTAATACTTACAGGTTCATGATCGACTAAACTTTGTTGATTGCAATTCTATCAAGGATGTTACAAAAGGTCCGTTAAGGTCAGTGAAATCATAGCCAAGTCATTATGTCAATAGGTACAAATTTCATACTAAAAGACACTGTTCAGATAAAGCTACAATAAATAGCAGAGTCTATATTAAAGGGTTCCATTATAATATAGATGAAAGTGACTATTTCAGTATATTGATGAAAATGTTACAGTCAAAATATCCTGCATTACCAATCAAAAAAACTATTTTATTTAAGTGTGAATGGTTTGATTCTATGCCAAATATGGGATAAAAGTATATAAATCATATAATCTGATGGATGTGAATTACACAATGAGATTAAATAAATATGAACCATTTGTGTTAGCTTTACAAGCAGTTCAAGTTTATTATATTTCTTATCCAAGTTTAAAGCGCGATGAGCATGATTGGTATGCTATTTGCAAGATAAAGGCCAGATCTGTCACTGAACTTTCAGACTCTAATTTGACATGTGGATTAAGCCAAGATGCTCCTTTTCAAGATGATGAGAGAGATGTCCATTAAATTGAGAATGATACAGACGATCATCTTATATCTTTGAATGATCCAAGTGAGATATTAATAAATATTGATGAAGCAGAAGAAAATATGTCAGATGAGCTAGAATCTATTCTATGAATGAAGAAGAGGAAAAAAAGGAAGATCTTGAAAATGATGATTAGTTTGTTCTTTTTTTTAATTTTTTTAATTATTTAATGTATCATTTTAATTATATAATCTATTACAAGAAATGTGTGTTGAACCACTTATTCTTTATATCATCTTTTTATCATGTATTTCAAGGGGTTTGAGTTCGATTTTCAGGGAAGATTTTCTCAAATTTTTTATTAATTTATGAAACTGAATTTTATCAAGTTCATTAATATGATTAGATGAGTGGTTGAGGGAGACGAGGTGACTTTGAAGGAAGAAGTGACTCTGGAGGGAAAGGTGAGTATCTCGGAGGGAGAGATCCATGATTTGTATCTTCATTTCCATATATCCAGGATTAAGAAGAGGACACAGTTGCACCATCTCTGCATGTTTCAACCTTTTTTGGCTTTGCTGCTACTAAGATGTCTAGCTCAAGGAGTATGCAAAGTTCAAGTAGATAACAGATTTATGTAGATAATAACACTTTAAGTATTTATAATTATTATTTTTAATACTTTGTATCATTATCTTTATATATAAATTTTGTTAATATTTATTCATTATCTTATTTGATAGGATCGAGTTTTCGCATCAATGCTCTACGAAGATTTATAAAATTTTTCAAGAGAGGGCCGATCCATGTAAGTATACATGGAAGATGGTTTCTTGAGAAACCAAAAAGTTTTATTATGATAAATTCAAATTATATATAATTATTTACTAAAAAGATTCTATTCCATTTTATCATACTTAACTAACATTTATATTTTACATGGTTACTATAGAAATATTTTACATGGGACGAGGCTATGGATGGCATGGTGAAGCCCACATGGGAGGTTTGAGCTGCGGATCGATATATTGATTTGATGTATGCATGTCGTCATAAAGTAAAAAAAAAAAAAAAGCCTCAATTTGTCGCTGATACTGTATAGGAGCAATGGCAAATAGAATGGAGTCGATTAGAGTACAAATAGAAGTGTGAGACTATGTCCCGTAATCGACGGAGTGAAACAAGTGGATCCAGATCAGGTCCCTCTCAACATAGTGCCAGTTCATGTTCACTGTAGAACCATTGTCGAAGCTTGGTATGTATGATATTAAATTTTTTTAAAGAAATATAAGTGAAAATGTTATGATTATTTATTATGTGTTTTTTTTAGGCACGGGAGTTAAGTCATGAGCCTACTGCAATAGAGTATTTTAAACGGATTTACACTAAAAAATCTAATCTTGATGAGTTCATAGATAAGTGTTCCAAAAAATTAAATGCAAATTTATTATTTTTAATATTAATAAATAAATTTAATTTAATTTTTTTATTTTACTATTCGATTCAACTAATAAGTTAACAAAGTGCTTTATTTATTATAGGAACAGTTTGAAGAGTTGGTTACCATAGCTTCTCAGCCACAAGAGAGATCTTCAGATATGCCTTAGGTAGATTATAGTAAGCTTTACCATGAGGCAATAGGCAGAGAGAAAAAGCATCGAGTGTACAAGCTTGAGAGTTAAGCTCTATTATGATATTCCGGTGACAGCTCTAGTAGTGGACGCCCTGTTGATGACATAACTATGCAAGACATGCGCTCTCAAATGAAGGCTATGAAAAAGCTCATAAAGCTGGATTATAAGTCTATGGAGGAGCGTATGGAAGAGGAGCATAGGACTTTAGAAGACAAATTAAAGGAGAAGCGTAAGGCTAGGGACCATGATTACTTATGCTTCGAGACTGAATTATAAGAGCATTTACAGAGAAAGGTTGATATGAATGAGCGCATCCACAGGATGGAGGCTTTCCTTGTGGGAAGCGGACCCCAGCATTGCCTAATAATTAGTTATAATTTTTTGTATAAATATTATATTTCACGAAATATAATATATAATTTTATATTTATTATGTTTTATGAATTGTAATTTATTTTATTTTAGTTTAGTTATTTAAATTTATTTTTTATAAAAAGCTAAAATAGCAACAGACAATAATCTGTTATTAAAATAGTGACGAACATTATTCTGTTGCTATCCTTAGTGATGACGTAAATTGGTCGCTAATATAGTGACAGATTCTTATGTGTCGTTAAATGAATCTATCACTATACTTTACCAACAGAATTCATTCATGTCACTAGTTTATTGACAGATATTAATCTATCGCTAGTTTAGCGACAGATCCTTATTGATATCTATTCTATCGCTAATTAGTGACAGATACAAAATTTAGTTATTAGTTTTTCTCGTGACAACGATTTCAACTGCGAATTTTATCAATCATTAATCTGTCGCTAAATTTTTTAGCAACATATTATTTCAATTTAGTGACGGTTTCATCGGTCGCTAAATCTAGTTTTTTTTTTTTTTGTAATATAATTAACCAAAGAAGCTGCATTGCCTAGATTTAAAAGCATTTTTTTGCAAACAGAGTATATATGTTCACATGGAAGCCTCGATACATAGAGGCTAGAAAGAAGGATCTGTGACGTCTAATATGTTGACATATAACATAAGCAAACATTTAGAAAGAAGAATATTATATGCCAAGCTTACCTCTCATCTCATCAAAACATGAAAAACATAAAAGGAAATGTGAAAATTGGTGTATATAAATATGTGCACCTCAATTCATTAATAAAATCTTTAAGAGTCAGCAAATGCAACCACCTACATGTAGAAGCAAGTGAGGATGTTCTAGATTCTTGATAGAAATAAAATTAAAACCAGCATAAATACCGAAAGGATAATAATAAAAAATTCTTCCATTCTTATATTTATGAACATGAAATACATTAATCTTATTTTATTAAAAGACGCAAGCAATCTGAGTTACTCAAAAGACAGATTGTAGGAACAAAATAAATTAATTGCGCATGTTGTTTATGAAATGAATAAAAGAATAAGGTGCTTCCACTCATTTTTCTTTATTGTTTACTATTCACTCTATTCAATATTGTGAATTTAGTGATGCATCTCATAATTTTTTTAAAATTATTTTAAAGAAAGGAATTTGAGAATTTCATATTTTGAATCTTAAATTAAAATATATTTGATTTATAATTTAAAAATCTCATGTTGACTATATTATGAGATTCTTGCATAAAATTGTATGATAAATTGTTTTGAGATTTGTAACATCTTGATCAAGTTTGATGTAGCTTTTCTCCCACAATTTTGAGATTGAGTAAAGTTTAATTTTATTTTGTTTATATATATTATATAATATATTTGTTGAAATGTGTAATGGGATTAATATTAAATTAAGACAATTTAAGATATGATCATTAAGCTTAAAGAGTATCAAATCTTATGTGCTTGTAGGGATGCTAATCTATCTTCATATGTAACTAACTATCGATCTCAGATCTTTTAGTGAAGTAGATCATTGCTTGTTTACAAATGGAGTTCATATTTTCTTTATCATAAAAAAAAAAGATTTTAAACAAAACTGATTGTTAATCACATTATAAAAAAGATTGATGATGACTTCTTATTTTACTTTACTTGAAAATCAAAATTAGCAAAAAAAAAAAAAATTCTAAAACCAAAAAGAATTTCTCACATCAAGCTTTCACCAATAAGCTTGTTGTGACACTAAAGGAAGGTTCTAATAACAAGTCAATTTTCACATGATCATCGAAGCGTTCATACCTATATCTAAACACCAAAATGTTTTAAACACAAAATGATATAGAATTATGAATAATAACACATGCCTAGATGCATATCCAACTTCATACCACATTCAAATGATGAGAAGTCTTAAAGACTCTTCTTTAAGATTGAAACCTTAGTACATCAAGTGACTTAATGAATATATCAACAAGTTGCTTCTCTATTTCACCATATTTCAAAACAATAATTTTATTATCAAGAAAGATCTTTCATGATACGATGCCTTATATGTCTCAATATGCTTAATCTTAGAGTGTCATATAGAATTCTTAGAAATGTTTGTTGATACCCAATTTTGCCTTAAAAGAAATACTAATAAGAATAATTAAAAGAAAACACATGTGCTGAAGGTGTGAGTCGACTGTTAGCCCAAGAATTTTAAGGGGAGTTGTTGACGTGATAGATACATGGGACACGTAGAAAGAGATCACTATGGTTGGTCCAGCGAAACCTTAAGGAGGATGCCTTAGTGAGTTGCCACCTGATCATGGTGTTTGTTGACATTGTAAGACAGTTGGATGATGCTTGGAGTTAGAAGTTACTGACGTGGCAGGTTCAGAAGTGCTTGGGAGGCGGCAGCCCCAAAGTGATAGAATAAAGGAGTCTGATGCTCCTATAAGGCAGTTGGCAGATCCATGTAAAGACACGAGATCAAGGGAAAAAAAAAAAAATCAGTGAATTAAAACTTTCAGAAAAAAAAAATCAAATTGCATTATACTTCAAAGAAAATTACAAGGAAAAATAATTCCTAAGGCTTGACAGTTTCTTTATCAATCTCAAACAAAATCTGTAAAAGAGTAGGTTCAAATAAGGAATTAAGTTCTGCTGATAAGGTGGTAGGACTAGAGGAAGCTCTAATAAATCCTAAATCTAAGTTAGGTTATCTCGTTCAAATTTCCTCTTGGGTAGCCTTCCGGCTATCCCAGAAAATTTTCTCACACTCCATAACTACAAACACCTCAAGCTTAAAGCTACCTTTATAAGCTGAAACCACTTCCTTCCCAGCGCATCCAATTGTTGAGTTTTCAGGGCTTCTCTCTCAGTAGCAGCAGTACCTTTTAACTTTTCCAACTCCTCCAGATGATCTTTTTTAGTTAATTGAAGCTGAAAAGCAGCCTCGGACATTACCTTTTTGGCCTCTGCATGCCTTCCAAAGGGTAGCTTCCTGCTCCAGTTACTCCTTATCAGCTGACAGGGTAGAGATAGTCTGCACCATCTCTTGATCGTTCTATCTAGCTTCCTGAAGAGCCTCCACTATTTCTTCTATAGATCGTCTGTAGAGGAACAATGAGCATAATCTTGGAATACCACCGAGGTATCATGCAAGACCTATAAAAGAAAAGGTCGGTACCGAAAACAATGAAGAAAGAACAAAACATACCTCAGCAAATTGAGCAAGCAGGTCTTTGACCATTTTGGCTCTGTCAGTAGGAACCAACCCTTGAGCAGGCAGTAGTGTTTCCATCAGAAACTCGTGGAGTTGTCGTTTCTTGTCCTTTCACTCTGTACCAGACTAGAGTCGGAAAATGTCAAAAACTTGGTGGTTACGAGAGTTTGAGAGTTCCCAGTAGCCTTTACGAGCAGAGACGCTGTGCGGTTAGAACCCTCGGCAGAAGAAAAAGAGAGGGGTCTTCTCGGCCTAGCCACGATGGCTTCTAGCTTTCGTTTGCCTTTGGTCTGCATATCTGAAAAAAAAAATGGCATAACACAAGATTAATGACGGAATATGTTGCTCTTAAGTCTCTAAAAAATCAAGAAAAAGAGAAAGAGAAACTTGAAATATTGGAAGGCTCAGCAATCATAAGAACTTCAACCTCAAAAAGTGGTTCGGATGTTGAGGTTAGGGGTTGGAGCTTGCAGCTCGAAGTGGGAAAAGCGAAAGGTGATGAGAAGGAAGAAGAAGTGGGCTCAGGGTCCCTAGAGGCTACAGGTGTTGAGGTGTCAATGGGGCTCTAGGTGCCTTTGAGGAGTCTAAATCAAGCTACAAAAAATTGGTTAATTAGAGCGCCCTTGGCAACACCCAATAAATGACATATCTCCATAAGATGGTCCAGAAGGAGCAAGCCACTTTTCAGGCTTTGGTGACGGCTCTTTCCATTCAGCTTTCTGGGGAGCCTATTCCAAACAGCTCAGAAAAAACCTAACCTCCATTTACCGGATGACTTAGGTAGCCTACGACCAAACAGGATGGGTTTCCTAGTGCTAACATACCAGAAACTAAATGTTCACCCTACACGAGTTTCTTATGACATGTTTTGTTTGTAGAATAAAATAAAAAAAAATAAAAAAAATATTTTTTAAAAATAGAAAAAAAATAAATAAAAAAAATTAAGTATTACTATGTTTAATTTATTGAAATTGAATAGAGTATGAATTTATTTTTATGTGTTTGATTCATTAAAGAATAAGGTAGGAAAGTAATTAAAGCAACTTAAAAAGACTAGTATATCTTTTATTTAAATTAATTATAATTTAATTAATTTTTATTAAAATAATATTAATTAATAAATATTTTATAATAATAAATTATTATAAAAATAATATTAACTAAATAATATATTAATAATTATTTTATTTTAAAATATTAATATTATAAAATCAAAATTAAAATTAATTAATATCTTAATAAAAGTAATATTTTTTATTTTTTATTTTTTTAGAGGGGAGGGCTTTCAGGGACTGGGGAAGACGGGTGGATTATAGAGCTAGGGGCGGATCAAAGGTTTGTCCATTGGGATTGGGCATGGACGAGCCTCGACTGGGCCAGCATTGATGAAAATATGACAAAATCAAAACTTCTCCCATCGCATCATTAACCGGTGTAGGATTAAAGATCAGGCCCAGGATTCGAGTAAAATCGACCTTCCCTCTCATCTCAGGGTGAGGCAAGGAATTCAATCAAATGAAGGAACAGATTGTTTCGGATAGCAGTCTTAGCATCAGACTAAGGAAGGCTATTTCAAAGCGAAGCACTAACTGGCACCTTAGCTAGTCCGAAGGGCTGCTATACTAAAGCCGATAGGGAGAGGAAGTGCGGCAACACCAAACCAGGGTCAGTAATCGAGTCCTGGCTTTGATTCCCTTGTTTACTTCCTTCCTTGTGTCTTCTTCTTGAAATGCGCTAGTAACCTAAGAGGCGAATAAGTTGATTCACCTTCAGTGGAAGCAGCCTCCCTCTAGCAGCATGCCTTAAAAAATAAAAAATGTTATTATTATAAAAATAATATTAACTAAATAATATATTGATAATTATTTTTATTTTTAAATATTAATATTATAAAATTAAATTTAATATTAATTAATATTTTAATCATAATAATATTTTTATTTTTGGTAAATTATTTAAAAAATAAAAAATAAAGTTATATATATATATATATATGATAGTAATTTAAAAATTTTATCAATGGTATGTTAAAAATAGAAAAATATAGTAATTTCTTATTTTCATGGAATAGCTATTTCGAGGGTTCACTTCGAAATAGCTATTCTGGGTTTTCAAGGAATAGAAATTCCTTAAAAAATTATAATTCTGTGATAAAAATGAATCAAATATTGAAAAAATAATTTTATATTAAATAAAATTAAAAAAATTAATATTTTTACAAATCAAACATACGGTTATTGTTTTATCTCACAAAATTTAGAGAATATTAAAAGAGACAAGAGCACCTAGACCTCTAAACATTTAGTCATGAAAGCTACTATGATTTGCCAACAGTCAGGTGATAACTGGGAAAGGGAGATGTGGAAGAAATTACCGACTTCTAAGAAAAAGTGGTGGAGAGCAAGACATTGCCCTCCTTTCAGGCTTTCTTTAGAAATACAAAGTGCCCCTGGTTTGGGTGTCTTGGGGCGACCATCAACGTTAGAAATCAACAGTTTTAACCATCCCAGGGACATTATACAGTCTTCTAATCCTAAGCAAGTCGTGATTGGTAATACTAGAAGATTCTAGGTTAATCATTATGCCAAAGCTACAAGGAGAAAGATTTATTGGGAATAGAAGTGGCAGCAGCAGCAGCAGGAAGGAGCAAGCAAGGAGACTACAGCAATGCGCAAAATCATTTTTCAGGTAGAAGCAGGGATTAGTAGGGACTAGGATGAGATAAAAAGTGAGACAAGAATTCTGGGGATGAAAAAAGGATTTCTTGAGAGAAATTCAAATTAGCCTTTGCCTAAAGGCCCGTTGGGAACGGCTGGATGTGCGAACCCATGGAAGAGCCGTTGGACCTGATTTTGGACCACGAGAAGGCAGTCTTGACCCGGTTAGACAGGATACATGCTGCATGTTTAGTGGCAGAAGGACCCACGTCAGAGGTGTAGGAGAAGTTCTCTGCAACTCACCGCGTGGCGAAAACGCCATGTCACTGCTAGGAGCTATGACAAGCAGGGCCCACCACACATAAGCTAGGACATTAAGTGAAGACCCACCACATGTCAAGCATGCCACTTGTCACCAGCAATTTTCCACATGAATGCCACGTGTCAGAAATCGTTGGACTAAAGTAACTGACATATGACAACGGGTTTGTAAAATGTCACCATGTCAGCAGCAAATTTGCCACATGTGTTATGTGTCAATAGCCATGGAGATAAATAGTAGCAGAGTGACTACGATTGGCTTGTCGAGCTGCCACGTGTCAGAGGTATACCCTGCCACATATCAATCGCCAAGGTATCCTCAGCTTATATAGTGTCGTGAGTATGTTTCGCTAGCCCGCCACCTGGCAGCAGCCACAGCTGCTAGTTTGCCACCAAAAGGATAGAATTATAAATGCGCAGGAGTAAGAGATAACAACAGGAGACATGCTAACATGCACATAGCTCTCTCAAAGAGCTAGACTTGGTTGTCTGCTAACGTGCGCCATGAGCCTTGCTACAAATAACCGTAGGAATATACTTACATTCGCAGACGGATTCACCTATGCGCTACAAAAATACACACTCACACTGATAGAGAAAAATCTTTGTGGGAGCAGAGAGCTGCAGGGGCTTCAGCAGTGTTGCAAGTTTTTCTATACCTCTTTCTTCTATAAATAGATATATAATTAAATTGTTGTTGCAATGAAATGGTGATCAATTATTAAAATTACTTTCTTTTTGAAATTTATTTTATCAATTAGAAGTTAGATTTATTCAATTCATTACATGAAAACTAGATTTTTATGTATGCAAAATGATATTCAAAATTTAAGAGGTTGCAACGCCTCATTATAATTTTAAAATCTCATTATTAGATTAGTTGAAATTATAATGTCGCCCTATATTAAATTGTCATTTTTTTATTTTTAAGTTTGAAAAAAAGAGATGAAATTGAGTGTGAAATCATTTTTTCAATAAAAAAATATGTTAGAATATTAGTAATGAAATGAGTTATGAAATCTCTGTCTTCTCCACAAGATACCCCTATTTGCAAGAAACTTAATTTTTTTAATTGTATGATTATAGTTATGAAAATGAATGCAATTTTTGGTACAAACTATGAGTGTTTCAAGGATGCTAATTTTTTCATAAGTATAATGACTCGTGAATTCAATTTTCTCTAAAAAAAAATTAAAATTAGTAAGAACTTATTTATAATGATAACCAATCACACTTGAACGACTGACAGTGATTTTTAAGTTTATTTTCATGCCAAAAGGTTTACCTTAATTAAGATCTTCTATTTGTAACAGTTAGATGATCTCATTGGAGATCGAATCTAAAATATTTAATTTTGTATTAGAAAGTCAAAACAAGAAAGAGTACGTTGTTTTGCTATAATATATTTTTTTTATAATTTCTTATATTATTCTTGATATATCCTATAATTATTTATAACTTTGATATTTATTTAAATGAAAAATCTCACACATTTCACGATGCATATCATCATGATTTTTAAAAAAGTAAACTTCACCCTTAGGAGAGATATGTGTAATCTAGAAAAACAAGTTTCACCTTTAGGAGAGATATGTGTAACCATACTTTCAAGAAGATATTTCATTTTTATAAAGTTGGTGAAGTATCCCACTTACATTGAACTTAAAATACATTAATAATTTCAGAGTGCTAAAGCTTTTGTGGTGATAATGTTGTTTTGAAGTGCCTTATTAGTTCGATGAGAAACAATCTATGATCCATTAGAGGTCGACTAAGGATAGTCCGACATGTAGTTCACTTGAAGTAAAGCCATGACAAGGATTAGAACCCCTCAAACCCTATAGGATACGAACAGATCTTACTTTTGTTTTTATTTATTGCATCATTTTATATCAGCTGAAAATTCATCTTTCCTTGTCCCTTTCTATTAGTTCCTCGAAGACATGGAGGTTACACCGATCCTTAAAAGACGAAAAATTCAAAATTGGTCTGAAAATGTACAAATGGATAGAGATGAAATGGAACCGAACTCTATAATAATGCTACCATCCAAAGTCAAGATCGTCATAAAGAGTAAAAGGTTAACAGAATTGTGTAATTTGTGGGAATCACTAGAAGGGGAGGTGTCAATACTCAATTTTGCTGAAAAAAATACTATATGCGATGCTAAACAAGGTGCCAGGGGGAGTACTGTTGAGGTGGCAACGGTTGTCATTGCTGAAGTGGCTGGCACTGATGAAGCGGCAATTCAAAGGGTCTTTTGTGGTTGCAAGCACTACTGAAATGGTAGGCTAAGAAAACATAACAAGCGCTGTTGAGGTGGCAGGCGTTGATGGAGTGCCTGTTTAAGCAGCCGCCTCATGGCGACAGACGCTGTTGAGATGGTAGACACTAATGAAGTGGTTGTTTAGGCAATCATCCCATGGAAGTGGACACTACCGAGGTGGCAGGGTAAGAAGCATCTAGTGGTGGTAAGCGCTGTCGAGGAGGCTAGGGGATCCAGGGAAACTGCCAAGCGGCAGCTTAACAAGCAGTATGCAATTTTAAAAGAACTACCTTTTAATAAAAAAGGGGAAAAAAAAAAGAAGCAAAGGTATGGAAACACAGAGAACTAAAATTTTATTTAAAATTCAAAGACATTTACAAGGAAAAGAAGCCTCCTTATCAATCTCAGATAAGATTTGAGAAAGAGTTAGCTCCGATAGAGAGTCAGGTTTTGTAGAAGAAGCTGCTGCTGCAGGCACCCCTTTGGTGAACCACAAATCCAAATTGGGGTACTTAAGCCAGGATTTCTTCTTTGGTGGGCTTCCTTGTATCCCAGAGATCTTCTCTCACTTAGCATCTATAAATTCATCCAAGTCAGTACTGCTCTTGAAGGTGTCCACCACTTCCTTCTTGGCCTTTTCAAATACCTCCAAATGTTTATTCTGCGAGGCCTCTCTTTTTGCAGCAGCTGAAGCCCACAGTTTGTCCTGCTCTTCTAGATGATCTTTCTTCACTAGCTGGAGTTGTAGAGTGGCTTCAAACTTGACCTTCTATTCTTCGACCTTCCACAGAGCAGCTTCTTGCTCTAACTTCTCTTTTTCAGAGCTCAATGTAGAGACAGTTTGCGCCATATCTTGCCCCTTTTGACGGGCATCTTGCAAAGTGTCCTCTACTTTCTTCCATAAGGTGTCTGTAGAAGAGCATTGGTCATAATCCTGCAGGACCAGGGAGGTTTCATGAAGAACCTGCAAGAGAAGAGGAGTCAATGCTGCGGTGATAAACTAAAAAAAATCTTTTGAGGAAAAGAGAAGGAAGACATACCTCAGCAAGATGAGTTACAAGGTGCTAAACCTTTTGCCCTCCTTTAGTGGATACTAATCTTAGAGCATCAGAAGGCAGTAAATTCTGTGTCATGAACTACTGAAGAAGCTACTTCTTGTCTTTCAAAAGCAGGGGTTACTTTGCACTGGGCTGAAATCTGCAAAGGTTAGCAACATAGTAGGAGTAGGACTTTGGCAGCCCCCTGTCGGCTTTGCCAAGAAGGCTGTTGTATGACTTGAGCCCTTAATAGTACACCCAGGAGGGGTCTTTTTCGGCCGTAGCCACAATGGACTCCAACTTTTGCTTGCCTTGAGTTTGCATGTCCAGGAAGACAATAACAACAAGGTTAGTGATTTTGAAAAATATTCCCAGCCCCAATGAACGAAAACTCTGCCATTAAGGAAAATGGACTTGAAGGCTCAATAGAAATGGGCCTCTGCTTCGGAAATTAAATCGAGTGAAGGAGCTATTGGTTGAAGCCTGTAACTCAGAGAGTAAGACTAAAGGATGGAAGAAGCACTGTCGAAAGAAGTGGCAGGCTTTATAGAGACGGTAGTACTCGAGGCCCCGGTTCATTCTAAGTGCTCATCTGAAGAAGAATGGGATTCGGCCACCCTTTGGATCTTATTCAAACTAGAATACTAACTGATGGGAGCGCCATCAAACTAGCAGACACTGGTATACATCAAACAAAGGATCGGGAAGGAGAGTGCTAACTTCAGACCTGGGATGATCCTTCCACTCGTTGAGCCTCTTGGGCAATCTGTTACAGACTGCCATAAGGAGCTATGGTTCCATTTCCCCGAGGACTTAGGTGGTCCAGGGCTAAATAATGCAGGCTTTGTGGTGCTGAAATGCCATAGACTAAAATTGCAACCTAAAAGGGGCATCCTAAATTAAGGGGTGTAGAGGAAGGTGCTGCCCTTCTCTCAAACATTCTTCGTAGATACAAAAGGCCCCAGTTTAGGTGACTAGGGGCGTTCTTCTACACTAGGAAGGGCCAGCCTAACTGCTCTAGGAATGGAGTAAAGTCTCTTAATCCTAAGAAGGTCGTGGGTGGTGACATTTGAAGATCATAGGGTCAGCCAAGAAGTCAGTAGGAAATACAAAGAGAGGATAGGAAGACTTACTGAGAAAGAGGGTGCAGCAGCAGCAGCGGGTGTAGGCGCACAGGATTTATGCGAAGATGCTAGATTTCAGAAAAGAAAGCACTATCAAAGGAATAGATGAGTTAAGAATTGAGGGAAAGGATTTTTGAGACGAGATGAGAAGTTTTTAGATGAGAAAATGAAGTAAGCGTTGTAGAAGAAGCCATTAAGAAAAAGATGAACGCGAAAAAAGCTATTAAACTCTGCTTTTGACTTGCTTGACCCGACTTAGAGAAAAGCCGCCACATGACAGCCGCTAAAGCTGTTAGATGTGAGAGTTGTACTCCTACGAGCCACGTCATAACGGATGAAGCTGCCATATCATATGAGAGGATATTGGAGAATAAGTGTTTTTAAGCCGCCGTATATATGCAGTTACTTATATAATTAATATTAAATATATATATATTTTTAATATTTTTTAAAGTTTTTGATCAAATTATCCTTAATGAATATTGTATAATTACTTATTTGCTCACATATAGAAAAATGAGAAGTCAAATCTCCCAAATGTCTCTCTTTTTCTCTCTCTTCACTTTGGCACTACACTCTACCATTTCTCTTCATCTCTATTCAAACAATATCTGTTGATATCTTAGTTTTTGTTGCACATCGACGCTCGAAAAGAACTCAGAAGCTAACGAAGAATGAAGAAATCAGTGAAAGTATAGTTTTAAAGGATACATTATGCTCAAATTTGAGATTTTCTTAATTGTTTCGTCAGACAATTTGTTGTCTTTTTTTTTTTGTATCTTTGAGTTAACTTTATAGTTTTGAAAGCTTGAATACATGTTGTTGAGCACTTTTCTTTGGATTTTGTCGTTAGTTTGTGTTAAAAAAATTGCATAATGTTATAAAATCGTGTTATATTTGAGAAAATCGTACCTTAAAATCGTACCTAGAAATCATGTACTTTTTGACCAAATCGTTCCGCAAATTGTACAATCGTATCCTAGTTGAGTGAATCATAACCAAATAATACTGAAATCTTATTTGTTTATGAATCGTAACTAAATTAAACTGAAATCGTATCTTGTATATGAATTTTTAACCAAATTATACAGAAAAATCGTATTGTGTATGAATTCGTAACTTGATTTCAGTATCTCTTTACTTGGCTGCTTAATTTTTTTTTTTTGGTCAATGTGCAGATGACCACTATTGAAGCTATTTTCAGGCCATATGTGACCCCCAAAGAGTCTTGGAAGACTGAAAATTGTTGAAGCATTGTGATAATGATGTCATCCCAACTCTAAGGGAAATTTTGAGGGGCTCAGAGAAGGAAAAGTTTATTGACACTTGTTTTGGGCATTTCCTAGTTGTACACAATGATTTCAACTTCTCTAGGATCATTGTCCATAACTTGTTGCTCCGAGAGATTCAACAAAATCGCAAGGATGAGATGTGGTTCAGACTTGGTGAGAATGAAGTTCGTTTCAATAAGGTGGAATTTTGCCTAATCACAGGGTAGAAATTTGGAGAACTACCAGACATGAAAAATATTGAAGCCAATTCATTTGGCATTCTTGTCAAATACTTTGAGGGTAAGAACAAAGTCAGCAGTAGTAAAGTTAAGATAAGGTTGCTACAAGGAGAGTTTGAGGATCCTGATGATAAAGTGGAGTTGGCATTCCTATACCTGCTAAATGGCTTCATTAAAAGCCATGACGAGCAATAGAAGGTCCTCACATGGTAATTTCATCTTGTTAATAATTTGAAAGCATTCAATAACCTTTCATAGGGCACGTGGGTGTACTGCAACTCCTTGTTGCACTTTAAGAAGGCTGTTGCAAATTGAGCAATGGAAGGTGATGGTTTAAGCTATAATGCATATGGTTTCGTATGGGCATTGCATGTGAGTACATTTTAATTTTTATGTTATTTATTTATTTTCATTATTTATGATTTGTGAAACAGAACTGGTGCATGGTACTAGATTGCTTCAGTCCAAATTAATGAAACAAAAATTGGTTTTTCTTTTTCTAAATTTTTACATTCGAGGTAATACCTGTTACCAATGTGCATGGGACTAAGTTATCAAGTTCTAACTTACCCCTGCCTCGAATTTGCCGTTGGAGGTTCCATCGACGGCTTCACAATGGAGATTGCAAGAAGATCTTCACAAATAAGGTAAGTTCCAATATGTGCCCTATGATTTTGTATCTTCTTTCTCATATATTCATCTGACATTTTGTTCCTTCATTTTGTATATTAATTAGTATGATTTCATATCTTCTTTCATAATTTTTATGTCTTTTATTCATTCGTATCTTTTTTTTTTAGTTTCGTATCTTCTTTCTCAGTTTTATATCTTCATTTGTGTGATTTTGTATCTTCATTTGTGTGATTTTATATCTTCTTTATCAGTTTTGTATCTTCTTTTGTGTGATTTGTATCTTTTTTCTCAGTTTCGTATCTTCTTTCTCAGTTTCATATCTTCATTTATGTGATTTCGTATCCTAATTCATATGATTTTTGTACATTCTTTTTTAATTTTGTGTCTTCATATACTGAGTTCAACTTTAATTTTGTGAATTTAGATGGAGGCTAAGTTAAAACTAAAGCCGAATCATGCTGAGCGCCATACCCCATATTATGTTGGTGTTGAAGAGACTGCACTGCCCTTATAGCGAAAGATCTCCAGTGTGGCTGCTGTTACTGCTGCAAGTTCAAAGAGTTCAGATAAACATATAAACGAGATAGTTAAGGTCCCCACTCAATATAAGTCAACAAAATTACCAGCATCTTTTCCAAAAACATATAAGGTTTATTATTCTAATATTAATTTTTACTTTGTAATGTATTTTAGTTATCAACATGTAAAATGTTTTACTTAATGGATCCTTTTTTGCAGCGACAGCAAATGGAGTTTACAATTGCTAAGCGATTAAGAGATGCAATTATTGTGAGGGAGTATAGGGAGAAAGACTAGAGAGAGAGGGAGGAAAGGGAGAGGAAAGAGAGGGAGAGGGAGGAGAGGGAGAGGGAGAAGGAGAAAAAGGACAGTGATAGGGAGAGGGAGGATGTGACTGAAGGGGATCCAGAGGTGTACCGTCGCCTAGATGCTATAGAGGCGAAATTAAACCTCATAGAGGCAAAGGTAAACCTCATGGATTCCCTTAATGAAAGGCGTCATATGGAGCAAATGAGTGTCCTCAAATCCATCCAGCTCACAATTCAAAACTATGTTCCTAAGGTAACTTTTCTTTATGGTTACTTTTTTCATAAAGTCTGTTATCAATTGATTCCATATATTTATTCTGTAATTCATAATCTAAGATGGTTTTCAATACATCTTTTTTTAGGGTGTTGATGCTAGCTCCACATCACACCATGTTGTTTCAGAGGAGTCTACTGAGTTTGAGGACTCTAGCAATAAGTATGAGGACTTTAGCGATGAGTCTGACGAGGACTCAGTAGAGGAAGAAGAAAAGAAAGATAACGATGATGATCAAGATGAGGCTATTAATCAACATGGTTACGGACATGCAGAGCCAACTGAGGCTGAGCTCGTAGCGCCTATAGAGGCTGTGACGGACTTAGCCATTGTCTCAGTAGAGGTTATCAACAATGCGTTGCCCGTTATTAGGACCCATAAACGATCCAAACAATTGTGCAGCCCATAGGTCGACCCTACTACTGGGACGAAACGTGCTAAGTCTTCCCATCTTGTTAATACCGAAATGGAGATATTAAGCTCAATCATCGTTGAATACAATATATTCATGGAAGGGACATCATAGTAAGCAATTTTTCATATTTATAACTTATATTTATATTTTAGTGTATTGCATACTTTTTCTTCATAACTTGGTAATTTTACACAACCGCAATATAGGTATTGATCACAGTGTCAGTACAGGTTGGTTTCGTGATCTTGAGGAAAACAACGCCTGGATTGACGACTCAATATGTTGATTCTATATTAACATTTTTCATTAAATCATAGCTACACTCCTTGATTTATGAATTAAATTTTAAATTCGTAACCTAATTTTGTATTTGATTCACCAAATCATTTATTGATTTGTATAATCGTATATTGATGTCAACAATCGTATCTTAATTTCAAAATCGTGTCTTGATGTATCTTGTTCCTATGTATCGTAACTTAGTTTTGAAATCGTAACTTATAAATCGTATCCTTCATTACTTAAATCGTAACCTAATGCACTATTCACCGATTTTTCAACACATTGATGCATACTTAAATCTGCTTTGCAAAAGGAAAAAGGAGTTTTCTGACGTATATTTGCAGAACGTTTGTATTTGTGACCCGTTGCTTTATGTAAGTTCATCAATTTTAGTTATATATGTTTGCTAATTTGCTTTATGTTAATATATTCTCCTGACATAATAAATATAAATTTGTAGACTGCCTTCTATTATATTTACCGTGGTTAACAAAATGATCAAGATGCTGATTATCCTCCTCCACATTCAAATTACGAAGCACATAATTGGGAGTATGGACTTCTAGATCGTGCACGTGGAAAATATTGTGATTTGTGCCCACCTTGGCATACTGTCAACAAGGTGATTCTCTTTCTTTTACCTTACTCCTCATAATCATGAAAACTATCATTGACTACATTTCGTATCTTATATATATATATATATATATATATATATATATATATATGTATATATATATATATATGTATATATATATGTGTGAGTGTGTGTGTGTTGTGTAGCTGTTAGTTCTATGCTATATTAGTGGGTCCCATTGGCTAGTACTTGTCATAAATCCAGAGAAATTAACATTGCGGATTTATGATTCATTTCATTAAGAAATACTAAATGTGGTACGAATCCGTCAACAAAATTTCTTTAGATTTATGCTTACTAGTTATATGGCCAGTGGAGGGTATTTATTGAAGAAACCAACTGTGAAGATCCCTCCATTACCACTATCGTGCACATTGCATTCTAAGACACAAGTTCCTCAGTAGAAAAAACAGCGAGTATTTTAATTTTATGTTTGGTTTGTCATAATAGTTTTCTTTTAAATTAAGGAGTTTTGCCAATTTTTATATTTTTAACTATAATTTTTTTTCTTGCAGAGGTAATTACAGTCCTCATACACTATACATTATAGATAATTTATTAGCAAAAAAGCCACTTAATTACACTGACGATGATATGGCAAACATCCGACGGCATATGACCATATATATATATATATATTTGCCAACTCAAGTGAGATTGACAAAGGATGACTTCTTTTAATTGTTACTATTTGTATTTTGTATATCAAAATATGTACATAACAATTTTTTTATCTATCAAAGCAAATGTTAATTAATTTTGTTGTTCTGTCTACAAATTTATTTTGATTTTTATATGGTACGAATTAGAAACAGGTTACGATTTCGGTCTAATCTTTCATGGTTTTTATTTTATTCACGATTTAATGAAAATACTATTCATTGAAATCTTTGCACGATTTTTCAATAAAAGTAACGAAATTATATTAAGAAACTTAAGTAACAAAATTAGTACACGAATTTGAAAATAAGTTACGATTTTACCATATTATTATACGATTTGCACCATATTAGTGTACGATTCCTGTAACATAGTGACAATGTCACTTACAAGTTACAGCAATAAAAAGTTACGATTTCACCATATTATTATATGATTTGCACCATATTAGTGTACGATTCCTGTAATCTATGGATGTTTTTAAAAACAAGTTATGATTTCATCGAAAGTACCCCTGCATTTGTTACAGTTATCCAAGTCTTGACATAACAATCAAATAATCCCATACAGATAGAAAAATTAAAAATTAAACCAAAAATGAAATCAAAGATCAATGGCGTCATCATCTACTAAAGTTTGTAAAAGAGGACTGAGAGTGGCTTCCACCATTATAATAGTGCTGCTTTGGACACGTTAACTTGTTGTGTCCATATTGGCCGCACCTAGAGCACCTCTTTTGACGTGTTCTTTCACCACTTGATGGTATTCGTTGCTTCTTTGGATGACTTACCGGCTTCCTATTATTAGGTGGTAAAATCACAACCCTTTTGACTTCTTCAGGGACATTTCAACCAGACTTATCACCAACCGGATAAATCGACTCAGCATATGCTGTCAGTAGGTACTCATGCTTATGGTAGTCAGAGCAAAGGGTTATGAAATCAATATTACGTTCCCTATGAACAATAAACATTAGTGAAGTTACAACAACACAAAACCATGAAAAATAAAGGTATTAGCAGCAAAATAGACAATGTTACCTAGAAGCTGCTAATGTATGTGCACAAGGCAAAAGATCAGCTTGAAACTCCCTACATGTGCAAGTATGTTCCATGAGGTTAACAATCACCTCTTAACCTTTATGCTTAACTAGAAATCTATTCCAATCAACATCGAAAGCTATCATTTGCAATGAAGTTTTTTGTCTTTCGGTCATCAATGAGTGGGCTCATTCCGTTAGGTGTGACCTCTAAGCTTTAGCTTTTTCGCATCAATCATAAAACTAACATTGCACCACATCTCTAATGAATTTCAATAAATCCATGACGGGCAACTCACGAGCAAATCAAAGACACAAATTCAAGCTTCTCAGAAATGTTGGTCGTCATGAGTTGGTATCATCTCCGAGGGCAATACATATGTGACCATTTTCTAGGATCTTTCTTCATGATATATTAGAAAGCTTTAGGGTGATTAGCTTCCAACTCAGTCATCAATTTATTAAATTCAGATTCCTTATATGCCCTAGCAGCATTATAAAAAATCTTAGATACGTCTTTCTTCTTGAATTTATTTTTTATGTTTTGGGTCATATGCCAAGAACATAATCCATGACAAAAATCGAGAAAAACCTTTGCAGTGGCCTTTGCAATACTAGCATGATGATCTGATATAATAACCAAGTCCTTCACCGTACCAATTGCTTCTTTTAGCTACCCTAAGAACCACTCACACACTTCATAATTCTTCGAGTCACCATAACCGAATGCTAGTGGATATATTTGTTCATTTTCATCTTTGTATGTCACTACAAATATTACACAATGGAACCTTCCTTTCAAAAGAGTAGTATTAATAGCAATGACTGGTCGGATCACTGAATGAAACCCCTTCAATGATGGACCAAGAGCCACAAAAAATTCTTAAATCGATTACTCCCTTCTTCTATGCATATGTGAGCCTTAGTTCCCAGATTAACTATTTACAACATGTGATAATATGACAGTAATTGTTTGTATGACTCAACTGGATCACCATATATAAGAGACAATGCATGCTTTTTAGCCTTCTAAGCTTTACTATATAAAATCTGTATGCCATATAATTCTTTCATATCGCCCATTATGTCTTTTGGTTTAATGATTCTAGCATTAGTAGATAACTTATGAGCCATAATTTCTCCAATAATAGTTGAACTTACTTATTGATGCCGTCGATGCAATTCTTTAACTGTGCAAGTATGTGTCAAATCACATCGTCTAATTTGAAAAAATTATCCTTGTACAATTCTCACGGTACGAACCTTTCATGCATAATTTTTTTCTCTGCAAGCAACCTCAAACAATGATTTATTAGACCTGCTAACTCTAAATTCAAAATTCTCAATCAATGCATGCATACCCAAAAATTACTTTAACTTAGTTTTATTTGAAAAAAATTGACCTTTAGCAAGGGAGTGAATTGGAGTCATTGATTCAACAACTGTATATATATTAAACCCCTCTAAACAACATACCCCTTGGTTTTGATAGCTCTGCCAGCATACTTAAAACTCCCTCTTGACTCAAACTACTCACCATTCCAAGTTACAATAATCCGCATTCTGTGATAACAATAAAAACATTTCAAATGCTAATAAAGAGGAATTAGTTATTACAGAGAAGAAAAAACGATTTCAGAAAAGATTAAATACTGTTTAATAAACGTATTACGATTTAGATACCAACATAATAATGTCATGATTTGCTGATTAGAATACGCTTTATTATTTTGACATAGTACGATTTAAATAATATTTAACATTGTTCAGTTTTGGGTTACAAAATATACCACAGATCATAATTTTCTAAGTTAGCGAATTCCATAATGAAGTTACGATTTACGAGGTTATGAGTTTTTTGATTAAGACACGATTTCACATTCCAACATTATATAGCTTCAATAATATTCAACATTTGAAGTTATGATTTAAGTGAAGCCGTTACGTTACGATTTTCAGATTAGGATACGATTTCACATTCTTACATGATACGATTTTAATAAAATGCAACATTACCCTTTTTCTTCATCAATGTTGGGTTACGAAAACTTCATGCCACGATTCTTACATGATACTACATGCCACGATTTGCATTAAAGCAAACGAAAACTTCACCTTTCAAGCTACATTGGCCACGATTTACTCTGTAACAAATGAAAGCTTTACAGTTTTAAGCTACATTATTGTTTAAAAGTATACCTGCCACTCTCTTGGCCCAAAAAGCACTTGCTTTCTGATTTTGAAGAGAACTATGCTGTATAAAATATGAGCTCCCTTCTTTATGCAAGAAAATCAGTCACAAAATATCAATAACTGTCTTCAAATCTTCCTTTTTTTACAAATTCAAAGAGAAAAGAGCAGAAAAAAAGGGCGAAGAGAGAGACAGATCGAAGAGAGAGATAGATCAAAGAGAGACCGCGATTAAGGAGAGAGAGGTCCAAGAAATAGAATTTAAATAATGCACTATAATTAATTTTTAAGTTTACTTAATTTTAAGGATATTATTATCTTTTATAAGGGTATTTTTGTCTTTATTATACATTTATGTGCCAAAAAAACATAAATTATGAAAAAAAGTTTCTTTTACAATAAAAGGATAACAGAGTGCTAATTTGAGGAATTTCCTTGAGGATTTAACTGTCCTACCAAGTGGCAGCAGTTGAGATTGCCACATCACCAACCCCATGAGGGCACTTTTTGATCCACCACTTAGCAACAACTGAAACTACCATGCTACTATTCCCAAGAGGAGAATTTCTAATAGGCAACGTTAGTAGCGGTTGAGGCTGTCACATCACCAGCCCCATGAGAGAAGTTTTAGATCTGTCGCATGAAAGCAACCGAGGTTGTCATGTCACCAATAGTACGAATTTGTAGTAACTGCTACCAACTAGCTACGAGGAAGAATATAAACTTACCATGTGTCAAGGTGGCAATAGCTAAAGCCGCCACGTGATCGATAGCAAAGTCTTACAATGACTTCCACCTAGCACTGGAGAAAACGAATAAAGATTCACCATGTGTCAAGATGCCACATGGCAGTAGTCAAAACCCATCATGTGTCTTAGCACGCTAAGCAGGCGGATGGAGTGCCTATTAGGGTTCACGTGATAGTAACTTAAGCTACTCAAGAGTGAGGAAGCTATATTCAAATACAATCACCAGGAAGGAACCCTTGTGCACCTGCCACGTGTTAGCAACTATAGTGTCTTGACCATGTTAGCAGTACCACCCATATCAGACGAACGCAAGCTACAGGGGAGGAGACTCGTTAATTTGTACACAGTCTTCCTAACGTGCACCATCAAATTACTATAAATAGAGGCTAGTTCAACATTTTTCACAATATTAACACGCATTTACACACAAACACGTACATTCTTAAAAGCATAGTAATGAGAAATTGGAAGAACTTTGTTAAGGTTTTTAACATTTTTGTAAGTTTTCTTCTACTTTTTCTTATACAATTAGAATTGTATGGAATTTTATTTTATTAAAAAAGCGATCAATTATTAAAATTATCTCTCTTTTTTTGCAATTTATTTTAGCAATTTATCATTCCGGAATTAGAATAGTATGAAATCCCTTTCTTCCCCCTAAAATGTTTTCTATAAGTTTTAGAATAGAACAAGTGTGAAGTTCTAATGCTATTCCACAAATTCTCTTTTTAAAAAAATAAATAAATAAAACGTATGGGAAACCCTAATGATATTTTAAAATAAATAAGCAACTTTTGGTATCAATTTTGGGTGCTTCAGGGGTGCTAATCATTCTTTGAGCATAATCGATTTTCGATGCCGATTTCTCTTGAAAAATAAAAGAAAAATCAGTAAGCCTTATTCTTAAACAGTGACTAATCCCACTTAGAAGATTGTTGATGACTCTTACATTTATTTTTCACATTGAAATGGTTTACACCCTAGTTGGGATCCCGATTGTGTCAAATGGCTATATTTGAAAAACACAATAAAAAATGATAAGAAAATATTGAGAAGATTAGTAATGAATTATTTGGTAAACAGAGAGATACTATATAGAGAAAACTTTGATCATGCCCTTGGGATGCGTAGACACAAAAGAAGCTCATGCAATATTAAATGACATACTTGAAGGGATTTGTGGCCCCCATGCAAATGGTTCAATAATGTCAAACAAATAATACATACCGAATATTACTAGCTGACAATAGAAAGAGATTGCATATAATATGTTCAAAAATTTCGTAAATGCCAGATATACACAGACAATATCCATGCACTACCATCTAAGTTACACATGATGAACCATCTATGCCCATTTTCAATGTGAGGATTTAATGTGATTTAACTGATTACCCCAAAGACTTGTAATGTATGTAGATTTATATTGATCTTCCTAAATTATTTCAGGAAGTGGGTAGAAGTTAAATCATTCCTACAAGTGACAAAACAAGTGGTAATTTCTAAATTAAGAGATAATTTAGGGAGGTTCATTAAAACTCCTTCATATTTCTTAGTATTTTGAAGAAGAGAAGGCATCTTTTAATAGATTTAGAGATGCAGTGACTAAGGGCCATTATGCTGCTTGTTAGCATTTGAACTTTTCTCACATTGTTAAAAGGTTCCATGTTTAATATTATCTATATCTTCTCAGGATTCTTGATACCTCACTATATAACCATGAAACCTAAGAATTTGCTCAATAACACCTCAAAACAAGTTTGGATAGGTTGAGCTTCATTTTAAATTTTCAAAGAACATCAACGTTTCTTGGAGGTCTTAAACATGGCCTTCCTATTCTTACTTCTCATAATCATGTTATTTACATAGGCCTTCATGTTTTGTCTGAGTTATTTTTTGAAGACCATGTTTACCCATCACTATTATGTGGTGTTTGCATTCTTAAAGCTAATAGCATAATGATGTAGTAGTAAGTTCTGAATTTATTTATAAAAGAGGTTCATTCCTTATTCTAAGGGCCCATCTGAATTTAGATATTTCCTAAATAAGAATCCATGAACCTGAGAAATTGATGCTTAAATTGTTGTTTACAAGCTAGTCGATTCGCAATAAGGGGTAGTTATCTGTTGGACATGCCTTGTTAAGACTAATTAAATTGATACAAACGTGCCACTTGTCATTTGACTTTTTGACCATCATTACGTTAGATAACCATTTAGGTAGTGAACTTCATGGATGAAGCTAGCTTTCAATTGGTTTAAACCTTTTTCTTTATTGCTATTTATTTTTTCATAGCAAAGCTCCTTTTCTGGTTGAAAGGTACTGCCATTGGGTTGACCTTAGGCATGTTGGATGTTGTCCAAGCAAACATGTTGTTTTGTTTTTTTTCAAAAATTTGACATTTTAGCCTTTTCTTCTCAGGATAAAAGGCTTTCAATATCGGAAGTTTCGTGTTGATCATGACCAATCATCAAATCTTACAACTTTTCAACACCTTCCACACTTATGAGCTACCTCTCGTCTCATTAGTCCAAGCTTATCTAGCACATAAGCTTGGCTCTACCCCATGAGTGACATCATATGGCAGTTTCGAGCAACTTACGAGTCATCTCTAATAGTTCCCACACTAGACAGAGTAGAAAACTTCATGGCAAGGTGATAAGTTGAGGTAACAACCTTCAAAGTGATAAGGTGCACTCTTTTGAATAAATTTTTTTATTTCTTCTTTTAGGGCCCTATAGTCTTCTGCATCATAATCGTGGTCATTGTAGAAATGATATCATTTTCTCTTGTCTTTATGATTTGGGTCTGAGAGCATCCAAAGGGGCTTCAAATTTTTAGGTTATCTTTTATGATTGAATAGATATGCCTCCCAGAGAATGTTAGGGGCATGTACTTCATTATTTCTTCTTCAAGATTTCCCCCTCTAGAGCTTTTCCTCTGCTTGCTCTTATTTTTGCTTCCTAGTATCTCCTCTTTAGTGGTCATTTAGGGTGGTGGCAGCTATTAAGTTCTGAAGCATGTTGAATTGCCTTTCGAGATCTTTCTCTTGGTTGATGTACTTTGAACATCATCAGTGATGCATTCATGGTTTCAAACATGCTTATAATTAAGGCATAAAATAGCGGACATGGTTGTAACCCTTCCTTTATTGCCAAAACTACGATTATTTTTTGTAGCTTTTTGACCTTTAAGGTAACTCAAGTGAATCTTCACATGAGTTCTCATAGGGGCTCACCACGTCTCTGTTTGACTTCTATGTTTGAGAAGGCCTATTGTTTTTTTGTAGCTTTTGACCTTCGAGGTAGCTTGGGTTAATCTTCACATGAGTTCTCAGAAAGGCTCACCAGGTTTTTGTTTAACTTGAAAAATGTTTAACAAGTCATTCTTTTCAACCATGTTGCTTATGAAGCTAGACAAAAATAGCTACTTAATGCCTTATTGAGTGTTACTAAGAGTAACTGGCATAGTATGGCGTTTGGGCTTTTTAAACCGCCATAAGTGTTTTAAAACACTCTAAATGGTCTTTGAGATCGAGGGTTCCATCGTAAGACTTTTTAATGGATACGTTGAACTTCAATAGCATGGAAGCTTGAAGAATATCTTGGGGGAAAGGGATTTATATTTTGGGATGATTGAAGTAGTGTTGGCTTTCTTTTTTATCAACTTAATTTTTTGATTCAAAAAAGTTATGTACTTTTTCAAGCTTTCATGCTCTTTAGTCATTTGGATGAAGTCCTTAGGCAAAAGCTGGCCAAGGTTTTAGCCACCTTTTGATTCTTCCTCTTAGACTACACAAGTTTCAATGGTAGATGCCTCCCATTAGCAGTCAAAGATTTTAAAACAAGATCTTTTGGTCCTACGTCTCCAACTTCTTCATGAAGTTCTTGGTTATCTTGGTCTTTTTGATAAGGTGGATTGTGATCGAAAAGATTGTGGTCAATATGCTCTTGAGATCGTCGTTGGCTAATCAAGCTCTAGAGAAGTTGAGATGTGTGCTCCATTCATATATCCAAGGCAAAAAATGCTTCTTAGCTGGATATTCTAGGTTCTTTAGGAATTTTGAGATTAATGGAGTAAGAGTGGTAGTTAGGTCACAGTAAGGTATGTTGACATTATAGAGGCAAAGGTATGGGGTAGTGAGGATGTACGATCATTGTTCTCATGGTTAGAAGAGGTTGAATTGATGAAGCCATCATCGGCATGGGTGTGACCACCATGGGAATGGAGGAAGTGTAAGTCAATAGGGCAAGAAAAGTGGTAAGCATGAAAGGAGTAGTGGTTACCAACATGGGAGGTGATTGTGTAAAAGAATTGTGCGAGCGAAGGTTACCTCAAATGATTCTTGGTTTGAAAACGATCTTGAACTAACTTGGAGCCATGACTTCTTAATCAACAAAAGTTCCTATAGACGTTGCCACTTGATGCTGCAAAATCTATAAGGAAGGTTGGGCCTTCAGGTAATTTGGCATGGTTTGGATCAAGATATCTGTAAGATTGATAACGGCGAGCATGGGTGTGCCTCTAAGGTCACTCCAGCTCTTAAGTTAGAAAAGGCCTCATCGATGTGATTGAGTGAAAATTAAGGATTAATTGAGAAGGAGAGAGATCAAGAATTACCATACCTAACCTTTTATACGAAATAACAACTGAGAAAAAGTAGATTGTTACCCATTAAGCATTCGTGGTTGAGTACATCGTCGAGATATGCCAAAAGTAATTGTGGGTTATTAATTCAGTAGAGCTTTTGGTGTATTCCAAGGTTGAAGATTAAGGCAGGAGTGTACTTTCCAACTGTGCATGGCTTAAGCCCTTCTTATTAAGCTCACCTAGGACTAGGTTTGTGTACTCTTGTGGGCTTGGACCACTTAGATTTTAGATAGATTTCAAGATATTGAACTTGAGCTTAGTAAGGTTATTTTATTGACATCGATCCCATTTTTTATTTTTTAATATAAAATATCATTTCATAAAATAGCAACTTAAAATTTATTTGAATCATTTTTAAGTATTTTAACATAAATAATTCTTAATTTTTTATAGTAATTTGAGTTAATATTTAATTTAACTATTTTTTTATCAATTAGTATTTATTTGAAGATGTTTTGAAATTTAAAATAAATATTTTTCAAAATTTAAAATAATGTTTACCCAAAATATTTCAACAACTCAACCCATGATGGAGTGGTCAAAGCAACAATAAAGCAAAGGCCGGGCTCCATTTTAAGTAAACGATGTATAATGAAGTGCTAACCTCCATTGATTCTATTGCAAGTTGGGTCAGAGAATGAGGATGAAGAGGTCTACAGTGATTAAAAATAATTGAAGGAATTATTTAAAACATAGCTTCCAAAATTCTTCTCTCTGTCACAATATTCATTTTTGTTAACTTGTTTTTTCTTAATCTTTTTTCCACAACGCGTATTATGAGAAAAATCCAAAATACTGTTCATATATAAAACTCATGCAAACATTATTTCCTCTTTAATTTCATGTGTTTTGATGCCATCTCCCGTGATGACTATAGAGCGTGCCAAAGATAGAAGTTACCAATTTTTCTCTTTTCTCTTCTTTTAATTCCTTTGGGCAATCTTCTACCCACAAAATATACATTTATAAAATCAAAATAGAGCGGTAGTCTGTAGTTGCTTTATGATTTGAAACTAACAAATTATATGTAAAAATTATAAACCTCTTTTTTAAAAGAAATCATAAAATATTGAGGAATCTGGCTTTAATTTGTTTAATTACGTCTGAAACTTCTATTTTCTAATTACACAAATCTTGTATACTCAAAGGTTACAGGCAAATCTTTATTTATCATATTCAATAGTAAACAAAAAGCATGACAATAACTTTACCTTTCCTTTAATCAAAAAACACAAAATAAAAATCGGACTGCCAAAAATAGATATGATTTCACATTCATCATTGAGCCGTTAATTGAACAAATGCTCAACTAAAGTGAAATAATAACTAATGAATTAAAATTAATTATGCAAATATTTTTATCAAATCAAATTTTTTTAAAAAAATAACCTCAAAATTTGAAAATGAAAAAAAAATGACTTGTCTGACCCAAAATTAAAAAATAATAATAATACAAAAAAAAAATCTCAGTCATACTAATAGCATATTTGTAAATGAACACATTCATGCATATCCATTTTCACCTCGAAAATATGAAAAAAAAATCTTAAAAAAATTAGTGCAATGTAATTCAACATTTTCACAAAACACCATTTTATTAAGACTTAAGAAAAAAAAAAAGAATAATTGGTGTTATGACCATGTCTAACATTCACCTTAAGATATATCCATGTCCAAATATTAACCAGATGATTAAGAATTAATCATCCAGAAAGGACAGTTACACGTTCTTGAAGTCAGACATCAAATCACTTTGGGGCCATACAAGGGATTGAGCTTAAAATACTTCAACAACATCAATTGTTTACCGTTAGCCCCTTTGGTCTCAACCAAAGGAAAGTCGCAATAATCTGAACCAACATAACTTTATGCAGCCAGAAAGAAGAAACCTAATACTTGCAGACATATTTTAGGATCAAATAGTATCACAATAAATTACAAGGGGTATAAATTGCCACTTCCTTCTGTATGTAAACATATAAGGCCACTATATACAAGATTAATGAACTGTGATACATGAAAAAGTAAAAAGAGTACCAACATTAGCAAAATTGATACACCACCCACCAATTCCCATCACTCAACCCTAAGAAGGACGGACCCAACCCTAAGGACGGAGAGGGTAGGGATACTGTGGTATGACTGCTCCTGGATGGAAACAACAAAGGAAGACTGATTCCAGGAACCCAAATTTATAGGCATAACCAGAATAATATTAAGCAGAGAGCCCCTGTTGTTAAGGACGGAAAATTCTCATGGTTTTTGTCACCTGAAGCCGACAGAATGGGCACCTAGAGACAGCAGATGAGCATCTACGGCAAAGCACATGACCGCAAGGAACTAGAGTCATATCTACTTCATTGCTCAAACACACACGGCAAACCCAAGCTGCTTTTGCTGTCTCAGCTTCTTTAGCTGCTACATCAGCCTTTTCCTGCATGTTTCATCCGCAACATAAAATCAACAGTAGTAGTAAAACTAACGATAAAAAAGATTGAAAAATAAAATGTCAACCATTAAGCCCAAACATTACAATTTTGTGACAATCATCTCAAAACAAATAAGGGAAAAGAACACACAGCACTAGATTATATACATATATACACATATACATTATACAGATATATTAAAATAATGATTTCGCTTGAATGAATAACCCCATTCTTAGGACCAATCTTAAGGACCTAAAGTCTTTACCTTCATCATTGAAATCTAAGCTGAAGAAAGAGTAAGAAGAAAGTTAGGGAAGAGAAAGAGGCACAACAACAGGATGGATCCCATGCACCTGTGTGAACTCACTACTAGTACATCCATAGGCAAACACCTAGGATTTGTTACATATTAAAGCAGTCATCCATTAATAGGTCCAAGTAACCAACAAGCTAGCAAAGGCCTAAGGTTCAGGCAATCCAAACAATTTGTAGCACTACTGGCTCAATAAAAATGAAATAAAGGCAAAAGCATGACAGTCTTTTATAAGCCTTTAATCATCTCATGACGCTATTAATAATCATAGAATATGCTGTAGACTTGATATCCACAAACCTGTTCAAGTAACAGTGCTGCCTGTGAATCTTTCAGCTGCTCTTGCAGGGCTATGGTTCTCTGCAGTAGAGATTGCTTCTCCACTTCCATATTGATTCCAGCTGCAGAAAGCATCTCATGAACTGCCTGAACCAGTTCTGCAGCTGAGACTCTACCATATTGGCGCTCCTTAACAGGCTGTACACACCAAAAAACACCCTAGACTTCAAAACAAATTTTCCATAGCCATGCTATATCCATTAAAGCAACAACCAAATAAATACAGCAAGGAACAGAATATTGGTTTGAAGATTTACCCAAAAAAAAGATAAAGAAACAATAGCCAGAAACCATCAAATACCCTTAAATATTACCCAAAAAAGGGAAAAGAAAATAAAGGAAAAGCAAGGAAAAAACTAGAAAATATAAAAATTATTAGCATAGGGTAAATTATGATTTCAGTATCCTAAGAGAAAACTCCAATACAACACTTTAAAGCAAGGAGCCTTAGATAACACAGGATGTAAAATAATTGATTTAGCAAGAGAATTGACATTGTATATCATGGTAAGCAGCCATACAGACCACATTATGCAAGGATTCACAAGTCATGGGCTCAAACCTGATAAGATCTGAGCTTGCCTTCTCCAGAACTTTCGGGCGCCTTGACCTCAGACCTGGTATCAATCACCGCAGGATATACATCTGACAAGGATGCAGAGGGACCATCATGTCCAGCCCAAATACTTCTGAATGAGAAAACTTGGGAAGAAAGAAGAGGCTCAGTCACTCCTGGTGCAGTTTCAACATTGAATCTGTAGAGAGCTTGGCCAGCTGAAGGTCTGACATCCTCCGGAACTCTACCATATTTCAACTTTTCTCCATTTTGAGTCCGCCAAGCAATTATTTCTCCTCGATAAAAGGGTCTCAATGGGTGAATTTGTACTTGAAGGGCATCTTGAGGCAGTATTGCTTTTCCTATAAAGCTATTAGTTGTGGCTTCACTTTCTTGCTTCTCAGAACAAAGTTTCAAAATAGTAACAATAGCAGTTTCACAGCCTTCAGGACAAAAAAACAAAGATGCTATAGGTAATGGGATGGGAGAGCCTAGAACCTGACTCACTACAGTTGCAAGAACATCAAGCACAGATATATAAGTTGGAGGTTCAGCAACTAAAATAGTTGCTTTTGACTGGTTGATAAAGTACACAGCCCGGTGACAGGTTCCATCTTCCCACTCTGGAATTATGGAATCCTTCGATACAAGAGTTATGTCTAAAGATTTTGGGAGGAGCATAAAATGAGTATGCAGGCGCTTAACAAACTGCAATTCTGCCGCAACAGATTCTAGTGAATTTTGCACAGTTTCAAGAGGTACATTATTAATAGCAGGAATTTGACCACCTATACTGTTTAGCAGAGTCCACGAAGCAGCCTGAAAGGATCTGGTTCGCAGTTTCTCTCGGATAACTGCCACTGGGATGGACCCAATATAATCCAATGTCTCTATAAGTTCTTCATGATCCAGTTCCTGAAAAATGCAGTAAGGAAATAAATAGACAGCCTAAAAATGAATCAATAATACACTAAAAAAATATTAATAATAATTATGAGTTTCAGAAAGCAAATACCTCGATAACAACATCAGAAAGCTTTCTAATACCCAAGTATATACAAATCCTTTCTGGAAGATCTTGGTGCACAAATCTTAACCTGGACACATCAATATATTTAACATAATGAGATCCACAAGAATCAACATAGACACAAGATTTTGCGTGAACTAGTCGGCAGCTATCGTCAGGGACAACTGCATCTGATTTCCAGTTGAGTTCATCAGGTACATTTGCTTCAACAACGCAATCGCATATGAAATACAAGATTTCCACCACAGCACGAAGTTCATTTGGATTGAGACGCTGGTATCCACATGCCTTCTGAAGATTCAAGAGCAGATCCTTTGCAGATGAAACTGATAGCATGTCCTGAAGTCCCAAATCTTTAAGGATTTTCACAAAAGGAAGATATAGACTAGGAAGTTCAAATGCAAATGGTGACAGATTGATTGTCAGGCGAACAAAAAGAGAGTTCACTGTCACCAAACGTGTTCCGTTAGCAGCCGTCAAAAAGGCCACTCTCTGCAACTCCAAAATATCTGAACCAAAAAAAAACAAAAACACAGTATACGATTAAACTAGTGATCAGAAAACAGTAAAGATAAGCATCATAACTTCAGCTGGTCTAAGTAAACAATTGCAGAAACATGAACACATCAGGACTTCAATTTGGTGACAAGTCATTTCACCATAGCTTGGAGACTATGTAGCCTGGACAAGAAGCAGACTTTCATTGAAGACAGTGGACATCATTTTAACTATAACCACAGGCATGATTTTTTTAACTTTTTCCAGCCTACCACAATCATATAGGATTGACATTGAGCCATCTGAACTATAAATACATATATGACAGATATACGACTCTGAGATAGCATAAACTAAAATTTCAGTTAAAATACCTCTTGAGATGTGGTTGGGGGTTAGTTCTAATCAACTTCATCTACTTCCTAAATATTTAGTTGGTGGTGGAAGGGGATGAAGTGGAATTTGGGAAAACCCAAGGCAGGGTAAGTAGATAGCAAAGGATCTCTAATCCATAAATCAATCATGCATACATAAAGAAAGTAGTTGTACAGTTTAAGGTCAGTGTAAGTTTGGAAGCCCACCAAATAATGAAATAGTATCTATATTCAAATGCCAAAAGAGTAATTGTTGCACATGTTGCTGAGATCTATCCAAGATGATACTAATAGACCTCCAGCAAGACTTTTTTTTTTTCCTTTTTGATACAGAGAAACCACCCAACGCAGGCCACTTTGTGCATAGACCCCTGCATAGCAAACTCAGGAAAGCAACTTTGACCCCACAAGATAACCTCCAGAAATAACAAAAGTTTTTCTTTTTTCAAAAACGTCACCCTAGCAACCCAAACCTGGAACCTTGTCTCTCACTAATGTGGCCCCACCACTAAAGCAACCCCATGGCGCTGAATGCCAACAAGACATATTCTTGCATATTTGCAAAAGATCAAGCATTAATTACATTATGATGATGATATTCATTCACATTACCATACCGGCTCTCCATAAAGTATAAGTCATGATGCTTATACACGGAAGAGTCTGAAAAAGAATGCATTCTTGACATTATTGATAATAATAACTAATGACTAGGTGTGGTCCATAGGTCATGAACGGTAACATAGAGAGTTACGCGAACAAGAGATGCCTGATAATAATAATTGGTGTAACGGAAGGCTTGCTTCAAGAAGGAACCACAATAATGCTCAAGAACAAACTCAAAGATTATAATAAAATCTAAAGCTTAAAGAATAATTTTGACGAATTTAAAATTGAATTACTTCTACCCATTACAATAAGCTTTTAAATAGTATTTATAATGCCAACAATGAATGAAATAAACTAGGAATAGAAAATTTAAGAAGAGTAGAAAAGTAAAGAAAATAAACCTGGAATAGAAAATTGATGTCTCAAGAACACAAGGGAAACAAAGCAAATAAAGTATGAATAGAAAACTAAATTAAAATAAACTAGAAATAAGAAACTAATCAAATAGACTTAAAATAAGAAAGGTAGGCGCATGTTGCATCAATCCCCTCCACTTTGAAGAAAATTCGTCCTCGAGTTTTGTGGCAGCAAAGATAACTCATCGGGGGGAGATACTTGAAGATGTCACCAATATTGAAAGCATTAAACATGTTCATATTAACTGGAAGACCAATCTTATAAGTATTATGTCCAACATTCTAAAAGACGTAAAAATAACCAATCTTCTTATTCATATTGTATGTGTCGGTTGAAAAGCAATGTTTTCAAAGGTCGATCATCACCAAATCACTTTCATTGAACAACTTAAGGCATTGATGTTGATGTGCAATAGTCTTATAATGGAAATTAGCCTTTTCTAAAATTTTTAGAAGCTCTTGTTGATTCTGTTGAATACACTCTGCAAGCTCCTCAATATCAAGATTGACATCAACAAGAGAAAGAAGATGAAGCAAATCCATTTTATGCCTTGGAACACTAGTGTACATAACTTACAAAGCAATTTTCAATTTTTTTTTTTAATGTAGAACGATTAAACATACCATGAAAAACAAACTCAATCTGCGAAAAGGTAACATTTCACTTTTTTGGTTTATCTCCACTAACACATCAAATCTATGAAATTGCCTTTCCGTTGCCTCACCAACCTTAATACCTTTTTTTTTCCAACTATGTAAATCCAAAAATTAAAAAAAGTTAGATATAAAGCTACACTCTTTAAGATTGATATACAACTCACTAGCTTGTAAACTAATAGATCTTCCCTGAGTTGGTGCTCCTTCTTATCCTTACTAATAAGAATCTTATCACAATAAAACACCACAAATTTTCCAATAAATGGATGAAAAATCTTATTCATCAAACGCATGAATGTGGTTGGCGTGTTTGATAGCCTAAAAAGCATCACTATACATTCATAGAAACCATCCTTAGTTTTGACAACCATTTTTCACTCATCTCTAAGTCGAATATGAATCATTATTTTATTAATAGCTTGACTGTCCATACAAACTCATCAACTGCCATCTTTATTTGCACAAGTACTAATGCTCTCACGGATTTGTCACTATAACTCGTCTTTCTTACTTAGGCTCATATGATAATGTGGCAAGTTCAACAAATTAGCTTCATGTACTACATCAAAGTAATGTTGAATATTTCGCATAAGAGGTAATTTATTAAGAGGTAAATCAACAAGCACCTCTTAAATCTTGGGTGTAATCTCAATAGTTGCTTGAGATTAACCTTTAACCTCCAACAATGTGATATAATATGTTCCTTGACTTGTTTAAAGAATTCCGAACCCTTTATGTTGGTGAATAATTGTTTATCTTCCTTCATAACAAAATTGCTTTTCTAAGTTGAAACTTTGATATTAAAATGATCTTCTTGTCAAACTACCAAAAGATAAAGGTATTATTTCGTCCTTTATAAGTAACATCAACGTTATACTACCACGATTTTTCAAATAAGATATGACAACCATCCATATTGACCACATCGCATACGATCTCATTTTTATAATACTTTCTGATTGATTAAGAAACCTTGCAAAATTTTAGCATTTGAGCTTCAGGTTTTGAAAATGACATTCTCGCTACTGCCATTATCGATAATCACATTATATACCTAATTACGAACAACGTATCATTTCCGAAAGATCTTGTATTTTTTAGAGTTATCTAATTTCTTTAAGGCAATCAAGAGCATTGGACAATGCACACCATATTTTCTCCCCCATCTCCCAAGCTTAGGTCAATAGGTGGTTGGGATCTAAGTTGCAATTCATGTTGAGTTGCAGCCTTAGAATTTCTTGCAACCAAATCTGCATGATATAGGCCCTGTCGGCCACCATCCTTTCTGTTTGTCATCACATTGGTCTAGTCATTGCCCTAGGAAATCAAAATTTCCTTTCGTTAGTCAATGTAATTACCATTTGCAAGAGCCTACAAATGGTTTCATCACTTTTGTCGAGTCGTTGCCCCATTTTGTCAAGCCACCATGCTTTTTTGTGATTCATTTTTAACTAAAATTGTCATTAGCCATCAGATTAACGTAAAAAAACCCGACTCTGATACCTATTTAGTTCAATAAAAGCTTGCTTTAAGGAAGTAAAATAATGCTTAAGGACAAATTCAAAGATCACAATAGAATCTAAAACTTGGAGAATAATTTCGATAAGTTATACCGAACTGTGTCTAACCATTATAATAAGTCTTTAAATAGTATTTTTAATGCCAACATTAAAGAAAATAAATTAAGAATAGGAAACCTAAGAAGATTAGCAAAGTAAAGTAAATAAACTAGAAATAGAAAATTAATTTAGACTATGAATAGGAATCTTAAGAAGACTAGCAAAGCAAAGCCAATAAGTTAGAAAAAGAAAACTGAATTAAAATAAACTGAAAATAGGAAACTAATCAAATAGACTTAAAATAGAAATGGTAGATGTATACTACATGAATAACCACAATTAGGCATTTCAGGCATGCCTAGAAAAATAAAGTAGAGAGTACCTGAACGAGAAAGGGAACCCCAAACATTATCAAGGTACTTCAAGACTTCACAGGAAGCTTCATCAATAGTCATCACGCCTGACACACTGGGCCAATGAGCAAGAGTATCTTCACCACCATTTCTTCCAATTACCTGTGGCCAATTTCAGTCATATTTATTTTTTCATATAAGAGTACTCTGTGATGATGACAGGAGAAACTATAGTTTCTTACACGCAAATGTTTCAGAACAGTGGAAAAGGCGGGAGGACTTCTCAGATGGAGTGCTCCCCATGAATATTCTGGTGGAACAACATTTTGTCTGGAGAGAATGGGAACAGAACTCCAAGCCAAAGGCCAATCCTTTGACAGAATAGCGTCACTATATGAGGTAAGCACTCTCTTGCCACCAATATTTGGAAAGCCTAACTCAGCAGGTACACAAGCAATCTTGCCAAGAATATTACAGAAGCTGTTGCTATAAAGAACAGCAAAGTTTGAAAATACTGCCTCAATAACAGACCCAGCTAACGTCCATATCTCCAGAGAAACTTCGTTTTGAGAGTGGATAAAGTCAGCCTCAAAATCATCCACCACTGGTTTCATACAGTCATTTCCGAGAAACTCTACTCTTTTGGCACATTCAAGCATAACATCTGCTTCAGACGCTGTTCTAAGGCCAATTTTCCTTAGTATTTGAAGCCACCCATCCGTAGTAAACCTTTCTCCAGGAAATTTTTTCCTCTCCCCAGAAAAGACAGACATTAGTAAAACATCATTGGGATCAAATAAGTCCTTTGGCTTAAACAATTCAGAAGAAAATTCATCAGCATTTCTTACAAACTTGGCCTCCCTCAAAGCTTCAACTACCGAAGAATCAGTTTGGAGATCTTGCCAATTAGTATATAGATAAATCAATATATCTTCCTTCTCTGCCTGAGATTTGCATTCATACCCAGGTAACCCGAATTTTACCAAAATCTGTTGATCATGCAATTCAGGGATTCTAAGAGCTAGAAGCAAAGAGCATTGGTTTTCTGTCGAATACGAAAGGCAACATTGATTGTGTGGCTTCAGGAATGAATTTGCAGATATTATACAGAGATCTGGGCTGTCCAATCGTGTGTATGATCCCACAACAGTTCTATATATAGGCAGTGAACGTAACACTTCAAGTTCATCTGCTTTATATTTAGAACCATTTGTAAAGTAGTCATCAGCAAACAAAGTAAAAAGCTCATCTTGAACTGAAGATGAAAAAGAAGTACAATCAGCAAAATACCCGGCATATTTTGCTGCAACAAGCTTGGAGGCAATAACTTGCCCCAGTGATTGATCAGGTGAAGGGAGACAGTTGCATGGACCAGCACAGTCCATAAAAACAGTATCAAAAACGGGTATGTTGAACTGATTCAACAGTAACAACAACCAAGGGTACTTCTTTTTGACAGCTTCAAAAGCTGAAACATAGGGCAGGAGTGACTCAGATATGGACATGTAATTTGTAGAAAATCCAGTCAGACCAGCTTCAGTTACACCATAATTCCTGCCATCATTTACAGAGGCTGGATCTAAGAGCGAGGGTGGAAGAAAGACCAGATGGCGGTCCCTCACACGACATAATATTGGCCTACCAAGAAAGGCAGGAATTAGTGGCCAATCAGAAAACAGCGAAAGATCTTCTGATAATCCAGTGACAATTTTCCAGAATAGTCTTATCCATTCAGGAGATGGACCACCTTCACCACCGGAACTGGATGTGTTCTCCCACGAAAACCATGGAGCCATATTTGATTCCCTCACATGAGTCACCCAAGTATCTTGAAAAAGTAAACCCATATTATCAGCCAGTAATCGGAGGGAGAAAGTCTTCAGTTTTAGTAACATTGGGCCAGCACATTCTGAAAGGATATCAGCCAAGACTGACCTATCCAACACTTTTGGGTGGATAAACTTTGCTGCTAAGGGTAGCATCAGCATTTGCTGCTCCTTGTTCCCAAACCACAGCTCAGTAGCACCGAGACGTATTAAATGATTTGTTGCAGTTGGACATGGTAAGCCTTTAAGCTCAGTAATTAAAAATAGAAGCTTTGGGTCTCCATTTCCATCGCCACTACTACAACTACCTGCAGTGGCATTTCTCTGAATTATGGGCCCTCCAACACGACCAATATCTTCAACCATCCCTCGGCCAAAGTCAAATAAGGCCCTTCCCAAGCTTGTCATCATTTCAAGTGCATCACCCGAACTTGCCAGATTCTGGGACGATGAGCCTTGGAAACTCTGCACATTGGACACTGATACTGAAGCAGAATGGCTGCTGACTTCATTTATTGTTCTGTTGATATGATTAGAATTTATGGAGTCCCTTGGTGCATCACCTACATGAATATTAGATGATCGTGGAAACTGAATATCGGACAAGCAGTACTCAAGCACATCGATATAAGTATCGACGGATCGAAGAACAGTAGATGTTGACAAAGCTCTAAGAAGATCTCGGACCATCTTAGGTTTAACCTCTCGAATTGGTACACCCACTGCCTGGACTTCAGTCACCAACTCCCATGGCACTGAAAACACTGGATAATGTTCTTTGACAAAGCTGCAAACAGTAGCAGGAAGCAAATCACCAGCCACCCTATGCCCAGGCTGTGAAAGAAACATACCCTCTTCGGCCTTGACCAGATTTCCTGAGTACAGCTGCCATAAAGGAAGATCAACAACACGAGCATAGAAAGGCCTTATAACTTGTTCAATAAGGCATCCCATATCTGCCTTAAAAACTTTTGCTTGTGCTAAGTTCACAGCATCACTAGGTTGATTAATTAAAACAGGGCAATCAGATCTTGGCCAGAAAGAGTAAAGTTGATTTCCATAAGCCTTAAAAGAGCCCGCAACAGCAAGACCTGCACTAGATTCAATAGAAGAACTTTTAGATTCTCTCTTTGACTTCTGCATTTCTACCACCATTTCAATGTAGGAATCACACACACAAGACATGAGTTCTCTGTTCCATGCTTCCATCAACTGATCTCCAATATCAAGCTGTGCCTCTAGTGAAGTTTCCCTATCTTGGCACTTGAAAAGAAAACGACCACCATTATGGCGCACAAGGAAGCATCCAAGGACGGTAACAGGTAGGCTAACACCACCCGATAAAGGCAAAGGGGACATGATGGAGCTAGTTTGATAAACATCAGCAGGATGGCCATTACGAGATATGTGTGCTGCGACTCCAGCTACAGGTGTCAAGTTATATGCTACATATCGCCTGCAAAGAAATGTCAGATTCAGCAACAGCATGGCATCAGAGATGTGTTTCAGACAATACCATGATACTTGGAAGAAAAAAGGTAGTGATATAATACACAGACTGTAAAATTTTGATTTCTTACAAGTAAACATAGAGAATTTGGTTTTCTTTTCCTTCCTTCAGAACCAGAATTAAAGAATTAAAAACTATCACACTTTGTTTGCAAGCGAAAATACGAAGGAAAATAAAAAAATGGGTTTTTTAGTTCCACAACAAGAAAACTGATTTAACTGCCCAATGTTTTCAAACAAACCCCAATATTCATAGAAAAATTAGAAGTGAATTCAACCAGTTTTTGCACTGTGCTTATGGTCTAGGGATGAAATTACAAAGAAAAATGAAACATCAAAGAGCAAGACATAAAATGAGCATATAACATAAGAAAAATTAGTTTGGGTTGTGGTCCCAGTAAAAGAGGGAACAGGCAGTCAATGAGTATACGATGTATTTGTTCCTGTTCACAAAGTGAAAAAGAAAAAAGCAATCCAGCAGCTGTGCGTTACATTGTTCCACTAAATTTAATAGATCACTGAAAGACAGATACCAACACCTCATAAAGAATAAGTTGGGAGTGGAAGGGAAGGAAAATCATTTTTTACTGCAAACCAATCTGTGAAGCCCCCATATATTAATTTTAATTTTGTTGAGCCAAAAGTAGATTGACTTTTAAGTCCAAATAAAAGTTGAAGCGATGAACCTCAGGCAAGCAAATTATCATTTCACGAACCTTAATGTGGTAAAGAAAAAAAAAATGAGCATAACCATGAGGGAGCAATATAAAGTGACATAAATTATATAAACCAGATTTATAGATAAGTAAACCTGACTGCAGCAATGGTTTTGGTTGATTAAAGCCAAAATTATACTAGAAATTGGACAGGTTCTATGCTCATTTTACATCTCCAGTTCCAAGTATATCTTATATCTCTACCAAGGATAACTTAAGGTAATAATTTTTGGATTGAAAGTTATCCAATTAATTTATAGGAACTGCAGGCATCCTATTCCTTCAAAGGCAAAACTAATGTACCCTATTTAGGCTAACATTTTAGGAAACAACTTCATAACTGAAAAACCACAACTTTCCTTTACCTAAAACATCAAGTCTTCCAAAGGAGACAATTTCTTCCTTTAAGTTAACTAATAACTTGCACATGCAATCCAAAAAGTCAGTTAAAAACAAACCCAAAATGCATCCATGATTTTACCTTCAGATTGCAAGAGTAGGTCAAAGAAAGAAGTCCTATACACCAATCTCACCAACATACCTATCAAGAGCCATATTTCTTGTCTGCCCAGAACCCAGGCTCAGCACAACAAGCCATCTGTCTGTAACTCTACTATCTCCTACACATAAGTTCACATCAATTGTATGTGATTTAATCGCAGCACAGGAGCTACTAAATAGCCTTGATATTTGAAACTTCCTCCACTTCTTCTCTGGAAAGGGGTTCCTCATGATAGCAGATGACGGATCAACAAACACCAAACAATCATGGCATGGATGTAAAGCTTCTGGCTCCCATGTTGAAAATGACACCTGGATTTTCAGATTTTAGTTTTATTTTTTTGTAAACAAGATATTGCTAGGAATTAAAAGAAGAGATAAACACAGTAATCATAAATTCAGTTCTCTGAAATAGATGGAAAAACAAATCAATTGTTTAGGTCTTAGTAACACAAGATCTACATCAATCTTGCAATGCTAGTATAAACAAGTGACACAGCATCCTGAAATACAGATTACAATGACCATGGTCACTCATGGAGCATGACTAATCTATGGAGAAGAAAGATCACCCACATTCAGCACAAACTTGACACACATGTGAACTTTCAACATCAGTAACTCAAGAGTGCAATTAGCTCAATACTGCTAAAATTATATCATTTCTTATCAAAAACACATGTTTATATTGCATTTACAAGTACAAAAAACTATTTCGAGAAAAGGAGTTCTATAAATTCTGCAAATTCCTTCTCATTTACAAACTCTACCCCTCCAACCAGACTTTTAATAGTCTAATCCATTTATTTATAAACAAAAAAAAAGCAGGGGGGGGGGGGGGGGGGGGGTGGAATTCCTCCCCTCATCTTCCTCTAATTCCACGTGGTCCAAAAAATCAATATCGGAATCTTTAGTACCACTTTTCTCCTGACTTTCTCCATGCGTACCCTTCCCCATGAACATAGTTCAGCCACACCACCGAATCAGCCACCAACCAGCTGTAACCCAAAAGGACGCACAAGGAATTTGAAAGTCTTCTTTATCTTTTCACCGTGGTAAAATGGTGCTAACACATCCCTAAATCTTAGGCATACTTCCCAATTTCAAAATTTTATGGAATGAGCTATATTAGTATCCCACTTAACTTTCTTGCACGATCCTACACAAGGTCTAGTTATTCAAACTTTAGATCTTATACATGCCAATAGAGCAGGCCTATTATAAGAAATTTGTGGGGTGCAATTTATGGATCCTAATTGTATTATAATTATAAGCTCCCAACAGCATATAAGAGGCTTTTCCTTTTACTTTAATTCGGAAATGTTACAACAGCTCTTACGCTCATTTAGAGCATGTCATGCCTTGGTTACTTACAGAACAGTGTGGCTGCTCAGATCTTTTTCCTTTTTACCCTTATCAGCTCCTCTAATTCACTCAGAATATCAGATCTGAATTTCTGCCAGTAGACAGACCTGAGATCAACTCTCCAGCCTTTGTACTAAACACTAACAGTGACGTAGCTCTTTGCTAACACAACAATCAATGACCAACCTTAAACTTAGAAAAGGTTTAGTAACATCAATGATGTAAAAGAAATAACTTCAAAAAATAGCAATTTTGGATGAGAAGAAAGTCAACCAGCACATCGGAACGTCATTAACACAGAAGGATACATATCATAAAGGATTTGGCCATGTTTGATTGGAGGAAATGAAATTTCAAGCAGAAGAGTTTGAGGTTGGGAAAGGAATGAAGGAGGCAGTTACCCCATTTTATAGCAAGCTATACAATGAGCCTTGGAGTGGAGACCAAGCTTAATAGTATGGCACCTTGCTACTTTAGGGGATGAACTTTGTTGAAGAGGAAATACCGGTGGCACTAAATCAGTATAATGGGGATAAACCATCGAGACCAGATGGTTCTCTATCCTTTTGTCTCTCTTAATCTCTATTCTTTTATTACTATTCGTAGAAATCAAAAGAGCTCCTAAACATCTCTTTCCCAGCAATATTATTTAAGAAGTTTCATCCATTAATATCCTATCACAAAACCCACTATACACAAATATTTAACCCAAACACACCTTGAAAACACACGAACAGACTCATCAGATCTCCCCACCTTTAAAGAACCAATTCCTCATTCCTGCAACAGAATACTGGAAATCTAGCAATACGGCATCCCATTAAAATTTAGCCTTTTCCACCCACTTTCCAACTAGATCACTAAACATCAACATATGTTAAACCATCACCCACAATGGAACATGCCGAACGTAAATTAAATTCAGTGCAATCATCATCACCCCTCCTGAAGAATTGTATGTTTTTACTGTATCTCTTATCCACCTAAACATATCAAAATAAAGCAATCATTAGTAAAACACAAACTGAAGACCCTTGAGCGAATAATATCCATGATTAAATTCACTTGTCGTAGGTACACATGATTAAGGGCTCTAGTCTTAGATCAAGTACAAGGGTGGTCAATAACAATAAGTTTCTCAATTTATCTTTCACTGTCATTCCCTAAGATCTTTAATACTCAAGTTGACAATCAACACAATTATATTCCTCCAAGGCAGTATAACAGAGTGATATATTCGAGACTATGGTAAATTCTGCACAAATCAATTCTTCTATCCAACGTGATAAAAGGCAGGGGAAAGTACATTCAAGGAAGATGTCATCACTACTAGTAGCACGCATTCAAGATCATTTTTTTTATAACTAAGGTATCCGGGTTGGAGGATCCGACTGGCAGATGGAGGATCCATCCTCCTCGGAGCCTGAAGTTATTGATAAGGAAAGCCTCCAATGGCCTTAAGGGAATCCAAACTTTGAACCTGGCCTACAAGTCGATGATAAGCATTCAAGATCATCAGTAGCTGGAACTAATTTTACCTGCAAAACTGACTTTAGAAAAATAAGCATTTTAGATGCATGCTCCAAAAGTCTGTCAGATACTTGCTTTACTCTCTTCAGTCCCAACTCACGTCCATCTTTCAAGCATTCTGATGATAGAGGCATGCGGATTATAGTAGCATCTAATGATGACCATGACATATCTTGATCAATCAGCATGGGACTAAATTGATCTCGAAATCGCTCGGTCAAATTAGTACCTGAAAACATATGAAGAATCAAAACGCCAACAACAATGACAATAATAGACAATGAATTCTTTAAGATAAAGATGCCAAAAAAGATGATCCAAAATAAATTTCAGAGATCAGAAAGCCAACCAGCCAACAAACTTTATAAATAAGGAGAAAATAAAGAGAAGGGGAATCCAATGTGAGGATATGATCATGCATGTCATCAGCAAATTGGCAATAACAAGGTGATTTGGCTTGAAATTAGAGCATATTAAATGCAGTTTCTTGGGCTAGTCTGTGTTATGAGTACACTTGGCTAGACGGAGTGCAGTATGGCAAACATTCAACAAACAGGCATTAGGCATCAAGCCGTTTATTGTCATCAATAAAACTCTTGGTTAAGTCGCTACGTAAATTCATGACAGGACAGATTCTGGAGGAAATTTGGCAAAGAATGGTTGGACCACAAGTAAGGAAGGACCTCTTATGGGATGGGGGTATGGAAATGGATTAGCAAGGTCTGCACTCAATTTTCCCCTTCCTTGAAAAAAAACAAGTGGACAATGGTACTTTTGGCAAGATATATAGAGTGAGGAGTCTCTGAGAAACACTTATAGGAGCTTTCCTCCATAGCTAGAAATAAGTAGGAAGTGATGAGCAATTGTTCCTCTTGGCATGGTAGGGAGGTGACTTGGGAATTAACCTTCAATTGTAGTGCCCAAAACTAGGATGCTCATCAAGCAGAGGAATTTTCTGCAACAACCTATGACTCACAACCAGCCATGAGTGAGGAAGATAAATTGGCCTTTGACTTGATAGAAGTAATGTTTTCTTTGATTTGAAGTAAATTATAAGATCTTGTGGATGAACAAGAAGAGGAAAGCTATCCAAACTTCCCATGGAAGACAGTTTGTAAGAAAGGGTACCCACAAAGGTGCACTCTTGTTGTGGAGACAACATTAGATAAGATTTGGTCATTTACATTCTAAAAAAGAATCCGGAGATCTTAAGTTACTTGTGCAAATAAGAAGCCAAGAGTACCAATCACAATTTGTAGTGGTGTTCACCATCTAGACATGTATGGAAGTTGAACTATCTTAAGCTTCAACTGTGATGTCCATATTCAATTGATAATGAGATATGCTCACCGTCAGGGATTAAGACCACCAAGGAGGTGAAGAGAACAATCTCAAAGGTTCCATTAGAAGGTTAACAGGTGGCTTGGAGGGACATAAGAAAAGAAAAAAAGAAAAAAGACCTTAAATAGTAATTAACACTTTAAAGCTATGCCTAACGCGGAATTCTTTTTTTTTTTTTTGGTTAAATGAGGACTTCGTGGAGTTCATACGTGTCCTAGCCTCTCAATAGCTATCTGCATGTAACATGGATGGCACCCCTTCGGTGCCTTTTGTACTTAATAAATAAATATTATTTTGTTCCTGATAAATGAAACATGTACTTAAAGATAAATGGTTACCTACACAACAGCCATACGATTCAAGGATTCTCTGTAAATATGAGGAATTCACGGATTTTTGGAGTTCCTATCCTATAACTAAATACCCTTGTACTATGTTGGCACCTCTTGTTTCTCCTGTAAATAAAAGTAGTTTCTTGTTTGGGAAAAAATATATATGAAACATTCACTAAAGGTAATCAGCATAACATTACAAACTCCTGCCTAAAAGAAAAAGATGTTCCGAATAATTCTCACGTTCAACTACTTCCAACTACCAGGCAAGGTGAAAAGAAAAGAAAATAATAACAGAAGACACAATTACAGTACCTGAAGTGCATCTGGACATTGTTATATATATGATTATGCTGTGTACTGGGACCAACACTTTCCAGATCACAAACGAAAAGAAGAAAGAAAGCACGCTTTTGAGCATGGAGTGTGGATAACATACCCATCAAAGAAAACATTTTTGCAGCAGGAGTCTGGCTTGACGGTGCTGAAAGTGCCAGGCCACTGGGATCAAACATGTAAAAGTAGCCACCAGAAACAATCGACAGGAGATCACATAAAAAGTAACAACTAAGGAGTCCCAGACCATAGTTGAGAGTATCACCACGAAGTCTCCATGGTGGGAGCAGCTGAAGACTACTTACCTCCTCTATAGTCAAGCTAGCCCCTTCTAGAACGGCAACTAAGGCAGGCCCCTGAAACTCACCTGCACTCAAGACAAGTTTAGAATTAACTCTGCAGTAATGAATGAGGCGCATAATTTTCATCTTGCACTAAGTTGCAGCACCAGTGAAGAAGCAAATAAAACTTTTTTAAACAGTGCAGGGCCTTTACAGCTTGGTAGCGTGTAAGCCATAATTAATTGGGTCTTTGCACCACTAAGGCCATCTCAATGACAATTAAAGATTCAATTTGTGTCAGCCAACTGCAACGAACCCAAGCAACTCAGACTTTGGGCAATAGAGCATCCATATCTTCACAATGAGATTGGATTAAGGTCATAATCTTCATACCTCATTAAAATTCAAAGCAGGAATAAGCTTGAAAGAAAAATTTTAACCACAAACCAAGCAGACGTGCACCTATGCACATCTTTATTATGTATCACAATAAAAATACTTAAATGATTATAATAAGATATGTTTATTGATAACTTAGAAAATGATGTTTAGAAAATAAAATTTTTATTTTGAAAATTGAATTTTACATTGTGCAAGCTAATACGAATCCAATTCAAGCCTCAGATTTTAACAAAAGCTGGATTAAGTTCACATTGACAAGTTGAGGTCAAGTTAGGTTTCAGGTGTACCATAGTTCAGGCCTGAACTGACTTTTAGCAACTCAAGCACACCCCATAATTATACTGACAACAATACAGGTAAAACTACATTCTGCAGACAAGAATATGAGTGTTCATTGTCAACTTAGTGTCTAGCAGCAAACCTGAAATTTCCAAGCAAGAGGACACTTACATACATATGCATATCTATAGGTAATAAGTAGACATAAGTATTTATTATACAGATAGATATATATATATATATATGTACAATATCTAACATCGAGTACATTTCTTGCAGGTTAGCAAACAAAAGGCAGAAAAAAATAAAGGGAAACTTTGCATTCCATCACTGAAGAGAAATCTTTTTTTTTTTTTTTAAACAAAGAAAAAATTTATATACTAAGCACCAAGGGGGTGCAATCCTTCACATTTTTGGTTAGTTTTTAGAAGTTACTAGCTCTATGAACTCAGCTAAATCTTCCTCATTTTAGCACTCTAACACAAGAATCCGTAATTACAGTAAAGGGAGCTTCACAGTTGTCAATAGCTTTCATATTTCTTTCTCTCCAAACATTCCAAAAAATTAAATAAGGTATCATCTTAACCACTCTCCCCTTTCCTTTTCCCAGCCCCTGTCCTGTCCAAGCCGCAACCTCCGCCTCCACTGATCCTGCAGTTACCCAAGACAGTTCCAATGTCCTCAAAACCAGAACCCACAACTCTCTTTTGTCCATTTGCACCCCACCAGGAGGTGAAAAACAGACTCATTCTGATCTTTGCATAGGTAGCACCTATTGACAATGACTTTTTTCCTCATCTTTAAATTATCAATTGCCAGGATCTTCTTCTTTGCTGCCTCCTAAGTGACAAAAGCTATCTTAGGCAGCACTTCAGCTATCCAAATCTGTTTCTGGGGGAACTTGATGTCTTCCACACCCTCACATAGCCCCCTGAAATAGGATTTTACAGTGAAACAGTCCCTGTGCCCACTGCCCAACTTCCAAAATACTCTATCTACCATACTACTCTCTAGTCTGACACACTGAATTCCGGAGTACAGATCACATAACTGCCCCACCTCCCAATCCTGAAGGTTTCTGCATAGTTGAACATACCATGCCTCTCCTTCTGTAACACCCTCCCAGCATTTACTGACCCAAGCATCTTTGTCGCACACTAAAGAGTAAATCTTGGGGAAAGCCTCCCTCAATGGTGTCTCCCCACACCAGCAGTCATGCCAGAATTTTATCGAGCTCCCATTTCCAGCCTTGTACTCAATCTAGAATTTTACCATTCCCTAATTATTTTCCACTCCCAAGAGCCATAAGTGTCTCTCCCTGGTTTTATCATCCAGCCACCTTCCAAATCCCTATATTTACACCTAATGACTCTTCTGTATAAACCCTCCTTCTCCTCCATGTATCTCAACAGCCACTTGCCCAGTAATGCTTTATTAAACAGAGTGAAGTTCATCACCCCCAAATCCCCATATTTACAGCTAACGATCCTTCTCCATAAACCCTCCTTCTCCTTCATGTGTCTCAACAGCCACTTGCCTAGTAACACTTTATTAAACACAGTGAAGTACATCACCCCCAGCCCACTCAAGGCAATGGGTTGGGTCACCACCTTCCACTTCACTAAATGATACTTATAGACATACCCAAACTGCCCCATAGGAAATTTCTTTGTCGTGCCTCCAGTTTTCTAGCTACTTTCCCTTGGTAGCAGAAACAATAACATGAAATAGATAGGCACATTTGTGAGAGTGCTTTGGATGAGGGTTAACTGCCAGCCTTGGCAGGACTAACTTTCAGCCCCGAGACAGCCTCAAAGACTAGTAGGATACTCCTTAGATTAACAAGTTGTTCCTTCTTTGCACTGCAGAAGATAATTGTATCATCCACAAACAAAATGTAGTTCATCTTCATCTCATCTTCCTGTCTACTGATGTTGAATCCCTCCACCAGCCCTCTACTTTCTACCATCGTCAGCAAACCATCCAGGGCCTCCATAACCAACAAAGACTATGGGTCCCCTTGCCTCAAGCCCCTAGATGCTTGAAAAAATTTTGCTGGACTCTTAATCATCATCACTGCAAAGGACGTGGCAGAAATGCGCCAAAATACCCAACTGCTCCACTTACTACCACAGCCCACTTTCCTTAAAAAATCCGTAAGAAACTCCCACGATACATGGTCGTATGCTTTCTCTATATCCAGCTCATATACAACCCCGCTTCTTCCCAACCCCATTTGACTATCAACAACTTCAATTGCGATCAATGTTGCATCCAAAATCTGTCTTTCCTTTACAAGTGCATTTTGGTTGATACTAACCACCTATTCCACCACTAATTTCATTGTCTTAGCTAACACCTTAGAAACCAACTTATACACACAGCCAACTAAACTAATAGGTTTGTATTCTCTGATATTTATAGCCATTGGTTTCTTTGGTATCGGTACAATGAACGTAGCATTGAGTTACTTCACAAACTTTTCATTTTTATGAAAGTCCACAAACAATCACATGATGTCTTCCTTTATCACCTTCCAATTTGATTTCAAGAAGGTCATCGTAAAACCATCAAGCACCGCGGCCTTATCACCATCACAATCTAGTACTTTCCCCAAATTGAAGTTCAACTCGCTCCACTAACCCCCTATCTATTTCTTTGAATTTTTCAGCCCCAATAATAGGATGTATCCATGGTTCACAGTGTAGGTCTCCTACACTTCCCACACTTCATCAAAGCATGTGGTCAGCGGGGTAATCGCCAACTCCAACCCTACTCTCTCCTCCGCACTCCTTTGCACCTCGATCTCTAGTAGCACTTCCCCTGTTATCTCCATCATCTTCCTTGCTTGTTCCCCTTCCCCCTCGATGCATACACAAACTTGGATCATCCCTAATTATCACAACGATGGTCTTTTCCGTCGACGAGAGCCCGATGCCTCATCGACCCAACCCATTAGATTATAAAATTACTCGAACGCACCCAATAGGCCATGTCCTCAAATGTTAGAGTAATCCCTCTTGGGACAGACTCCCTTTATTCCTCACCCAAACACTGGATTCAATCTAGGTCATCGCCTCTCCAACCCATTCCTGAATCGCCCAAGCCTAGTACAGCCTTATTACCATTTCACAAATCCTTCATGTTATTGAGTTAGGGCCTCCAATTTGACAAAGGCCTAGACCCATCAAGAGCAACGTCACCTCGACCGGTTCCCCTCATCCCCTTTTCCCGATTGTCCTCCCCATGCCTTAACCTTTGTAACTTTCCTCAAGCACCGACGTCGGCTACCACCTCTCTCCATGACCATCTATTTTCTAGCCAATTAACTCTCATTCGTGACACGCTTTGAATCACTACATTCACCCACCCACAATGAAGACAAACAAAGGAACTTACCCTACCTAGTTGTGACTCCGTTTAGCACAACTCCTTCGCATCCAATCCTTCTCCTTTCAACAGCTTCCTACTCTCCCTACCGTCACCGCCCCTTTCTGATAATCAATCACCTTTACTCACCATCCAAAGCTCTCGTCGTCGTCCGACATGTAGATCGTTCTAACTCTCCCCACTCCAAACTCTGACAACCTTAAGGATTCCCCCTTGTCATTGGACCCAAACGCTGCCATTAGTACCCTCTTTTTAAGCAAACTAACTTTATTTGCTACCACCCTTGGAACCACCCCCAATCCTCATTGCTGAAATACAACAACACTCTCTTCCCTCTTCCCTCTTCCTTACTTAGTAATCTGCCATCCTCCATCCCCTCCTTCAAATTCAAAAAGTTTTCTTTCTATCCTGGTGGTGAAGACCGCCATTTTCTCTCCTTACACTTTTTCTCTCTCAATGAAGTCGAATCTAAATGACTAATCTTTTATGTTTAGATTATGTTCCTAGTTGTTCATAATTATATTTCTTACAATAACTCCAGTTTCCAGAAAATGGGAGCAGACTAGCAAAGGACAATCTCATGTTCGAGCTACTAGGACAACATTTTCAAAAAAAAAAAAAAAATCTCACACTATTCTTCAAGATTTTACTTTTTGGGATCAGCATTGGCTCATTGAGCCATGCAAGGGTGAGCATATGAAGTACCTTTACTTTAGATGGGGGTTCTCGATATGAAAAAATAAAATAAAAATTTTGAAAAAAAATAACAACTTTCAAGATGTTTGCACTATTGGTTCACTTAAAGATAAGCATCCAATAAAAAATATATTAGCCGAAGTTGAAGGATCATCAACACTGGTTATCCCACAATTCTATAATAGCCGAAGTTGCCAAAAGAACATAAGAATATCTATTTTCTTCCTCATAACAATAAAAATAAAAATAAAAAATCATTTTCTTATAACCATTTTATATCACAAGATCATCCAAAAGAATTGAGAAAAAAATAAATTAGTATCAAATTACCTAAATTATGCTGCAGCAACGATTGGCAAGAATGACCCCTCTTGTCAAAAATTAGGTGGAGTTTTTTAGCCTTACAGCAATCTGCCAACTCAAGAAGATCAAACAACAAGAAGTCATTGTTCCCATACAATGCAAGTAGCTCATTTATTCTTGCGAACTCCATGCATGGAAGATCCTTGGTCATCTTATCATCTACTAAAGAGATACAGCGAAGGGATTTTACACCCAACCGGTTAGCCAAATCATTGTTGACACTTGAATGTACAAAATATTTCCCTATAAGCGCGTTGCTTTCTACCCAAGGTGCATCATTATATACAAGATCCCCTACACACATCAAAACTCCAGAAGAATCTGGAATTAATAGTGGAGTATTAGAAACCTCAGACAACGGCTTCTCTGAGAAACAGTCCACAATAGCTTCAAGGACGCAATGGACAAAGCTTAATTGATCAGCTGACAATGGAAACCCTTTCATGTCATTTTGCAAGCGCTTTAGAACATGGAAATAGTCCGAAACATCAAAACTAAGTCTCACACCTAATTCCAAAAGCAGTTCTCTAAACTCTGATAACTCAGATGGAACAACATACAAATAAGGGGTAAACTTCACAGGTGAATCAAATGCCAGCGCATCTGCAGACACAAAATCGTCCCCAATCCATACCCAAGGAACACCATTCAAAGCCGATCTTAACACCCTAAAATCATCACTACCAATATATTCAAGCAACTTTGAATACAGCACAGGGATTCCCTTCTGCAGCATAGCATCTAAATTGGAATCTATCGCAGAATGTGACTTTTCCTGCCTATAGGACTTGGATAGTTCAATTAATTGTTTAGCTAAGACATTAATGTTTAAACAATCCATCCACCCAAGTTTGTGCTGAAGGTATAATGAACTGCATTCACCAACTAATATATGCATTGCGGCTGACACCATCCACATCTGTGATTTCGGTCTGACAATATTTGGACATGCTACCTGTTTACTAGATTTTAACCATGGAAGTCCCCTTAGAGGTGGATCAGAGTAAACAGGGCACCAAGAAATGGCCCTCAATTGAGACCAAAAATCCTCTTCTGATATATCATTGGTCAAGTTTCCTAGAAGCTTCCCAACATCTAGATCTTCAAAGTGATCTTTATCTCTCCCAGAATCATCAGAGACAGTATCACTCTCGAAAACATCATTATTCTGACAGAACACTGTATGGGATAAGTGATCATGATTTCCTTCACTCGCTGAGAGCTTGACTGAAAGAGCATCTAAAAGAGCAACTAACTTTCTCCCATAACTTAGTGCTTCCAAGTGATTAGAATCATACAGAATAGACACAGACCTAGCAGCATCAAGAAAGCCAGTGAAATTCAAAGTTCTTCTAAGTCCAGCACAAACTAATGTGTCCAAAATCTCAGGATCGCAGAAGTTTTCAGAAGGAAAGTATACTTCTCTGTGAAGCACCTTTTGCAGTTCAGGAACACGAGGATCATAAAGCCTGCCAAAAGCATTAGGAAGAGAAACAACAATATTATTAAGTATATGATAACAAAATTGATGAAATAAGACTCGGTGTCTAGATAAGATTGGTTTCCAAATGCAATCTTCTAAACTGAACTATGCCTAAAAGTTTATTAGTAGTTTTGGTCAATCAATTCAGTTTAAGCACAAAGTGATCCTCACACTCAACATTGTTAACAAGCAAACACTGACCAAAGATGAAATAAATTAAAGAGAAACACCTGAAGGAAGAAACATTAGGTGCAAAAATAGTTTATTTTTTCATTACATCATAAAGATAACAGATTCAACCTGCAAATTTCTGAATAACAAGAAAGGAAAGGAGGAGAAATCCCATACATTACATAAAACACAAGATCATTCTTTTTAGCAAAATTTGCTAGGGAAACAACATGCACTAACACCTGAGACTTACCAATTTCTTTTCTCAAATTTCCCCCACAAATTTTTCAAAATTGGGTGCAATGTGGGATTTTTGGGCGTAGAATTGAAAGAGGAGCCAGATATTAAGACATGCATATGGGCTACAATGGAGAACAAGCAAGATGTATACCAAGAAGAATAATTTTTGTGGAGAACAAAACACAAGACTACGAACACCAGGTAAGAATTACAAAGAAATATTGCACAGTTTTTGTCTAATTCCTTTATATTAAGCAATGGTGGAAGTGTGACTAACAATACCCTGAAACAACATTGCGATAGAGAACAAAAGAAGACAAAAGTGAAAGAATTCTAGAAATTAAAATTTTTTAAAATTTTATATTGTTAAGGATATTTAAAATTTAGGTTATTATTATTTTAAATTTAAGGTTTACAATTTCTGAAGAATTAAAACATTAATTTTGTTCTCTTTACAAAAGAAAAAAAGGTCTACTCGCATTCAGACCAGACTCTTTTTAAAATATTATTATCTCTAATTATCGTCTCACTCTTTTATTTAATTGACATATAATATCTCCAATTTTATTTTCCATAGGCTGCTGCTTCGGTAGACTTGGCACTTGGGACAGTGTGACTTCCTAATGAATTTTTTCAGTTGTTCATCGGATATTGGGGAAAAAAAATAAGTTTCTATAAACAAGTTCCACAAACTAGAGGCCCTCAGCAATTCTTCTTGAGGACAACACAGGTTGCATGTAGTTCTGAAAATCTGGTAGAACCAGTTCAGTTAGTAATAGGAGACAATCTGATGATTTAACAAATTGCAAATTATTCATTTAGTTACACAAAGATCATCTCCACTAGTTTAGTTTACTGGATTCAATAAATTCTCATGTATAAGAACAGAATAAGGGCATCAAAAACCATCACTAGAAAAACCCTCCCAGTTTCAGTAATATTCAAATAAAAAAAATTCATCAAATTTAGTGTACAGAAAAACATTATAACATAATTTGAAATTAGAATTTTTCCAAAGAAAAAACAAAAAAAAAAGGATTTAAGCCACAGCAAAATTTAACTACTGAGCATTTCTGTTACAAGACAAAAGAGAATTAAAAGAGATTTAATTCGAGACGCAAATCATTTCAGAAAGTAGGTCAAAAGGAAGCAGATATAACTGGGATCATTTTAACAGCTAATGAGGACCGTGCATTCAATTATTTTGACTATAATAATGTTTACAAATATAGAGGGGGAATAACACACAGCAAGGTCACAGCAAATCACAAATTAAAACATTGCTAACTAAAGCACATCACCAGGACATGAACACGCTATATGTAATCAGGAATGAAAATGCAAGAAAACAAATAAACCTGGATGGCTGTTGCCAGGATCCATTTGCTGCCAAAACAAAAGGGGTTGCAGAAAGTGCAGATTTCATGGAGTTATCCTCTTCAATGAGAAGCTTCACATCATGCAGAATGGCTGAAAGAGCTCCCTTCTGTGACACGAATTCTGACATATGGTTGAGTACATAAACTTGGTAAAATTCAACTCTTGATTGCTCTTGAATCTGCAAATATTTTGTGAAAATTATTCTCTCTCTTTCAGATTCTGTGCGTATAAAATCATCACCCAAAAGATCCTCACAGATTTGATTAGGCTTAAGCCACTTGATCGGGCTTATCAAACTAACTAGTTTTCTACTCTTGTAAGACTCAAAGATAGGGAGGCGTTTGATGATGTCCATATGAATTTCATCCATTTGATCTTCAAAGAACCACTTCGACTGAAGAATAAAATTCCTAAGTTCATGCAGCTCCCCTACTGATGCATTGCTGAAAAGATCCTCCATTTTGTCTAGCTTACCAGCAATTGCCAGAAAAGCATTTAATATGCCTGTTGCTGTTGGTGCCTGAACATATTTTTCCAACTGTTGATGTTCTACAGGAAATTCACGTCTCACGAAAAGACATCCCACCTTCAGCAACAAAGAAGACATGTTCTCACTCCAGCCATCATCTTTGATCACATTTGAATTTTCAACCAGTTGCAAGAGATAACCTTCTCCAGCTGGCAATATAGGCCACTTAGAAAATATTGAGAGATCATCACAGCACGACTTAAGATACCTCCAGAGCAAGTTCATCCATTCTAAACTTGGTTGGCCCTGTTGACCCGGAGACCATGTTACCTTTTTAGCATAGTACCAGTCTGCTGGAAGTAATTTCAAGAAGAGGTTCTCAAGCAAATTGCATGAGAGAAAAAGAACATTTGATTCCTCACTTTGGGCTATATCACATAGCTTCCAATGAACTCCTTCTGGGATTTCGTAGTCCACAAGTTGATGCTGAAGTGAATCCTTCAGAAGGCCATATTCATCACCCCGAGTGACATAAATTCTTTCACCAGCCCCATTCTTCTCAAATGTTGTAAATGAACCATCAGCAAGAGGTAATAAAGGTAAACCATACAAAATATCAGGCTGAACAGGAACTACTAAGTCAAGTAAGCAATATTCAAGGGTCAAGATCATTGCATTTCTGGCCAATCCACGTTTTCGTCGAATCAACAGAGTCCTTAACAATTGAGGTGTCAGAAAATGCAACAATGGGCAGACCTCCATAAATCTCTCGACAAGTGCCTTCGAAACAATCACAAGGGGGAGACCAGCATTTGATAGCACCTCTGCAAGCTCATGTGCCTTATCAAAATTAAAATCTGGAAAGATAGCCTGCTTGGTTGCAATCCACTGGCCCCCTCTAGCTTTTGTATATAATACACGAAGACCACAATTGGCAATAAAACTGTAGAGTTTGCGCACCAAAGATGCCCAAGGTTCTAATCCTGTGGACACGGGCCAGAAAGAAAAGAATAAATCAGAGGGGCCAATCTCAAATGCAATTTTCTCAAGCAAGTGGCCATAAGCAGGGGCAACAACTTCCTCAAGTAGGTAAAGATTCCAATCTGATCGTTTTTTTCCACCCCCAGCCATGTCATTACCAAACCAGATGTCCCTCCGATTGGATGACAATTCAAAATACGCGTTAACATGTGTTGGAAGGCCAGTACTGACAGGCAGTGGCAAAAAGCAGAAAGCACGGCCATCAAAATTCCTTCTATTTTCAGTAGAAGCTTCCAAGACTTGAAATACACTAGAAACACAAGCACTCTCCATGTTTGGAATGTCATTCGCTTCCACTTGCCCCTTGACTGAGTGTAGATATGCAGCAACACAAGCCCAGGGAAGCGACTTATGAGACCTGTCAAAAATTGTCGAGTCATTTTTAGCTTGTCCACTGCCTATACATTCAGCAGTCATCCAACAGTGCGACATACAGCCAGATGAGCTTTGCTCTGTCACCACAACCTTCTGAACCTTATATGGCAAATCTTTATCTATAGATCTGCTCAATTTCTTCAGCAACTGATCTTTATCTATTCCAGCATGCTGATTGGCATCAATAAGACTAAATACTTGACATAGAGCATTCGACTCTATTTCTGGCTCACTAATCTGATCCCTTTGTATACGATGCAAGAGTTGCATTTCATAACCAATTCCTTCCTTCACAAAAATGGAGATATTTTTCACTTTGCGCAGAAAAAGCAGAGCATCAGAAACAACTCCAGAAAAAGAAGCAAACAGAGATAAGACATCTTCAGGTGCATATCCATCTCTCTTTATCTGGCTTCTGGAAGCAACACTAGCATTCCTAAGAGGAAAGCGGAAGAGGGTACCAGGAAAAGAGTGCTGCAAATCACATCCAAAGTGCAAGAATGGAGCAAACTGATCAGGAAACTGGTCCAAAATTTTTCTCCCAACAAATTTAATTCGCAGGCCCGGGTGAGAGGGGGAGATCCCAGGTAAATTACTAGCATGAGGATCAAACATAACAATGTTGTCCCCAGAAACAAATGCAGGAATGTCAGTGAAATGATAAACACAATTAAAACCCAGTCCAAATCTTCCAATTGCAAAAGGCTTTTCCAGTTTGCTTTCTTGGCCAATGCGTGAAATTGCATAAAGATCTTGTGGAGTGAAAACAGAGTCATTAAAACAGTACAAGGCAGGGCCTTGCCAATCAGCCATTTCAGGAGAGAGGACAGAAGAAGTCCCATATTGAGTTTTATCTAAGAGAAAGATCACCTCAGAAGCTCCTGCATCTTCAGCATTTTGAACCAACTCAAAAAGAATCCCAGGCCCATCTGCGTACATTTCTAGTATGTGTTTAAGTCTAGTAGTCAATGCCTCATGCTGTCCAAAAGCCTCAGCTGCCCCAGCTAAACTCAAATTCATTGAATCAGCACTCTCAGCAAGCAAGATTCGACGAAGCGAACAGACACCTAGCTTTTCCGCAACCTCATTGGATATGTTCCCATGAACAAATTTCTGGACTGTTCTCTTCGCACTAAAGCCCACTACAGATGCAGCACTGAATGAGCTCTCACAATCATCCGAGCCAAGCAACCAGGGAGCATCATTATAAACTAAATCACTGGCAGGAAATAATCTACCTGAAACATCTGGTAAATAGACCTTGACATTTTCATGAAACTGAGCTTCAGCAAGATGCTGCACAATAAGTATGACTGCCCTGATTTCCTGCACATCAAGAATAGAGGTACCTTTTCTCTCAGCCATTCTATATAAAATATCAGCATAATCAGAGAGCTTCAGAAATTCCCGAACTCCTAGTTCCAAGAACAAAGCCTTGAAAGCTGCTAAATCAGTTGGTATAACACGTATATAAGGAGCCAAATGAAGTGGACCATCAAGAACAACATCATTCAAACTTGCAAATCCATCACCCACCCAAATCCAGCGACTACCTTCAAGAATAGCCTTTACAATGTCCATTTCATCTGAACCAACCAAGCTCATAAGTATTGAGTACAGCCTTGGCATTGATAAAGTTAGTTCCTGTCTAAGCACCTGATCATTCACAATTTCATTATTTTTTCCAAGCTCTAGTAATTGAGCAGCAATAGCACTTCCTCCTGGAGGTGATAACCACCCAAGGGCATATGATAATGCTGTAGATGAGCACTCACCATCCAGCACTCGCATGCTAGCTGAAATAAGCCACAGGTCTGTTTGCAATCTTACAAGCTTTGGAGGAGCTACCACAGATGTCACAACAGGCCATGGTAAAATTTGAAATGGAGCAGAAACTAATACTGGACACCAAGAAATCATCCGAAGATCATTCCAGAACTTCTCGAGGTCAGATTTCAAGTGGTGGGGCCTAAATGCAGTTGCAGCTCGTGAAAAAAGTTTATTCACAGTTCCTTCATCATCATTTAATTGATTTGGCAGCCACTTCACTGCATTTGCTTCTAAGTATGCAAGAAGCACTTTACCCCGTGAATGTGCCTTTTTTGGGTCAACATGCATAATTCGCTCCACCTGTCTAGCACTTTCTACAACTGTCTCAAGAGACACAGATGTTCTAAGGCCCAACCCCTGTAGCATGTCCAAAACACCAGATTCTTGGAATGCACCATACGGGAAACTATCAGAGTCTTCAAGCAAAGCATGTAATTCTTCATTGCGAGGATCGTATAGCACTGCCGGACACCTAACAGCACCACTAACAGTTGGAACAAACTCCAATTTTGTCAAATATTCCCTAAAAGATGTATCCTCAAGACACAATTGAGGCAGGTTTCTCAAAACAGAAAGCATGACACTGTCCCTAACTTGAGGTTGCAGTTCCCGCACTCTATTTAACACCTTTTGCCGGTAAAAACGAGCCTTCCCCATCCTCTCAATTCCATAATACCTTAACAAAATCTCTTCTTCACTGTCTGAGGATCCAACAATAAATTCAACTCCCAGAAGATACTCAGGTACATCTAATGGAGGCAAGTATTTCTCATGATCTCCAATATCAGAAAAAAAGGTTTCTTGAGCGGATCCTCCTCCATGAACTTTATATATGGGCAACTTCTTGCAATTCCTTATGTAAGAATCACCGATCCGAACTCCCACGTACCATTTTGGGTCAAGGAGAAATTTGCGAAGTTCATCCTTCTCTTCAACTCTCAAATTATAAAAGAATGTTTGCATGATGCCACCACTTGAACAGACAGCATCAAGAATGGCTTCTAAAACGCCAGTATAATTAGCATCAGATACATATTGAGACAAATCTGGATGTTCAACCCTGAAATCTTGGTTAAGCATCTTGCATCCAATCTTTACAAGGATGTCTTGCATCATATCAGAAAGTGTCTCTGCATTTATCAGTTTTGACTGTGCTGAAGGCCTGTACAAATACCCAGATTTTGATGGTAAGATCGGCCAATCAGCAAAAAGTGATAAATCTTCACATTGGTTTTGAAGGTACTGCCAAAGTAGCAAAAGCCATGATGATGATGGATGATTACGGAAAGATTTTGGGTCCCAAAGGACCTTGCTTTTACCTTTCCAGTCAGCAGGTACAAGTCTAGGGAATAACTGAAGGAAATCCTCAACACTGAAAATTGTAATATTAGCTTTAGAGAACTCCGCGATAGCAGAAAGCCGGCTTAGTATATTGGGGGGAATGCTCTTATCAATCACTCTATCAGAAACTTGTTCTAGCAGCAAGTATTCTAACTCATTGCAAATGAAATAAGAAATCCCTTTTGAGCTTTTAGATAACAATCCAAAATCACCACTTGCTAAAGGGAGCAATGGCAGGTCGCAGGCATGCGTACCAACATCATCATCAATCAAATCATCAACACAATATTCAAGTAGAACAAGCTTGCAAGATTTGCTCAAACTTGTAATTGTTTGGCATCCCCTAAGAAATTGGCGTACTCTATCAGGAGTCACCACTTTCTGCAGGAAAACAGAAGGATATTTCAGGAGCATATTAAAGACAAGTTTGGGCAAATAAACAATAGGCATTCCTAGCTGTATTAGAGTGTCACCAAGTTCTTTGCTTTTAGTGAACTCCTCATCATGAAGAAAAGCTTCAACTGGAGACACCCATTTTCCTCCTCCAAGATCTGAGTACAACACAGAAGCACCACTGATGTTTTTATATATATGCTCAACCAAAATGTTCCATGGCTCTTCAAAAGAACCACTAGGCCATAAGGAATAGTAAGATTTTGTCGGACCTAAAACTCCTTGAACACCAAGAAGTAAACGCACAAAAGTGGGCGCCACAACATCTTCTAAAAGAAGCCTATTCCAAATGGAACGAATTTTTCCACTCCTTTCCATGTCAGCTCCATACCAAATACCACGACGGTTTGATGAAACCTCAAAGAATCCATTTACTTGCACAGTCAATCCAGTCCTTACAGGCAATGGAAGAAAGCAGAAAGCATGACCTAGCTTTAGCACATCATTCTGCTGAAAATCAGATCACAACAAGATGAGATTTTGATTTAACAAAGACAGAAACCTCAGTAAGAACCATATTGAATCATATACGTAAAAAAGCAGCACTTCACTTGAAATTCCTAAAAATTAATCTAATTAGACACACTATTACCAGTAATGATATCTCCTAAGAAAATTTATGAGAGTCAGTTCACAGAGGACATCAATAAGGAACATGAATTAGTAGAAGAGAAATAAATGTACAATATAGAGGAAGAAAGTTACTCCACACAGCCATTGAGAAATTTCTCCCGATCAAATAAAACTAGAAGACACATACAAACATTACATATATATATATATATATACATACGCATACATACAAATACCAGTGTAGAATATGTAAAACAGAGAAAGCTACTAAAATAAACTCACTGAGGGCATAATTTAGGACTATAGTAAACAGAAAATTTTAAGGTGACCACATTAAGAAACAGTCACAATTAAACATGCATACACGCATCGAAGCAAAGGTACTGATATTCAAGAGCACGTACAGAGACATCTGAAACAATCACTTCACCCTAAACTTATGTACACACAATATCACCACTAACAATATAAAGGCAGAACAAAATGTACCCAGCAAAAGATTATAAACTAATTTCACTGAGCATAATCATGCTGGAACATCAAAATAATTACTTTGTTGTGGTCATTCAAGTTTAATAATTTCATTAAATTGATTGAAACAATTAATTGAAACCAGAAACATGTGCATACAACTATACCAACATTAACATAGAATAAAGAAAGCAGAATGCCCAGCAGAACATCTGTATAACAATTCCACTGCAGACATACTCAACTGAAGAACCCAAGTGACTAGAACACCCACCAAGAAGGCCTGAAAGGAACAAAAATGCATTTAACAGGAAGGACTACTGAGAGTATTGTACAGAATAGATGGCTGAACTTTTTTTTTCTTTTTTCTCCTTTGGTCAGATAGATTGCTGAAGTTATTAAATCTATGGCTCAGAGGTTTTTTTTTTTTTTTTTTCAAAATAGCTATAAGAATCTTATAGTTGTTCTAGATACTTTATCTTATAGCTCACTTCTGTAAATGGGCAGCAACTCCATGCTGTCTTTGTGAATAATACAACACTTTTCCATCAAAGAGAACTACCAAGAAAGAGTGCTGAAACAGTTGTAGAAAAATTTACAATAAATTACAATACAAACACAGTACACACCCACAAAAGGGACATGGGCACTTATGAGTCACAGGTTGGCTAGATATTTCCTGAAAAACAGTAGCCATGCAAATCAAAAAATTGTTATGGTAAAAGAATTGACAAAAAAAGTAAAACACACCCACAAATGCACACATGCACCCACTTTTTCACATATTTCATATGCATTTACATCAGAAAACCTGCCTGCGATAAGAAAAAAAAATTTACCTAACGAATCATGCACCTAGAATTAAAATTTTCTACAAGTTTACATAGGTATCAAACAGAAGAAATCATTTCCAAAACTAAAGAAACTCAATACGGAAGACAACGAATAAGAATTGGAAGAAAAAAATGTTTCCTATCAACTAATGCAGAATATTGCAAATTTTGAGTTGATTAAGAATTATTCATCTTACCTTTGTATGTTGCCCATTTTATTCCAAATGATGAAAACATATGTCTAAAACACCACAACAACCAAAGTACTAGAGAAAGAAAAAGTAATCAACCTTAGATCAATAACAAAGAAAATTGCCCTGAGAAAAATTATAACCTGTCTATACCACCAGTTACACAGTCCCAAGTATTGCGAAAATGCCACAAGAAAAAAGAAAAAGGAAAATAGATGAGCTCAATCAACTAAGCTTTGTTACATGACTTTTAAGGAACATTCTACATTAAGATAAAGGATTAATATGCAAAGCTAGAATACAACTTCAAAACAAATAAATAAAGCTAATATACAAGAATAATTCAGAATGTTCCAGTCAAATATAAACAAACACATAAACATAATGGGAAGATGACAAAAGCTTCAGATTTAGCAAAAGTAACTATGAAAGGATGACAAAATCATAAGAGGAAGAAAGCAAGAATGAGATGAGAAGTGTTGCAAATTACATCAGATGAATCATCTGATATGCAAGCCGCAATTGATGCCCATGGTAAGAGATGAATATCATATTCTTTAGAGGCAGTAGCAGAAAAACGACCAATTCTACTAGATGCAGAAGCCATTGTCTGCACTACATAAAAAGTGTCGATTCTCCTTTTATATTCACTCCCAATCGTAGCCTCACTCAAGAAGTCCAATGAATATGCATCCATCTCTCTATCAGTAGAAATTAATGATTTTGACATTCTCAGAAGTGCCTGTCGATGCCAAATGATGTCATCATTTGCTGAGCTAATAGAGCATGAATAAAGCTTCTTTGGCTCAAGATCTTGAGCATCCCAAGTGTACATTTCAATACATAATACACTTTTGAGAAAGAGTAATGAGAAAACTCCTTCCTCATAAAGCTGAGCAAACATCAAAGAAATGTCATCTTCTAAATATGCTTGTCTTGAGAGCCTACTTCTTGCTGCCTGTTCTGCATTCCTCAAAGGGAAACGGAATAAAGTTCCAGCAAAGGGACTTTTCATGTCACAACCAAAAGCACAGTATGGAAAGAATTGGTCTTCATATAGTGAGATGGCTGAAGAAGTAACGTACTCAATTCTCTTTCCAGGATTTGCTGCAGAAACATTTGGAAGGTAAGCACCCTGTGGATCAAACAATACCACATATTTGCCACTCACGAAAGAGGGCAAATCAGTTAAATGGTATACTGAATTGAAGCCAACCCTAAAAAATGAAATTACCAACATAAATCAGAACAAGAATGGAAAGAAAAACAAAAATAGAAGGTTTCTGAATACCAGCTAGTCAAAATGGCAACAGTAGCAATTAAAAGACAAAAAACTATGGAAAGCCTGATGCAATTTATTTATCTTCAGTCAACAAGATGTGAACAAAACTCATAGGAAATTAAGGGATTAGACTGTTGAATGTTAGTACTCTGACATCAAGTATGGGAATATCTTCAAGAGACAAAAGCACTGACAAATAAAAATTTAAAATTATAACACAAACCAAAAGTAAGAGCTTCAGCAAAAGCACCAAAACATCAACTCAACTTAACTGAGAAACTTCCTCTGCATACAACTTTATCACCAAAATTCCTTCATGTGTATTATATAGCATAATAGGCCTGAAAATTTTAGTTTCACAATTCAACATTTAAAAACTACGTAGCACTATATATGGCCACTTTTTTAAAGCCTTTTTACATTTGAGCCTCATTGATATGTAAACAAAAATTATTTCTACCATATCACAAATACCAAAAGAGAGCATGGTTATTGTAGAATTACAAAGAGGCCATTTAAGAATAAGGCAGTGCAGGTAATTCCTTGTAATTCATCTATCTGTAGTCCACCATCTAACTTCATCCAAGAAGAGTAAATGGAAGCTACTCTCTTCAACAAATGCACGTAGAAATCAAAAGTAAGGAAGAAAAAGGGACAGCAGCTCTAGGCACTAGTTTCACTTAGTTCCATCTCTTCAGCCTTCTAGCATTATATTCCTTTCTGCCAAAACTTCAACAAGCTATTTCCATGTAGATTTATCTAATGTTAATTTATTTTTTGTAGATGTCTAGAGCGAATATCCACTACAAAGATCATGTGGATGTAAATAATAGTAAATCTCACATTTTCAAGCAGGAGCTTGGCAAGAGTGTCAGATCAATTATTCAAGTAAGAAAGAAAAGACAAATGTAGAATAGAATGAAATACGAGAAAAGATTTACAGGACGGAAGAGAAAGAAACTTCCTTATCAGAGGAGGATTGCCTAAAAAAATATCATTCTAAAAAGCTTGTACCGACACTTCATGCCTTGTCTTTACCATGCTAGGGCCATCAATAGAGAAGCCAAAGAATGCATAAAGGGACCTTTTTGGTATTGGCTAAGTAAACTATCATAACATATAAAAGCACAGAACTGAACAGAACAAAATAATAATAATAAAAATAAAATAAAATTTTCCTTTCATGTAAAGCTAAGTGAGATAAAAATTTGAAGGTGAAAGAAGAAAGACAGATGGTTTATAAAATATAATAAATAAAAGACAAAAGAATTAAGATAAATAAGGATTAGCTAGTAAAATCATCACATATCCTTCTCATCCCATTTGTCACCCCTTTTCTTTCCAGATTGGGAGGGTTTATAACCATGAACAAGGATAGAGACAAACTTTCTCCCTATTTTTCATGGTCTTCCCTTACTCTCCTTCCAAGCAAACATAGTGACATCTGTCTATTATTTTCTCTCCTTGCTTTCCATCCTGCCACTTTTTCTGCACTACCAAATATGGTACTATAGAGCAAGATCTGTGAATTCTTTGGAAGCAAAGAAGCCAAGACAAGGTCACTACAATGTGCACAGGACGAGATCCACTTATTAACAATTTGTATCCACTCAAAGGCCCAACAAAACTGAATGCCAGGAACCATAAAAAAGTAGAAAAAAGGAGCCACCGATAACTTAAATGCTCAGAGATACTCCATTTTTGTTAAATTGAGATAGTAGGGAAGATGGAATAGAAAGAGGGTAGAAAATTAAGAAGGAAAAAAGTGATGAAAGCGAAACAGACATTGAGCATTTCATCCATGTATTCAATAAAGAGGACAGAATATTAAAACTAAAGAAACGTGCATCTTTTTTTTGTTATTTACAAGCAGAGTGGAAAGAAGGAAGAAAAGATTTTATCCTTCACAATGTGAGGAAAGAAAATGCACATAATATCAATTTCAGTAGAAAGGATGAAAGTGGGGATCCTTAGTAATCAAAGTCCCATTTCTTTTTATCCATCATTCTCCTCTCTAATCCACTTAATTTGGATGAATTGAAATTTGTAATGTTTTGGGGTGGTGGTGGAGAATTGGATCTTCCCATTTTATTTCCACCTACCTTTCTGTTCTGTTATACACCAAAGTAAGGCATTCCACTTGTTTGTTTTTTCATCTTCCTCTCACTTCCGCATTCGCCTAAAGACGGCCTTAAGCTAACTTGAACAGCAAGAAAGATGAGCAATCTCATGAGGAACAAAGAATAGTTTTTTTTTTTTTTTGAAGTAAGTGATTTGTGCACCACATAAAATTAGCACCCAAAAATGAGTTTCCAGAAACAAAGGAAAAGAGAATCTGCAAAAAGGACCTATATCATCGCTTCCCCATTTACTCCTTGTTTTAGTTCGAACAAAGCTAACATGTTCATCGTCCCATAAATCCAAAACATCCTCCGTTTAAAAACTCAAGTAGTAATCATCCTATGAAAATGCAACCACAACCTTAAAAACAAATTTAAACAAACAAGTCACAGTCATCATCCACTAAATAAGTATGTCCATCATTCCTCAGTTGCAAGGGAACCGAAAACACAGAGAGAATTGTGCGTTTATGTGTGTATGAAGAAATCCAAAATTACCCGAATCGGCCAGTCTTCCATGTCTGGCCATGCTTGATGCTCCCGCCAATTCTAGAAATACTCACGAAATCCTCTTCGGTGAACACAGCGTCGTTGTAGGCGAGCAGAGCGGGACCCTGCCACTGTGCCAAAGAATCTGAGAGTAGGGAGTGGGAACCATGGACCCGGCGATCGAGACAGAGGCGAACAGTGGTGGCGCTGGCATCGTCGGCGTTCTGTATGAGCTCCCTCAACACGGTAGTCCCTTCGGGGTAGTTCAACAGGACCTCCCGGATCCGGCGGGTGAGGTCCACTTTCTGGCCGAAGTCTTCTAGAAGTACCGATTCTGGCGGCAAGGACTCCATCTCGTCTGTCCTGCGGAGACTTGCGGTTGTTCTGGTACTCTTTATTTGAGGGTGGGGCTCGGAATCAGACCATGAAGATGGCAGTAATTAGTTGTTTAACCTGAAAGGTCGGGTGATGCGAGTTTTGCAAGAACATGAATGCGGGTGGGGAGGTGGAAGGGATTGTAGCTGGCTTGGGTACACAGACAGACGGAGACCGCAAGCCCGTGTCGTGTGTGTTGGCTGTGGTTCTACGATCGTGTTGTGTGTATAGTTTGATTCCGTACTTTGGTACGGTCAACCATTCTGGCTGGGGAATAAAATAATGCAACCTTGGAGGCCATTTTATGATCATATGTCAAGTATTAGGTTTGTCTCCAGGCCATTTATAACTAAATCTGTTTTTGAGATATATAGTTGTAGTATATCAGGTGTTGCGTTCGTGATAATTTTTTAAAAATTTTTACTGTTTAAGTTTATCCTATTTTTAAAATTCTATATCTTTAAGAGTTATAAGGTTACCACTAACTTCGCAACTAATTATACAATTGCAAATGACATTGTATCACTTAACATTGGCTTGAAATTAAAAAATATACGTATATGATTGATGTAATAATAGTAAATGATTGATATAATAATTATTTGCATACTATTTGAATTTATTTTTTTATTATATAAATATCTTTATATAAATTTTAATAAAAAACAAATTAATAAACTTTAATAAAATAAAAAAAAATTTAATTGTTTATTAATCAAACAAAAAATTAAAACTTAAATTTAAATTTAAATATTAAATATGATTAAATTTTAATAAAAAATTTAATATATTGGTACAATTATGTAAATGAATTCTAAATGTTCAATCCGGTTTTGTTAAGATTTGATGGTATTTACATAAACTCAATCTATTGTCATCCTTAATTTAGGTGATAAAAACAAAGTACATGGTCATTTTTTATCTCATTAGAATAGTCTAATTTAATTGCAAACAAGCCTTTAGTTAATTGAAAACTCCATCAATTTAGTTGATATTTATTGTAATTTTTATTAATTATGAAATATAATAATAATTTTTTTAAAAAAAGAAACCAAGATGATGAGTTGAACCAAGTAAAAGCTCAATATATACAAACATATTAAAGTTTGAAACCAAAAAGACCTTATCATAACTTCTTTTCAAAATTTGAATGATTTCTTTACCCAAGTTTCTATCTAAATTAAACATTACCAAATAAACTACAAAAAGCGGTTGAATTAAAGATAAGAACTTGCATTCATCTTATTGGACTCTAATGTGATTTTCAATAGTCTATTTGGTGTTATAAATAAAGGACAAGAGAAAGCCACATTATATCATAATGTAATCACAAGGAGCAGGAGATCTCTAAGGTAGACTGAACTTTCATTTTTTCTTCCTTACTGCAATGTGTTCTTTTTTTTTCCCCCTTTTTTTAATGCAGTGAGTTACTCTCTTTTTTTAAAATTAGATCTTAAATATCCAACAACAAGATGTTAGATCTCTATTTGCATTGCCAGTAGTATTTCTGTTTCTTAAATTTCTTGAAGATTAATTGTTCCATGAATTTTCTCAAAACTGGATCCGATTACCTACTCATTGATTAGAATCATGATAGATGGGGAAGGTGCACTTACCTGATGATGCAGGCGCACCATTGTATGCTGTCACTATAAATAATAGAACGTGAGAAGCTCTACTTCGAGTTTGATAATTTGTTGACATACAACGTGAAGGCTACCACCATCTAAGCAATCATTATATGCCTCTTCCCTCCGCCTCCTCTTCTTCTTCTTCTTCTTCTCCTTCTTCCCTATATATTCCCAACACCGCACTGCATAACACATGCGTAGCCAGTTGTCATAATAGTGGTTTCGATTAAACTCAGGCATATATAATCATCCATGGGGAACTCAATAAACTTGGGTTCGTGCATCTTCCTGGTCTGGATACTCGGCTCGGCAGCAGCCATCGCCACTGACTTCAACTATGCCGATGCCCTCGACAAGACCTTCATGTTCTTCGAGGCACAACGATCGGGTAAACTCCCTGCGACCCAGCGCGTTAAGTGGCGCGGCGACTCTGGCCTCTATGATGGTTTACATGATCAAGGGGTATAAATTAATGAATCTCCTCCATATGTACCTTGCTTGTTTTTATTATCTAGTCTTCATTGATCAATCTGCAGGCAGAAATTAAAGCAGTGTTTTGATGGTGGGTGCAGGTGGACTTGGTGGGAGGATACTATGACGCAGGAGACCATGTGAAGTTTGGATTGCCCATGGCATTTAGCGTCACGATGCTTGCTTGGGGAACCATTGAGTACAGAAAAGAGATCACAAATCTATACCAAATGGGACACTGTTTGTGGGCTATCAGATGGGGTACTGACTACTTGCTCAAAGCACATACTCAGCCTAATGTTCTCTGGGCACAGGTAAGCTGACCAGTTTAATTTACAAGATTATTTACAACTATGTTTGCCATATATATATATATATATATATATAGACATGATGTTGAGGTTCCCAAACTCATCAGGTGGGTGATGGAGACTCTGATCACTCATGTTGGGAGCGAGCAGAGGACATGACAACTTCAAGGACGGCTTACAGGCTGGATGAGAATCATCCTGGTTCTGACCTTGCAGCTGAAACTGCTGCAGCTTTGGCCGCTTCTGCCATAGCTTTCAAGCCATACAACTCTACATACTCTGCTCTCCTCTTGTCACACGCAAAACAGGTGACCCACCAATTACGATCTATTACCATATCCTAGTCGTTCGCATGATTAATTAACCATTCTCTTGTAAAAGATTTACCAAGTGGACAAATACTTCGCAGCTTTTCTCATTTGCTGATAGATTTAGAGGACGCTACGATGACTCAATCCCCTCTGCCAAGGAGTTTTATTCTTCATCAGGTTACTCGGTACGCAATATCTTTGTGGTGTTTAGTTTAATTTGTTTTTGTCGGGCATTTATCCTCTGAATCAATGGAACCGGTTTGGTCTTGATTGAAGGATGAGTTATTGTGGGCTGCGGCCTGGTTGTTCAGAGCAACTGGGGATGAGTACTACTTAAAGTATGTGGTGGACAATGGCGAATCCATGGGAGGAACGGGCTGGACAGTGAAAGAATTCTCCTGGGACAACAAGTATGCGGGTGTCCAAATCCTTCTTTCAAAGGTTCTGTTGGAAGGACAAGGTGGTGCATACACTTCCACACTAAAACAGTACCAGGCCAAAGCAGATTACTTTGCCTGCGCTTGTCTGCAAAAGAACCGCGGCGATAACGTCCGTATAACTCCTGGTTAGAACCTGAGAGCTAGCCTTTCACATGCCTAAATTATGGGAGTAACTCTTATATTTGGTCATGCAATTTGATTCACCAGGTGGCTTAATGTACGTGCGTGAGTGGAACAACTTACAGTATTCCTCTGCCGCTGCGTTTCTTCTCGCTGTCTACTCCGATTATCTTAAAGCTGCAAACGCCGCGATTGCTTGTCCGGATGCCCAGATTCAACCTCAAGACCTGCTCAATTTCACCAAGTCTCAGGTCAGAAATTGCAGACAGATATATACTAACCTTCGGGCCTTAGGTGTTTATTTCTCTAAACACAAAGCACTGATGTTTTTGGTGTGCAGGCTGACTACATTCTCGGTAAAAACCCACAGTCCATGAGCTACTTAGTCGGGTATGGACCCAAATACCCGATCCGTGTTCACCACCGAGGTGCTTCCATTGCGTCTGTATATGTTTTGCCTTCGGTGGTTGGGTGCTCCCAAGGATTCGAGACATGGTTTCATCGCCCTGAGGGAAACCCTAATGTCGTGTACGGAGCCCTGGTGGGAGGACCTGATGGGAACGATAACTTCAACGATGACAGATCCAATTACGAACAAACGGAGCCAACACTTTCCACCACTGCCGCTCTTGTAGGCCTCTTCTCCAAGCTCCATGGCCTCTACGGAAATACAGGTTAGTATATTCTATATAATAACAGAAAGCATCATTAATGAATCCTTCAAATAGTTTTGATGAGATTTCTTTTGGTGATTCAAATTTCACAGGTTCATACGGGAAGAAACCGTCAGTTCCCTCTCCAAAAATGACTAGTGAGTATTGAAAGTTTTCGTTTCCAAATCTTTGAGTGGGTTATCTGCTATCAGAAATTTCACAGTTTTGAGAATTTTTTCAGGTCTCTACCAAACAGAAACATCACCAGCTCAAACCACAAAACCAGCAGGTCAGTTCTGTGACAAATCCAAGTTCATTCAAGAACTTAACAAACCCAAATCTGATTAGATACTGAACGGATTGATATCCGGTTGCAGAAGTGCCAATCGAATTGATGCATTCGATAAGCAAGACATGGAGCATAGGATCCACGACTTACTACCGGCACAAGGTGACGATCAAGAACACATCGAACAAGCCAATCACTGATCTGAAGCTGGTGATTGAAAACCTGTCTGGGTCTCTGTGGGGTCTCTCTCCAACCCAGGAGAAGAACACTTACGAACTCCCTCAATGGATGAAAGTGCTGAGCCCTGGCTCCGAGTGCAGTTTTGTTTATGTACAAGGCGGACCCCAAGCTGAGGTTTCTGTTTTGAGCTACCACTAATCCACCAAACAAGACTAAGTAGTCAGAAAAGAAAAGGAGCCAGCATAAAATTCTCCCACAGATGTAATTACCATGTGGAGGATCCTTTTTTCTTTTCTTTTCAACTTTTTCTTAATGAGAGTAGTTTTCCATTTTACTAGGAGATTAGAGAGCCCTCTTTTTACTGCTTTTTCTATTTTATTTTTATAAAAAAAAAAAAAGTAATGCTGAAGTTGATTGGAATAAGCAGTCGTAGGTTTCGAAATTGATCTTAAGGTCATTTTATATATCTCGTCAGTCTCACGGATAACGACGAAAAAGTTGCCAACTTCAATCATTTAAAATTTTCTCATTGGTCCTAAGATAACCGAGAAGAAATTGGCTTCGTTTAAAAGATCCGCTCGGCCCTTTAATACAGCCCTCGCCATTGCGTCTTTCTCGAGCCTTAACACTCCAGCCAATCGCCATTAGCCATGCCAAAGCAAGGCGAAGGTGGTCGGCTTGGTCCCTGAGGCGATGTTCTTTCTTTCATGTTTGCTGGCTTTTTCTTATCTAACTAGTCATTTTCCTCTGCTTTTCTACCACACTCTTTCCTTCCTCATGCTAGCTACTTCTTATGTTGGTTACAACTCTCTCCTCATGTTTCTTGGCACTCTATTTTGCTCTCACATGCCACCTCTTTCCCTTCTCTTTATATTTTTGTAATGCTCTATCTCTTTCTTTCTTATCCGGCTTTCTCTCTCTTTTCTCTCCTTATGCGGTCGTGTTCTCTCACCCTTATACTTTTCTTTTTCATCTCCTGTCTATCTTTTTGGAATAATTAAGACACTATAGGATGCTTAAATACAATAAAAATAAAAAAAATAATAACTTACATAGCTGAAACAAATTAACATAGAGACTTGCTTAGTAATGTTCTAAAATATAATATTTCAATCATTTTCTAATGTACTTAACACTTTGGGTGTTCTGTTCCTAATATTCAACTATGTATTCTTCTACAAATTTTGCAAACTGAAATTTTAGAAGTCAATGAACTTGTATCTTTTTTATTTTCTTAAATGAAGTTGTAAATAATGAATTAATTGAGTTTTTCTCTGTATCTAAGTTATATTATTTATAGATAACTACTTGTCTCTTTCAAAGACACATACTTTCTGTTGTCACTCAAAATTTGTTTCACTCTTATCGAGACTAACGTAGGGTGCTTATCTTGTAAAAAAATAATATCTCCAACGCTTATGTCAACCTCTTTTATAGGACAGGCAATTTGTGCCAGCCCCAATTGTGGAATAGGTTTTAAGTGACAACAATTTTCTTATGGTTATGCCCCTTATTTGTGCTTTTTCCTACACACACACACATATTTACAATCATGTCTGTTTGTGTGATTATGTGAAAGGAGATATTGATTAATAACAGACATATAATTTTTTATAGAGTTATGTCTCTTTGATGTGTGACTTATTTAATAGGTTTTGAACTTTTTTTCTTAATTTGATGTGAGAGAAACAAAATTTCAAACATCTATATACTTAATAATACCCTATATTTGAAGTTAAGCTTCAATACTAATAAAACTATATACAAATTCATTTGAGAGAAAAGTAGATATGTTATGTATTGGGCGAAGTGTCTGTATAGAGTTAAACTTGCCTTAGTGATAATTTATCGAAATTACTTGGTTAACCAGTGGATGCCATTAATTTTGAACTGTTCATAATTTGTAGAAATCAAGATAATAAATACTACGCATAACATATTTTCGATACGATAGTTCGTGATTGTGTTTATTTTGGTCTTGAACATATCTCGATTCATAACTTTAGAGAACTTAGTTATTTTTGCTTTTCATTCTCATAAATGTGACCTCGCATTTATTATCATATAAATGACACTATTATGAGTTTTTAAGACTTCTATAGTTATCATTAAATACTTATACATATCCTTAACTACATGTACTAATACACCACCATCATAAGAATGAGTTAAATGTGTATTCTAACATTTGAGCATTACATAACTAGTTCACATGTTAAACCTAGATTATAGGATTTTCAATTTGTTAGATTAAGTTTCCATCAGATTCTACTCATTGATTGGCTTTAAACTCATTCCCCATGAAGAAAACACAGTTTGCTCTCTTGGTAGGCCTTTATCAAAGAATTTACAATATTTTTCTTTAATTTTACATATTGAATAAAGATAACTTTATTTGAGAGTATTTATCCTTTTATATTATATGTATACTTAAGATGCCTTGATTTTCATTGTACACACTATTTTTTACTCTAGTTTGAGTCGTCATATTATCACAATATATATATATATATATGTCATAGTTTAGGCTAGATCGAAATGTCTTCTAAAAAATTTTTCAGTCATTTTACTTCTTAGAGCAGCTTTATCTAATAATATGAATTCAAATTTCATAGTAGAACTTGTTATGCATGCTTGTTTGGAGAATTTTCATGAAACAACAGCTCCATTTAATGTGGAAACATATCTAGTAGTAGATTTAGTTTGAGTGTTATCAAAAATCCAGTTGGCATCATTGCATCCTTCTAGAATAGTTGGATATGTTGTGTTATACAATCCATAATTTAAAGTATATTTCAAATATTATAATACTCTTATCGATGCATTTCAATGATCTTTTTTAAGACTGTTTGTATATTTATTAATTTGTTTACTGAATAAAGCATGCCTGGTCTAGTAAAATTCATTAGATACAGCAAGCTTTCAATGATTTGGGAATATTCTAATTAACAAATTACCTCTTTTATGTTTTTCACCAACTTGCAATTTGTATCAAAATGATTTATTACTAATTTACAATCAATTTGATTAAATTGTTTTAATAATTTTGCAATATAATGGGATTGCATAAGTATGTAACCTTCATCATTTCTTATGATTTTATATCTAAAATAACATCTAGTTTACCTAAATTTTTCATGTTAAACATTGAATTCAATAATTTCTTTGTTAAATTTATTATATCTTTACTTGGTTTCCATTATAAGTATATTATCCTTAATGTATACACATTTGTTATATTCATTCATATTAAATCTATGTGATAACATTGCATGATTAAATTTTTCATGTCATTGCTTTGGTGCTTGTTTAAGACCATAAAGTGGTTTAATGAGTTTACACACTTTATGTTCTTAACCTTTAACCACATAACCTTCTACTTGTTTCATATATTTTTTTATTTAATTTTTATTAAAAAAAATTTCTTAACATCCATTTGATGTATACCCATGTTGTATAAAGCAACAATTGCAATTAACATTCTTATTAATGTTATTCGTGAGACTGGTAAATAAGTATCAAAATAATCCAATCTTTCTTTTTGTCGATATCTTTTAGTAACTAAAATTGCTTTATCGGTTCTAACTTTTCTTTTATAAATCTATTTATAACCAATTAATTTACAACCAAGAGGTAGGTCAACCAATTACCATGTGTAATTTTGCAAAATTAACTCAATTTTACTATTGATAGCCTCTTTCCATTGAGATGTTTCTTATGAACTTATTTCTTCTTTATAAGTTTAAGACTCCTCTTCTGTTAAAAAGCTTATAAATCTAGTGCAAAATTCTTTTGAATTTTTATCTTTTTTGGGTTCCATCTCTTATTGTTGAATACTTGAAAAAGATGATTCATTTTGATGATGTTCATACACACTTATCCTTGATAAATCTATTCCTCTTTCTTTGTAAAGAAATTTTTTTCCAAAAAATTTAGCTTCCATGGATTCAATAATAATATTAATATGAGCATTTTAATTTTTAGATTTAATTACTAAAAATCTATATATAGTACTATCATTGACAAATCCAACCAATTAATACACAATCAATAGTTTTAGGTCCTAATTTAGTCTTTTTTGATAAAGGAATTAAGATCTTTGCTAGGCAACCCCATGCTTTAAGGGTTCTGTAAGTTGGTAAACGTCCTTTTCATACTTCATAAGGAGACTTATTTGTCTTTTTAAATGGAATTCTGTTCAAAATATGATTTGTAATAAGTAAAACTTCACTTTATAAGTTATGAGGAAGTATGGAGGTATTTAACATAGAATTTATGATTTCTTTAAGTATTCTATTTTTTTTTCAACTACACCATTTTGTTGAGGTGTAAAAAGAGCACTAGTTTGATGAATTATTCCATGCAAAGTATAAAAGTCAGCAAAGGGATCAAAATCATATTCATCACCTTTGTCTGACCTAATTGCTTTTATTTTTCTCTCAAGTTAATTTTCAATTTTTGCTTTATAAGTCTTAAACTTCTTAAAAGCTTTATCTTTACTAAGTAAGTAAACATAGCAATATTTACTGTAATTATTAATAAATATGATAAAATAATTATTTTTACCGTGTGTTGGTATTGATTTAAAGTCATAAATATCACTATGAATTAAACCAAGTAATTCATTTGATTTTTCTTTGATAGATTTGTAATTTTGCCTAGCCAACTTTAATTTTGTACATGCTTTATATTTATGTTTAATATTAATGCTAAATTTTGGTAACAAGTTTAAATTAACCATTTTATGTAAAAACCTAGAGTTAACGTGATCTAATCTAGCATGTTATATATCAAAAGAGTTAACAAAGTATGCAAAAAACTATATTTTTATTATTGTTGATAGCACTCGTAATTGTAAATTATGTTTTTAAACATCATTTGGCTATCTACAGTAAATCCATACACATACTAATTACAAATAATTCAAAGAATACCACATCAATCATATACAATGTTCATAAAATATAAATAATATGTGATTTTATTCATTCTAAATTATATTATGCGTTTCTGTACCTAATTCATGCAATATATGAAAAAAAATATATGTTTTTATATCATACCTTCTTACATGTAATGAACATGAGGTAAATGAAGAAGGATAAGACCCTTGAAAATCATTCATGCTCGTAAAAAGGTTCCATTAATAAAAGATCATCGTGTGGATTTTAGATTTTGAGTGTTCGTGGGATGAAGGTGATGCTTCAAAGAAAATAACACTAAGAAAAAGAGGACTGGTGGTTAGGACAAGATCGGAGAGGAAAGGAGATGCTCAGCATGAGTGTTGAGGAAGTAAAAGAATGAGTTTGAAAGAAGAAAGAAAATAAAAAAATGAAACTTTTTGCTAGTTAAAGTGATAAACAAAAAGGTGATATTAACGGAGAAGCTAATCAGCAAGAGAGTAAGAGAGCAAATGGGTTTTTAGAGAGAAGAATGTCATGAGTTTGAGAAAGAAAAGCAAAACAAGAAGCAAGACTTGTTGATAAATCAATATGTTTAGTTAATATGAATCAGACGGATATTAATATCTGACATGACAAGGTTTAAAATCAGAAAAGCAACCAAGATACAAAGAAAATTTTAAAAATTATTCAAGATGTTATAATATATTTTACTAAAATTAAGTTGAAACCATACAAATTAATAAGTTAGATATTTTTATACATAATAATTATTAAAAAACTAAAAAAAATTCCCAGTTAGTGTTAGCAAAAATGTTTCAAGTTCTTAATTTAACTGTTTTTAACCTTTCTTATATAAACAATACTAAACTACTCAAACAATTTTCTTTAACCTTTTTATATTCTGCTTCCAACCATCGATTTCTTTCCCCTTAATGGTTAGAGTATTCATTTTAAAAAAGACAAAATATGCCTGTTAATACTCAAAAGATGGGTACTAATAAATAAGGGGTAGACTTTGTCTCTTATCCAAAAAAAACCTTCTCTATTACTAAGTGCCACAGTTCTTCACTTTATCTTCCCCAAGCTTTAATTCTTTCTCCATTTCCTCTCATTTCTTTTAGCAAAATCAAAACTTAAAATCAGTAAACAAAAGCTTCAATTCCCATTTTAACTTCTTACTAAAGCTTCTTTTTCTTCAGATGTTCTATTTTATTTAGTGAAACCCAAAATCCAAGCTTATTCTTCATGAACCCTTTATGTACAAAAGGCTCCTCTTTTTGTCGAAAGACTTTTCCTCTATTACAAAAGCTTCTCCTCTTTTTCATGTTTGTATCTACTATTAAAAAGCTAACGTCTAGTTTCAAAATTATATTTTTAATCATTTATTGCATGAAATAGATACAGGTTAGGGTTTGTTAAGGTAATATGGGTTAAGATTAGCAAATAGTAATACAAATCTACATTTTTTTTTTGAAGACCTATTAAGGTTTATTTTGTTTGTACCATATAGTTTGGTTTGAATTTGGGTCACTATTGATAAAGTAAATAGGTTTGATGATCACATGCTTTTGAAAATACAATGTTGTAATGTTAAGAGTAGGTGGGTCTAGGACAAGTCCCTTTCGACATAGTATTCCTTTACTAAAATATTTTTTACGCATGATATGACATTTAATTTACTTGCATAAATTTCAATGAAAATGTATTATATTCTTTTATCGATATTTATTTATTATGTTTTTATTTGTAGGCAAAATAGTGAGATCGAAATCTAGCTTCTATAGAGAATTTTTTATGGACTGACTAATTCATCTAAGAACGCTCCAAATAAGCACACATAAGTTCATTTTTCAACATTTAATAAATAATCTTAATTATATTTTTTACATGACTCAGTTTAAGTAATGAATTACTTAACATTTGAATTCTTATCTTATAAGACCACATTGAGAAGAAGGTTATTTCTACTTTTCAATCATAGGAGAGATATCCCTAGACTATATTTAAGTCTAATACAAAATAGTAGGTGGAGAAAAGAAGTATCAAATGTATGGACTTGGCTCTCAAGCATTGGCATACTATTTAGGTGGTAGCTCTAACAGTGGACAATTTATGTACAATTCAACTATGGAAAATTTGTGCTCTTAAATGAAGGTTAAGCAAGAGTGTTTAGAGCAAAAGTATAAAGACAAAGAGTAAGATCATCAGCGTTTTGAGCAACTAAAAGTTGAGATGAAGAAGCGTTTGAAGCAAAGGGAGGTGAAGATGAAAGAGCTTATCCACAACATTAAAGCATTATTATTGAAAGATTCACCTTCTCTTTCCTCTCTAATATTGCCTGATGGCTTTACCTAATGCTAAAAATCATTAAAGTAACATCTTCACTTGTTTTTGTTTTTAAAATGATCAATATAATATAGTACTGTGTATTAAATTCTCATATGTATATATAATTTTAATTATATTTAATTTTAACTTTTTTAATCTTTAAATATTATTGAATTATGAATTATGTAATAAATAAAATATTAAAATAAGATAAAATAAATAAATTTAAATATAATATTATAATATTATAATTAATTAGATTAGATTAAATGAAATCTGAGCAATGACTCAATGACAAACCTTTAAGCTTAGTGACGAACTCTTTTGTTGCTGACCATTGAGATCTATTACTAATTTTGACAATGATTTGTCATTAGGTAATGATAAACTTGAAATTCTATCACCAAACTTCCTTTTGCTATAAGTATCTTTACCGCTTTCTAATTTCATTGTTAAATCGTTATTGTATTTTTTAATAACAAAACTTTTATAATTAAATGATGAAATGTTTTATCATTAAATTTATTTTTTTTATAATTATATATATAAATGAAGTATTGTTACGTGACTATCAATGACACTAAAGTAAAGATTATTGACCTATTTATCTCACATTAATGGAAAAGGGAATTAATGGGTCATATTACTTTTTTTTTTTAGGGATGGAGTCATATACTTGAGACATTGTACACATTCTCTTTTTTAGGCATTTGTTTATCTGAAAAACTAGCTCTATTACCCATGTTAGGCCATTTTGTTAATTTTATTTTAGTTTCAATAAATTTGAAATTTTATGTATATATGTTATATTCAAATCTTAATACTAATTCATCTTACATTGAGATTTTATAGTAAAATAGTCAAATTAATATCTTTAAAAAAATTATAGTCTTGCATCTAATAAATTCAAAAATAAATAATATTGGTACATATGTTTTTTGTATATTTTGCCATAATCGACGTTTAAAATCTCTTGATATCTTTTTTATCCTAACTGTCACTTAAAAATCAAAATCTCTTATATAAGACGCTTTTAAATCAAGAATTTTTATCAAATAAAATCAGAGATTTATCTCAAAACTTTTAAAAAACTATAAATCTCTTAATTATTATTTTAATGTCCATCTGAAAATTGAACATTGATTTGATCGTTGTAATTATTCTTTTTTCAAGTTGAACAGAATTTTCGAAATAATCCAATTTAAATCGTGAGCTCACATGATAACAAATATTTACAACATAATGTTGACCCTTTTTATATTTAATTTGTATCATTTATAAATTTATAAACTTAATGCAACAAATTTAAGAATTTTTGATTTCACCATTTCGTTCCAAAACGGTAACTAACATTAACTATGATTGTAATATAATTACAAAAATACAAAACAATGTATTTATTAGGAAAATGAAACTTTTGGACGGAATAATTTTCTATTAGCAACTTTGAACAACAATAATGCTAACATGAAATTAAGAATATGAATTGAAAGATATGTCCAAAGAGAAACATAGTCAAGCGTCCGAAGATTCAACAAGGCATGTGAGCCACCTCCTTAAATGGCCATAGACGTGAACGTGCTGGTGGTCGAAGAAACAAGCTTTCTGTAAACTAAGTGAGACGTAAGACTAATGGCAAAGATTGAAGATAATGATGGGAATATATGAACAAAATGAAGCTAGAAAAGTTAACAAAATGTGCGTTATTTCCGCATTGGGTCCAAAGCAAACTCTTCAGCCAGCGAAGCCACTTTGCGGCAACAGACAAATGCCAAGTGGGCACCATTCAGGGTAAACAGGGTACCTTCCTTTCTCTTCCTTGTCCCGAGCCACACCAACCACCGGCAACTTGCAACCCACCAGCGACCAGCCACCATCGTCTTCCCAATTTGGCCGTAGAAGCTTCTTCGTTTCGCTTGTACCGAGGTTGCTCTTCGCTTCTTCTCCTACCAAAATAGCTACACCTTTCCAGCTAAAAAACCCGTCTTCTCTCACTCAAAACACGAATTTTAACAGCTTCTCGCTGGCACCCATAAGATCCTTCGCTTGCAGAAGCCAAGCTAAACCACTTGGTAATTCAATTCCAAGTAAATCATTTTCCCTTTTCTGGACGTTTTTAACTGTACCGACTAATTTAGGAAAAACAATAAAGTGGGTTTTTTTTTGTATCCTTTTGTCGATGAATGCATGACAGAGGATCTAAAACTTCTTCTATATTCATTATTTTGTTGGATGATTTCACATCTGTAAAGATGATATTAGACCTTATTGTGATCAAAATTTAGGATTGTTTCTTTGTTTGTAATTTATATCTGAGTGCAAAATATTCTAAGAGGAACTAGACATGTATGTATACAGAGATCTGTCTTATTTGGTAGCTTACTGCAGTAATGTTCCATGTTATGAATGTATATACATGTGCCTGAGAAAGTGTGAATCTATTCTAATTCACGTGACATACTGATAAAAGGTTCTGCACTAAAATAGGGCAAAGCCATGAACACCTCTTCTTTCTCTAGTTGGTGAAAGCATTGTAGAATCATCTTGTATTTTTCTTATTGGTTTTACTCATCTTTTCATAACTTCGTTTTTTTAATGTTCAGAATTATTGATAGTGTTTCATAATTTTATACTGTTTGTTTTGATCATAGGCGCACAATGAAGATGCCACAAATCACATTACGGTCATAATTGGTGTCAGTATGTATCACAAATCATGTCTAATGTCTTCGTCTGTCTTTTAGCATGTACTGCTACAATGTGATTTTTTTGTCTTGACAGATAAATTTGTCTTCCAAACATGTTTGAATGGAGATAATTTTTTCTAGGTGGAATCTTTGGAATCACCTAAATTTCTTGTTGTTGGGCAAGCATGTGTAATGGCAACATGTGTTGCTTGAACTGGGGGCAAGGTGGTCTATGGGTGCCTTGCTTGTTGTCTGATACTGACATAACAACCTTATCTATTGATCAGCCAATAAAATGCTTTAAACTTTAGTCAAGTCAATGGAGACCCTGCTTCCCTTTCAAGCCAGGAAAATCTTGTTCCCATTTTCCTAGTGATTGGATAATGTAGCTTCGCAATGATCACTGATTCGGCTGTTTGAATGAATAGATAGCACTGTTTTGCTGTGCTTAATGGGATAGTGTAGGTATCTCTGTGGATGCTAATCGAAACTATCTTCTTTCTTAGTTAATAGTGCATAACATGTTAGGTTTCCATTTAAATAGTATGTATTACGTATATAGCAAAAGTAGAGCAACTGGATCAGGTTTGGTCGGAGAAATGAGCTTACAAGAGCAAGCAACGGCTGATCTGTTAACATGACAGATCTGGTTAGCCATGTGTTCTGCAATGTTGCAGGTTGAGTAATAAAGAATATGAAGAAAATGGAAGTGCATGCTGAGAGCTGAATATAAGATGTAACAATTGGATATGCTATGAAGATACTGTAATGTGATATGTGTAAACATAAAAATGGCAGATTACGCATCTAAACAACTGATTAAAAAAACATGGGATGCATGGTTCTGTTTGGATGAAAAGAAAGTTCACTTAGTTGCTTTCTTGATTGAAACTTATTAATTATTATAAAATTCTAATCCACGTACTATTATTGCTTTATTCTTGTTCTAGTTTGCGAAGTGCCTTTGATCCCTCTGCTTGCTCAAGGAGCAACTTTCTGACATTTGTAATGGTGACAAATGTTTTGGTAATTAGTGAACTTTGGTTGCATGGTCTTGAAATAGCATAAAAAAGTCACACGGTTCCATCTTGGATTCTTATAGGATGGAAAATGTTGTGCCAGTTGGGTTGTCTGGTAGACTAGTGATCTTAACTTAATTGTCCTGTTTCTTACCCAAAAATGCTCTTACTTTCTTTTAGTGGCTAATCGTTCTTTGCTCTTGCTAAATTATGTCACTGTTGTAAGATGCTGACTTTAGGGATCTTTACAATGGAAGTTCCTGTGAGGCTCATCTATTTATGATGTTTTGCTGGCATTTTCATTTCAATTCCGGAATTCCATTTCATAGAGCAGCAACTTCGAGAAAGAAATATTATGACGAGTCTTTGTACCTGACAGTCATGCAACTTAGGAACTTAATATACTCAGTTAGCCGTACGTGCTAAGAACCAGGAAGTAGATGTTTGTGGATGCAAGTTCTCTGTATTTTACTGAAGTTGCTACAAGTTGTTAACTAGAGGACTAGTTATGAAGGGAAATCTAGGCATGATAATATTGCTGGGTATTTAGCTTAGGAAGAACTAAGATTGAAAGTTTTTCATGGTAGCTTATTTTTACTGATTAGTGTTTGACAAAGTGAGAATGAAGGGCTTCGTGTTGCCTTTTGTTTAGTCGTGTGCTTTACAGTTCTCTCTTAGTTGAGCAGTGTGAATGCATCTTTCTTCTGCTTTCATTTTCGTTAATTTTTTTTTCTCTTCTTATTTTATTATCTTTCATGTTTCTTTTTTAGCTTTTCCCTTTAATTTTGTGCATTATGTCTTGAAGTAATTTTTATAATGACACATACTTATAATACTTTCTTCTTCTGTTTACTTGTTTCACATGGCATTTGTTTGAATCTCATTGAAATTAGGGAGATGAGATTTATATTGGCGGAAACCTCAAGAGTTTCCACTTAGATCTGTATGGTCTCTTTGAATGCTGAGTCTTATGATACTGCTTGTTGACACTCTCACAATTAAGACTGCAACCTGGTTCACTAAGAAATAACTTCGATTTGTCTTTCATTTTAGTTTTCTTTTGTCATAATAGTGTCAGCATGTGTCATCGATAGATATGTATTGTTCTCAGACACAATAACATTGAGTTCCTTTTCTTTGCGCAGAATAATTATCCCTTATATGTCAGCAAAGGGCAGAAGCTGCTAGAAAGGTGAAGAAGAAAAAGCAGATATGTTAAAGACGCAATTGATGCTTCTATGTTATCCCAAAAACCTGCAAGGACATGACACTAAGATTTTCTTATTAATTAATGATTAATGTATGAAACTGTAGTCTTTAAGATATAGTACATTTGCATCTGTGAGGTATCAGATCTTATTCCTTAAGATATAATATATTGTTGTTTACTTGTTGAAGAATATTCTACCATTGTATTGTTCCTCTGACGTCGCATTAGTTTACCTTTTTACTTAAAGAGCACCCACAAGGGTAAAAAAAGCTCCCATATCATGAACTAAAAATAGAGCCAGGAGTTGGAGCTTAGAGGAGCAGAAGCCCAAATAGACAGTGTCCCCTGATTGTCTCTCTTTTGCTTTCTCTAGTCCAATTTAGCTTTCAGATTAACCAACTCAGTTCGTCTCTCATCGCTAACCTTTAAACTTACTATTCCTTCTAATTTCTCTTGTTAATTCATTAGTTTTTGTTCATCTTTTTGATGCTAATTATATTTATGGTCATTTTTATCATAGTATTATTGTCCTTTAACTGCTTGATAAATGCTCAATTGCTCTTCTTTTTTTTTTTTTTCTTGTTGATATTTACTTTTGCAAATTGGACTTGCATGGGATAATGTTTCTTAATTATGCGATAGTTTGAGATTTGTGGTAGTTTCCGTGTTGGTATGAGCTCATCATTATGTGTTTATGTTTCAATGTGAAATTCATAGTTAATCTCAAATAATCATGGGTATAATAATAAGATTGTGGATATGAATGCAGAGAGGATAAGAAAGATGAAGCAATCAAAGGATCCATTTGAAGCTGCATTAGAAGAACAAGAAGAATCGCCACCTGATTCACCAGTCGCTGTTGATGAGTTGGAGAGCCAAACCCCTGCAGGACAGGACAATGCTAGTGGGCTAGAAGACAATGATATTAGTGTCCCTATCAACAATCCCTCTGACCCGGCGACATCCACACTTTTGTTGGGCTCCACAGCAACCGTCGCAGCAGTAGGGAAAAGAAAATATGAAGATGAGGAGGAAGAGGAGGAAAACATGGACGTTGAGTTTGGAAAGTTTCCCTCCAGTGCTGATCCTGTCAAGATGGCTAAGATGCAGTAAGTAGAACATTAGAAAACAAAAATTAAGTTGTTCTTGTTGTTCCTATATTTGCTATGTCTTGCATGATTTCAATTTTCACCTCACATATCAGCTGGTTACTGATGGAGCCAAAATGGAGAACAGATAGCTTATTGTTATATACTGGCACACTGACTTTTGTTGTTATATTTGTTATTCTGATTCTTTGTTTATGCTACTTGGAATATGCCTCAAAATCTTTAGTTAATTGTGTTTTATTCTTCATTCTTCCATAAACCCTAAGCATTTGAATATGTGTTTGTTCTTTCTTTGCTTAAATTTATCTGTAGTTTGGTTGTTCTATCACTTCAAAAATCATATCCTTGTTGTGAACTTTCCTTACACAGTCTTGTACCTATCAATCTTTCCTCTATCACAAAGTTAAATTTCCCTTGAGCTTTACAATTTACGTCCTATTTAGAAATCTGGCTGTTGTGTTTTTATCTTAAAACTTACATTAATCAGCAAACTTGACACATGTGACAACTAATTGTGCATTTCATGAAAAAAAAAAAAAAAAAAGAGCATGGAAGAAAAGTTTAAGAGTGTTGTCAATTATTTATTGAAGTTTGACCTCTAAGCATGGAAGTTCAACTATTTTTAGACCTTTTATGAAGTTGTCAGGACTCCTTACTTTTATGGTGTTTCCCATTCTCTGATTTATGTATTTTAAGTTGTTTTGACAAGTGAAAAACGGAATATGTTTTGGTAATCTAGTTCCTTCTAAGTATGATGTTTGTGGTGTTTGTTTTACTAGCTTAGGTTCTTCATTATATGTTAACTGTTATACTTTCCACTAGCTTTATGAGGGGGAAACTATCCATGCAAATTCAGGCATGATATAATCACCATATCAGTGTCATTATTCGAGAATCAGAAATCTGGTAGGATCTTGTGTTAGATTAATTAGTAGTAGCGCAAAGAAATGATTCTAAAATAACAACAGAAATGTTTAATTTGAGAAGCCAGTCGGTTACTTTATTAAATAATATTTAAGCCTTGCTTAGTTGATGACATGGATTTTCTATTATCTCATTACTAGCATTTCATTTGTTGGAATACAATTTTACATGTTACATTTGTAGCATGCTTTATGAATTTGCAGAATTTCTAGACATGAAAATACAAGGGTAACTCTCTTTCTCTCTTGGGTTGTGAAAGTTCTTCTATTGCCTGGACTAAATGAAGTATACTTGTAGCAGCTGTTATGGTCATCTGGGAAATAGGGAGAACGAAAATAGCGCAGAGCAAAATGTACAAATTGTTATGTTTGTATATATGTTGTAAACAGGCTCATGAATTATTTAATACTCTTATAGTCCTATTTAAAAGTACTAATATAACTTATTTGGCAGTTTAGTATGTTGTAGTAATCCTAGTAAAAAAAAAAATTATTAGTGAAACGTAATTAATTTTCACTAAGTGATTGTAATCATTTCACCAAGTATGTCAGTGGTTACATTTGGAGAATGTCAGTGGTTGGAATGTGAAAAGTTGAATTGGATCTTTCAATGACTCAATGCTCACTTTCATTTATTCTTTATATATGAACTAGAAGCCAGCCCGTTAGAAGTAGTACTAAACTCTAATAACTTAAGCAATTGTTTCAAGTTCATAACATTTTCTAATTTCTAATAATATTTTGTTTTTTAATTGGAGATTTCTAATTGAAGGCAAGATCAAAGGGAAGAAACTGTGACAAACCAAGTGAATCCTACTACCTGGATAGCCTTGCCAGAGTTAAGGCTGCTGTTGTATTCTTTTGTGTCTTTTAAAGAGTGTTATGATCCAACAGTTGACTGATCCCTCACAGTGCTTAAGCAGCCATCAGTGCCCCAAGCTTGGGGCTTTGCCCCATCAGCATCAGCAAATCAGCCCACTTTGCTGTGCATGCTATTGCCTTTGGGGGTCATGCTGGTTCAGTAGGTGCACCAGCAATTATATGAAAAGAGTTAGAAGGGTGAAATCTTTATGTTGGCTGGGCTGTTTTTCAGGAAAAAGATTTTAAAATGGTTGTTAATTGTTTAAAGGTAATTGGAAAGCAAGAGGATAAGGGTTTGAAAGTGGAACGAGGACCGTGGACCACAATAAAATGGTTATTGTTTCTTCACTTATTCACTTGGCAAGTTATGTACCTACGATAGGGAGATCAAACAGCAACCTCGCCATCCACTCAACTTTTATTACTTGAAACTTCATATCCCATCTACCCTTGGACCTTTGACAATTTATGGCAATGATTATGATGAGACATGTCCATCTAATTACTGTAACTTAGCTTCTTGTTGTCAGGGCTATTTTATCACAGTTCACAGAGCAACAGATGAGTAGGTATGAATCCTTTCGAAGATCTGCACTTCAGAAGTCTAACATGAGAAGGGTGTGTTTTCCTTGTTCTTTTTTACTTTATCTCATGTGATTGCTGCCTGTTTGTCAAGTTGAGAAAAATGCTATGTCTTCATTTTTGTATGTCTCTTCTGATTTTAGTTGAACTCTATGGCAAAGATGTATCATAGCCTGAGTTACCTTCAGGCTTGGTTATTGCTGTTAACCTGCCAAGTGGTTTTGATGCAGCCTAGATCTCATTCATGCACTGAGGTTTACTTTTCTCTTCTGGTCCGATGCAGTTGCTGGTGAGCATCACTGGAAGCCAGAAGATCTCTTTGCCAATGACAATTGTTGTATGTGGGATAGCAAAAATGTTTGTTGGTGAACTCGTTGAGGCAGGTATAAATGTCCCTTTGCATCCATCAATTTTGCTTTTAATTTTTGTTCTCAGAGTAACTGTTCTCCAGCCAAATATTGACTTGGAGACAGAATAACTAAATATTGAACTACAGCAAAATCTTTGTGGTGCTGTGATGCTTTCTTGATTACATTCTTTACATGTGAGTTGCCTTCTGTTTATTTTCTTAAATTCACCATTGTTTGCAGCTCGAATAGTTATGAGGGAGAGGAAGGAATCTGGGCCAATCAGGCCTTGCCACATTCGAGAAGCATATAGAAGACTGAAGCTTGAGGGCAAAGTGCCCAGGAGGTCTGTGCCAAGGCTCTTCCATTAGATAGACCCAAAGCCAAACACCACAGGTGATGCTTAGCTTTCAACAATGACCTGTTTTATGTCTTGTTTTCTCAAATTTTTGGCAGTTCACTAAAAAACAGTTGCCCTAGACCAGGAGAATGGAGAGGCTGGTTGGGGGAGGGGGGGGGGGGGGGACGGGGGGCGCGGGGGAATATTTCAATGGATGATTATTTTCCTTCTCAGTACAGCATAACAATAAATTTAGAGAATAGAAAACAGAATAGAAAGGGGAAGCAAAATAAAACAATGAAATTAAAAACGAAGGATATTTGTTTAAATAGTAAGAAAACATAGATTATGTTGGTTTTTACATTAGTGTAAATTCAATTTCTGTTCAACTTAACAATGATATAAAATCTATTAAACTTACAGTTTTCATGAGTTTTCTGCATCAAAATTATGTTAATATTAGATTTTCAGAATATTTAAAATTATATTTGCCGTCTTCATGTATTTGAAAATGAGAAAGTTATTGATGAGTTCACTTTCATACCTACTGTAAGTCGCTTGTAGCGTATTGGGAAGTTAGATTTTGTGAGTATTAGTCTTTTAAGATTTGAGGTGAAATTATTGATAGCCTCAGCAGGTTGCCTGATCTACTGGAATAAATTTCTGAGCACTGTAGTAGCTTCTGTTTAATAGCTCAGCAACTTGAATAATTGAAAAATCAATGATGCGGGTGTAGCTTATCAAAAAAGTGATGTTGGTATTGAAGCATGGTGTAGTAATGGTTTTCTTATCCTGCTGGAAAACCCCCTCTGCAGTTCTCGTCATTTGGGATTGAATATGTTATGGTGCTTTTGCAAAGGTAGATTTAAGCAATACAAAGGCATATGTTGTGAAGCCCTGATCTGGGGCTTGTAGCTTTGACATTGGTGTTGTCTACTACATCCAAATGTTATATTATGTGATATTAGCTATCCATATTATTGTGCCAACCAAAAAGATGGGTATGGCACGGCACTCATAGTTTTTCATTTATATATTTATGTTATTTTTGGAGGGGAGGGGAGGGGCTGAGCTATTGGCATGGGCGTTTATATGCTCTCTGTTCATTGGTTGAGTTGCTCATTACAATGTAATGTTTTCTGTTATCTTTCATTCACGTACTGCTGAGGTCGTTTTTAACTTCTAGTTTTATTAGAAGCTTCATTCCTTTCATTATTCCAAAGTTTCAATTAGTTTTCCAAAAGGCCTTGTGCAATTTATTCTGTACTAATCTTACCCTATTTTGGTCTTTGGTTTACAGAGACATGAACCACCTAAAGTTTATTATGCAGTGGATTAAGCCATAGAATTAACCACAACACTTTGTCGCAACAGTTCCTTGAGTGGAACATGAGCATGCTAGTTTAAGGCAATCTAAGGCAGAACTTTGCTTCACCACCAAAAGCTTGTCTCAGTGGTAAACGATGGACTAGACGGACTGTGGATGAAGTTTCAAATTTTGGTTGTTTGAAGAAACACTTCCAGGGTATTTTGTGAGATTAAAAATTTATTAACTGATTTTATTTTGGATGAATTTTGTATTACGAAAACATTTAGGTGGCCTTGTCAAATTTGTTATCATTTGGCCTTAGGCGTTATTCACTTCTGATGCCCCAGTAGCCACATACGAGATGTCAACTATATCTTTTATGGAAATGGCAAATCGACTGCAACAATTTTTAACAATTTTATATATTATCATAGCCTCTTCAATAATTAATCTCTACGGGGCTTGGTGAAAAACATAAAGAAAACAATGAGACATAAGTCGGATGACCATAAAAGCCAGCTGAAATTAGCACTCAAAACATCTTATCAACCAAAATTATCAACTTCATTGCATTTTCAATTAGAATGTATTTTTCCTTCTACCATGTTTCTTCCAACAATTCAATACGAGAAAATAAAATGACCAAAAAAAGTAAAGCATTGAAAGTTAATTTGCAACATTGGCTATAAAAACATTAAATTCAATCGTTACCATAAGTTAATAAATATTAAAATTCCAAGGAAAAATAAAAAAAAAAACACAAAATGAGAAGTACTCTGATTCTGAGAGCAATGAGGAAAACCTCTCATGAAGCAATAACAAGGTTGGAAATTTCAAAATTGACAAATACCAAATCTGCTTATATATGTTCTAAGTCTAAGAATTTACTTCAACAGAAACAGCCAAAATAACTAAATAGACAGTGACAGCTATTAAACCAACAGAGCCTCCTCAACTTCTGCTCTGCTCTTTACTCATCATCATTGAAGGTAGTCTTCTTACCTGCAACAATGCAAAATTACGTAAGAATTTGTTTCTCAAACAATCATCACTGCAAGCAGTGTTGAGTTCTTTCAACACAATAGAGCAGGTACTAGGCATTAATTCAAAAAGGTATCGCTTAGATTGACTTCTACACCTGGAAGCATGGATGGATACACACCTTGGGCAGCTGAAGTAACATTAGGCTTATAGGGTGTTCCACGTCCTCTACCACCAAACCTACCACCACGACCTCTACCACCAAACCTACCACCAGAACGGCCTCCACCGTCCCTACCACCAAAACGGCCTCCACCGTCCCTACCACCAAAACGGCCTCCACCGTCTCTACCTCCACTTCTTCCACCACCTCTGCCACCACTTCTTCCTCCATCACGGCTATCACCTCTTGGTTTCGCCTCATCCACTGTCAAGTAATCGTCTCCAAGACTAGTTCCATTAAGTTCTAGGGCTTTGTTGAAACCCTCCTTATCCATGAAATCCATGTAAGCAATTCTGCAAGGGAAAAAATTCCGAGTGTGATCCCACAACACAAGAAAAAACTGTATCTAAGTTCATCCCTTTTGTTACAATGAAGGTATGCCCAAACTATAACATCACAGTCCTTCGCCCACTTCATTTCTCCTAGGTAGTAAATTGAAACTTGTACATATTGCATGTTAAATGGCAGAACTAAGTCGATATGAAGACCAAATAGAAAAATAAAAATATACAAACCCCTTAACAGCACCACTCTCATAATCAGTAGGGATAGCTGTCCTGGTAATCTCTCCACAAGAACCAAAATGATCTTGCAATGCGCTCCTAATCTGTAAGATTTGCTCGAGTTAAAGCAAAAACAACTTTTGATAATACAAACAATTAACAAAAAGCTAGACTCCATGATTCACCACATCTTTCTATGCAATACCTGGTCCACCCCAAGGGATTGATCGAATCCCTTAACAAATATTGTTAGAGCCTGATCTCTACCACCCTTTTGGAATGAGTTGTTTCCTTTGCTGCAGATCAGCAATCAAAAACCATTGAACTGTCAGACCTAAATAAGAAACCTTGTAAAATTGGTGATAAGAGAGAAGCAGTACCCGCTGTATGGAGTATATGAGCCCCTTTCAAGAGCCACATCTAGTCTAACAGGTCGATTAAGCAGTTCTACACCGTTTAACTCAAGCGCCTATAACCATGGGCAAGACACAATTAGAATTCAATATTACACAACCAAACATGACCTAAAATTCAAATGCAGTTGCATCCAAAACTGCTGGAATCATCCAGAAGTTCAACTGATTGATTTACAAATATAAGAATGGAGTCCTCACCTTCTGTACAGCCTCCGCAGTGGCAAACTCAACATGTGCAAAGCCCTTAAATTGCCCCTGCTCGTTTGTGGCAAAACGAACATCAACAATTTCACCAGCATCCTTGAAGAAATTTTCCCTGCAAAGCAACAAGCAGAGTACATTAGATCAAAAACATAGCCACGCCTCAAGATTCAAAGCAAGGAAGCTAGACATACACATCAGCTTGTTCGACAATAAAAGACAGGTTTCCAACAAACAGTGTCTTTGATCCAGTAGCTTCCACTTTTGGAGTGATAGGTGTCTTGGGCTGCGTGAAATGTTACACTAATTACCTCATGATATCAGGGCCAACTGAAAATATAAACAGCTAAGAATCAAGGCAAAATGTATTTACAGCTTTCTTCCCAGATTTTGCATCAGCCCGTGGTGATGCATCCATCATTTCTACATCGGTGTCCTGTTTCCCACAGAAATAGCGTTTACTTAGGTAGAAGCCATCTTATATGAACAACATATTAAAGCATAAAATCTAAAAGTGAAGTCAGGGGAACACAATAAAGTAGAATATTACAAATTACGTTTGTTGATACATGAACACTCAGGTTTCTAACGCCAGGCATACAAGTAATTAAATACTGAACAATGCCAGAAACCCAACCCAACCCCTATCTGAAAATATATCAAAACAACATGACTTAAAACTGACTCAACCAAGAGTTAAATCAACAGGATCTCTAGACTGGCCCAAAACCAAAATGACCTGAACCGCCAACAACCACAACATGACATAACCCAAAGAGGGACTGGACACAGAACTAACAAAGATCCAAAAGTTTTTCAAAGATAATCAAAGCCAGTTTAACGAGTCAACCTTACCTGAAGATTAACAACGGAGACCTAAAGCAATCAATTCACTGAATGAACTAACTCAAGATGACAGCAGGTCCAAATGACCAAAGTACCAATGCAATCCAACCCAAAGGACCCAAGTACCAATGCAACCCAAACCACATGACCAGATACATCAATTTTAGAAAAAAAACAAATGCGGCTAACATCCGAATTGTTGGAGTATTTCTCAGCTACTATCCAGAGATGCTCATTATTATATTGATAATGATGAATAACAACATACATCCAACAAACAACAAGACAACAAAAGCAAATATCTTAAATAACTTCACCTTTTTCTTTGGAGTTATTTTTTCTTCGTCACTTTCCTCATCTTCTTCTGAATCTTCACTAGAGTCATCATCACCACTTTCCCTTTTAACAGTATTATTACCAGTAATCTTTCCAGCATTTGAGGGGACCTTAGACTGCAGTACATAAAGTTGAATAAGTAGAGTGATGTACTAAGGAAGTCATACAAACATATTGACTTGGACAATTTAGAAACTCACCTTTTTCTTTGGAGGCTGCTCATCGCTACTTTCTTCTGAGCTATCATCCTCATCACTTTTCTCCTGTGGATGCCGAAAGCAAAGTGGGTGAGCATCAAACTTACTCAACAAATTAGACCTCAGAATCAAACTCCACATCACTGCACATCTAAGTTTGGAGCTTAACAAATTGGACCCCAAAATCAAGCTTCACATCAGTAGAATAAGTGCAAGCTATGACAGAGATCAATGAAGGATGCTCATTTAAAGTCAACCAAAGATTAAAAAAAAAATGCCTTCTCAACAATTCCAACCATTCAACAAGGTCCATTTTCTTAGAAGCACTTCAACATGTGCATTCAAAACAGGAGTAACCAAAATCATTTTAAAGCATAATTGTGAAAACATATTCCAGATAACTGTAGTCATTCCCTTGTCCAACCTCCTTCAGGACAATTGGCTTGAAAGTAACATGCATAATTCAAAAATCCCTACAGTTTCTACTCACTTTCTTATCAGTCGAAACCCTGGAGAACTAAATTAGGCAAAAATATAATTCTTTTACATAACACTTTGCTAAGATAGTTATGTTGTCCCCTTCACTAGAAAGAAATGGAAAGCAAGGCTAACCCAACAGCACAACAACTAAGGATACTCACATTCTCATCATCTGAACTTTCATCATCAGAACTATCTCTTGATTCCTTCTTGGTGACCTTAACTGAGCCATTCTTAGCAGTAGGTACTACAGTAGCTCCTTTCTTCTGAATATGTTATGAAGAATCATCAGATTCATCTTCCACATCACTTACATTGCTCACAAATATAAAAAGAAACAAAATATTTTGTTCTCACAATATCGTCGTCCGAGGAGCTATCATCTTCAGAGCTGCTATCTGAACTGTCAATTGATTCAACCTTTTCCTTTGAAGCAGCAAGTGGACCATTCTTTTTGGATGACGCTGTTACCTTAGATTTAGAGTCCTAAAAGTAAAACCACAAAAAATGTTGATCAGATTCAAAAGAAGAGTCAAAAGAATCAGCAATTTTCATGGTTGTGCCAAAAAGGAACTGGTATAATCACCTCATCATCAGAACCATCTTCATCTGAAGAATCTGAACTGCTAGCTGGCTTGCCTTTCTTTATAGAAGCAGCACCAGCAGAGGCACTTTTAGCCACTACTGGTTTCTTTGTGGCAGGTTTCTGAGTCAAATGACAAAAAACAGTGGTAACATCCTCGTCAGTCAATCTTCTCTGAATGAGAACAGATACATATGAGAAAGATAATGCCCCTCGCTTCACCTGTATACTCACCTCATCATCATCAGAGTCATCTTCATCTGAAGAATCTGATCTCCTAGATGGCTTGTCTTTGGTAGGGGCACTAACGGAGCCAGTTTTAGGAGCCACTGCTTTCTTGGTGGCAGGAGCAGGTTCCTGAGACAAATTCAAGCAACGTGATTAAGTACAACCTTCTCAATTTTCTCAAATGAAAACAAATAAATAAGAAAAGCAATTCTCACTTCATCTGAAGATGATTCATCCTCAGAAGATGAATCTTCACTATTAGATTGCTCCCCTTTCTTAACAATAGCAGCAGATACGGGCTGTTTCTTTGCAGCAGCAGGTTCCTGAGTCAAAAGCAAACATGAGTAAGTACTCTCATATTCACTTTCTTAAATTAAAATTGCAGGTTTACTATCTATAATCAGCAAGACTGATTTCTGGGATCAAGAAGAAAACAATAAATCAGCTCAGCAACAAAGGAACCACTTTTAAACAAAACTGGCTGCTGTGTAGCAGCTGATTCCTGATTATATGTTAACACCATGAATAAGCACCACCTTCCATACCTCATTATAAATGCAAAAAACATCAATAACAAACTAAATGTACTGACTTACTTCATCTGAAGAAGTTTCATCCTCAGAGGATGACTCCTCACTGCTATCTTACTTGACTTTCTTAGCAGGGGCGTCAGAAACATGAGGCTTCTTTGTAACAGCAGTTCTCTAAGTTAAAAATGAAGCATGACTATGTATCCTCCTTATTTACAAATTACTCATTAGATTAGGTGCTTCCTTATTACTTTATAAATGCAACATTCTGTCTCTAAAATCCATTAAAGAAAACTCAACTAGCCATTTTCTGCACAAGGATCATTCAGATCAAGAAGAACACAGCCAATAAAACTCAGAAGTGCTCACCTCATCATCATCAGAACTATCATCTTCTGAAGAAGTTGAACTGTCAGCTGGAACGCCTTTCTTCAGAGGAGCTCCAACAGCACTATTTTTAGCAGCTACTGGCTGTTTCTTTGCGGAAGCAGGTTCCTGAAACAAATATCCAACAATGTTATTAAGTAACACAAATCATTTATTCATATCAACTCAATGAGAATTTTAATATATTGCTCACCTCATCTGAAGAAGATTCATCCTCAGACGATGAATCATCAGCAACAGTTGGCTTTCCTTTCTTCGTGACTGCACCAAGACTGCCATTTTTAGCCGCTGGAGCGCTTCTATTTTTAGCAGCAGGTTCCTGAGATAAAACAGGTGACTTCATGCTATGTATTCCTTGTTCTTCTTTTAACAAATAAATAAATTTGGTATACTGCTTACTTCATCTGAAGAAGAATCCTCAGAATCAGAACTACTGGTTTCCTCTTTCTTCTTCTTCTTCTGGGTCTTCACTTCAACCTTTACCTTTTGAATAGCTTCCTCCAACCCCGCATCTCTCTTCTGCTTCTTTGCACTCACTTGCTTGTCGATAGCATCTTCAGCTTCTCTCTTACCTTGGTTATTTCAATCAACAACTCAAAATCTTAAAAGCCCATTAAAAAGCAAAGCAACCCAAATATCAACACTAGAATCAACAACTCCATCTCATGTTAAAGATTCACAGAACTAGTCCATTTATACAGATAAAAGCCAGATTAGCTTAAAAAGCAAGCAAATGCAACTACTGCAGGGCCCAATTTTTTCAAAAGATAATTGGTAACCACAAAAATAGAATATTGAAACTTTCTCATCGTATTTTTGGAAGGCCTGAAATTTATTGTGTTGCAAGTTTTGAAGAAAACAAAGTACAAACAATAAGAAACATGAAAGTAAATGGCAATAAGAAACATGAAAATTAGCTATGAATTATCACAAGGTACGTTAACATGCAAATTAAAAAGCAACACGAAAGTCATCAAGCACAACAGCATAGTAGAAAAGTAAAAACCAGACATAGCAAACACGAAGTTAGTGAACCAAAATACAAGCAATAAGAAACATACACTATTACAACGCAGAATTTCCAAAACAAGAAAAAAAGGCACATCAACACTAACAACTATATACCTTTTTTGACAGGCTTGACTGCAGATGCTACAGCAGGAACTGCTTCAACCTAGAAAGGAGCAACAACAGTCATCAACAAACCCAGCCTCCGCAAATTTGCAGGTTTACGAAACCACAGTCAGAAATAAAAAAAGGACTATAACACTAACAAAAAAAAAAATTGGAAAAGAACGTACTTTGGAGGCAGATTTCTTGCTTGACTTGCCCATGTGAGCGAGAAAGTTAAGAAACAAAGGAGAAAGTTAAGAGGCCTTGGGCTTTCGCCACAGAGACTGCGAAGTCTGCAAAAACCCTAGCTCGTGAGATAATTTTGGTTGAGAGCGAAGTGAGAGAAAGAGCTTCACGGCCACTCTATTTATAGCCGCGACGAAAGAGGGTTTAGGGTTTTTGGTGGTGGAGTGCAGGTAGGAGTACCTGCAGCCGCGCCTATTCTCGAATCACTGTTTCATCTGGGCCGTCCATTTTGGTTGACACAGAGGGCAGGATCATGATTCGAGTTACAGTTTTGGCCCTTGGACCCACGACAAACGCGGGACCCATATGATAAGCCTGCTTTTCATCGTCGTTTTATTTATTTAATAAAAAGGGAAATGTGACGGTCAGAAAAGGAAAATTGCTGTAGGCGGAGATATTTGTCAGTTTTAGAAAAAAAAATCTGTAAATTAAAATCTTAAATTTTAATATTTCTTGTCAATTGAATTTTGATTTTTAAAATATATTTAAATAATTTTTAATTTATTAATTTTATTTAAATTATATTTTATTTAAAAATTATTTAAAAAATTAATAATACTTTTATTATTAAAATATTTAAAAATAATAAATAATAAATAATAAATTTTATGTTGATTTATTTTTATTTAAATAATTTTTATTAATTAATATTTTTTGAATTTTTTAAATTTTTAAATATTTTAGTATTTAAAACATTTAAATTTATAATAAAAGTATTTCTTTAAAAATTTATAAATTAGTATAAATTTTTAAAGAAATATTTTAGTATTTAAAACATTTAAATTTTTTTAGAATGATAATTTTAATATCTTAATATTTTAAAAAATTAAATCAAAATTTATTATAAAATTTTTTAATTTAAATTTTTTTAAATTTGTAATAAAATTCAATTTTATTCAAATATATTTTGAAAATTAAAATTTAATTGAAAAAAATGAAATTTAGAATAATACTTACTTTTTCGTTTTTTTGATATTTAAAATTTGATTTGTTTACTTTTTTTTAATATATTTTAGTTACAAAATGAGAACCTATTATCATAGTGATGCAAAAAAGGTAAGGAAAAAATTTGAATTTGGACTATGAAAATAAATAAATGCATATTGAACGGTTATCATCTAAATTCAAGTGATCGGCATCCAAATTTCACAATATTACTGCAACAAAAAAATATAATTTAATTACATGGAAGGTTTATTTTTTGATAAATCAGCTAAGGAGGAAGAGTTTTTATATGTTTAGTGACCTAGCCAATTTGAATAGGGTAATGTAGGATATCATATGATTTAATATAAAAAAATATATATTTAAAAGAATCTATAATTGTTAATGTTATAAAACCAACTTAACAATAATCTAAACATTGGATAAAGTAACAGTCCAAAGATCTTAATTCAACCATAGTTGAGTCAGATTTTCAAAATTATAATGTAATAAATAAATTGAATTTAATTATACAAATAATAATTTAAAATAAATAAATAATAATATAAAATTCAGAGAATTATACAACAAATTCACAATATGTGAAAAATATCCTGATATTTAAATCACAAAAACCTACATTTCTATAAAAGTAAAAAAAAGAAATAGCATATCAAATTGAATTTAATAAAAAATTGATACTTAATTTTAAAAATAAAGGTAATATAAAATATTTATATTTATAAAAAATTTAAAATTATGATTATATAAAATTTGAATAAATATTATTTTAAAATTTTTAAGAATACTTTCTCTTAATTTTTACCATGAAATCTAAAATTTATCTAAATAAATCTTGAATTTATAAAAATAATTAAATTAAACTTTAATTCAAACTATAGTAATAAAATTAAGTATTTTTATTATTAAAATATTTTTAGAAGTTAAATAAATAAAATTTACATTTTATTTCAAATCAATCTTTTTAATTTTGAATAACTTTTAATTCATAAGTTATTTATTAAATTTTTTTAAAAATAATTTTAAAATTTTTATGATAATAGTTTAAATATTATTTAAGTTCATAAAATCTTTAATTTAAATTTTTTAACAAAATATAATATAACTATTTTTCACTAAGCATGATCTGTTTGAAAATATTTTAAAATTTAATATAAAAATTAAAAGAGAGAGAATTTTAGTAAGTTTTAAATAATATTTATTCAAAAATTTTATAAATATTTTTAATACTAAAATTATTTTAAAACTTTTACAAGATAAATGATTGAAAATTTTTAAATATAACCAGTGAGTTAAAATTTATTTTAGTTTAAAATATACACTCAAAATAAAATATAAATTCATTTAAATATTTTAAAAATATTTCACTAGCAAAAATATTTTTAATATTTTTATAATTATTTAAATTAAATTAATTAAATATCATAAAATAAATATCGAAACATTATATAACATTTACTTTAATTTTAAATAGACATATAACTTTAATGGTACACAGGAATTGAACACTCAATTATGTAATAATGCATCCATATTTTTTTTGGTTTTTTCAATTTTTTAAAATAGTTGTTTCAACTATAATACATATATATATATATATATATATATATCTTATATCCCACAAAGAATAAAACAGGTTGCAGTACTTCAAAATAAAAATAAAAAATCCAGCTTTCAAACCGTTACCTTAAAAAGTATAAAACCTACCTCCTTCAGAATGAGTGCACCAAATACAAATTATCCAATCAAACCCTATGCTGCCAGGGCTACTGTAAATGCTCATTCACAAAGCAGGCTTTGCTAGAAATAAATCATACTGAATTATACTTCTACAGATGCATATGCTTGCGCGTGAATTGCCTTTTTTCTTGGTAAGTTAGACAAATTACAACTGTATTGCCGCAAATTTGAAAGAAATGGATCTGGACCTTGTCTTTTGCCACCACCTTAAGTTCCAGCATATGTTAGGCAGAACTCCACCATTAGGAGGCCACAAAAGCTTGCATATGTACTCGTATTTCCTTCACCACCAGCCATATGTGCCCTGGAATAACAAACTCCTCGTCTCAAGACGTGATTTCAGAGTTCGCTGAACACTATGTGAAGCACAAACTTATTAAACAGCATAAAAAAATCAAACCCGAGAACTAGTCCTCAGAGACATACTAGTCCATATCAAAATGTGAGATGCTTATTTATACGAGTGTTTGGTTCACAGTCCAAAAGTTGAACCAAAGACCACTTCTATCCCCAAACTTAACAAATTGTGCTACAATAATAATAAACAATATCTTCCATTAACTATTACTACAAATCAAACAGAGTAAATACATTCCATAAAATACTTTTTGAACAACCATTTACACCAGGACTCTGAAAATATGAATTTCATGGTGCCTGCATCAGACCAATTTTCTTAGATATTTGGACAAGGGAGGGCAAGAACTCAGTCTCTAATATGCTACTAAAAATTTCTGCTGACAAGATCGCCACTCAATTAAGCCACTACAGTAGTTTATAAATCCATTTTGTAGCATAGCCAGCCTTAAAACCAGAATTCACTTCTACCTTCAAGTTCTAACCCACAAAGGCTCCAAAGTAAAAGACTTCTCGTTTCGGGCTTGAGCAGATGTAGTTCCAGCTGGAGGGGCATGCACGGTTATGGGGAGAACCCACTCACTTCTATCTCTGCCCTCTATAAGGAGGGGATGCTCATACCTGATAGGAAAATTCAGTTAATTTCTCAAAGAGATTATTATGTCATATTATTAGTTGCTGACTAACCAATCATAATACTGTACTTGATCTGCAAACAACGTAGTAATCATTAAGAAGAAGGTTGATAGTTGCTCTCATTGTTGAGTCCTCTTTAATACAATCGAATATGATCTGTATGTACTCAGAAACTGAAAAGTACATTTTACAAACTTTAGGCAATCCCACCCACTCTTTCAATCAGCACAAGAGCTGTTAACACCTTGTCAATGAGGAGGATTTGCTAGACTTTGCAGAATTTTTAACCACTTAAAACTAAGTATACCTGTAAAGAGTTGCACCCCAGGGATGAATGATATGACAGGTTGGTGGACCTTAATAATAGGGGTTTGATGCCCTCTTCCTATCAATGAGAATAGGTTAACTCCTCTCTTGTGAGCAAAGAGAGAATGAAGACATACTTTTCACAATAACAAAAAGCAAGGATGGAAACAAATTGTAATACCAACTGAAAAAAGTGATAAATACGATAGAGTTCAGATCAGAAAAGTGCAACTACAAGTTCACTCATCCACTCTATTCTTTGCTTCATCATTCTTTTTTTTTTTTTTTAAATAATATCAGGAACGATATGTGTATTTATTTGCTTAGGGGGCTAACTTTGTAAATGGGATTGAACATGCATTGTCTGTGACTTGGATGATGATATCATTCCTTCATTCTGTGGCAACATTTCTTGATGCATTATCAGGTGAAAAGGTAATCTTGATTTAGACACTATAAGTATGTCTCAATAAGAGTTTCAGGGCCATGGAGCTTAAGCCCTTGGAGTGGTATTTGCATTATAACTATCCCTATTTGAGTTCTCTTTAGTAAAGAGAGAATTATGGAGTACCAACCAACGAGCCTTATCATTTTCACATTTTTATTTTTTGAATTAAAAATAACTAAACAAATCTTATTTAGCATTTTCAAATTTTATTTTTTCCCCCATATGGGCTTTCCTGGTGCCTATATAAGGCATCCTCTTCTGAAGGTATGACAACTAAGCTGCACAACATAGGCATTGGAACATTCCTTGCACCCTGTTGTCTAGCTTCCTGTGCTCACCTTTTTCCATCTATCCTTCTTTTTCATTTTCTTCACTTTTTTTTATTGATCTTTCTGTCAACTCTCATTGTTCTTAATTTCTTTCTTTGTCTCTCTCTGTCTTACACAACTATGGTCACCAAATATTTTTACTTCGAGGATACTTCCCAACAAATTATATGGTCAAATGAAGGGAAGAAGCTAGCAATTAAACTCGTAAACATACCTTGTCCAATCCACATTCTTGGGAGTGGTGAAAAATTCAAATCTTAGAGCCCATTGCACTGAAACCTGGGTTGTGGAAAAGGACATGGGACCATCCATGGGAACTGAAAAAAGAAAGCTGGTTTGCACCAAATCTGCAACAACCTCATGGTGGTCACTCTGAACCTACAAAATGATCAAACATAATCCACAACATAAAATTGTCAAAATGCCCACATGCACATAAACAAGTCAGACTTCACATATGGAATTCATTGAAGTTCACGGGATGGCTAAATTTTTCAGTGTCGCATAAACCCTGTAGAAACTTGAGCAACAATAATTTCAGTTATAAAATGCACAGAAAATTTAACATACATAAAAAAATATAGGTCACATGATATCCCAAAAGGAACCTAAGGACATATTAAAACAATATCGGAGGTGCAGTTTGATACACCCAATCTTATTTTTTTAATATCGGAGCACCACCCAACTATATCCCAACAAGGTCAAAAAAAAAAAAAAAATCCCATATCAATCCCATCCATTTATACCAAAGCAACATATGGCTTACAGATTCTGCATCTTCTTTACATAAAAAACACCTGTTGACCAGAAGTTTTCCTCTCTTCTGCAGATTGTCAATAGTTAGGGGTTTCCCCCAAGTAGCTTCCCAAGCATAAAAGGCTATTTTGGGATACATTGAATTTCCATATTACCTTCCATGGCAGCAGACCCATCTCCCTTGCTCTTGACCGTTTATAATGTTTCTGCAATAATCCTTCACAGTAAACAACTGGGAGTTATACCATTCCACTCTTCTTAGCCCTCACAGACCCGTCATCACAATATTATTTATCTCTTCATTTTTTGTTTCCCGAAGACAAATCACATCCGCATTCCATCTTCTCAATGCATTTTTGATTATCACCCTTTTTTTCTATGTTATTAATCCCCCTTACATTCCATGATAAGATTCTAAACACGGAATATCTCCTCAACCCTTCACCTACTCCTCTCTATCTCATTAAGCAAAGCATAAGCTCGAGCCTCTTTACCCTCACAAGAAAACCCCCATAACATCTCCCACTCTATCGAGGTTCTACACGGCTACCTTTGACAAAACTTGGTGCCTCTTATTTTCATTTGAGTTCAGCCGCTTTGCTGCTTTTGTTTTGCTGGTGTCTCTCCTAATACTACCTGCCCAACACCACACTGCTCACTACCACACAGCCCACTGGTTTCCTCTGCCCAGCTATACTGCACCCAAACTGTTCCAACCCCATTTCCCAGACTTTTTCCATATGGTAAGTTATTGCATTCCCCCTGAATTACTGCCTTTCTATCCCAATTATGTTTACAACTTCCAACATCTTGGCCTCCCCTTTATCCATACATTTATTTCTTCTCTCATATTTGAAAGCCACCTCCATTACCTTCCTTTACCCCTTTTCTTCTACACTAGTCAGTCTCAGCCCTGAACCTTGCTTGTTTGTATCCAACTCCATGTGCCACTGCCCAAAACAGAGAACAGACAGTGACTCTCAACCCCAGCCATCACTATATACTTAACATTTGAAGAATGACTCACTACAGAAGGAGATAAAGACTTAGCCCCCTTTCACCCCCATCTGGCCCTGTCCACCAACAGCTTTCTCACAAACAAATCTGATTCAACACCCTTCCCCTTTCTAGAATTGAATGGCTTCTGCCTTTGTATGTACATCCCTTAAAAAACAGCCAATTCAACACCCAGATCAAAAGAACTCATTATCCCTACACACTCTCCTTCAATTGCTCATTATGGCCTCAAGCAACCTTGATTTACAAACGCCCAAGGGCAGAAGGAGTGGTCAGCCATCTCTGTCACCACAAATGATGGAATCCTTTTCTGCTGATTCAAAGAGAATTTACAATTGGATCAATTACCCTGATTTCCCACCTATCGGGTCAAAATTACCCACACGGTCAGAAGGCGGGTTACATCACCCCGACCCGCATCTGGAAATCTGGTCAGCCCAGCCCAATTGTCTTTGGTATCCAATTGGATAGGGCTAACCGAAGGCCCAATTTTCCTAATCCATTCATCCCCATTCTGAGTCTCCCCATGGATCGAATATCCTTGACCCAGGCCCAAAACTCCAACCCAATCTAAACCCACTGGATCTCGTCTTTCTCACCCGATCAACCACAATAAACCCGACTCTGCAAACCCTTCCTCCCAGCCTTTATTCCTCCACCCATTAGTATATCGCTGAAAGATTTCTGCCTATTTCTCTCACCCCCTTCTTGATTGCACATTCCCTCTTTCATAGGTGCCAAATGAAACATACAATTCAGGTAGACACTCCCCTTGAGACTCGAGTTTTCTGCCACCTCCTTCTGTACTCCATTCACCGTACTATTCTTCTTCGTGGTGGTGTTACCATTGCTTCACAACATGTCAAAAGACCTCATCTTGTGCCACCACCCGAAACAATTACCACCTCCCAAAAATAATATTGATCTCACGCCCACTGACTTCATTTTCCACAGACAAGATCTCCCCCACTCCGTTAGTTTTGGCTTCCAACAAAATCAACTTTTTCCCTTTTCTCCATTTCTTCCACCATTCGAATCAAGTCCTCGAATTTATCAAAGTCATCCATGGCTTCAACAAACCACTGTGAATCCTTCTCCCTATGCTCTACCAACTTGAGCCAGTGGTCACTTTCCCTTATTGTTTGGAGCTCCAAGAGCTTCCTTTCTACCCTAAAGGAGAATATCTCCATTGACAATGTTCATACAAATCCTCTTCGTACAAATAACATAAGAGAAAGACTAATTAACCAACTTTCACCTTAGTCTGTAAGTCCTAATCCAAGATTTTTTTTCCTTTCTAATTTCTTTTTCCTTTTGCTGACTTGCAAATTTCTCTAAAACCAAAACATAAATCACACATCAAAGAGCAATTCGTAGTCAACAAATGTACTAAGGCACATTATTTCCAAACAACAGATCAATAAAAAAATGCTAATAATTATTCATTTACAGCATCTAATACTTAAAAAACTAACGGCAAGGACTGAATGAAAAAATGAAAAAAAAAAAGATGAAACCTATTCAAGCGGGAGAACAAGGGTCCAAATCATACTCCTATTTGGGATTTGGATATTAGAATTGCACAGATATCAAAAGATGGCAATATTATGAAGAACAAGTAGGATCAGGACCTAGATCATAAATTCTTGTTCAAGATCCAAATTGTAGAATCATGTAGGATTCCACTAGAAGTTGATCCAAGAAGTAAGATCAAGATCAAGATGCAGAATCTTATAGAGGATCTAGATTGTAGAATCTCATAGGCTTCTCCCTAATGTTCATCTTTGACAAAAAGAAAAGAAGAAAACTGGAAACAACTACACTCTAGGATGATCTTGACAAGGAGAACAAGAAGATCCATGACAAGAACCCTACATTTGAATCATAGCATCACACAACAACCTCCACTTGAAGATCTTTCACACAATTTGGATCATCATGAGTTTGTAGCATTTTAGGATCATATATGTAAAAAATTGATCACAATATTCTAACAGCCAGAAAGAAAAATTATGTCCCAAAAGAAAATCCTGAAGACAAGTCATAATATCATTACTTGTAAGCTATACTAAAGAAAGGATAATAGGTTTTACACTTGAAAAGGGAAAATAAAGTGTTGCAACAACATGTGCATCATCACATTGCCTCCACCTTCTACTTTTAAAAAGATTAACTCAAACAAACAGTGGAAGAGAAATTTATCCTTCAAGAATCCTACCACATAATTTAGCAAGGCATGCCACTAGGTTTAACATTTTTTGCATTTTATACGCAACTTTCACTCATAACCAACAATTTAAGTAATAACATGTAGAACCGAAAGTTACACCTTCGTAATTGTCGGAGAATTTCTCCGAGAAGGATGAACAGAATGCCGATTTATAGTCTCTGAAGTTTCCAGTGTTATTGAAACCTACAAGACAAGATAATAATCCTTCTAGTCAACTTTAAGGGGCTCAAGAAGAGTTCATAAATTATAAATATCTAGAGAACTATATCCATATTACTTATATTCTGAATTACCTCAAGACATCTCCGAACTCCTTCTTCATGAAAGAAAGTGAGAGTTCCACCTATCTGTTACCAAAATAGTTCAGTAAAACCAACAAGAGAGGAAAATGCAATTAATACTTAATTGCCAAAGGGGCTGAAAATGCCATGTAAAACTGTCATTACCATGTCACTGAAGTAATAAGTAGAGTCAGACTTCTTCGGAGAAAATCTGAGAAGAACCTGATCATCCATCCTGATATTGTAAGATCTTCCTCGAATAAAGCCTTCTGCTGTAGAAAAATTTTGGATCAAATAAGTTCACTTTTCAGATAAGCAATGGTTAGAACTAGATCAACAATATATGAGACATTTCTAGAATCCGTTAGATAAAGAAAGTGCGATAAATTACATGCTACACGTTCACTGGCTCCTGCTCCAGATGTAGAGGATACTCCTGTAATACCATCCAGAGATATGGGCTTTGTATACTTGTGCTGCTGCCTTGGAGAGACAACATTTGATGCCTTGCCAGGTGATAACATGTCTGCTTTAGAATATACACTATACTTCAGAAAAATCGTATTCTGACACAGAAAAATAAGGTCTTCTTTTTACAAGTGACATGCTTAAGTAATTATAAATGTAACTTACCCTCACTTGAAAACAACACCTCAGCCACAGACAACTGAGGAAGAACCAAATTTGACGATAAACTTGCACGTTCTCCTTCAACATATGAAGTATCCTTAATTGAAGACCTTGCTGCAGATGACTGCAATGATAGTGAACTTCCAAAGGCTTTGTGTAGATTTTCTTTAACATGATTGTAGGAAGAAACAGATGAGACCTCATCTCTTGAGCTCTCATATCCTTCCTCAACACCATCATAGATATCATTTGCTCTAGCCTGTGCCAAAAGTTTTCAATTGAATCAGTAATTGTTTACTTCAAACAGTGAGAAAACGCCTCACCGGAAAATGTGGTGAGAAATGTTCTAAATGACTTCAAACAGGAGAAAAAATTATAGAAAAATGAGAAAGAAAAATAAATAATCACTATTGCAGCATACCCATTCTGAGTCTCCATCCATCTCTTTCCAGTATATATCCGTCTGGATGGTAGTAGCAGGAACAGTCCCTGCAAATAAGAGAACATATTCCTTATGCTTTTTTTTTTAATAACTAATACAGAAGCATACTAAATATAGAATGACCAAGTTAGCTTCTCACAAAGTTTATGGTGTATAATATTAAACTTTTTTTTTTAAAGCTGCTTCTCTCTAGCATGCAAGTTACAAGAACATCAAAGAATTAACCTTTTGTGACAGACACAGCAACATACATCTTTTTAGTTTGCGAAGCAAGCCTAGTATCCATTCGAAAGATCAGACTAACATGTTAAATATATTGCATGGTCATCAGTGGTGACGAGAAATCCAATTGTCAGATGTGATTTTCACTATTTCAGATCAATTTCAACAGTAAATTTGGCCCCAAGGATCAACCTAACCATGCTCATCTCACTAGTATCAATGAACAAGAAAATCACAATATTGCCACAGCAAACTAAGTAGAATAAACAAGAACTTTGCAACAGAAAGCGCTCAAAATTGGTACCTAAATTCCTCAATATTTAACTGCAGTTTGCTAGAATAATATCTAGCTACACTGGCCAAAGATGTAAAAGGTTCTTTAAAGAAAAAAGATCACTATGATCTTTTGAATGCCTAGAAAGTGCTATTTGAATATCATTTTATTTTTCTGACAAGTGATAAACTTGTAAAGACTGGAAACACTGAAAAGGGAGGAGCAACCCAAGCAGGCAAGAAAGGTACATTGAAAGCACTGGAGAGAAAAAAAAAAAAAAAAAGAAATACCATCTGGAAATTGACTGGTACTGCAATGAAAATCATGTCCAGCAAACTTAAGCCTCAAAGTTTAATCAATTATTAAGCGACACCATCTACCTGTTTACAATTTCTTACTATTTCAACAATGACCATTGGAGAACATGCTAATAATGATCAGTAGGTTATCTGCCAAATGGTGGCACACTTTTGACACAAATCTTCAAGAAGACCAGCCACTCAGGTGTCTTGCAATAATCCTAAGATATCAAAACTACAAATCAAGTAGACTGTCAATTTCTTTGGAAATTCACTAGGCAAAAAAAAGCATAAAAGAAACAAAAACTGGACATAAAATGCGATTCTGAAAATAAAATTTGCTAACTTCCAAGAATAACTTGATATACTCATCGAATTAATTCCTGATAATGGAATATTTACATTCATTCATTTACAAATAGATGGATTCAGAGAAAACTCACCATCACTTTGTCTTTCTTCCAGTAGCAAACCATTGCTTTTCTGAGTTACCCATATTTGTAATGGAATACGAGTTTCCTGTTGGGATTAATAGTTCAAATAGACAACAACTCTATAAGAAAATTCATAAAATTCAAAAAGTAGTTGATTGGCCAGACAAGGACTAGAATGTGATACGCATGAAATACATGTTTGCTAATGAAGAGCCACAATACAAATGACATACAGTCAGAGTAAGGATAATGTTACAAATGGTGAGTAACAACTCTGGCAGCACATAATCTATTAACTGATCTTCTCTGATTTTCTAAACACGCAATATCACTCGGATTCCACATGTGATGGACATTCATAATTACTTCTTCAGATAATAGTTCAATAAATTAAACTTCATTTTCACACAATTTTAATGCATTTATGAATTAGTTAAAGACAATTAATGTACTTAAATATTTGCATGTATGATGTGAATAAACAAATAATTGATAGATGGTGTAAGAGTTTTATTCACAGGTAAACCATGGGAAATTATCTTCAACTTACAGAGAAATATGTGTGAATAAACAAATAATTAACTGATGGTGTAAGAGTTTTGCTCACAGGTAAACCATAGGAAAATATCTTCAACATACAAATATGATATACGTACACACACATATATAGACATATCTAAATATGTGCATATGTGTGATTAGACATACATATTACATGTACATTTGTTTGTGGAGGGGGGCACGTATCTGTCTTTAGAGCCAGTAGCATGAAACAGTGTGATTTGCAAAATAGAGCAGAAAAATACCATAAATAATATATGATCAAAGGCATTTTAAGCTGCACAAAACTAGAAGACTTGACAATTTTTGTGACCTTCAGGAAGGAGCAAAGCAGAAGATAAAAAGAAATAAAAATCACCTCAAATGACCAAATCATCAGATCCTTCAAACAAACATAAAATCAATCCTCTCCTAACATAGATAGACATCAGTGAATAATCAATAGCATTTTGAACCCTAATAACAAACATCCCAATGTCACTGAATAAGAGAAGAAAAAACCTACAGCTTTTAACAAATGAGCAATGAAGGAGCAAGAAAAGATCAATCCAAAGAATCAAACTTCAGCGTTCAATGCTTGACAGAAAACAAATTCAAAAGTTAGGCGGGACTTTTTATATTCCTTTTAAGCCGGAAGGCACCTACATGGAGTAGCACACAGTCCATGACATGGAGTGAGCAGCCATATTTAAAAAAAAAATGGAAAAAGAAAAACAAGAAGCAAACATTATATGCTTTGATATGTGCCATGCTAAATATGCTGTATATACAAGACATGCTTCCAGTTTATAGAAAAAGTAGCTTGGCATTTGGTATCCATGTTCAATGATGGAGAAATACTAGTGTTTGAAATTAAGTGGCAACAGCAAATACCTTATGGTATTGGATTGTGCGTGAAACACAGTTTCAGCAGCATACAGTAGAGAGGCAGGACAGAGTAATATGCTGAAATCATTTCTTACTAAAAAAATTTTTAAAATCAAATGTTGGATACAGTTGCCATGATTTCCTTAACCATATGCAATTTGCTGAATTAAGTTCATGAACCAAAAAGGAAAGAAGCAACAGAAGTTCTCAAGTATCTAACATCTTATTATTAAAGTCAATAATGGGGTAGAGAAGAACTATATAAAAAATTTTAAAAGCATAAGTGAAGCTCCCTAAGTGGAGTCAAACAATCTGTATAGGAATTAAATAAAAAAACGGATTTATTTCAGCAATCTCTAAAGCAAGTAAGGAATCTAGTACACTAACCACTTCAGTAAATTCTTTCCTTGACTCTCTACAAGAGGGGCCATTTTCTAGTGTCAACCACCATCCAGATAATGTACTCCTAACATAGTAAAGGTAGCGAATAGTAGTGCCCCTGTAAGAAGGTGGTATAATGTCAGGCAGCACAGCCCTCACCAGATCTGCAAATAAAATTAAATAAACCCATCTGCTTAAAATCAAAAAGATCGTCAAAGAAACTTAATAGTGAATGCCACAAGATAGCACTCACCACATGACATAAAGATCTATGCACACAAGTACACATCAAAAATATGCGACAACAAACATTAACGTCAGAACAGATGAAGGCTGGATTACAATTTCGAATATAAGGCAAATTCTTCCCTACTTTTTCTGGATTACAGATGAAGACTGGATAAAGCATGACTTGAAAACCATGTCATCTACGACTTTTTATTCCAAGGATTGACCTACATAGTTCCTTTGGTTGAACTTCCAATGTACAAGGAAGTACAAGGACTTCCATCCCTTTCCTTTTTGTCTAGATACGTAGCATATTTTCCTTAAAAAATGAAAAAAGACAAACAACAAGTAGAGGTTGACATACACAGCAAATGTACAAATAGAGTTTAACAACAACATAGCCTTCCACATTAAATTCAGGAGTTCACCTTTCTTCCATAACTGTACCAAATAGCACAATCCACCACATTACTTGCCCACCTCTAAAGAGCTCCTCTCTCTTGTGATGAACCATCAAAAGGACATCATCTTTTTCCTTTCTTTGTCTTTTTTTTTTTTTTTTTAATCCTCTTTCAACTTCAAGACAACTTCTTTTCTTTTCTTTTTTTCAGAAATCTTTGAGATAAATGAACAGGTCAACTTTAAGAGCATATTGAATTCAATTAGAAGATCTCTGCTAACAAAAGCAAGCAAAAGATCAAAAATAGCAAAGGCACTTCAACGGCAGTTTCTTTTGTCAAAAGTCCATAGTATTCTGCTAGTTTCAAAACCAGTCAACGAGTTTAATTCCAGAGAAAAGCAAAAATTATTCGTTGAATACAAACTCAGCAGTGCCCTTCTTTACAATCTCTCTGCATCCCTAGGAAACCCATTCACAGGTAATACCACTTACTGATTTATATTACAGGCAAACATAGCAAAAAATATCTAAAACTTTCATCCTATAATTGACTCAAAAGCTCATCCTAGCACCATTTTATTGCACAGGAAATATAATTTTTTTCCTCATCGAAATTAGGTTCTTTCTAATTGAGAAAAATGAGAGAGAAAAAGTGACCAAGTCTTTTCGAAGACATTTCTAAACAATGTGGTATCAGCAGAACTTCATTGCTACAACAAGGATAAGTTGAGTAATGAAATATAGTTCGAAAGACCCAAAAGAAATCATAAAGTCGCCAAGGAATCAAGCACTACACTGTTTTGAGTTACTTAAGAAAGGAATGTAATCATCGGTAACAACTACATAATGGTTCAAGAGTTTGCTACATGATTTTTTTTTTTTTAAAAAAAAATAGCACTTATTGTAGTTGATCTTGTAAAAAGGGAACAGAATGGAAGGGTAACATAGCAGGGCTAGATTGTAAAGTATCATGAAACATGAATTCACCAACACTTACGAGATAATGAAAGAAAACAGGAATGAGCTTACATGTTTTTGTGGCACCAGAAGACACCACCTGATTTGAAACCATTGATGGTGCTGAACAGTTCAAAAATGTGTGTTCACCTGAAAATCTTGTCATAAGACCATATCAATCTTAAATTATTAACAAAAATAAGAAAACATCACAGGAAGCAAGTAATCCTTTTTTTCTTATTTTTTATGTAAGTTCTCTCCATAGACAAGAAAATGAAAAGAAGGCCCAACAAAAATTGCAATCATCTTCCAACAAAGGCAGCTTAAAATAGCAGTTAACAAATAGTTCTTATTATGCAAATCATTTTCATTTCTTACTATTGTTACAGGTTCAAGCAAATTACCTTCCTTTTTCAACCATGGTTTTCACTTAGAACATAACCACTTTAAGTTAAAGATCTCCATCCATGGGTTTCAATTGTTCCTTTGATCTAATCACTTGACACAAAATTCCCAATACTAATATAGAAGAAAGCTCAAATTTTAAAATTATTTTCCCTTCCTTAATTCCTTCCTAACCAACTAGCATTTAACTAAACCAATTTATTAAACAGAAAAAGGAAATGAACTTGAAAAAAGACTTTCTCGGGAAAAGAAAGAAAAAGAAAAGTAATACAAACCTCTTCTTTGCTTCGATCCAGGAAAAGGTTTCTGAGTGGCAAACCATTGAATATCCAACTTCTCAATCCCTTTGAGCTCAAAGCCAAGCTTTTCAACCAAAAGGGAAGGCACAATCCCATGTGGGGCACCCCCAAGGGCAACATTGCATATTTCGATAGTAACAAAAACAGAATCACCAGGTCTGTAAACATCTTTGTCTGTTTGTAATTTAAGAGTTGGCTTGAGCTCACTTTTAAGACCATTTGAGGAATTATCAACCTTGTTGGAAAGGCCACCTCCAAAAAAAGAAAACCTAGATGACAACATTGCTTCTAACTACCACTCTATGTTCTTTTTTCTATTGTTTTCTTTCTCTATAAGTGGAAATGAATCTTTAAGCAGAAAATATCAATGGAAAAATTGACCTGCAAAAGTGATGGAAAAGCAGCAAAATTAGAATCGAATCCACAGAGTATGCTTAAGTTCATGATCTTCTTTTTAGGTCTCAAACACAAGAGAATCAGTAAACTGATAGCATAATAAGTAGCCAAGAAGGAAAGGATAGTGCATCATTTTAGATAGCAAGAAATGCGGAGAAGGAGATCTAAATTGAGGCAGCAGGAAATGAATAAAGTCCACTAAAAATTGAACCTAATTGTACGATTTAGACAACAGAGCTCCGTTGAGTTACATTATTCATCCAGAGAGCAGCAAGAACTCAAAGGTAGAGGCAGGTTTTTTCTTTCTTCTTCTTTACTTTCATCATTATTTCTTCCCATTTTTTTTTTAGAACCAAACAGAGAATGACCGCTCAATGTAGTTAGGGAAGAAAGACCAGAGAAATTAAGCGCGGTAAACATATTTGGGATCGATCCACGTTCAGGATCCCTTTCATAGCTGCTTTGAGACCCAATAATCAGTTTCAAAAGCGTAGATCAACTGATAATCAGCAAAACACAAAGGAACGGGGAGAGAGAGATCGCAAAGGGAAATTAGGGAAAATGGATCAAATCGTACCTTGATTCCAAGAAAATGAAGACAAGAAAGACCAAATTGGAATTTTTGCGGGATTCTCTCTGTGCTTTGCTAGGTGGTTAGAAATTAAGTGAAAGAGTGTTTGATTTACTGAGGTTATGATACTAAATTTTTTGAGACTGCCGATACTGCCACTAATGCCATTGCCAACGGATGCCAGATTTGGATTTGAGGAAATTGTCAAAATTAGCATCCCGCCAATATTTTTTTGCAAAAGAAACTTTTGTTTTTTTTAGCACTTACATATATCAGAAAGACAAAAATACCCTTAAAAAAGACAATGATACCCTTGAAATTAAAATAATTCAAAAATTGAGGAGATTTGTCTGAATACTTTCTTCATTTGAGCTGTCTCTCTCTCTCCGACCTCTTTTTCTTGTGTCTGAGTTTTTCTTTGCTCTCTCTTTTGGTTTTTTCTTCCCTCCTTTGTATCCAAGATCCAAAGAAGGAATCGAAGGTAGTCACTAACATTTTTAACTATTTGTCCTGCAGAGAAGAAAGCTCATATTTTTGAGTGCATATTTCTCAATCTCGTGTGTTTTCACAACATATTTGTCTTCAAAATCAGAACGTGCTCGAAGGTGAAAAGGGTGACGGGTATACCTTTGAACAATAATGTAGCTTGAATATAATTTGTGTTCTTCCATATATATGAATGTATATATATGTATATATATATATATATATTAAAATCGTATCTTAATTGATAAATCGTAACATAATTATGCATTTGCGCAACAACGTAGCTTAAATATTCGATTATATATAGAATATGAAAAAATATATATGTTTGAAAATCATGTCTTAGTAAATCGTAACATGATTATGATAATTCGTAACTTCTATCATGAAATCGTAACAAGTTTATGAAATCGTGCATTATTTTATGTTATAAGTAATTATTTTCAATTGTAATTTGAAATATTTTCTTTACAGAATGCGGATAATTGTAACTTGGAATGGTGAGTGGTCTGAGTCCAGTGGTAGTTTTGAGTATGTTGGCAGATATATCAAAACTAAGGGATATATTGTTCGGAGGGGTTTGACATATGTGCAGTTGCTGGATTTGGTTAAATCTTGTGTGGAGGTTGATTTCACTATGACTGATGTTGTACTGCATACTATAGTAAGATCTGAAAAAACTGCTAGCAAAATTGAGTTAGTGAATGATGACGATGTTGAGTTTATGTTGTACGATGACAGCATAATTCCTCGTGTGATTGTTGATCTAGTGGAGCGAAATTTTGTTGAGAATAGACAAAGTTTATGTGAAGGTGAAATTTCAAGACGAGTCAATCCTATTAACATAAGTTGTTCTGGGAGTAATCCAACTATTGAATTAGATGTATATGGAATTGAACCATTCATCCATAGTGAGACTCCCATTGACACTCAGCATACTAATGAGATCCATACCGATGTGATCAACTTGGATGAGCGGGTGGACTATGATATTAGGTGTAAATACCCAATCATGGAAACTCATCCTACTCAACCCACCAGTGAAGATCAATGTGAACCCATTCCAGAAGCAAAACATGACAATGAAGAATTGAATGAGAATCTACGTCCTGTCCCACCTTATATCCCAGTCACATGCCCGAAAGTACATAATAATCCAAGTGATGGTGTTGTCAGACGGTATGGTGTGTTGGGTGCTGAATTACACGGTCTTACGTCGACTTCTACTATGGAATCAGTGACTCCAATTGACACCCTTGCTAGAGGTCAGTTTTTTCCGAACAAAAAAGAGCTGAAGCGATTTTTGGGTGTGCATGCTTTAACTGAGAACTTTGAGTTTAGAGTCACTAGGTCTAACAAATCATTATTTGAGATTGCTTGTAGAGAAAGAAATTGTGCATGGAAGATTCGTGCTGTGAGAGTTGCACAAGGACAATTCTTTCAAATTAGAAGGTGTGATTTGACACACACTTGCACAGTTGAAGAGTTGCATCGACGGCATCAACAAGCAAGTTCTGCCATTATTGGAGAAATTATGGCTCAAAGGTTGTCTACTAATGCTAGAATCATTAAGCCGAAAGATATCATGGGTGATATGAAAGAACTCTATGGCATACAAATTTTATACAGTAAAGCTTGGAAGGCTAAAGAGTATGCGTTGTCTCTTACATATGGTGACCCAATTGAGTCATATCAACAATTGCCGTCATACTGCCACATGTTGCAAACAATTAATCCAGGAACTAAGGCTCACATATGTATTGAAGATAGAACTAATCGATTTAAGTATTTATTTGTGGCTCTTGGGCAATCATTGAGGGGGTTCCATTTAGTAATCAGACCGGTCATTGCTATCGATGCCACTCACTTAAAAGGAAGGTTTCACGGTGTAATGTTTGTAGCGGCGTGCAAAGATGGGAATGAACAGATATATCCACTAGCATTCGGTTATGGTGACTCCGAGAACTATGATGCATGGGAGTGGTTCTTACGGCAACTGAAAGAAGCTATAGGCTCGGTTGAGGACTTGGTTATTATATCAGATCGTCATGTCAGTATTGCAAATGCCATCGCAAAGGTCTTCCCCAATTCTTGTCATGGTTTATGTTCGTGGCATATGGCTCAAAATATAAAGAATAAATTCAAGAGGGAAAATATATCTAAGATATTTTATAATGCAGCAAGGGTATATCGAGAGTCTGAATTTAATAAATTGATGACTGAGTTGCAGGCTAATCACCCTAAAGCATTCGAATATGTCATGAAGGAAGATCCGAGAAAATGGTCACGTGTGTATTGCCCCCAAAGACGATATCAACTCATGACCACTAACATAGCTGAGAGCTTGAATTCGTGTCTGCGATTTGCTCGAGAGTTACCTGTGACAGCTCTATTGGAATTCATTCGAGACATGATGCAACGTTGGTTCTATAATCGACTTGAGAGAGCTAAAGTTTGGAGGTCACAACTAACAGAATGGGCTCACTCATTGATGACTGAGAGACAAAAAGTTTCATTACAAATGACAGCCTCCAATGTTGATTGGAATGTATTTTTAGTTAGGCAGAAGGGTAAGGAGGTAATTGTGAATCTTATTGAACGTACTTGCACTTGTAGAGAGTTTCAGGCTGATCTCTTGCCATGTGCACATGCACTAGCAGCTTCCAGGTGACATTGATGCTAATTTTGACAATTTCCTCTATTTTTTAATTATTCATTGTTATTGCTTGTATTAACTTCACAAATTTGGCCTTTTTTACAGGGAACGTAATATTGACTTCATAACTCTTTGCTCTAACTACTATAAGCAGGATCAACTAGTAGCAGCGTACTCTGAGCCGGTATATCCAATTGGTGATAAGTCTGATTGGGATGTACCTGAGGAAGTTAGAAGAGTTATTGTATTACCACCAAATAATGGTAAGTCACCAGGGCGTCCTAAAAAACGGAGAATACCCTCTGGTGGGGAGAGGACGGTCCAAAAGAAGTGCTCTAGATGCATGCAATATGGACACAATCGATTGACGTGCTCGAATCCACAATATTATGATGGAGTGAGTCACTCTCGATCGTCTAAGGTGCCTGATCAGTTGCGTCGTAAATGTCGTAATTGTGGTATAGTTGAGCATAATTCACAAACTTGTAAAATGCCTCTAAATTCAACTTCACTAGATGATGACACAAATGGTTTATGATAATTCTAATGTTTTGATTATATTATTATTATTTGCAAACTTATTTTTCATTACTGATTGGTATATTATTTTGATATTCTTAATTCGTACCTTTAATTCGCACCTTTAATTCGTACCTTTAATTCGCACCTTATTAGTGAAAGCGTACATTGTAATCATATCTTAAATTAAAAATCGTGCCTTCAATTCGCACGGTCATTTTCACACTTGTAACAATAAAATCGTAACTTAAATTTTGAATCGCACCACCATCATTTCGCACCTTTATTCATAAAATCGTAACTTAAATATTGAATCGCACCATCATTTCGCACCTTTATTCATAAAATTGTACCTTGCATAATATGTCACCCCTTTAATTCGTACGTTTATTAGTAAAATCGTACATTGTATTCATGTTTTAAATAATAAATCGTACCTTTAATTCATACCATCTTTTTCAAAAATGCAACATTAAAAATCGTATCTTAAATATTGAATCTCCCAATCATTTCGTACATTTAGCCGTGAAATCGTACCTTATATATTATATCGTATCATTAATTCGTACCTTTTTTTGGAAAAATCGTACCTTATGTATTATATCGTACCATTAATTCGTACTTTGATAGAAAAATCGTACCTTTAATGGTAAATAAATCGCACCTTTATTAGTGAAATCGTATCTTCAATGTTCATGCACATTCAAGAGTCTTCAATGAACACTAACAATATAATGAAAATTTTTTTGTAGATTAGAGAAGAAGTAAAATGATTGCACAATGTACTGTAAATGATTCTTTTATTTGCAAAAAAATATTATACACAATTTTTGAATGTGTATACAAATGAATACAATGTACTGTAAATGATTCTTTTATTTGCAAAAAAATATTATACACAATTTTTGAATGTATATACAAATGAATACAATGTACTGTAAATGATTCTTTTATTTGCAAAAAAATATTATACACAATTTTTGAATGTATATACAAATGAATACAATGTAATGTAAAAAGAATAAAAATGTTTTAACCCTTATCATCTACAATTGAATTAGCAAATACATGTAATGTCATATGTTTTCGTATCTTTGGCATGTCTTTGTCAGTGTATTTGAGTGTCTTCCCAGTTAGCAAATGCTCTATTATGTACAGCATGTGAGGTCCGCAATTGCCACTGAAAAAAAAAACAACACAGTTAAAAGAAATTAACATTGAACATAAAACTTCTAAATAAGGATAATAATTAGCAAAAAAAGACTCTTACCTTTTTCTCTGCTGGGGGACCTTGTTCTTTGGCTCTAGTGTGCAGGAGAGTGGAATATTCGGCTTATTAACCTCTGGTTTCTGCATGAAATATCCCCCGCTAGCCATGTAGCTAGGTAGCATATATCTGAGGGGATTTTGTTGCCGAATACGCACCTCACTGGGGATCTTTTGTCGGGAAGAGTCATAAATCCTTAAGGAAAATGTCTTCAGATCCACAACCACTAACAGCCAATGAGATCCCCCTACGTGGCATGGAACCATCAACTACATTGAAAAATATTATTTAAATGTCAGTTAAGAGTGTAAGTAATATTGCAAGAAAATAATTTGTGTTCCAACCAATGAAGATATACATACCTTATTTACAGTGTGCCAAGATGGACAATCATGACTGAAGTTGCCTCTCACATGATCCAGGAAGTCTGGTTCCCATTTGTGTGCTTCAAAATTGGAGTGTGGAGGAGGACAATCAGCATCTGGATCCGCTTGATATTCGTTGTAAATGTAAAACATTGCTGTCTACAAAATTGAGCAAAACAAAGTCAATAAACAAATTGAATATAAAGCATCTAAACAATTAAAGTCCAAAAAACTTACATAGAGCCACGGATCGCAGATGCAAACATCTTGTGCATATTCTTGTGGGAACTCCCTCTGCCTTCTTCGAAGGAGACTCAAATATGCTTCAATATGCTGTTTGACACAACAAAAATAATAATGTAAAATTAAATCAGCATACGAAGTGAAGGCACGAATGCTAATTCGAGTATGGTAAGAATGTAAAGAACAATAGTTTGTAAATTAACTAACTTACAGAGTCATCGACCCATTCATCATTGTCTTTGAAGGCCTTAAATCACTCTGTACTAACTGAATGGCCGATACTTATATTGCGGCTAAAAAAAATGAAAATAGAGTGTAAGTACAAGTTAAAAAATAAAAATTCAATCTAGCTAATAAAACATAAAATGTAACTATAAATGACTTACTATGATTGGCCACTCATGAACTCGTTAAATGCACTGAGGATATTGTCTGAGAATTTGGCCTTTGTACTCAGCATGTGAGAGTACTTGGCTCTTTTTTCCCTAGTGTTAAGGTTGACATATGGGCTGCACAGTTGTCTTGACCTTTTACGGGTCCTAACAACTGGCAGCACACTGTCAGTTGCCTCAACTGGGGTAATAGCCAAGCCTCCCACAGCTTCATTTTGTGGATCTATTGCAGGGGCCACTTCCTCATCCATTGGCCCTGCAGTGGCCACTTCCTCTGCATAAGCCCCAGCTTCCTCAATGATGGGAAGATTTGATGTGGAGCCTGCATTGACACCCTGAAAGAAAGAGAACACAATTAAAGATTTCATCCTTATGTAATAAGTTGTACAATATTAAAAATTGAATATAAAATAATTGTTACATACGACATTACTTACATCATTAGGAACTGGTTCTGACATAGGGCGGGGAGGGTCTCGAGCACCAAATCCGTATCCATCCAGGGAGAGCTGGATGGATTTTAAGATTGCCATTTGCTCCTCATGGCGTCTTTCATTTTGTGATTCCATTTGGTTTAGCCTCGCCTCAAGGAGATCTAATTTCACCTCCATAGCAGTGAGGCGACGGCAAACTTCTGAATCATCTGCATTTCTTTCTGCGCCAGGTGCTTCACCCTCAATGTTGTACTCCCGCACCTCAGGGGCCATCATCTGTGGCCTCGGCTCTCTTCTGTCACTGACGACTTCATCAGATGCATGATCCCTCGGTCGCTCGACAGGAAGAAAGCCAACTCGACGCTGAAAGTAACATAAGTTGTTAATGATAAAACACAACAACAAAACTCATTTCTATTATGAAGAATACATACCTTATATTGCCTTGGCAAAGCAGCAGGCAATTTGGTTGACTTGTCCTGGATGAGGCCCTCCACAGTGTCCTCATCCCCACTCGATCGTGTAGCCGGCACATTGGATTGAGCATGTGGCTGCAACGGCATGATCGAATCTTCAACGCCAACATAATAGGGGGCATGACTCTCAGCAATTGTTGACTCTAACTTTAGCTTAGCCCCCATCTGAAAAAAACAAAATGAAGCTTCTAAATTGAAAATGGAAGAAACAAAATGAAGAATGAAGGTACGAAATGAGGAATTAAGGTACGAAATTACAAAATAAAGGCACGAAATTGATAATAAAAGGTACGAAATTGAAAAATAAAGGCACGAAATTTAGAATAAAAGGTACGAAATTGAAAAATGAAGGCACGAAATTGAGAATATAGGCACGAAATTAAAAATTAAAGACACGAATTGAGAATGCATGTAGGTACGAATTTGAGAATTAAGGTACGATAAAAAATGAAGACACGAAATTGAGAATATAGACACGAAACAAAAAATTGAAGACACGAAATTGAGAATGCATGTAGGTACGAAATTGAGAATTAAGGTACGAATTTGAAAAATGAGACAAAAATTTGAATGAAGGTACGAAATTGAAAAATGAAGACACGAAATCAGAATGGTATGTACGAAATGAAAATGAAGACATGATAAGTATACTTACAGTGTTAGTGAAAATCTTCTTGCAATCTGCTGCATGTGGCTTCCGATGGAACCTCCATCGGCAAATTCTAGGCAATGGCAGGTTCGAGCCTGACAACCTACTACCGTGCATGTTGGTAGCAGGAATCACTTCGAAGGCAAAAATCTATGGAAAAAGAAGAGAAAATCAAGTTAGGCTTCATGAAGATAAAACATGTATTCAATTAAATAAATGAAAAAAAAATAAAAAAGGTATGATCCTTACTTGCAGTGCCCATATGAAGCCATAGGCATTGTAGTTGACCCTTTTAACGTCCATGGCTCGATTCGCAACTGCCTTCTTAAAATGTTGCAAGGAGTTGCAGTACACCCATGTGCCCCATGGAAAGCAGTTGAAGGCTTCAATGTTATCTACTAAATGGAACTGCCATGTGGGTACATACTGGCGCTCGTCATGGCCTTTGATGAAACCATTTAGTAGATACAGCAAGGCCAACTTCAGCTTGTCATCTTCGTCTTCGAACTCTCCTTCCAGCAGCCTTGTCTTGATGCTACTACCGCTGACGTTACCCCGCCCGCCGAAGTATTTAGCGAGAATACCAGATGGATTTTTTGCAATTTTGTCTGTGTCCGGTAGCTCGCCAAACTTCAAGCCAGTGATTAGGCAGAATTCGATTTTGCTAAAGCGAACTTCATTCTGCCCCAGCCTAAACCACATTTCGTCCTCGCGGTTTTGTTGTATCTCTCGCAGCAGAAGATTGTAGACAATAATCCCAGAGAAGTTGAAATCTTTGTGCAAGTGTAGAAAATGCCCCAAGCAGGTTCCTTCAAACTTCTCCTTCTGAGAGTCATCCATAATTTCCTTCAAGGTAGGGATGACATCATTGTCGCAGTGTTTTAGAATCTTTTCGGTCTTCCAGGACTCTCTAGGGATCACGTATGGCTTCTGAGAAGTAGAGCTGGTTGCCATCTACAGGGGCGAAAAAACATCAAAATTAGAGTAAACAATAATAAGATACGATTTAAAAAACTTGATACGATAAATTGGTACGATTTACCAAAACTAGGTACGATTTACAAAAAATAAGGTACGATTTACCGAAATTAGGTACGATTTACCGAAATTAGGTACGATTCTGTAAAATTAGGTACGATTTATGAAACTAGGTACGATTAATTAGTGCGATTCCTAAAACTATGAACGATTTGCCCTAACATGGTACGAATCTGATAAACTCATGCAAAACTACACTGCGATTTTTCACCCAAACATCGCAGATTGGAAAACTAATAGCAAAGCCCAAAAATATTAAACAAAATGTGTATTCAAGTTATTATACCCATAAACCAAACTCAAAAATATTAAAAAAACAATGAATGAAAAACAAGGGATGAAACTAAGTCGATATTCAGCAGAAAGGAATGAAGAATTTGAGTTGAAAATATTGTTAAGAAACATACTGCTATTGATTTTCTTCTGACTCAGTAGCTTGCGGATATTCTTCAAAGGTCGGTTTACAACGAAAGAGAAGAAATGAACAAACACCGAATGTAGAGGGACGAAACTAAGTGATGAAGTTTAGCGCCAGAGTAATAAGAGAGGGAAAGGGAAACGTTTGATTTGTTTGACTTCTCAAATTCTCTGTTTGGACAAATAAGTAATTGCACATGTTAGAGAAAGGATAATTTTGTCTTAAATGTCAAAAAGGTGCTAAAAACAAATACATTACTAATTTTGATTATTTACGCAAATATCCTTGTACGGACGGCTACAGAAAAAAATACCCCTTTGGATTTTTACCATTTTCTCTTTTCCAGTGGTTTTTCTTTTTGCATATAAATATTCATTAATAAATGAAAAGTACATCTCAGCTTGCCCGCTTACAGGAACATTTCAACAGACGGAGGTTAAATATTTCAATTTTGATAGCCAAAATGTTAAAACATCCTAACGAATTTTCAGGTTGGAAATTGAGTCTTATTTTAATTTAATTTTTTTATATTTTTATATTTTTACTCTATCCAAGTTTAGTAAGCCTTATTAATTAATCAATTTTCTTACTCTGCCAAGTGCTTTTCCAGTATTGCTAACCCAAGTATTCATATATAAGTATTCTTTAAGTGCACTGAAATAACATAATCATGAAAATAAAGCAATATAATAATATTGTTTTCACGATTTATTAAGATTGTTATTCGTTTTGATAATGTTCGGTATTAAATTTGTCTTCTTTATTATGTAAATTATCATCAATATCTTAATTAATAAAATTATATAAAAGAATGAAAAGAAATTTATTATCTAATTCGTAAACTTGGTCCATAAGCAAAATATCAATCCAACTAATCATTAATTTTAGCTCTAGTTAATTTGATTTTGTTACTTATTATTTTCGATACTTTTCCGAGTAATACTTTTCTAAATGAACTTTTTGATGGGCTCCTTAGGATTAAAAATGTAATAATCAATTAAACTTAAAATTAATTGAATATATTAAAAAATCTAAATTTTTATTAATAGATTTATTAAATAAAAGTTAATTCACCTTCACGGCTTCTTGTTCATCATATATTTATAGTAACATGATTTCTTTTATTACATTTAGGAATAAGCATTTATTTTACTTCTTTGCATAAATCTTAACTTTCTATTAATCTATACTATAGCTTAAATAATGTAATGGTGGAAGATCACATATTCCTAAATAATTACTTAGTTGTAAGGTGAAGTTTTTAGAAAATAATTTTTTTATTGAGTGTAATTTTGATATTTGAAAATATTTCTTTTTTAAGAAATAAAATAAAAATAATTGAATGTTTATAACAAGCAAACAAGTTGGAATAGTTTTCTGTAATCATATTTCTCCGTAATCATCCAATAGCAAATTAGCAATATGAAGAGAAAGAATGAAGTTGGTCATAAGCCATTTTTAACATATTTATTAAAGTTTAATAATATTAATATTGAAAAAAATCGATTTAAGAAGATAAACCCATATGAAGTAAATTTTTGTTTTAATTTGATTTTGAGTTGATTTTAAGTAACAAAAAAAAAAAAACCTTTCAATTTTACCTCTATTTTAATTTAAACATAATCAAATTTCATTTGGTTCAATTTTATATTTAACATTTTAATTTGATTTAATTTTAAATTTAATATTTTGATTTGATTTAATTTAAAATTTATTAAAAATTTTAAAAATTAAAATACTCAAACTAATAATTTTATACAATAAATTTGATTTAAAATTTTTAATAAATATAAAATAAAATGATCATTCTATCATAAAAAATTAAATTTTTTAATATTAATAATATATATTATTTTATATTATCAAAAAAATTAAAAATAATTAATAAGTTAAAATTTTTAAAATTAACAAATGAGTGAAAATTAAATATATAATTTATTTGATTTTTGGATAAATATCTTAAAAAATTATAAAGTACATTTTCAACAGCAAATTAAATCTCAATTTTTAAAAAATATCAATACGAATCTTAAACTTTCATATCCAATCAAATCAAACTCTTTGTTAACGCAAAATTTGATCCGTTAACCATAATTAAATTTTAAAGAATAGCTTATTTGTGCTTTTTAAAAATTCTTAATACAAAATCACAAAATAATATTTTTTCTTTTTTCTTTTTGTTTCTTTTTCTTTTGTTAGTGATATTGCTCAGCTATAATGTCCAAATATTATAGATGACCCATTGAGAAAGAAAGAGAAAATGCTCATAAAAAAGAAAGATCAAAGCGATATTGTTTAGTATTGATTCCATGCATGCATGAGGGTTACTAAACATTCAATCTATTTAGACAAAGAACATCATGACACCAAGTATTGCTGAACCATATGGCTATTAGAAAAGCTGTGAACTTAATATGAAAAATTGCTTCTCAAATCAACTCAGAGTCATGCTAGGTGATTAGTGGATGCCTATTTTACCTATTTAATAATCTTTAAAGTTTTCATTTAATTTTGAGTTATTTGAAATGAGTTATGGTTAAGAACCTTTTAGCATTAAAGGAAGAGAACATAATCCATTTCAATAAAAGTTTAAAATTTTAATAGGGAATGAAATCAGTTTCAACACAAATAAGAAGATAAACATAATTAATTCTTGTACGTTTATAAATAAACATGGATTTGTATGGATTAGCACTCTTGAATCTACGGTATATATAACTTGATTATGTTTTTTGCTTGTAGTTAACAAAATATTGATCATATGCAGGCTTAGGGGAAGGGAAAGCATTGCACAAAAAAAGAGATTTGTGTTTTAGTTTTTAACCTTTTATTTTGTCTAAACAAACTTTTTAGTTTCCTTTTTTCCAAACACTCTAGTAGTTTCTTAACAGCAAAGATGTCCATCTCTGTAAGTTTCTTGAGATACTTGATTACCTCGTATGAAATCATCAACTTCTTATATTTCTTACTTGAAGATATAGATGCCAAACAAGAAATAACATATTTCTTGGAAGTGTCTCATGGACTTGGGTTAAGTAATCGGATAATCAAACTAAAAATTGCTTATGTAACAACTTTGCTCGCACTACTTGATTTTGATGAGCAGATGAATGCACCCTATGTCACCCATCAGTTTCTTCATTTTTGTTGAGTTTCAAACTAGATAAGAAGTTGATATGCAGTTGCTTGTTCTGTATTAAATGATTTAGATTTAAGGATAGAAGCCAACTTGAGAAGGAAACTAAAAGACTTCCATGAAATCTAAATTGATCATTTTTTGAAATAACAAAACCTATTTATAAGTTTTTGTTGCTCACAGTGAGATTTTACAAGCACTTTGCCGCTGATTCCTTAGAAACCAACAAAATTCTATAGTCAAAGAGATTGATCATAACCATTATGATCCTTTCTTCAGCGAAGATTTATTGAACCTTAGGAATGGTAATATATTTTTCATGGTATTCGCAGCATGAGCCTATGAAACAGATTCACCAATTTGACAAACATCAATCAATGATCAATTCAAGAAGGATCGTGATTTATATGTGTCCTTAGGTAGCATGGGTACCCTAAGCATAGAGCAAACGAAAGAACTGTTATGAGTCCTATTAAGGTGACCTTGCCGGCATCTGATGTTAATCAACTTGACCAGAGATCCATCTTTTTATTTTTCAATTGGCTCTTTCCATTTTTTATAAGAGGTTTTACGTATGCAATTTTTATAATTTGAATTGAAAAGAACAAAGGTTAGCATTAATGGAGTTTGGCAAACTACAGTTTTATCGTGGGAACCATAAACTAATTTGAAATCCCCATCTAGTTATTAAGAGTACTCCCATCAAAGCCAATTTGACATGCTTAAGTTTTGGACATGCGTTATTTAAAGGAATGCTTGAGTTTTAAACATATTAACTTTAAGGTATGCTTAGCTTCTTGAGGAAATTTTTTTTTGTAGTCGTCCGTATAAGGGTATTTGTGTAAATAACTAACATTGGTAATGTATATGTTTTTAGCACTTTTTAAATACTTTAAGACAAAAATACTCTTTGTGCAACATGTGCAATTACTTGTCCAAATATAAAATCCCAAAAGTCAAACATCTCAAACGTCTTTTTTTCCCTCTCTTCTAACTGTGGCGCTAAACTTCATCATTTAGCTTCGTCTTTCTACATTTAGTGTTTGTTTCTTTTTTTCGCTTTCATTGTAAATCGACCTTTGAAGATTATCCGTAAGCTACTGAATCATTAAGAAATCAATAGCGGTATGATTTTAAATAAAATTTATCAGCTCAAATTCTTCATTCCTTTTTGTTGAATGCCCACGAATGAAATCCTCCCCTCATGCTGCTGTGCATTTTTTAATTTTTCTTTTGATACATTAAAATCAAAAAATTAGTTTGAGCAAATATTACTTATTTTTATTCTTTGGTGTCTGTGTGTACTAATTTCTTGCTTTGCGTACATCTATGTGCATCGGTTCACTATATTCGTACCATGTTAGGTCAAAAGTAACTAATTTTAAAAATTTCTACCTATTTTGATAAATTGTACCAAGTTTTAGAAATTATAATTAATCGTACCTAATTTTTAAAATCGTATACTGTTTGCTCGAATTTTGACATGTTTTTTTAGTCAATTGTAGATGGCAACCAGCTTTACTTCTCATAAGCCCTATGTGATCCCAAAGAGTCTTGAAAAATGGGAAAGATAATGAAACACTACAACAATGATGTCATCCCACTTTAAAAGAAATTTTAGATGACTCTCAGAAGGAGAAGTTTGGAAGGACCTGTCTAGGGCATTTCCTACATGTGTACATAGATTTTAACTTCTTTAGAATTATAGTCCATAATCTTTTTAATTAATTTTTAGTTTTTTTAGTTTTAATGGATTTAATTTTATCTTCATGAAGCATAACTTGATTTTCTATTTCCATAGATATTTACTTTCGATGTGATTCCTACTACCAACATGCACGGTAGTAGGTTGTTAAGCTCTAACCTGCCATTGCCGCTAATTTACCGATAGAGGTTCCATTGAAAGTCACATAACGCAGATTGTAAGAAGAACTTCACAAACACTGTAAGCAATATCGCATTTTCATTTCGTACATATATTTTCTTTATCGTATCTACATTTTTATTTCGTATCTTTATTCTTAAATTTATACCTCCGTTATCAATTTTGTGTCTTCATTTTGTATCTTCATTTCGTATCTCCATTCTCAAATTCGTACCTCCATTATTAATGTCGTGTCAACACTTTTATTTGTACCAACATTATCAATTTCGTATTTTCATTTTCATTTCGTACCTCTATTCTCAATTTTGTATCAATATTCTCTATTTTATTTTTTTATTTTCATTTTGTACTGAAGTTTTTAATTTTGTGTCTTCATTTCGTGCCAATATTCTCAATTTCGTATCTTCATTTCTATTTCGTACCTACATTCTTCATTCGTACCTTGATTTCGTATCTATATTCTAAATTTCGCATCTACATTTTTTATTTTGCATCTGCATTCTAAATTTCGTATCTACATTTTTTATTTAGTATCGATATTCTGAATTTCGTATCTATATTTCTCGTTTCGTATATTTTTTTTCTAAAGGATTATCCTTACCATCATTTTGTATTTTCAGATAGGGACTAAGCTAGAATTGAATCCAACAACTGTTGAGCACTAATCCCTTTACTTTGTTGGAGTTGAAGACATCGTCGTCCTGTTGCAGCCACTTACTCAGGCCAATATGCCTGCTACACGATCGAGCAAGGATGACACAGTCGAAGGTCTCATCCGAAAGAACTCCACAAATTTTTCGTCTTCTTCACGAAAGTAATACAGGTATGTACTCTTCATATATTATATGAGTTTTGTTTTTGTATTTTATAATCAACAACTTCTAGTACTTGCAGTGACGAGTTGTCTTTCTTCTTGTCGAGTGGCAGAGGGATGATGATGTTGAGATGGAGGCATTTGGCATTGAAAGGACTACAGAAGATCCAGATGTTTACCATCGCTTCATTGTTATGGATGCGAAATTAGATCTCCTTGAGGCAAAGATAAATCAAATGGATTCTCAAAATGAAAGATGCCATCAAGAGCAAATGGCTCTCTTGAAATCCATCCAGCTCTCTTTACAAGGATTTGGATATAGTGACAAAATCCTTCCCATACAATGTCAGATCCAGTTCCTAATGATGTAAGTAATATATATCTATATTGTATCATAATTTTAGATTTTATGCAATTTATGCATGAGATTACGTCTGTAATTCTTTTCATTTCCCTAGGGTGTTAATGTAGGCTCCACATCACATAATCCTATCGTTGAGAAATCTGGAAAGTCTGAAGACTCCACCTTGGAAGTGTTGGCTCCTGTAGGGTAGTTGTATGAACAAGAAACCACTGTAGGGCCAATTACTGAGGAAATGGTTGCTGCAGGGCCAATGGACGAGGAAATGGCCACTGCAGCAAGTCCATGCAATGAGGAACTAAGGGACTTGGCTATTATCCTAGTTGAGGTAACCGACAATGTGCTACCGGTTGTTAGGACTCGTAAACAGTCAAGACAACTGTGCAGCCCATATGTCAACCTTAACACTAGGATTAAGAAAGCCAAGTACCTTCACATGGTAAGTGCAAAGTCCAAATTCAGCGACAAAATCCTCATTGCATTCAACGAGTTCGTGAATGACAATCATAGTAAGTTATTTATTTTTGAGGAACCATTATACTGAATTATAAATATTTTTTACTTTATTCTTATACTTTGTTTTCATTTTTTATAGCCGTGATGTAGGTATTGGTCATTCATTCAGTGTGGAGTGGTTCAAAGTTTTCAAAGACAATGATGAGTGGGTTGATGACTTGGTAAGTTGATTATTTTACATTATTCTCTATATTTATACTTAGAATTAACATTCGTGCCTTTATTTCATACAGTGATTTAATACTATATTATTGTTTTTCTTGTGTCTTAATCAGCATATTGAAGCATATCTTAATCTCTTTCGAAGAATGTAGAGGAAGCTTCCTGGACAATATGCACAAGATATTTGCATCTGTGATCCATGACTTTATATAAGCTTATTGGTCATTAAATGTTTAGATAATTTTTTATTATTATATATTTTTTATTGACTTTTTTTGTTCAAATTTGCAGACAACATTTTTTTACATTTATAGTGAATATCAAAGTGATCCAGATGCTGATTGTCCTTTTTCACACGTTAATTTTAAAGCACATAAATGAGAACTAGACTTCCTAGATTGTGTGAGAGGCAAATTTTGTCCTCAGTGTCTAGCTTGGCACACTGTGAATAAGGTGATTTATCTTTTCATTTTCTTTAATTATATTCTTGCAATATTACGTGAACTCATTATTGACATATAAATAATATTTTCAATCCAGCTAATGGTTTCATGCCATGTTGAGGGATCTCATTAGCTGCTAGTAATGGTATATCTGTAGAAGTTTTTATTAAGAATTTTTAACTTTTTTCTGCAAGAGATACCAGTTGAGGTGCGTGTTTGACAACAAAATCTACTGAGATTTATACTACTTAGTAATATGGACAGTGGAGGATACATTAAGCAAAAACCAGATGTTAAAAAGTCAAATATTCCACTCTCATGCACATTAGAGCCAAAGACCAAGGTCCCTCAGTGGATAAAAAGGTAAGTATTTTTTTTAATAAGTTATTGTTATTGTTATTATCTAAAAGTTTCTATTTAATGTCTATTTTTTTAATTACATTTTTTTAAGTGGTAATTACGGATCTCACATGCTGTATATAATGGAGCACTTACTCTTGAATAAACAATTAAAGTATAGAGACAAAGATATGCCAAATATACAAAATCATATGGCAATACATATATTTGCCAATTCCATTATAGATGATAATTGATAATTTGTTATTTTTTTATTCTTTTCATACAATGTATTATTTCTATATATATATTTAAAAATTATATATACTGTTCCTTTTTGTTAATAAAAATAAAATTTGTTATACTGTCTGTTTGATCATCTAACTCGTGCTTAGAATTTACTGTTGTGAATTAAAGATATGAAATCAATCAATGTACGATTTCTTATTAAAGGCGCGAATTTACTCCATGATTCACTATTGAAAGTGCGAATAAAGGTACAAATTAAAGGTATGAATTCCTATTAAAGACGCAAATTTACTACATGATTCATCATTGAAGTTGTGAATAAAGGCGAGAATTAAGGGTACGAATTACTATTGAATCACGAATTTACTGCATGGTTCACTATTATAACGTGTGAAATGAAGGCACGAATTAAAGATATGATTTATTTTAAAAGCGCGAATTGAATGCACGATTCACTATCGAAAGTGCAAAATGAAGGCACGAATTAATGGTATGATTTATTGTTAAAGACGCGAATTGAATGCACAATTTACTATTTAGGGCGTGAAATGCATTGCCAACATTGCCAACATTATATAAATTGACATGCACACGACAATTAAGACCATATAAAAACTTAAAAGTTTCTCAAATTGTATACCAATCAGTAATAAAAAATAAGTTTAAAATCAACAATATAATCAAAAACATTATGATTATCATAAGTTAATTGTGTCATCATTTAGTAAATTTGAATTGAGAGGTATTAAACAAGTTTGTTAATTATGCCCGATTTCATCACAATTATTACATTTATGACGTAACTGATCAGGCACATTAGACGATCAAGAATGGCTAACTCCATCATAATACTGTGGATTAAAGCACGTTAATTGATTATGTCCATATTACATGCATCTAGAGCATTTCTTTTGGCACGTCTTTTCCCCACCAGAGGATATTCTCCGTTTTTTCGAATGCCCTGCTGACTTACCATTATTTGATGGTAATACCACAACTCTTCTGACTTCTTCAGGTACATCCCAATCAAACTTATCATTAACTGGATATATCGACTTAGCATATGCTGCTACTAATTGATCCTATTTGTAGTAGTTAGAGCAAAGAGTGATGAAGTTAATATTACGTTCCTTGTAAAAAATACATAATTTGTGAAGTTAATGCAAGAAATCATAACAAATAATAAGAATATTACCAACAAAGCAATTAATGTCATCTTGAAGCTGCTAGTGCATGTGTACATGACAAAAGATCAGCTTAAAACTCCCTATAAGTGCAAGTACGTTCAATAAGATTCACAATTGCCACTTGTGCTTAACTGAAAATACATTTCAATCAACATTGGAAAGCTGTCATTCATAATGAAACTTTTTGTCTCTCAGTCATTAATAAGTGAACCCATTTTGTTAGTTGTGGCCTCCAAACTTTAGCTTTCTTGAGTCGATCAAAAAATCAATGTTGCATCATGTCTCGAATGAATTTCAATAGAGTATTCACAGGCAACTCGCGAGCAAATCGGAGACACGAATTCAAGCTCTCGGCTATATTAGTGGTCATGAGTTGATATCGTCTTCGAGGACAATATACAAGTGACCATTTTCTCGGATCTTTCTTCATGATATATTCGAAGGCTTTAGGGTGATTAGCCTATAACTCAGTCATCAATTTATTAAATTAAAATTCTCGATATGCTTTAACTGCATGATAAAATATCTTACATGCCTCTTCCCTCTTAAATTTATTCTTTATATTTTGGGTCATATGCTACAAACATAAACCATGACAAAAATTAGGAAAGACCTTTGCGATGCCATTTACAATACTGGCATGATGATCTGATATAATAACCAAGTTCTTAACCAAACCTACAGCTTCTTTTAGCTGTCGTAAGAATCACTCCCATGCTTCATAGTTCTTAGAGTTACCATAACCGAATGCTAGTGGATATATCTGTTCATTCCCATCTTTGCACACCACTACAAACATTATACCGTGAAACTTTCCTTTTAGGTGAGTAGCATCGATAGCAATGACTGGTTTGATTATTAAATGAAACCCCCTCAATGATTGTCCAAGAACCATAAAAAAAATACTTAAATCGATTAATTTCATCTTCAATGCATATGTGAGTCTTAGTTCTCGGATTAATTGTTTGTAAAATGCTGCAGTATGATGGTAATTATTGATATGACTCAGTTGGGTCACCATATGTAAGAGACAATGTATACTCTTTAGCCTTCCAAGCTTTATTATATAAAATTTGTATGCCTTAGAGTTCTTTCATATCACTTATGATGTCTTTTAGCTTAATAATTCTAGCATTATTAGACAACCTTTGAGCCATAATTTCTTTAATAACGGTAGAACTTGCTTGTCGATGCCGTTGATGCAACTCTTCAACTGTGCAAGTGTGTGTCAAATCACACCTTCTAATTTGGAAGAATTGTCCTTATGTAACTCTCATAGCACGAATCTTTCATATAAAATTTTTTTTCTCTACAAGCAATCTCAAATATTAATTTGTTAGACCTAACGACTCTAAATTTAAAGTTCTCAGTTAAAGCAAGCACACCTAGAAATTACTTCAACTTTTTTTTGTTTGGGAAAAACTGCCTCTAGCAAGGGTGTTAATTGGAGTCACAGTAGAAGTTGATGCTAGATCGTATAATTCAGCACCTAACATACTATACTATCTGACAATACCATCAGTTAAATTATCATGTACTTTCAGACATGTAATTGAGACATAAGGTGGGACAGGACATAAGTTCTCATTCAATTCTTCATTATCAGGTTCTGCTTCTGGAATAGGTTTACAATGATCTTCACTGGTAGGTTCAGTAGGTTGAGTTTTCATGATTGGGTCTTCATACCCAATATCATAGTCCATCCGTTCATTCAAGTTGTTCTCATTTGTATGGATCTCATTAGTATGCTGAGTGTCAAGGAGAGTATCACTATGGAAGAATGGTTCGATGGCATGAACATCTAATTTGGTAGTTAGATTACTCCCAAAACAAGAATTAAGAGGATTGATTTGTTCTTCACATGAACTTTGTCTATTCTCAACAAAATTTCTCTCCATTAAATCAACAATCACATGAAAAACTATGCTGTTATCGTACAATATAAACTCAACATCATCATCATTCATTAACTCAATTTTGACAGCAGTTTTTTTTCAGAACTTACTATGGTATGCAGTATAATATTAGTATTAGAGAAATCAGCCTCCACACAATATTTAACCAAATCCAACAACTGCACATATGTCAAACCCTTTCGAACAACATATCCTTTGGTTTTGATAACTTTGCCAATATACTTAAAACTACCACTGAACTCAGACCACTCACCATTGTAAGTTATAATTATCCGCATTCTGCAATGCCGTAGAAAACATTTCAAATTACCAAGCACAATTACATAAACTTGTTACAATTTTATTAGCACGATTTTATAAACTTGTCATGATTTTATAAGATAAGGTGTGAGTTTCACAATGATGTTACGATAAACCAAGTAAGACACGATTTTCAAACACATATATTCACATATATAACGGAGGGTACAAATTATATTTAAGCTATATTGTTGTTCAAAGGTATACTTGTCACCTTTTTCATCCATTTGAGCACGTTCTGATTTTGAAGACAAATATGTTGTAAAAAATATGAGCTTGAGAAATATGCTATGAAAAACACAAGCTTTCTTCTCTGTTCAGGATAATTAGGCAAAAATATCAATGACTACCTTCGATTTCTTCTTTGGATTTTGGATACAAAAGTGGGAAGAAAAAAACTAAAACAAAGAGTGAAAAAAGACAGAGCTCGAAAAGAGAAAGACCTCAAAAAGGGAATATTCAGATAAATCTCCTCAAATTTTAAGTTATTTTAATTTTAAGTGTGTCATTATCTTTTACAAAGATATTTTTGTCTCTCCAATACATATAAATGCTAAAAAAACTAACTTAATAAAAAAAATATTTTTGTAAAAAAAATGTGGCAGGATGTCAATTTTAATAATTTCCTCTAAGTTCTTCTCAAAAGCTCCTCATGCTACGACAAGCAAATGCTCTGCCTTCTCATGGTGCTCCAAAGCTACGTGCTTCTTCTTTTAAGCTTAGTCTTGGTGTCATTGATTAACTTAGTTATTAGACTATTAACAAGCAAAAAAATAATAATAAAAGAGAAAAACTGAAAAGTTTTGACCTTTAAAAAAGTATAAAAATATGGAAATAGAAAATTAATTTCTTTTTCTGTAAAAAAATATTATTATGACTTTAACATTGATTTTTTGCGATCAAGTTTGGAAGTTTATTTTGATATTAATAAAAAACTAAAATTTATTTTATCATTTTTAAATAATAAAATTTAATTTACAATTAAAATATATTTTAAAATAATTATTTATTTTTTAAAAAATATTTGTTTAAATACTTTAATAATTTATAATATTAATAAAATTTTTAAACCATTAATATGTGACATAACAAGAAGCAGGTCCTTCGGTCCTACCAAATGATGGCCTCGGGGTTCGTTCGTGTTCCCTCCAGTCCCGCCAAGAGGAGCTGCTGCATAGGACAGCTTTCTTTCGCTTCCTCTGATCTTTTCCCGCCAAAAAACCTGTTTGCCGGAGGCAGCAGAGTCCTAATGGCTTCCTTCAGAACCCTAACAGACATCTTCCAACCGGCCAAGCGCCCCAAACTATCGCCCTCCTCGGACACCAAGGTTTCATCGCTGCTGTCGAAAACCATCATCTCCGCCACACCTGACTCCGACCCTTCCGCCCTCAGCCCTGACCAAATATCGCGCATCGAATTCAACAAGTTTCTTGCCAAAGCGAAGCGAAATCTCAGTATCTGTCGTCAAAGAATCTCCAAGGCCAAAGGTCTTCATTCTCATTTCTAGGGTTTTCCGTTTCTTGCTGTGTGCTTTCTTCTCTTTCTTTCGTTTCTGGTTAGCTTTCTTTTGAAACAACTGGAAGTTGTGATATGCTTTGTAGATGAGGGAGCTGGGTATGTGAGACTAGAGGAGCTGTTGGTTGAGGAGACATGGCTGCAAGCGCTACCGGGAGAGCTGCATAAGGAGTATGCGAAGAACTTGAGCAAGTTCGTGGAAACGGAAATATGCAGTGGTGGTGTGCCGATATATCCACCACAGCATTTGATTTTCAATGCTCTCAATGCTACCCCATTTGACAGAGTTAAGGCTGTTATTCTTGGACAGGTGTTTGTTTGGCGGCCTTTTTTTTTTTTTTGGCTCTTTTTGTTCCTCCCCTCTGTTTATTTGTTTGTTTGGTCAGAGAAGCCAGAAAAAGGTTAAACTGGGGTTATCTTCATTTTTATTTGAAAAAGGAAAGGGTATAGAAACTAGTGGATCTACATTCTATTGAATGGAGAAATACTCCAATTGTTAGTTGTAGTATGTCTAAGTAACTAGAGGAGCTTTCCTGTGGCTGAGTTAAATGTTTATTTGGTTCCATATTCAGTCATTTAAAAGCTTCACAACATTTTATATCATAGTGGGTATATGCTTGTAAATCTGTACTTCTGTATGAAAATTCCAAGATAAGCATCCCTTTGTTTCAAGTCTAGTTTTCTCTGTTGCTCGAGATTGGAGGTGCTATTCAATGCTTAGTTCCTTTTCTTTGTTCTGTTTCCTTTGGTTCCTTGTTAGATACCTATCTCTGCATCCTTCTATTTATTATTATTATTATTTTTTTCTGGTAGGACCCTTACCATGGACCTGGTCAAGCAATGGGCCTGTCATTTTCTGTGCCAGAAGGAGTGAAGCTACCTCCTAGTCTGATGAATATATTTAAGGAACTTAAGCAAGATCTTGGCTGTTCCATTCCATCTCATGGAAATCTAGAGAAATGGGCTGTACAGGTGAAAGTTCATCCTATTTAAATGATGGAATTATATCGTATTCCTTTTGTTCGATAATCATTTGAACATAATATTCTTCTTGCCCCAATTTTTTTTTTTCTACTTCTGTTATTTCTCTAAAAATTATATGAGCAATGATTTATAAGCAAAATATATATTTTACCTAAACAAAGCTGTTGCTAGCTTGATTCTACATTGTCTATGTTGATCTTGAAAAGATTGGATTTCTTTTTTAGCAAAATATTTTTATTATGCTTCCTGCTCCTAATCATGTTAAAATTGTTATAATAATTTTGTATATATGATGTCAATTAGGGGAACACAAAAGAAAAATTCTGTGGAGTCTAAAAATGTCTATTTAGGTTGTTCGGTCTCATTGGTTGCATTGTTCTTAACCGTTATGATATCTGCTGCTGCTATGTTCTTCAGTTATTGAGCAATAGACCTAATGTAAAGTTGCTAGAAACATGCAGTTTTTGAGGACACGACTGTGTATCCCTCTTTCCTCATCTTTCTAACTGGTACTCACTACATCTATTTTAGTTTCATTCAAAAAAGTGTCTGAATGTTCATCAAGCTTGAACTTTTTATCTTTAAGTGGGGCTGAGTTTGAATGTTGATAAAGCTTACCTTGGCTTGTTCCTGTCCCTATGGCAAAGCTACTGCATATCTCATGATTAAACTTACCAAGTAAATTCTATTTTTAGTAGTCATGAACTTACCCTAAGGAACGATTGGGAGGTCGGGATCACACTTTAGCAACTACTTATGGACAACAGTGTTTCAATTAGGTGAAGGAGCACTTCCAAATTATGGTCCCACCAAATTGAGGTCTTGGAAGATGGTCTAGGTCCTGCCTCTGGTATTTGCATGAAGCGTGTGCCCCAAGATATGAGCATGCGCTTTTTGCTTGTTAATTCAATGATTTTACCATCAGACAAGAGAATGCATGTTTCTGCTTTAATTGAGAATCATGCAAAAACTATTGCCCTTGAAGAGATGGCAGACGTTTTAAGTTAGTGGGAGGCCAGAAGCTTAAGTCTCTAACTTTTCCAGCTAAATGGGGAGCACGGTAAAATTAGTGTCTTTCTTAATTCTAGATGTTCTTTACCAGGCAACTTTTAAGTTTTCTTCTGTGGATGCAAGGCTTTTGAAGCACCCAAGTTTACAGGTGTTGCCTTTGAAGAGAAGGGTGAGAACTCAAGGGTTTACATAAGCAAGCTTCTTACTCCTCTTGATTGTTTTGCTGTATAGGGTAGCATGGTGACAATTGGCAAGAAAGACTAGAAGATGTTTCTTCCTGCATAACATTTAAGTTCTTCCAATGTATACAAGCCTTAGATTATGCAGGCTTTAGAAGATGTTTCATAAAATTAGTACCTTCTTGAATTAGCATATGCAGTCAACATCCTTCATTTTCAATTTCGTTTGGTTTTATGCTGGAGCTATTCTAAGAGGCAACTTTATTGAATATAGGATATATAATAGGATTAGTTGAGATGCTTCTTTTCTTCCTTCTTTACATGTTGGCTGATGTAAAGCTTACTTTGTTGTAGGGTGTTCTCTTGCTCAACACTGTTCTTACAGGTATCTTTCATCAACTTTAGAAGCAACAAGAAAATTTTATGCTTCTCCTTTTGAGCCAGCTTATAGTTGGAGCTTATTTACTTTTCTTCTAGGTTTTTGAAGTTGATACACTATTGAAGCTCAGGTTTTTAAAAAGTTTCCCTGTCAAAGAACAAATTTATAAGAATTAGCCTTTTGCTGATAAGTTGCTGAAACTAGTATGAGAAATCAGATTTGAATAAGTTGCTGGCAGTTATACTCTTATGTTGCAAAGAGAGTTATCTATAAGCTTTACGCCTAATACACATATGAAATAATCTGATTAAGAGATATGTGGAGCAGATTAGGAAAATGAAAAGGGGCATCCAAACCAGAATTATCAGAAACAACCAGTGAATATAAAATAGCTGATAGAGCTCTAAAGAACATAAGAATTCCTAAGTAGAGAAGCATTATAGCAATCAGAATGTAGTCTATTTTATGTAACATGTTGTGTTCAGATTTAATAAAGTTTGATTTGATAGCAGGTATCTGAATAGATTTACTAGATTAAGTCCAGAAACTCCTGGGAAATTATAATATTAATATAAAGCCCAAAGTTCCTTATCTAGGAATCAAGAATATTGAAGTCTCTAGCAACTCTTGACCATTATACAACAAAAAAGGGAATTGGAGGCTTTCATGTGCTTCAACGAAGTTGATCGAATTATGAATGAAGAGGAGGGGGGAGATAAAATGTTTGACAGGAATAAAACCCTAAACATTTAGAGAAGACAAGGAGCTCCACTTTTCAATTTGTTTTTGAATCAGTATACTCACAATAAGTTGCTAATCTGGCCAAAGAAAACATTAAGTTCAGCTCATTAGTTTTACATCCCAGATCTGACAAAATTATTGCAACACCCTCACTGAAAATTACAGATAAACTGTTTTGGATATTTGATTATTGTCTTGTGGAATCAAGTGCCTCACTGACACTGCTTTTGCACCTTGTTTGTTTCTTGATTGATACTAACTGGGTTTGAGTAACCTTCTGGGCTTTGGCCTACATGAAGCTGTGGAGTTATTAGTGTTATGAAACTTTTTGTTATTGGGAGTATGTTTGACCTTTCCTTTGGCAGCAGTTTGGTGTAGTTTGGTAAATTTAATTATGTGTATTCCATCTCTCCTATATTAAGCTGAAACCTGAAATAGTAAGAGTATGGGTCTCTCAAGTAATGCTATACTCATGTTTTCTGAAGTTTTACATCATGTGGAATTCTTTACAGAGAAGCCACTATGATTTAAAATTCTGAATTCTGAACAAGTTATTAGCTGTTCTTCTTACAAATGGAATGAAACTTTTAAGTTATCAAGTGTAAGATAAAATTTTTATTATTAAGATTAAATTAACTTCTAATCAATTAGGCAGAATTGGGCATGGTTAATCCCACTTGTATCCTTTCTTCTTAAGTGGGTTCTAGTAGTTAGAGCCTAGCTGATATATCATTTATAACTTCGCACTTGAAGGGCAATTGTATGTTTTCTTTTCTTCATTTTCTTTAGTAGTCAAAGTCTGAATTTTGGCTATCAATATTATTATTGATTTGATTCCACTTTATGCATCACATAGTAGAATTACTCAGAGTCAGCTACGTATCTATGACTTTGAAATCACGATACTCATTGAGAGCAAATCAATGGATTTAAATCTCTAATTTGTCAAAAGTAATAATGCATAAACATTTGATTCCACGTTGCCTGGGTCGTTGAGGGTTTGTTTTGTACATAGGTCCCTCATGGCTCTAAAAGTTAATGAGTATTTGCTCTGGGCTAACTTAGTGGACTAAAACTCTAATTGGTGCAAAGAAAAAAGAAAAAAAGCATATTTCCAGTTGCGTGCCTGTGCATGGTGTATTGGAATTTCCATAAAGAGTTGACTCAAAGGATCTAAAAGTCAAACCACTTCTTGGAATACTGTGGTGTATTCAAACCTCTGATCATCGAGGATGAATGCAAGTTCTTATCCTTGTCCTATGTAGCCTAGAAATCTGATTAGTTAACGTGTGGCGTTCCTAAATCCTAGTATTGTCTATGCCATGCTAAACCTCAACATCTTTGAGGATCATGTCAAAGTTGCAGAAGAGCAATGCACCTAGCAACTTGCTCCTTTTTAATTTAGTATGGACCGTACCTGGTAGATTGAAACTTTCCATATATAATTTCAGTATTTTATCACAAGACACAGGTCGCTTAAAGAGCCATGTTTTCAGAAAATAGTTCAAACCAATTCCATAAAGTGCTTGAAATGTTTGTCCACTGAAAATAATTGTTAAGAATTTTATCTCAAATTTGTAATGCAGTAAATTGATCTCTGTAATTGGTGTGAAACAGCTGGTCTCCATCTTGACATAAAAATCTATATGTTCTTGTCAGTTTCTGCCTTTTTTTCACTTCTCTTGACTTGCACTTCATCTTCCCTGTTTTAGTGATTCCAAAACGGCTTCCAAGCTCTCTCAGATACTTAAGTGATAAGTGATTTGTTGTGTGACGTGGTAACAAATCTTGGAATGCTCAGTCCATGAGTGGACACCTGTGAGGCTTCTCATGGGTATTTACCTCATGCTTGCATTTAGGAATGACAAAGAAATGATACCTACTAATGGTTATAAGGAGTAAGAATACCTCCTCCCCCTTAGTGATTAGTATGTTAACACTGATTAGCACTGTGTGTCTATATATATATATATATATATATATGCAGATCACTGGAGAAAAATGTTCTAACTACTTGTTATTGCCTTCCTGATTATTTTAAGTAAATTTGTTTGAAGAGTGGTTACTCAAGAATTAGATGTTGGATGTAAGCAAAGCATCTGGTGGGATCATATTGTGTATCAATAATATTGTTTTGCAGAGAATCTTCTCTTTGAGGATAGCAGTGATATCATACTAAAATTTAAGGTGGTGGTTTGGTGGCCAAAAGGGGCTTCGTGCTTTTATGCTGTTCCATTTACTGTTGCTTCTAGGGTAGCAAAGTTTTCCTTTGATTCCAATCTACAATTATTGTAAACTATTCAGTTTTTATTTTTCAGTTAGGAATCACCAGGCTAACTCTCATGCGAAGAAAGGATGGGAGCAATTTACTAATGCTGTTATTGCAAGTATTTCAGAAAAGAGGGAAGGAGTTGTTTTCCTCCTTTGGGGAAATTCTGCTCAAGAAAAATGCAGGTTTATCTGTTCTTTTGAGCTCGGTTTTCTGCGGGATGAAGTTTTATGGGTGCTAAATACTATGGATGGATCCCTAATTGTCCAGAAAATTATAAAATTTCCATCAAGAAACATCTCTCTCGTTTCTCTCTCTCTCTCTCTCTCTCACACACACACACACACTCAGAACATTAGCATGTTTTTGTTCTTTGCTTGCATATGCATGGCCTTTGTGTCATTTAGACTTTTCACTTCGTTACATTCAGAAGGTTAGTGCTACCATACACTACATATCAATGGAAAAATCTACAGCAAGTGGATGAGCCCACTGGTTGGCACATACCCATGCTCAACACTGGTACCAAGCAAGTAATATAGGTTGGCCTAACAAGTACTTAATCAGAAAGAAACAAATGCAGTAAATTTTAGGCCTATCGTGTAAGTTTTTTGTATGTCAAATCCTTCAGGATACTATTTGCCGGTTCCACTTTGTTGTAGCTTTCTGGCAGTTTAGGAAAAGCTAACTTAAAATTTGTGTTGCGCAAAAACGCAACAAATATCGTGAATAATATGGAGAAATTGTGGCATAGACATGGGAATCAATTTATTAATTATCCAATTATCCTTTGAAAAGATTTGATTTTCATGATGGATATTTGAGGGCTGTATATGGTGACTGTACTTATGAGGAAGATGTTTTGCAGGTTGATTAATGAGAAAAAACATCATATACTCAAAGCAGCACATCCTTCTGGTTTGTCTGCAAACAGAGGTTTTTTTGGCTGCAGGTTAGTCATCTAAATGAGAAACATATGTTCACTTGCAAACACAAAAGGATACATGCAGGCTATGGAGAATATTCATTTATACCTTGATAGCTGACTTGGATTAAGTTGATAAGTCAATTATAGTTGTTACTCGGATTATCCTTTTCTATCGTACTCACATATAAAACTTTAGCAGGAGAAGCCTTGGGAAAATAATGTCGATCAGTAGTTATTGGCTCTTCCTGAGTTGTATGAGTAGGATAGAACAGAAACTAAATATCTAATATTTTGTGTTGTGTATATAATGGCGGTTCTGCACCTCTGCGGTCCCATACCATCCAGCATTTCTCAAAAATGTCAGTTTAGATTGCGTCTTGTAGGCGAGAGTGTTAATGTTCACTGTTTCAACAGAGGCAAAAAAAAAAAAAAAAGTTTTGGGGCAGGATTATGTGGCAAAGTTGTCTAGAAGTTTTGAAGTTCATTTACTAGTTACTTGAAAGACAAGAATGATATAGTTCCATGAAGATATGAAAATTTTCTCAGATTACTGTATTAGATATTCCAGTGTTTTTCATGGTTTTAAGAAGTGGTTTGTGCCTTGACAGTTGTTAATATCTTTCCTCATGTCAGTTGTCCAGAAGTGATTTCTAATTCCCGAGTTGATCAGTTTTGATCTCATCTGTAAACTGATCAATAAGTATGACCATGAAATGTATCTATAATTGAAGTATGTTTGTGCATTAGGGAACTAAGCATATGGTAACTACACATTCAATTTGAAGCGCATTGTGATTGGCTGATGCAGGATATAGGCAATTAATGGTACAATCAAGAGAAATGATATTTTGATCTGTATTCCTAATGTAATGGTTTGTGCTTTAAGTTGATTACTTTCCTTCTGTCTTCTGTTCTGCTGGAAAAACATACCTTTGACATGTTCAGTTTTGGTTCCACATTAATTCATAATCCAGGCAGACCAGATTAAGTTTGTTGTGAATGCTAGAAACTTCACATTTATGCTTTAGTTGCTGACATGGGCAGGCATTTTTCTCGCACAAACCAGCTTTTGGAGAAAATGGGAATTCTCCCCATAGATTGGCAGCTTTGATTTGATGAACCAGTTCTCTCGGTGACGGAGCTTGGATGAACCACTTCTCTCGGTGACATAACTTGACTTTGTGAATGGGGCAAGCAGGAATCCTCTTTTGATATGGTAGTAAGACAAGTTGTAAGCTCTTTTTGTGAATGTCTGGCTTACAAAAGTTTAATTTTGTTAATTATCTAAGTTGTAATGGCCCCTGTTGATTTATAATATCAGTCAAAGAAAACCAGGGATCCAAAACTCCACCTACCCAACCTGTGATATTTATTTGTTTATTTCCATTTACTAAATTTGTTTTGCTTAGTGAATCTATGATGAAGCAATCAAATTGCTCTATCTTGTGGATGCTACATGCTAGCATAGGAGTGAGCGAGAAACGCTAGCAACGAAAGTGAAGAGTGCAAGATGGCCTAACAGCAACTCAGTTGAATGCTGATGTAGTAGTAGTTCACTAGGTAAGTTCAGAGTCCTCGGGCTAAGCTTACAAGTTCATTCCCTTTGTAAGATTATGTCTTATTCACAGGAAATGCATTTTTGTAAGATAAAAATATATCATGTAAAAGAATGCATTTTTATCAGTGTATCTTTTCCTCCACTTTATTATTGTCTAAAATGGTTGAGAATGGAACATGCACATTATGTTCATGTTGATGCCTCAAAACTGGTAATTCTAGGACTTGAGGTTGTGGCCACCAAACTACTTTGACAGTCTCTTGTAAAGCATGAGGAGGGGATGCTTCACATCGTAATTTAAGTATGGATACTCTTGTACGTGATTAGCTCTCGTGTCCAAAAACTTTATCTAGCTTTTTCCTTACTGTTTCTGTAATAAATCTGAACACCTTAAATCCCTTCATTATATAGTAAAATGCTGTAAGAAATATAAAATATGTTCATCCTTTAATCCTCCTGCCCTTGAAGCACTCCTTTGAAATCACATATGTCAATTTTGTTGACGGAGATGGGCCACCTGCACCAATTTTAACCAACGAACCTTGGTGCATGATCTACTCTGTTGTTCTCCTTCTAAATTTTAATTAAATACTTTTGAAAATTCACATTAAAATGTTGTTACGTTACTTCTATGCATTATGGCAACAAATTCTATCATAAATTTATGAATAAAATATCTTATCTGGAAGTTAAATGTCAACATTGAGAAAATTTTCCAATTTCTAGGCGAAATTTGAAATTTATTCTGTTTTTAAAAATGAAGGAAAAAAATGTTTGATGAAGCTCTTTTATAAAAATTGATTTTAAAAATAAATTTTATTTTTTAGCTTTTAATTTTTAAAATAATTAAAAATATGAAAAACAAATTTTTATTGATGACACTATTAATAAATTATTTTTAAAATAATATATCAAATAATTTTTAAAAAAATATATTTTTCAAAAATATTTTTTTACAAATAATTTGTTGATCACAACAATGATTTTCTGTTCAAGAAAATGTGAATTAATATCCTGAAGAGATCTTTGATTTTATCTTATGTTTAGATGAATTAGAATTCTATAAATATTTTGTGTGAGTTATTTTTTAAGATTAATTATGAGATTTATATCTTATATAAAATTTTAAATTAAAATGAAAAATCACATCGATTAAATACATATATCTTAATATTTTCTCATAATAATACATTTCATCAATTTTTTTCATGTGCCAAATTGATGATTATCCTTCTATAGTACTTAAAAAATTATGATTATGCATTAATAAATTTGTAGTTTATTTACATAAGCTTTCATTTAAAAAAATTGAGTTTGTAAAAAATTTTAAATAATTACTTAAAATTTAATTATTATTTATTTTTCTAAAAATTTTGTATATATACATATACAAAAATTTATGTAAAAAAATAATTGTTTTTAATGAACATTTAGTTTCTTCATGTAAAAAAAAAAAAGGTGATTAATTGGATATGATCATTATTTTGGCACTAAAAAGATTTGATGGAATTTATAAGTTGAAAATTTTATATTGTAAAAATCTTAAAATATATATTTTTAATTGATACAATCTTTTTAGCAAATTTTAATTTGGATATTTATATAAAATTTACATTTTTATAATTAATCTTACTTTTCATTAACCCTGCTTCTTTTGGATTTTTTTTTCCAAATGTCCGCTGTCGTTCTTTTTTCTCCGGCGGACAAAACTTAAAAAGCCACCTCATGGAGTTAATTTGTAAGCAGTCTGGAGAATATGTGCAAACGGTGGCAATAAAAGAATTAATTTCATTAATTTTAGAGAAATAACCACAGGAAAAATAACTGATACTAAACAAGCCATGCCAATAAAATAATACAGTAACCAATCAAAGCTGGTTAGCCACGATTACGTAATTGCCCATCAACTGGGAGAAATGCAAGAGGATAGATTTAAGAATCTTTAATAATCATCAAATGCATCAAGCACAACATATTTAAAAACTAAAACAACTTCTCATCCAGTTATTTATTGTATACCATAGCTTTCTACTTTTTTACCTTATATGGCCAGCTCTAAGTAAGAATAGTTTAGAGGTTTAATACGGATAAGGCTTAAAGGATTCGATAATGAGAAATCACTTTTTTTTTTTTTTTGATGAAACACGCTAATTATTTCGATGTGCTAGCATAAAGAAAGGATAAATAAATGTTTGTGTGGTAAGGTATTCGGTGTTAACCTTTCAAGCCTGCGTTTTGGTATCAGTAATCGTATCCTACATCTTTAATACTCAGCAAAGAAGATAATATCAAACAGTTCGGAGATGAACAATCTTGTTTATAGTGGAGACAAATAAGTGTTTCGCTCAATAAGGTTAGACTAGGTCAACAAAGCCAAATAACAAAAGTACTCTCATTATAGGCTATAAAAAAGATAAGCCTAAGTAATTTGTTCTCAAATCACCCTTTACTAACCAAAGTTTTGTGAACTTATTTATTAACTTGAGCATCAGGAAGTATCCCGATCACACAGTGACATCTCCTTGACCATGCTTTCATCTTATAGATTTTTGCATTCTGCATACCACGCAGATACTCTTAACATCTATTAGTTTTTAATAGTATCATTGGGGTTATTTGTTAGAGACACAATAGAAAGCCATGACCCCAAAAACCTGTTTAAATAGTAAAACCCCAGAAATATTGAAAACTAATTCACGATAAGGTTACCTAACTTACCCAAGTAACCTAGGTTGCCATGCAAACTGCCTGATATGACTTTAAGTGATGTTATCACCATCATCGTTAGTGATAACCACATTATGGCCCTCATCACCAATCGCCTTTGTGGGCATGTCCTCCCACCAACCCACCATGCCTCATTTGATTCTACCCATGCTATTGGACACCATGTTAATTGACCCATCCTTCCCACTGATGAGTCCCATGATATACAATCTCCACTTCTCCCAACCACAAGCTAATACCCTAGTCACTCTTAGTCAGAGAATGGACTAGCTTACCAATATCATACAAGTCTTTATCCACTAGCAATAATTTCAAGCTGCTAACATCACTTATAACTCTCTTTACACTGTCCAACAGTCCTTGAGGCATTGAAAATGGGTGATGAAGTGGTCAAGAGTGATTATGATAACAAGGAAGACACGGTCCTAATGAGGTGAGTTGAAGATAATAGGACGGTTGATGAATATTCATACACGTCCCCCAAACCTAATGAGGAGATAGGTGAGATGAATAAGCAATTAAAGTTCTTATGAATGTCCAACTTAGCAAAGTCGATCCAAAAAATCTAGATTACTACCAAATCATGGGATGTCTTTTGACAATGAATATACTCACTGTTCCCCTCTCTCTCAAGTTCAAAGCTTTACAAATTAAGAGTTTCGATGGGCAAGATGACTTGAGGGATCATATAGAAAGGTTCACCATAGTCGCAAACCTAAAAAGGCCATTGGATTTGATGAAGTATTGGGCATTCTCCATCACTTTAATTAAAGTGACAAGTCAATGTTATAATTCTCTTAAAATTGATTCTATTAACTCATTTGAAACTTTTGGGCAGATGTTTCTTTGAAGATTCACAAGCAGCATAATGGGAAGGGAGACACCACCAATTTTCATGTTAAAGAACTCTCTGGGAGTCACTTTGAGAATACATTAAGAAGTTCACAAAAGTGACTTGGGAGGTGAAGGACATGAACTAAAAGGCTGCAATGTCGGTAGAGTAGGAAGGTTTATTAGCTAAAACCTTCCACAATGCTTTGAGTAAGAAAATGCAGAAAAACTTTAACAAACTATTTATTAAGGTCAATAAGTACATCAACGAAGAGAAAAAGAACAAAAAAAAGTTGATGACCTAGCAACAGTAGATAAGCCTCACGAAGGCTAAGGGAAATGGGAAAACTAGAACACCTATGGCTCTTTTAGGTTAAGAAAAGGAAGGAGGAAGAAGAATAAAATGAAAGAGTTGAGATATAGATGCCTACAGAGGCCATCCCAAAAGGGCGTAGACATGGTGATAAATGGAGATACACCCCTTTTCAATGCAAGCAAGATACACATACTCATGCAAATTGAGTGCGATCCACAAGTGAGATGGTCGATGCACATGCATGCTGACTTGTCAAAGTAGAATCACAATAATATTAAGACTTTGACCAAGATCATGGCTATGACATGAAGGAATGTCGTCAGCTTAAAGAAGAAATAGAATAATTAATTTGACGAAAGTGAACTCTCCACGTATGTAGACAAACCTATGAGAAAGAGTTCTAGGTTGACTTAGAAAAGAAGGATAAGAAAAAAGGATAAAAAAGATCTGTGAATAACTAACCACAATAGTAAAACCTAGTCATGGTTGTAAAGGAAGGGAACGTGAAAGATGATTTTGCAGTCATTTGTAAGCTCGATGCCAACATGATAGCAATAAAAATTGTGTTAAGTGGAGAAACGTTTTTTGTCGAAAAACGTATGCTAGGAAAAGGGAAGAGGAAGATCAAATGAAGAAAATGGAAAAAGAAATAATGGTAGTTCAGAAACATCCAAAAATCAATGATTGTATTACTTTTGACAATAGTGACAATAACAGAGTTCATAACTCGTCATCATGACACTCTGTTGGTTACCATGAAGGTGGTTAACAAAAATGTAAGAATAACTTTAATGAATAATGGAAGCTTAGAAAATATTCTCTATTTTTAAGCGTTTAATAAGACTAACCATCGATAAGTTAAAATCGTTTAACATACCCCTACTAGTATTCGAGGGATATAATGTGTTGGTACAAAAAACAGTAATGGTAAACTTTTTAAAGGTTAAAGCACAATCAGCCTATAACGCTCGGTTAAGTGGACCATGCTTGAATACTTTAGAGGTTGTGATATTCACGTATCATTTGGCCATGAAATTTTGCACCCTGATGAAATAGTGGCACTGAAGGGCGAGTCAACATCCACAATGCTACTTCATCTTTCTGAAAGGCAAGACACAAATGACATGTCAAATAAATCTTAGCTAGCGAGATGAGGAGCAGATGCCTAAGACAAAGCCAATGGAACAGCCAGAAGAAGTCCAAATATGAAAAGAGCCAAACCAAGTCACTTGGATCAGCATCAAACTTGAAAAGTGAGAGTGTGATGACTTAGTACAATTTTTACAAACTAACATTGATGTATTTACTTGGACATTGGTAGACATGTTTAGACTAAACTTAGCAGTAGCTGCACACAGCCTTTGCACGAATCCTTCAAGCAAGCAAACGAGGCAGAAGAAAAGGAAATTTTCGAGAGAAATCTAGTAAACCATCAAAAAAAAGGTGAAGACATTGCTGAAAGGGAGCTTTATAAGAGAGGTGCAATTTTCATAATGGCTTGCCTACATTATGATTGTAAAAAAAGCTATTGAAAAGTGGCACAAGTGCATGGACTTCATCAGCTTGAATAAAGTTTGCTCCAAGGACAATTATCCTTTAACTCAGATCAATTAGTTAATGGACAAGGCATGAATGGCTTAGCTCTATGGATGCGTACTCGAGATACAAAACTAGATAAGAATGTACCTTGGAGATAAGAAAAAAATTCATTTATTACTAATATGGGCACTTATTATTATAAGATAATGCCTCTTAGGCTGAAAAATGCAAGAGCTATGTATTAGAGGTTGGTCAACCAAATTTTCAATAATTAACTACTGTAAAACTTAAATGTATATATGGATGACCTCATTATGAAAAGTAAAAAGAAGATGGAAACACATAAAGGCTAGTGAAAATATCAAATGAAGTTAAACCCGACTATGTGTGCCTTTAAAGTGATGTCAAAAAGTGCCTTGGCTTTCATGGTCACGTAGAAGGGAATCGAGGTTAGCTTCGATAAAATCAAGGCGATTATAAAGATAAGGAGTTCAAACACAATAAGAAGGGACTTATAAGAGTTACCAGCTTCAAATTGGTTTATAGTTTCCTTCTTTTTTTTCAAGGTTTTGAGATTGGTAAAGGATATTAAGTGGACAACATGATGTTAGGAGGTGTTCAAGTAGTTAAAGAAATACCTTCAAAACCCATCAGTAAGCAGTTATTGGCCTATCCAATAGCTAATCAAGGCCAGCAAAGGCAGCGACTGCATTGTTACTGGCTTTTGTCAAGGCTAATGACTGTTTAGAGGAAATCATTAGTCGATACTTACGACACCATGTAATAAGCATGGTAAGCCTTTAACGATCACTGGTAGGCAGTCGCTAGTTTCTAATCTTAGCGACCGTCGGTGTGCGGTCACTACTCGATACTTGCTGCATGTCATGCAATCACACACTGACAATTGCTAACATGATGTCTAAGCCTACTATTGATTTATCAGTAGTCAACTTTCATATATCTATGTCGTTCTCTAATAGGTCGCTATTACGCTTAAAATAATAATATAAAGTACTTAAAATTAAAGTTAACAATAAATATTTCATCAGTTGTTAATTTTTATCATTACTCTATCACTAATCGATTGGTAAGTTAAAATTTTAATTATATAGCAATTTTTGTTGTGATTTTATCATTATTTAGCGACTGATTTTGTCTATTGCTACGTTTTATTATTATTTTTAAATTTTTTTGTAGTGATTTGTATTTGTAATGACTAGAAAAGTAGTAAGCACTATCTTATTGAGGGTGGAGAACCAGAATCAAAAGCCAGTGTATTACATTAGCAAGGTCATTTAAGGCTCCAAGATCGAATACCTTAAGTTGAAAAAAGTCGCTTGTACGCTTGTGGTAGTAGCCAAAAAAGCTATGACCATACTTTCAAGTACATCGGATTATTGTCAACATGGACTAACATCTATGCTTGATCCTTAATTGACCAAAGACCTTAGGGAGAATGGTGAATTGATCAATAAAACTCAAAAAATTTAACATCCTATACAATCAAAGCCCAGGCATTGGTAAACTTCATCGTTAAGGGTACTGTAAGAGAACACTAGCAATTAGAGACCTCAAAACAACATGAAGCAAAGACCAATTGGTGAACTAGGGGAGGTCTAACCCTCAAGAGGAAGGTGACTAGCATTAATAGGAGTTATGGGTTGATGGAGTGGCAAAAAATTTGGAAGTCGAGTTAGGGCCCTTTTGAAAGGATGTAAGGGCTTAGAATACTACTATGCTGTTAAGGTATGCTCCTCACCTTTAACAAAAAAGCAGATTATGAAACACTTCTAGTAAGCTTATGATTGGCCAAAGAATTATAGGTAAGTAAAATAAAAGTGAACAGTGATTCCTAGTTGGTTAGAGGCACGTACTAAAGGAGTATGAGATTAGAGAAGACCGCATGCTCAAGTATCTAAAAAGGTGAATGAAATGGCCAAAGGTCAAAAGTTTCAATTGGCCAAGTTCAACAAGAGGAAAATGTATAGGCAGATGTTCTATTAAAGCTGGTTGTAATAAAAATCAATCATGTCAAGAACGCAATGATGGAAACATTAAAGTCATTGAGCATAAAGAAACCAAGTGTCATGCCTGTAGAAGAGCAAAAAAATTGGATAACATTATTCTATCAGTTCCTTAAGGACAAAGAACTTCGCCAAGATAAAGTAGAAGCTAAAAAGGTACACGCATGCTCTGTTACGTATCTTGGTGGGCCAACGGCTTTATCAAAGATCTTTCTTTTTTTCACCTTTTCATGTTTTAGCATTGAAAAAGTAAAAGTACATTATAGCCAAATCACAAGAAGGTGTGTTGCGTGCACATCGATGCACATTCCTTGATTTACAAAATACTAAGACAAAGTTACTACTAGCCTATCTTGAAGAAGGATGCAAGCAAATATGTAAAAAGTTATGAGAAGTGTTAGAAATTCTCATAACTGGTCAATGTCCTGACCATGTTAGTCAACCTAATGATAGTCTTATGGCCATTCGCATAGTGGGGGATAGACTTGCTCGGACCATTTCTGATGACCTTAGGATAGAAAAATTTTCTAATGGTGGCCATCAATTACTTTATAAAGTGGATGGTGAAGCAATACCAGTTATTACCATCCATAAAATATGAGATTTCATATGAAAATCCAATATATATCATTTTAGCATCCTTACAGCAATGGTTATGGACAATGAGATTTAGTTTTAGGCCCTAAATTTGTTAGAAACTATGAAAAGCTATAGATTGAGTTGAGGTTCATTTTGATAAGTCACCTATAAGCTAACGATTTGGTGGAGGTAATGAATAGGAAAATTATATAACCCCTTTCATAGCATCTTTTGGGCTTACCAAACTATAAATAGAATCGCAATAAGAGAGGCTCCATTCTCCCTCACTTTTAGCACTGAGGTAGTCATACCAACCGACATAAGGATGAACGTATAAGCTTTTGATGAATAGGATAATGAAAGAAATCTCCATGCTAACATAAACATCCTCGAAGAACACAAGAATAAGTAAGGATAAGGTTTGTAATCTACAAGTAATGAATAATGATATTTTAAAATTGATGAGTCAAAGAAAGAAGGTTCTCAAAAGGGGACTTAGTGATGAGTAGGGTGAATGTCTCAAAAACCAAAAAAAGAGACAAATATGCTAGCCCCAAAAAAAAAAGGACCCTATTGGTTTGAAAAGGTGGTAAGAGCAAACATTTATAGGTTAGCTATTTTAGAGAGAAAGGAAATACCAAGGACATGAAGCTTAGAAAATTTAAGGATGTATTATTAGTGACTTACATTTTTAAAAAACTAATTGTAACTTTAGCAAAAGTCAATGAATTAAGAGGTATTCCATGGACATCCATTTTTGCTCAATTCTGACATATTTTATTGTAAAAAGAAAAATAAAGGACATTAACCACCAAAAAAATGAAAAAATGGTTAAGTAAAATGAGGTCGTAAGAAGCAAAAATGGCAAAGCTGCGGAAGGCAAAATTGCTAAAGTCGATAGACGCAAACCGTAGAAGCCAAAAAGGTAAATCGCGAAGGATAAAATTGTTAAAGTCGAAAAAAGTAAATTGGGAAAGCCAAAAAGGTAAATCACGAAGAGTAAAATTTTCAAGGCTAATAGAGACAAATTGCGAAATGGCCACAAACAAAAGAGTCAGATTGTGGAAGTCGAAAAGGCAAATAGCAAAGGGCAAAAGAGCCAAAAGTGGGAAGGCAAGATATGAAAATTGAAAAGGCAAATCATGATGGACGAAGAGGTTGAACCATAAGAGTAGAGAAAACCATGTCACACATTACAAAAAGTAATGATAGTTAGCTAAAAAGGCTGCAAAAAGTAATAATAGTTAGCCAAAAAGGCTAAAAGATTAGCCAAAAAATGTCAAATCACAAAGATGCTATGAAGATTGCCTTAGTCAAAAGACGACCAAGAAAGCTAACTCATAGTTGCCAAAGCCAAGGCAAAATCAAAAGGAATTTAAAGGAAGAGGTAATGGTAGGAGAAAGAGATATTTTCATTAACAAAGCTCATAATGAGCTCACAAAAAAAAAATACAAGAAAAAACGAAAAGAAAAAGCTCTTCAAGAGTTATTAAGAGGGATCCTCTTTATGGGTGGTTTAGCTACAATCTCTAAGAAAGTGGTAACAAGATCGGCATTCTTTTTATCCATCTAGTCTATAAAGGAAATGTCCCACTTGGGATGCTTCTCCAACAGCTTCCTCTTTATGTCTTGGAGAACCATTAAGTTGTTGTCCTTAGCAAATATCTCATTGTTTTCCAAGACGGTCTCATATTCATTGAAGGCTTCAACCACTTCATTATAAGTGGATGCTACATGGGCGTTAAAATATACCTTGATGGTGGCCAACTCTTCTTTTGCACTAGCAGTGTGGGCCTTGGGGATTTTGATCTCCTCCACCTTTGATAATACCTCCTTACGTTACATTGTAGCTAAGGGCATTGTTTAGCTCGATGTTGACCCATAAGATTTGAGTACTTAGGATGTTAAGGTCATGTTTGCAAGTTTGTAGCTTAATGACCAAATCTTCACCTATCTTTACTTCATAGAGAAGAAACCGTATGGTTCCCAAGCTTTAAGTAACAATCTAAAAAAGAAATAAAAAGGAAAAAAGAAGAAATGGGTCAAAATAGTAAATAAATGAATTGAAAGGAAAAAGAATAAAAGAAAATAGCATTATCCACCTAATGCTAATCAAGGCATTATTAGCCACCTTGTCAATGAAACTATGAGTGATCCAGTGCATATTGATCGATGGAGTCAGGTCATTGGTCATGTGAATATAAATGAGATCAAAGAGGCATGTATCAATAATTCAGACCAAATGAGGAATCCATTTCTATGCAGAAGTTACCTCGAGAACATTTGACGTGGTTATTAAGGTAAAAAGAACAATTTGAGGCATCGAGGGGATAGGATATGAGGCTATAAATGGCACCAATAATGGTGATATTGCAATGATGGATGAAGTTAATGTGATGGAAGTGAAGGTGATGTGTTTCAAAGGCCGGTAAGTAGCTTCAAGGACCTCACTGAAAGGCACCTTTCTCTTAAACTTTCCCTAATATGATCAAGATTCACTGGCAAAGGTGTCATCTCTTTAATAAAATTGCTTCAAATTAAAAGATTTAAAAAGATGTTGAGCCCAAAATCATTGGAAGATGAAGCTACAAGAAGAAAGGGAAAAAGTATCAGTGAAAATGAAAGCGAAAAAATAAAGCAACAAAAACAATGGAAAAATTAATTGTTGGTGACTCTACCTTAGGCTGACTCTTTAGAGGAAGAGGAAGATAACCAAGTAGATAACCGATGAGCCAAGAGATTAATGTGGGAAAGCCAAAGGGCTATATTATGAACTTTTAGAATGGTGGGTCAATTGTAAATCTTATGAAGGTTATGAGTTGGACGATCACAAAGGGCTTCATAAATCTCTTGGTTGCATATAAGCCTAACAAAAAAAGGTCGAAACCACCAAGTGAAGGATCAATGCCCTATTTACAAAAACACTTTAGGGGACCATCCCAACTAATAAAGGAAAATTTGCAGTTTTGATCATCTAGGTCATGTAGATGAGGGCCAAAGAGATGCTAGCTAGCCTTATGGGTGAACAAATATCAATCCAACACAACCGAAGATTTCAAGTAAAAGAATTTAGCAAAGATATATATAAGAAAACGGTCAAAGCCAACCTTAACTATGGTAATTAAGTAACCTATGATGAAGTAACTAACTCTTCAGAGGTAGTTAAGAAGGGGATAAGGCAAAGTAAGCACACAAATCCTACACAAACTGATGGTAGAGTAACTTACTACCTGACGCTAGGGATTCCTCTTAAACACAAAGGCAGTAAGGGCGGGGATGATAAGCCTTCTCTTGGGCGTTAGGGACGAAGACAGAAATGAAATCATTAAACTCCCTAATATACCGGATGAACTTAACACATTCTGGAGTGATGGTAAAAGAAAAGCAAGAAGTAGTGAAGACATTTGCCATAATTCTAAAAGAAGTTATAAGACAAAGAAAGGAAGAGAAGAAGTAAGGAGAGAACTTTTACCAAGAGAACAACAATGACAATAAAGTAAAAAAGATCTCAATATGAAAGAGGAAAGATCCATATAGAGAATGTTACCAAATCACAAAAGACACGTGGCATAGTCCCTACTAAGAATTTAAAAGGACTGTGCAATAATAAGGCAATAATGATGCTTATGATATGACGCATGGGTGACAAAGCGACGATGGCATATGGAAGGTAAAGTGTTAAAGTAATAGTTTGAAGACTTTGCTTGGAAAATATGGCTTTACTCCTAATGCATCTAGCTAGGCATACTTAACTTAGACTCATGCAAAAGAAAGCCAATTGAGGCCATCAGGAGTCAATGATGAAGTGTTAAGATAACATCCAAGACTTAACAAACTCATAATGACCGTGGCCACATAGGTGACGACAAACTCTCAAGGAAACCATGATGATCGTCATCGCATAGACGGTGCCAAGTCTCAGGAAACCCAATGTGACTACGGTTGCATAGGTGGCAGTCAAGTCTCAATAAACCCATGATGACCATAGCTGCATAGACGATGACTAAGTCTCAGAACCAAGCCTTTACACGTAACTATGCCTCTATCTAGGGCCCAAAAGTCATGTTGCAAGATGAGCAAGTGGCCATGCATATATGGACATGACCACAAAGGTCAAACCACATGGCCATGCTAAAAAAAGTGCTAGTAGTCAAGTCCACACAGATAAGACCATAGAAGCCCAGCTTTATAGTTTGACTTGAGGCAAGTTGTCGGTCCAACACATGTGAAAAAAACAGCAATAACCAAGCACCATTGTCACATATTAGAGTAGGCAGTTCGAGGTAGCCATACAAAATAATGGCCTAATCACAGAAACACGCTTGACAACTTAACGTTATGGTCATGACTCGAAACCGTAAAGACATTGCAAGGTATTCCTTTAGTGCGAAAGTACTTACGACTTTTTGAATTAAAGGAGTAAAAGGCTTCTTATTTTGTCAGATATGGCTAGTCCTTAGCAAGGTCAAACCAAAGGTCCAATATGAATATGGCTTAGAGGCCCAACAAAAGGAAGTCACTTTTTTTTATGAAACATGCCAATGATTTCGAAACGATCATTTAAGGAAAGGCTAAATAAATGTCAACATGATAGGAGGCTATGTGTCAGCCCTTTAGGCTTGCACCTAGGTAACAGGTAGTCACATTCTATATTCTTAAAGTCCTACAAAGAAGATGATATCAAAAGATTTAAAGATTGACAATTTTGTCCACAATAAAGGCAGATAAATGTGTCACTTGACAAGGTCAAAATAGGTCAACAAACCCAAATAATAAAGTTATCCTTAGCATAAGCTATAAAAAAGATAGCCCAAGTAATCCATCCTCAAGCCACTCATTTACTAGTCAAAACTTTAATTACTTGTGTACTAAGTTAAGCATCGAAAGTGTCCTAATTATATAGCAACTTTCCCTTAATCATACTTTCATCTTGTAAATTTTGGTATTTTTAATACTATATAAAAAAATTTATCTACATGTCGTAATCTTGACACTTGTTATTTTTTGATAGCACTAATACCAAAATCTCTTGTAATTAGATTTGCTTCAAATTGTGTTTTAAGCCTCAATTGAAAGATGCATGTATTTCGAATTCTATCTTAATAACTTTGGTACATAAATCAACCTCAGATCTAATTAAAAATTAAACTATGACATCAATGTCTTACTCAAGCCCCATGTTAAGTTAAAATCACAACATAAAAAAGAAAAAAAATCTTGAACAACGTAAGATAATTATAAACCAACCAACCTCTAGAAGGAATTTTATTGTTGGAGATTACATAACCCAAATAAGCATTTTACAAGCAATCATATTCAATTAGATAAATTCAAATGAAAAAAAAAAAAACATCCACACAAGAATAAAACAAAACTTAAGTATTACAAGACCATCAATGAAAGTGAAAACAATTACAGAAACCTAAAAGAGATCCACCAATAAGATGTTAGTAATTTTAATTATGATTTTAAAAATAAATAAATCGTATTATAATCTGTTATAAAATGAAAAAATTATAATAAAAATATAAAAATATAAAAATAAAAGAGGATAATTTCTTTTTTATTTTATTTTTTTGATACAATACAACCTCATAAAAGCATTACAACCAATGAGAAATCATAAAATTAATGATATGATAAAAAGAATAATTAATATATTTTTAAAGACCTTTCCTCAATTTAGAGCAAGTTGAATGGATGTTAATTAACTTACCAACATTTGAAACTTTTTAGCAATAGACTTAATATTCAACCCACATAATTTTAAAATCTTAAATGGTAAATGTCTTGAACACCTATCCTCTTATATCCGAACCCAAAGAACATGCAGCAATCAAATGAAAAAGAAACACCAGTATAAAACTTTTTATGTTGGTTATTGGCACGCAATTGGTGATCCGGAATACTCAATTGCTGTTGCAATCAGATGAATAATAATGCAGGGCCCTGACCCGGAGAGCCTTGTTGCGGTTGGTCACTGGGCTTTCCAATCAACCAAGCAAGAAACAAAAGGGTCCCATTTGCATGCGTTTGTTGGATGGCTCGAAGCTGCCAGAAGCAATGTTCCTGATTGTTTCACCACCACTGAAATCTTAAAACGATGGATGCTTGACTGTTGTGCCCCCTGACTCTATCCAGAGCTGAAACATTAGACTCTTTCGCTTTTGCTTCTGCAGGTGTAAGTTTTGCGTCCTAAACTGGACCTTGCTTCTCCTCCTGGCTTTGGGACATCAGGCTCTCTCTTGCTTCTCTCATGTTGTGTTTCTGTTCTTCATACTTTTTCGCTTTTGTGTGGTTGAGATTATCTGTGTTTGTGCTCCTTTTGTTTTTCTTTTTCCCGCAGGATTGAATTTGTCTGCAAATTAGAGGTTGGGAGGAATATATCAATGGAGTATGCATCAAACTAAACAATCTGTCAGTAATCTGATAATTTATTGGTTGTTAATAATTCAGCTTAGCAATCTTGGCTGAGAAATTTTTAGTTTATCACTACCTTCTCTTTTAAGCTCAAAGTAAACTTATAGAACCAGATGTTCGCCCCAGTGTCACTGGAATTAGATAACTTTGATTTTTTCTTTTTAAAGAACTGCTTTTAATTTCTTTTATTTTTAACTAATTGAATTGCATGAGTAGGCTGGAGGAAGTTGAACTTAAGACCTCTTCTTTAGAAGAGGTATGTGGTTATCAATTGCTTATGTCCTCAGATATTGGTTTTGAAGTTCTTGTTTGGTCTCTATCATTCCTTAAAAATTCCTTTTAACTTATGAACTAATGTTGGGTATTTGAGGACTACACTATTGGTGAGTGGAAACATGTTATAATTGAAGACTGCAAACCCTGAGGTATTTAGCCCACTGGTAAGTGAGAGTTACCTTGTAGGCTCAGTTTAGGGTTAGAATCTCCTCAATGCCACTGAGATTGTTCCTGGTCGTTAAATTCAGGAAAAATAATTAAAGGTCTCAAAGTCAAAGAACTTAGTGGCAATATGTTGCGCAAGCAGGATCACATTTTGATTGTAATTATGTTGTTTCTAATTATTTATCATTCACATTGAGAAAAAGTGGGATGGAGCAACCTCACTAGGAGAAATAATTAGAGATACAATTAGTAACCAACCACATTTCATTAACATGCATGCCCTTTCACAGCCTCATGTGTTTGTTTGCTGCTTAAGTGCATCAGGCATGGTCTAGCAACTATCTAATTTTTCACATTTCTGCTGTAACTCCAATTTAGCACTTTTTTATAGTTTAATGTCAGTGGGTTTCCATATAATCCTCCTTTGATCAATAGGACTGCAAAGAGGATGAAGCAGATACATATGCTGTTTAATATTTAAAGTTATATCACTTGAATAGATTAAAGAACAAACTATAATAAAAGAACAAGAAAAAAAGAAAAGTGAAATAAGATATAGAGCTTAACTTCCTTTGTGAAGGTCTTTGTAAAGCTATTAGGAGAGAAAAAGAATACAAAGATTAAGAATGTGCCTCGAAGAAAAGAATTAAAAGACGCTTTCATGAGTTTTACAAATTAGAAAAACTTTCATTGGCTTCTGGTTGTTATTGTTTTAGAAACTTCTTTAAGTTTTAATACTGAGTTACAAATTGTTTGTATAATATTTGCTTTTATAAAATAAATCATATATCTACAAGGAGATTCACTACAAGGAAGATATATGTAACAAATCAGGACCAATATATCCAATGTATATTTTATAAATGTGAGAGATTTGTACTCATATACATAAGATGGATTGTCTATATATAGGTGAAATGAGGGATAAGAATCTCTTCTAAGTAGGTGCTCTACATGAATTGGCTGAGGTGGGCAGAACTATATGACATTATTAGAATAATATGATGACTTCCTTTGGTTCTAATTTATCACCTCACATTGGTTGTGAGAAAGCAGCTGAAAGTAGATTAAATGGGTCTGATGTTTTTGTTTATTGTGGCATTGGCTGAATAAGAAAATAAATAAGTAAAAGGAGAATATATTTATCAGGAAGTTTTTTTCATTGAAAATGTATAATTATTCTTGTCTTATGTATGTTGGATGCAACATTTTATCATGCTATCCAGAAACTTGATCTGCCTGAAAGTGTTAGATGTGTGCTTCTGACGATTAGGGTGTTATAATAAGTTTTATGTGAACTCCATGATTTACAGGAAATGGTGAGTATTACTTCAAGCAAAAATTGCAATTGGATAGTTGCATTTCATGAACATCTTGATAGAGGAAGATTATATAAGGTGCCATGTTGGACATGCTGCAGTCCGTTTGCGCCCTCTAGAAGATTAATTTTCTCTCATCGTCTACACCTGGCTAGTACTTGTAGCCAGAGCACCAGGAAAAATTGGCTTATATTTTCCAGTGTGATGGATGATGGCGTGGATCCAAATGACTCTGACGAGGGGACAAATGATAAAGAATCACCTAAAGGTGAAACTGAAAAGGTGTGCAACTTTTTTGTTCAAAGCTCCCATCTTGTTAAGACAAAAATGATAGTAACTTTCAGACGTATTGTTTAAGTCAGCTGTACTACGTCCATGTTAAATTTTCACTTTGTAGTTATGCAACTCATTGGAAAACAATAAAATAGTATGCTAGATAATTAAGGGGCAGTCACAGAATATTTTCACCCCTTTTATTACTCTAATTTATTTACTTTGTTCTTTGATCATGTAAATTTTTCAATCTTCAATTTTCCTTTCAAGAATAATGACTTTAGACATAGCCATGGTGCCAGTCAACTAAGGTTTGCTCATTCCACAATTCTAGCCTGGTTTTATTAAAAAATTCTCATGGTGCAGTACTAATTGCAGGTTTATTAGATAAGCACATTTTTATGTTCATCAATTTCTCTTTTAATTCTTCTTTTATTTTGTTGTGTCATAAATACTGTAAGTTAACCCTGTTGGAAATTTCTGTTAACTGGTTTCATTTAACTTTCTTTATCTCCACATCATCAATGAAGTGGATCAGCATTTTGACTTTTATTGATTGATGACCCAGCAGCTGATTTTGTCTTACGATCGTTATTGCACTATGTTTGGCCCTTGTAGGAAAGAACATTATTTTAAATGCAATAGCATTTATTTCTTACCAATTTTAGGTTCTCTTGCTACTGCATTCAGTTTTCTTGATTCGATCTCCTTATTTGTGGATCGATATTATCTTTATTCAGCTCGTGTGTTGCTTTTGAATGACATGACCTTGATATGAGTGTCAATACAATCTACAATTGGGTCTTAAATTTACATTATTCTCTTTTCTTCTCAGATTAACAATGAAATGATTAGAGAGAATCTCGAAAGAATTGTTGGTGCAGATGATTCCACTTTTAGTGGGTTAGACCTTGCAACTCTCATTAGGAAAAAATATGGGAGGTCTTATGATGTTCAACTAATAAAGAAGGTACAGTTTTTCTTGTGCAGTGCTAACAGTTCTCTGTGGTAGTGATTTCCTTCCATCATATTTTAGTTTATTAACTGAAGTTTCTATTTTCATGTTTACTTTTCTATACACTGCTAGTATAAGTGAAAACTGAAAAAACAATATTCTTGGAAGAGTGATCCCTGATGGTGTCATGAACTCCCGAGGGACATGCTGAGTCAGCTAATCTATCGCTGAGCTGTCTATGAGTGTTTGGTTGAAGCAGCTGACAGGCTTCTAAACTTTCTTGAGTTTTTGAAGACCTGAAAAATTAGACTCATTTGTGATGCCAGCCAAAGGCTCTCAGATGCAAGTCAGAGCAGGAAACAAAGAAACTGAAATAATTAGAGTAGTGAATTAGGTAGAGTAATGTTATAGTTAGAGCAACAGTTCCTGTGAGTGCTTCAGTAAACATGCTTGGTGTATATAGACTGTGTCATTTATATGCTTCTCCGGCTACTTGAGTGAGCTCATCTGCACCTATTGTGGTGCTTTTGGCACGTAGTCACTTTCACGTGGGATTATCTTGTAAACTGGCCCCTCCTTTAGAGCGATACTGGCTTTTGTCATGGTTGTCACTTTTCTTAGGGGATCGTGTGCCTACTCACGTTTGGTGGGCCAGCACTAAGCTCAGAGTTACACTTGAGTTCCACTAAGACATGGTGCTAACTATCCATGTATCTTGCCCTGGGATAACTCTGGTGGGGACCCATGTTATTGACCTCCAAGCCCAGGTTATGGCTGGTTTTTTCACGTTTGTACTTTCTAGTTGTTTGAGCCCCTATTTCCTTAAAGGTTATATCCCTCATTTCTGTGTGTCAGTATGACCTTTAGCTGACTTGGGCTTGACTGTTGATGTGTCACCCTGATTTGAATACAGATCTGACATGGCGTACGTGGGCTTCTTTTCTACCTCATCAAATAATGGTTTAGAGAGCATAACTTTTCTGCTATTCTAGGCAGAAGTATGCATACTTTCTAATTCTACTACTATTTGAGGCATGTTTTAGTAGCCACAATTGGATCTATGTATATGGTTTTCCATGAAGTTCAAGAGCGAGTATATTACCTGGTGGTCTGTCGTGCTCTCTCAGCAGTGGCTATTCTTAAGAGGCCATGAATCTGTATGCAACAGTAGAACCAATTACTGTAGTTATTAGATGGCTATTCCTAACTTTTCAGTTTGTACATACTGACTAGTTTCATTCCACACCATATCTGTAGAAATTTAGAGCAGTGCACCTTTCCAAGAACTACTAACAAGTGTGGTAGGGGTCCACCAATGCTTTGCGATGGTTGTTAGATTTATATGTTTTATCATGCACCGAAGTTCTCTCTCTCTCTCGCTCTCGCTGCATCGCCTTATTTATTGTTTCTTCTGGCTCTTAACAAGTAACTTTTTGTGCATGCTTTAATATAGGAGTTCATGGGAAGAAATCTCCTTGCGTTAAATGTCATGTGGAAGTACATGGAACAGGTATGCTACAATTGTATGTGGTAATGGAAGTTGTGTGAAATTATGTCATAAGCACATTATGCAAGTTTTTGAGCTGGGATGAACTTATTTTGGAAAAATTGTAGACTGCAAGTACAAGATTGACAATTTTCTTTTCTTGACTTTGGATTGGTTGCTAAAATATGGTTTTAATGGGTGTAAACTGTGTTTCTTTTCCCTTATATTCATTATCTCACGGTGTGAGGTGAACTGAGAAAACTAATATACTGTTTTTTTATCTGAAGAGAAGAGTAATGTACTGTTACTCTTACTGTTGCCCCTAGTGACATGTTGCGAACCCAAAAATGTCCACAAATACCTGACCCCCTCTTTTAATTTGGAAAAGTCTACAATAGTCCTGGGCAATACTGTTACTGGTCATAATTTCTTACATCTTGTTTCAGCCATTATAGTCATGTATATGAAGAATTGTATTTTACTTTATTTTGTTTTATTTTTGTTAAGATTCTAAGTCCTGTCTTTTTCTTTTCCATTTTTTTCGGTTGGAATGTTAATAATGTCTTGATTTGTAATGTGTAGAGATTTTATTTGAGCATCAAGTAAGAACAACTATAGCTTGGGGATTAAGTCGAGATTCACTTTACTCTCTCTAGTTTTTAAACACTGTATATATGTGCATTTATTGAGAAATAGAAGATTATCTATTCAGTACCATATTGAAGCGATTTATTGTTCTATTCAATAATGCATGTCACTTGGTTAAGTTGATTGGTTCTATACTTACAACACTAAGCATCTCTAATCCCTCCTGTTATCTCTGTTTCTCTTTTGTTCTTCTTTTCTTTTCCGTGCTTAGGTTGAATTAAAAATGTAGGATAAGTGAAACATTTTATAGATTATGTACTGCCTCTGTTAGATCACATATAAGTTCTGTATATTTAATTTAATATACGCATCTTTTTATGACCTAGTCTTTTGCGTGTTTTGGGTAGTTTTGGTGCAATTCAACCAAAATAATGCAATTTCAGTCACATTTTCTTACATTTTTTTAACAGAAAATTTTATTTGTCGTGATCCTTTTGTTTTGTCCCCAAAATATCTGCAGGTTATCACTTCATCCCATTCTTCTTTCTAAATTTTTGGCATCAAGCATCCTATCACTTCAAAATATAGCTTTTAAACTTATTTATTATAAATTATAGTTATAATCTTATTGTTTGGATAAATCTGTTGTTCTTCAGGATGTGTGGCTAAATGTTATTGCAGTAACCTTGATTTGTAAATTTGTGGGATGTTTATGGTACAAAGGTGTTATGTTCTTATCCTGGGTACGCAAATGTTATGTTCCATGGAAAGTGACCTCACCCTCTGGGATAATTATCTGTGCTGATGATTTACATAGAGTAGCATTATTGGGGCTTTTTCAATGAGCTTTCTCAAAATGCTAAGTTCCTTATTGCCTTGATTTCTGTTACATGGTTGTCTGTACCCCTTATATGCTAGCTCATCTTTTCATGTGAGGCTTTTGATTTTTTCTGACATGTTTACAACAATCTCCAAGAACTTACACTGTTCCTGTATTTCTCTGTTAGTAGTCTCACCAATCTAAAATGAGATCAACCTTCAGGTAGTAGTTTAAATGATCTATGCTAAGGCTGCTGAATTACAGCAATATGTGAAGGCACTGTACAGACATAAATTGCAAAGGTGGCTATCAGATGTGCTTTTAGGAAATGCTAAATGTGTTTTCAGAAATTGTTACTCTTCATTGAGCGATCATGTATAACCATTTATGTTCAAGTTGACCCTTTTCTTTCCTCACTCCAGTCCTCTATCTCAATGAACTAATTAACATTATGGATTTTGAAAAAAAAAAATTAGGATCATTGTCCACCATTATCATGATTTACTGTAAATTGAGAGTATACTCTGTGACTGAAGGCTACTGGGATTGATGCACTGTTAGTGGCATGGGTTGAGCATATTAATGTTTTTTTCTTTTCTAATAGTTGAAGTGTGTTGTGTTCACTTAGTATTTTGCTTTCTCTCGTCTGTGTTTAGAGATCTTTTCCTCTCACTGAAGAAGAGTATATACTGAGGCTTGACAATGTAGCAAACACATTGAAATGTTGGGGAGCTGTCTCACACATTCGTAACAGCCTAGCAAAGTTGAAAGAGCGACCTCGGATTGGGAAGGTAAGACTCTGGACAAATAGAATAGTAACAAAGAAAATTTTCATGAGTTGTTCCTAAAAGTTCAAGGCTTATTTAGTCATTTGAGAATGTTGTATGTGAATATCCTGCCTCAAAATTGTCAATCTGATTTAGAAGAAAATGCTACAAAAACTATGTGGATATAAAGAAGATCAATATTTGATAAAACACCTTGAAAGCCCTTTCTGCCTTTCAAGTTCCATATTATTTTCATATCAATTGCCAATCCTATGAAAAAAAAAAAGTTTTGCTGTTCAGTTACCAACTTATTCATTGAAAAAAAAAATGTAAATCAATAATAGCATGAGTTCTGAGTTTTTATCTGAGACTATGGCTACGTTACTTTACAGTCTTATTCATCACATAACTGTTCCATTTAAATTGGCATAACAAGTGTAGCACATGCAGGATATGTATCAGAAATCAATGACAAATAGGGTTTATGATACTACTCGTGCTATCTGTAAGGATTGTGCCTAATAATGGCCACAAACATGACAGGCATCTGCTAAGTGAGATGCTGAAGAATTAATTCGCAATACGTGTTATTGGACTTAGTATCATTCAATTCCAGGATTCTAGTGGATGAAACCTTTTGTTGCTGCCGCTGCCTTCTCCTTCCATTTGAAATGACAATTGGCTGTTTGCAATAATTTGGGTGGAATTTGTCTTCCTAACAATCTGTAAAATGAAAGCAAACTGGTGCTTCTAGAATTATCTTATGTTCTTCGCAATCAAACTCTCCCTGATTCTTGGAAAGACTGCAAAATGCAAGCCTATATTGTCATATTGTGATGGCAACTGTGTAAAGGATAAAATAGCAAATAGAAAAGGAAAAAGGAACAAGAGAATGAGAGAAGGATGAAAGGAAACCTTAAATGATCGAAGTATTTGGATCTGTTTGGCAAAATCAGGAATTGCTTAGTTGATCCTAACTAGTATCTGATACTGCCCATTTGATTAAATCATTATTTTATATGCAATGTCAATGAGTTCTTTAAATCATTTGGTGCAGGCAGTTAGCATATTTATAGACATGGATGAATCTGGAGGTCGTGCAAATGAATGGATTTACAAGTAGCATACCTGGGTAACAGAAGATTTTTCAGAAGCCACTTTTTTTGAGTTCATGATTGGGAAAGAAGTCTTGCCTTCAGTATGGCAAACAATTAGGTGATTATTTCAGTCATGCTCTGCTAATCTTTCTGATGGCAATTGCATAAACACAAGATTCTTGTAGATGACTGCTTGCTTCAGCTAACATCATTATGCTAAACAAGTTTACCTTCTTTGAGTAATTATTTCCATCGAATCCGTTGTAAATCACAGGTAACTCACAGCGCAGCCTCCTTTTATGTGGAATGTGTCACAAGTTGTGTAAAGATTAGTTTTCTAATGATAATAGATGATGGATTCTAGTTGACTGAATTTTTTAATGGTAAATCACCTAATCATAATTTATGCAAAGTATTTTGATAGTTTTTGTTTTCATTGATTACATAAATCAGCATTCTAGTACAAGGGAATTACATAGTAAATCACCTAAGCATAATTTATACAAAATAATTTGGATAGTTTTTGTTTTCGTTGATTACATAAATCAGCATTCTCGTACAAGGGAATTGCATAGTGCAGGACAGGTATCTTACCTGTTAATGCTTTAAAGGATATCCTGTGGAGAAATCCTTGGGCGCATCATTAGAGAAATGTTCGAGTTGATATTCTTTTTCAAAAAGAGAATTAGCCTTGATCTACTGTTGATATTTTTTCTGAGAGGGGAATTGGTCTTAATCTACTGTTGATCGAAACTGGCTTATTTGTATCAGAAATTTCCTAAAGTATAGGATAATATTTGTCCAAACTTGTTACTATTTGGACCACTATAGAGTTACTTGTCCAATTGCTTCATTTGGGTTTTTGATTTGAGTTAATAAAAATAATTATCCATCTGTTTCAAACTTTTTGTCCTTGAAGCAAGATTGAAGTTTCATGGTTGTAACACCTATCATGTCTATGCATGTTTTTTTTTTGGAGGAAATTTATGTGTGGTTTATGTTATCTTAGTTTGTTAATAAGGATGAAATATAAAATAAATGAGTAAGCATAAAAGTGCTATTAATCTAAAAGTTGTAGACTAGAGCATGATATTTTATTTATTATTGCTATGGTAAATTGAAGTATTGAGAGGGAAAATGGTTGTTGACAAGTTCAAAATTCTATGTTTGAGTATTTGAGATTTGATTCGATTGTTGATGTTGTTTGGTGATGGTAGCTTTAACAATTTATTATATTTTGGTGCAACTTGTTGCATATAAAAATATAGAGTATACAGAAAAGAAAAGGATAACGTAACTTAATGTTATGGATAAGATCATCATTTCCTACTAACTCAGGTTAAGATCCATATATATTGTAGGTATGGTTAGCTTGTGGTGAAAAGTTGTATCAGAATCTAAACGCCCACCTAATATTGAGTTGTTTGTTTGGCTACTTTTTTGGGTTTAGCTTCATCAGCTAAGCTTTTGATTCACCCAAGGAGGTTGACTTTTGGATATGCCAAAGTGTCATATGGTTTCCTATTTTCCCAAGAGAAAAGTAAAAGGTGGGTTTTCCCAATAGCATGAATTATTGAGTTTGAAATCTTTTGTTTTTTATTGTGTCACATATACTCCTCCCCAGTAATAATTAATTAAGCTGCGGCATACGGCAGGAATTGCTAACCATAGAAGGGTTGTGTATGGTGGAGAAGTGTGTCTCTTTACCTGTCTTATTCTTACCCTATTGAATTGGATAATTAATATGAGACAGAGAACAATCCAGCTAGGCGTATGCATTGTTAATGGTTTTTGAAGCACTTCATCCTTCAACCTCACACAGCCTTTCGATTTCTGGGTAGTGTTATTTTATTCTTACGTAATTATATAATTAATTTTAAGAAAATAATTATATAAGACCGCAAAGTTTTACTTAAAACTAATATGATAATATTGAAGGTGAAAAAGATAGTAGTGACTTGATGATAACATAAAACAAGGTAATTGGTGGATAAAGTGTTAAATGCTTCAATAGCAAAATCGAGGGTTAATCACTTCAATGACATATGCTTTTTTTTCATAATTTTAAATTGAGATTTAAAATATATATATATACATATAATATTTACATTTTCGTTGTATTTTCAGTATTAAATTTTTATTTATAAATTTGTATATATAATTTTTATTTATATAATTATTTAAATATTTTTTAAAACGTTATCAAAATAAAAATATTTTTTTCATCAAAATTAGTAAAAATATATAAAATAAAAAATAATATTTATTTGTTTTGATTGTATTTAAAAAGATATTAAGATAATTATATAAATAAAAATTAAATGTACATTACTTATTTGTATAAAACTACTAATATTAACAAAATTTATAAACAAAAATTTTATGTTAAAAATACAACAAAAACGTGAATTTCAAGTAAATAAAATATAAATTTTTATTATATAATTAACATTAAAATTTATTAAAAAAATATTATCTAAAATCAATTATAAAACTCAAAAGAGATTTAGTAGTCAGCAAATTATCTTGCAGCTATAATTCAGATTATAAATATTCTATTTATTGCACCGATTCAATTTTATTTGTCCATTTTCATCCAATAAGCTCTCAAGATCCATATTTGGGGGTTTTTTTTTTTATTTGGACTCTTGGATATATTCTTCAAAAATATAACTGTCTTATAATAAGATATAGTTTAAAAGTCAGATTTTAACTACCATGGTTTATAGTAGTGAGCAGAAAAATGTCAAAAATAATCAATATTTACATAACAGGGAGAAAAGTAATTCTTTTAGCTGTTGTTTTTACTGTTCTTAATAATTACACAATTAATTATTAAAATATTAATTTTTTATTTTTTAAAAACTTAAAATGAATTGTCACCAATTATAAAACTAACCATTATGATCATCTAACTAATGATTATTTTTAATTTTTTCTTTTAATGTTTAATTTTTTATTTTTTAAAATAACTGAAATAACTAAAGATTACTCCAAATTAAAATTGATTAATTAATTTAATATATTTTTAGTTATTATTTAAAATTCATGAGTAAAGATACCAATCCCTATTCTTGTGACAATTAACACTATTCTTCAATTATAGCAATCAATTATAAATCCCTATTCATGAGTAAAAATTCTAATAATTAAAAAATAATTTAATATATTTGAAATTATTTTTAAAAAATTATATGAAAATAATATATAAATTAACAATCATCTATTTTTAAAAGAATTAATAGTATTCTATGTTTTTTATTTTTATTTTAAATTTTTTTAATTTTATACATTTTTGAATTTCAATTAAAATAAGTAAAATTTGAATTTTAGATCTCAATTTTTTAAAAAATTAAAACAATATCTAAACTTTAATATTTCAAAATGATTAAACAAATTTAAAAAATTACAAAACTATATTATAATATAAAACATTATTGATGCTTCTATTACAACATTATATTGATAAAATACCTCAAATTTGAAACACAAAATTATGCCCCAATGTAACACCTGAACATCATCACCACTTCTCACACAACATTACAATAATAAAACGCCATAAATATAAATCCAAGACTAAATTATTACTTCAACGATGATATCATTAATTTTTTTCGTAAATATACCAAAAAAAATTTAAAGTAGAAAGAAGATCTGCATATAATCGTTGAATGGCGAATAAATTAAATTGCAAAGTAGGAGTGGTCACGGTTAAGTTGAAACTGATGAATTAAACTGTAATTTTTAAATTTTGAATCGAATTAGAATCAATATAAACTGTTTCAGTTTTGAATTGTAATCAAAATCATTTCAAAAATGGTTTAGTTATAATTCATGATTCAAAACCAACCATTTTGGTTTTGTTTCTAATTAAATTAATTTTTAAAATATTAAAAATTTTAATTTAAAAAATTTTTAAAAATAATTTTAATTTTAAAATATTTTTTAATAAAAATATAATTTTTTTATTTTTAATTTTATTACAAATTTATAATTAAAATTAAAATATTAAATTTATAATTAAAAAATAAATCAAACCTAAACTTATAAATCAAAACCTAAACGAATTTAGAATTAAATTTTAATTAAAATTGTAATTTAATAATTCAGATTCTAATTCATCCTAACCATAAAACTTGAATCAATAATTCCGAAATTAAACCAATTCCGAACTGTGATTACCTTGCTGCAAAGTATGCTGAGTTTGTGAGAAAAGTTTTCTGAGTAAAGAGAATAAAAACCATAGGATACACGCTTTATTAAATTTCTCTGAAACATAATTTCCGTAAGTCTTTCTCCAGTTCATAATTATTTGATTTATAATTATAAAAAATGATATTTAATTAAAATATTAATTAATAATTAAAAAATATTAATTAATAATTAAAAAATATTTAACTTATTAAAATTTAAAAGACATTTTTTCCGTATTTCCTAGATCCCTGGAAGTGTCGCCACGACAAGCGGGGGCCTGCTCACGATTGCAATTGAAACCCACAACGCTTGACAGTTGTATTGACAGGGATTGCATTAAAATTACAAAAATGCCCAAACGGACATTGGATATTATTGCTTCGTTGACGCCGCGCGCAGCGGAATCCTTGCTGGTTTTTTCGTTCTTACCGAAGAATGAATATTCAGTATCAGAGGTTTCCTTATATTTATTATTATTATAATAATCATATCTTAATGCCTTTTTCTGACACATAATTTCCATATTTCTTGGCGTGTAGCGTAGGTGGTCTTGTTGCTCTCTATTTAAACGCCCAACTGGATGCCCCCTCCTCTCCCTCACCTCGCAGATCTCTCTCTCCTTCTTCCTCTGAAAGCGGCCATGTCTCTCCTCAGCGATCTCATCAACCTCAACCTCACTGACGCCACTGAGAAAGTCATAGCAGAATACATATGGTCAACTTTTCCCCCTCTTCTTCACACACACACACACACACATATTGACTGACCACCACCCTTACTTTGATTTCAGTCATTTAATCAGCTATTTTTTGAACAGGATCGGCGGATCTGGCATGGACATGAGGAGCAAAGCAAGGGTGAGCTTTCACTTTGGCTTGATCATCTTTGGTGCTACTTGTGGCTTTTTGTTTTCATATGACAGTGAATTAATGAGTTTCTTTATTCACCAAACTGGTCAACAGACCTTGCCGGCTGCAGTCACAGACCCAACCAAGCTGCCCAAGTGGAACTACGACGGCTCCAGCACTGGCCAAGCCCCCGGCGACGACAGTGAAGTCATCTTGTAGTACGTTACCATCTGATAAAAACATGTCTATATGCATACAAATGTGTACATGTGTTGTAGATCTTGACCTGTACGTACTCCATTATCCATTTATTTGAAGATTCGAATCTTCAATAATAATACTAATTCTGAAATTTGTTTGGATGATCAGCCCGCAAGCTGTGTTCAAGGATCCCTTCAGAAGAGGAAACAACATCCTGGTATCCTGATTCAATCTCAAACCATAGCCTCCTTTTCAGTCTGGGATTTTTGGTGGAAAAGTCAGGGGTAATAAAGTCTTTTGGTCCCATGAATAGGTGATGTGCGATGCTTACACGCCAGCTGGCGAGCCCATCCCCACCAACAAAAGGTTCAATGCCGCCAACATCTTCAGCCATCCTGTTGTTGCTGCGGAAGAGCCATGGTTAGTGCAAACTACAAACGACACTTTAAAAAAAAAAAATAAAATTCTTTTTGGTGAAACCAAAATAGAATCATAAGAAATGAGGCATCCATGTGTTTCAAGACTTGAAGTTGGATCACTTGATGGGTGCATACCATCTGTGATTGAAAAATAACCTTAATGTAACCATATCGTGAACGTGAACCAGAACGGTAGGTGGTGAGCTGGTTGCGTGGGCAGATTGTAATGCTTTTGGTGGTAACAAGGTTGGGTCGGGCCCATAATCAAATTGTATTTCTGCACTGCAATAATTCAAAAAGACACTCTGGGAGATAAGAGTTTGGTTGCTGACATAAAAACCAAAAAGTGTTGAAACAGAGGAAATTATTCTGGTTGGATTCCCTGTACATTTTTGTTTTCTTTTGGCTGCAAAGTACCTAATACTATTGGTGATGAATAGGTATGGCATAGAGCAGGAATACACCCTGCTGCAGAAGGATGTCAACTGGCCTCTTGGTTGGCCAGTTGGTGGCTTTCCTGGCCCCCAGGTACATCCAAACTCAATATTAGTTCTCTAAGTCGATGAATCTCAACTTAGTTGTTGTCTGTATGATCCTTTGCGTTGGCAGGGACCCTACTACTGTGGTGTAGGCGCTGATAAGTCATTTGGCAGGGACGTCGTAGACTCTCATTACAAGGCCTGCCTTTATGCTGGGATCAGTATCAGTGGAATCAATGGGGAAGTGATGCCTGGCCAGGTATGATCTCTTTGATCAACTTGGCTCTCTCTCTATATATATATAGTATCTTGTGTGGTCTGTTCGTATGAATTGATTGAATAAAGACATGGTCGGTTGTGGATTCAGTGGGAATTCCAAGTAGGTCCTGCTGTTGGCATATCAGCTGGTGATCAGTTATGGGTTGCTCGCTACATTCTTGAGGTCTGTCTCACGCAATTTGGTGCATCTTTCCTTTAGAAAAAGAATATCTTACTGATGTTTTGATTGAACAGAGGATCACCGAGGTTGCAGGACTTGCTCTTTCCTTCGATCCAAAACCAATTCAGGTCTGCTTGGCTTCTTACCCTTTACTTGAAATGATTGCTAAATCTCAAATGGTGATTATGTTAATTAAAGTTCACTTTTTTTAATTTGTCCCATTGAACATGCAGGGTGATTGGAATGGTGCTGGTGCTCACACTAACTACAGGTTAGATCTTGCAAACACTTAAAACACACATACAACAGAGAATATTTGACATGTTTGATGGATTTTTTTATTTTGGTCAGCACAAAGTCCATGAGAAGTGACGGTGGGATTGATGTAATAAAGAAGGCCATTGAAAAATTAGGTTTGCGACACAAGCAGCACATTGCTGCGTATGGAGAGGGCAACGAGAGAAGATTGACTGGCCGCCATGAGACGGCTGACATTAACACTTTCACTTGGGTACGTGAAAGAATGCAATTGTTCGTCTTTTCAAAAACTAAATAAACAGAACACTAATAATCCTTTTGTGCAAAATGCAGGGTGTTGCAAACAGAGGGGCTTCCATCCGTGTGGGGCGTGACACTGAGAAAGCTGGCAAGGGTGAGCGTTCTTCATTCATATTCATTTTTAAATGCTTACAACCTCTGAAAGACAAGGTTACTTAATTACGGTGGCTGCTACGAATGGCAGGTTACTTTGAGGATAGGAGGCCCGCCTCCAACATGGATCCATATGTTGTCACTTCAATGATTGCTGAAACCACCATTTTGTGGAAGCCTTAGTTCTGCTGTACACCTTCTTATTCTCTCTCTGCTCTGCCCATCTGGGTCTACTTGAGTGCTGCCGCCACTGTTTCTGTTTATTTCTATTTCAGCTCTGTTATTGCTACTTCTTTCCCATTGATACTATGATCTGTCCAGTCGTTATGAAGCAATGAGGATGATGAGTCATAATTTCTAACTCCTGCCATTTTATTTTAACCTTTTTAAGACAAGCTGATTTGAATTCTCAAAAGATCATAAATTGTGAATAATTAAATATAGATAACTTGCAGAACTTATTGCCCAATTTAAAATTTTCTAATTGTCATTGAATGCTTTGATATATGATTAATCATTTTAAATAGCACCTGGAATAAAAATCTTATTGGAACTCTGGGATTTGAAACTCTCTTATGTAAGAATTCAAAAATGAATTTCGGTGGGCATGCTGGCCTAAAGATTGAAATTCTAAAATTCTCCTGTACTTATGAATTTATAAAATTCTCATGAATATAAACAACACATGATTGATTACCATCTTTCTTTTTAATATTTCTTCTCACACAAGCCTCAGCCTTTTATTGGCATTGCATAATTATAAGAAAAGTTCAAAAGCCTGTAAAAACAAAAGTTTGCATTTTTATAAGCACAACACCTTTTGTTTGGACCATGCTGCTTGCTCACAGAAAGCGGAAAGGAGGATCATGCCATAAAGATTGTACCACTGGAGAAGGGGGTGGGGGGAAGGGAACAACAACATTAAAGTAATTTGCCTCAAATCTATTGTTATTTGTTAGTATCAAAACTTGGTTAAGACCAATTTTAGTGATCCGATTCTTTAACAGCACAAATTATAAATAAGACTCTATTGCCAACAACTGCAAGGCTGAGGCTATACAACTGATTGCCTAAATACATCACCTAACTATCTGTATGCAATGTAGAAATTCAAGAAAATGAATACCAACATTAACATGTTACACCATGTCTGTTACATGAGATAAGATTGGGATTGAAATTTTTTTATCTCACCCCATGTTTGATGCATTCGTGGGATTGAAATAAGCTTATCCTATCCTTTTTTCTTATCCCATTACAACGGGATAGTTTAACCCAATTGACGGGATAAAATTATCCCATAAATTAATGGAATGAGATTCATGTTTGAGATATTATTTAATATCACCAAATGAATAAACTTATTTTAGATTAATATAAATATGTTTTAAAAAAGAACAAATGAAATTTTAAACAAGTATTTAATTAATTTTAATGCAATTCAAACTTTCAAATAAACCTTATATTGCACTATTTTTCCTCTAATTTTTAAGCTAGTTCAAATACAAAATTATTTTAGATTAGTCTACCAATTTTTGATGATGTTAACATTATTGATTAAATATTTATAATTAATTTATAATTGTTTATATTTATAAAATTTACTATATAATTATGCCTGGTTTAAGTCAAAAGAATGGTAAAGCATAATAAAAAAATTAAGAAATTATAAATAAAAAATTCAATTAATAATTATTTTTATCAATTAATTATAATACAATCCAAACTTATAATAAATATTACACTATTATTTTTTTAATGTCAAAATTCACCAGGATTGATTTCAATCCTTTCATACATTACAATATTAATATAACCTCAATCAATTCAATCTAATCCTATTCCATCAAAATAGTCCAATACTAACAACCCTTGAGAGAGAGAGAGAGCGAGCCGGAAAGTGAAGAGCACAATTCAAAAGTAAACACACCTTTAAGATAAAATTCTTCCAAATAAGATTCCACTGAAAATTATAGCACCAAACCACTTGTTGGACACAAACCTGTACCAATACCAAATAGAGATGAGCTTTCACTTTTTCTTAATAAGCTTTACTTAAATGCAGTTAAGCACATCAAATGAAAATTGAGTACATGTATAAAGCCTGGTTTCCATATTAGATTTACTAATACATGTAGGAATTTATACCATGCATGATACATGTAAAATGTTGGCACCCCCTTGTGCCATGTCTGTATACAATATATATATATTGTTTCCTATCAGAAGGAATTTATATATATTTGGGAAGGGCAATGAGCCAGGTTGGGGATAGGGCAACCATTCTTTCCTTTCCTGTTTGAATACAGAGATTCATCTTCATCATTAATAATCCCTGAAGAAGGGATTGACTACCCTCACCATCCCCACCAACATTAATACCAATGATCCTCACACCCGTCAAGCTTTTCTCGTTTTTAGCAATACAATTCTTCATAACCACAAGTACCCAGAACTATCTAGCTATTATGCAATTAAAGAGAAATGCTAAAAGAAATTGAATTAGGAGAAAGACAGCCTGTGTGTTCTTCTCTAATAAGTTGATATCTGTGAAACTTAATTAACATGTACCAAAATAGAAGAAGAATTTTCTTCTTTTTTTTTTAATTTCAAAAAGGAGAAATTAGAAGGAATGCAAAGACAAATGCACAGAAACAGATGGTATTGAAGTATCTTTGTCATAATAAAAATCAAAGTTTCAAATACTCAGGAAACAAAAAGTAAAACAAACCATTTCACAAACTGTAAAACAAAGGGAAGAGATAAGTTTAAATTTTTTTTTAAAAAAAAAACAAGGGGAGAAAATGAGAAACTAATAGGAATAGAGAGGCATAAATAGGTTGAAAGCGTGAAAAAGCGAAAAAGAGAGGTAACGAGTGGAGCATCTGATTAACTAGAAGGGTGGGCAAAAACCATTATTATTTAAGACATATGGGATGCCAAAATTGTGAGTTCAAAAATTATACACATTATAACATACAATTGAGGTTGGACAAGCCTGAACCTCAATGGGGCTTGATCACAAACCCCATCCCAGCCAGCAGAGGCTTTGAAACCTGTTCCAAACAGAGCAGAGGCCAGAAAACCTGACAGGGCTGGTGCAAAGTCTCATTCTTACATCACATATACAAGGATAAGGAAGGATTATATTTAACCTCCATTGTAATGAAAAGACAAACTCATCTTCGAAATTAGATACTCACTTTCTATTGCAGTCAGCACGGCATGATAGGTTCACTGTCCATATTTGCCAAGCTAGTTGCCCAGATGCTGCTGCCAAGAATACATAATATGGCCATGCTAACCCCCGATGAATTATAGAAAAGAAGTAACAAGAAAAGGTTAAGAATAAGACAAGTGCATCTAAAATATAAGCTTAAAGTAAGTTGAGAATGCAAGTAAATACCAATATCAGCACTGAATCCACAGAGGGCAAGACTACTGATGCACGCAATTCCAAACCCTGAAATCCACTCCTTGGTCGAATCACCAAACCTCAAGGCCGTAGATTTAACCCCAACTTTCAGATCATCGTCTTTATCCTGAATGGTTATTATTTAAGTGAACCAGAGAAGAAAATACAGTCTATCATGTCAGGATGTTGCTTTTTCTTTTTTTGGTTAGATTACACTAGTTTAGTCCAAAATTGGAAAATCCCACCGGCTCTTTAAAAAAAAAGAAATCGTAGCTCAGAAAGCAAATGTGTCTTTGCAAGGAAACAAAAAATCAAAACAGGTATGTGCCTGCACAAGAAGCAAACTGCAGTACTGCAGTCTGACGGGAAGAACTTGCACTGCAAAATACAAGCAACCAATAAAACAATGAGGGTGTCCAAAAAGAAGACCTTGAACAATTAAGAAAAAGGTCAACATCCCCATCCATAAAAATCTTACATGATTGCTAGAAATGCTACACAATAATCTAGTTTAAGTTAACGAATCACTGAGACAATCTAATATGATAAAGATTTCGTGTCCTTTCCCTTCCCCATCCCAAAAGAGAGAAAATTTTTTTCAGGGAGCTCGTAAGAACTTCGCACATTTTTCTGAAATATAGTGTTTTGGTAAAGAAATTATGGAATAAAGGCAGCAAATTGAGAGATTATAACTTCAAAAGGAATGATATACCTGATGTGCATATATAGTATCATACACAAGAGTCCAACAGACCCCAGAAATGTACAGAGGGAACACAATAGCTGGATCTAAACTTCCTTTAACTGCAGTCCATCCTAATAAAGCTCCCCAGTTAAAGGTCAAACCTAGATAGGCTTGAGGCTGCAGAAATTACTTGCACTATCAATAAAGGGCAGAGAGAAACAAGATTGTATTAAAAACCAACAAATAAACACACTAACATCATTACCCAAAATGTCAGCCTCTTCATAACAGGATAGGAGAAGACCAGCAACAAAGAAGACGCCCCCAATATGCGGCTGTCAAGAGTAGTTAAACAACATAAGCTACAATAGAAGAAAATTTCATTTGCTAGCGCACCAAGAGGATGCAATCCAAGTTTTAAGACAAATTCAATAAACTCTATAAGTATCTCTTCATCCAGAAATCATCTCCATTGAACCAACTCATGTAACCATCTACGCTTGATTGAAGATACGGAACCCTCCACTCAGTCAAAAGCTCTTCTATTTCCTTCATTCAAGACCACCTGAAGAAATAGAAAAAGGTGCAGGACACATTGCTTCCTAAACTTCCTTAGAGGCATGTAAACCAGTCAATGCTTTACTTTCTTGTTTTCAGATTTGGAAAATTAAAAGGAAGAAGGAAAGGAGAAGAAAACAACAAAAGAGAAGCATCAAAGCAATTTATAAAACAGTATATAAGACAGTATACTTCATATAATATATGACAAAAATTGCATGCTTGAAAATGATAGATTAATTGTCATTGTTTTCATCATCCTTGTTCTTATTATTGGTAGGAATTAAAGGAGGTTCCTTAAAAGCATTTTAGCAAATAATTAAAAAGTTGGAATTCATAGCAAGCAGTTGGAAAAAAAAAAAAATCAAAAGAGGTGCAAAGGTCTGAGTACAACTGCTAAAGGGAGAATGGAAAGAAAAAAGGAAGAAAGAAGATAAGGGAGAAAAAGAAAAAAGAAGTGATGGGCATGACACATACATAGTCGTAATCTTGTGTAAAAGTGCAGGAAATTACATTTAGATCTTCATAATGGAAATCATATGTTGAAAAATGATAAATACATTTGCATATATTTAAAGATGATCATCCATAATATTTGTTGGGATCAATTAGGAAGTTCCCAAAAAATCAACAAAATATTTACCAAGGTGAATTTACACAAGACAGTCAGGGAAATAATCATAAAATCAGAAAAGGGTGACATGATCTAAGTTCAACTAGTAACCTTTAATATAGCAAATATTGTGGTCAATTAAAAATGGAAAATTCTGTGCTTGACCATCCTTACTGGCTGACATCGCAGCTGCTACATCAAACTCATATTGATCAAAGGTTAACTCATCATAACATATTCAACTGAACTAAAAAACTTAATTTGTACTTTAACAGCATTGTACAATGAGATCCTTTTTCATCATCTTAATTGAAATCTTTTTAGCTCTTCCTCCGACTCTTACAGCCCTCCACTAGTAATTAGACGGAGACTTTTCTTTTTTTCTAAAAAAAAGAAGTCTTTTGTTCTTTTTTTTAAAAAAAAAAAAAGTCTTGAAGCTACATTGAACTTCCAAATCATCTTAATCCACCAACATCTTGTAAAAATAATCAACTCATTTGGGTAAACAAGCATTTCACATAAAACAATACTTAACTGCATTCTTACTGCAATCTTAAATGTCTAACAAGTACCTCTTTGACCTAACACCAAACACATAGCAGTTACACTTCAAACAATTTGTCATTACACTCACCATAACAATACAGCATCAGTCACTAAATTTATGAAAAGCTTAGTAATGCATGCAACTCTGCAGATACAAGACAAAATCTTCAATTAGAAAAGAAGTTTCCATTTGCAACAGCATAACTCACCATTGTCACCCCATCAACCATTCTTAACCATGAAGGGAGAGGGGAGAGGGGGAACAGAAAACAAAAAGACTCAGTATAATCTACAAATGTTTACTAATTTGGATGATGATTTCATTTCTGGTGACTAATTGAATATAACAACTCTTTGTCAATTGTGGGGTTACATTTATGTCTAATTGCACAACTGCATCAGAGCACCGCAGTTAACTAAGAAGCAAATAAATCCTTTTATTCATTCCTAATAAGAAACAAGTTGGCAACAGGTAACAACACAGCCTAGTCATTGTCTATACAGGGTCCCATTAAGATGATAACTACATGAAAGTCCAACAGTACTCCAAGCTATCTAAGCCACTACACTAGAAAAGCTTCAATTCAAAAAATAAAACACAAAATGCTGCAGAAATTAAGAGAGATCCTAAAAAGGGTGGCAAAGTCATACTAACCTATAATTATTAAGTTGAAGGAGAATTCCAAGACCTAAAAGCAACTGAAACCCAAGAAAAGAAAGCCCTTGAAATGGTGTTAAAAGACCACTAGCAACTGGCCTGAACTTTGTACGCTCCACCTGCATTACAGTACTCCTACATGGTCAAGCAAGATTTGGAATTAACATCATTTGAAGGAATGAAACATCCAGGTGATCTTAGAGATGTGTTTAGAATAAGAAAATACAGGACAAAATCACATTTTCCATGAAAAAGGTATAGGGACGGAAACTATTATGTCTTCTAAATATTAGTGGCCATCATTCAAACACCAAAATCATTCACAAGCAGGCTTAATTTATACAGCCAAAGGATAAACATATGGATTATTGTTTTAACAGTTGGAGGGGGAAGGAGAAAAGAAATTGACAAGTATTCAACTTACCATTGTATCTATATCCCGATCAAGGAGGTCATTTACAGTACATCCGGCACCCCTCAAAAGTAGTGCACCACAGCCAAATAAAGTCAACATCTTAAAATCAGGAAGATGTCCAGGTGGAGCGGCCAAAGTAATGGACCTAGAAGAATAAGCATGACTTTCAAAGAAAGTTCAAAATAAAGTAAACAAATCTAGCAAGCCATATGGGATCACATATCATAGTATATCTGTACTAATTCATTTTCAGAAAAATAGACATAATATTCTTAGCAGCACTTAACCTTATTTTACATAGAACAATTGATTAAATGGAGCATATTACTAAAATAAATTACTTACCACATGCAAGGCCAAGCAAGCAGCCAAGTACCAATAGGCTTGTCCAGGCGAGCAAGTTTGGCATAAGCTTGAGCTTGTTTGGGCAAATACAAGTCGATCCACGACGCATTACCAACAGCACCCTTCTTCTCATCCTTCTTAGAGCTGCTTTCTGATACTTTTGGAGTCGATGATGAAGTCGAAAATCCTGCAGCGTTTCTATATGTGGAGCTGAAACCATAATTTTTTTGAGAGAAGAAACTTTTCTGGGAAAATTCAAAGTCGAGAATCCCAGGAGAAGATTGATAGTACGAGTTGGCCGAAAGGCTTAATGAATTACTGCTGGTAGGATTATGGTTGGAGCTCAATGGAAAGATGATGTTGAGGGAGGAGGGACCAGAAGGGAGCAACGAGGTTAAGAGCCTGGGGGAGGTGCGAGAGAGCCGAAACAACGCCATAGGTTGACAATCGGCTGGTTTACAGGCCCTTTTCAACTAGAATAGGTTCACAGATGAGTACAGCGATTTTGTTATTTGGCAGAGCATTCTCTCATCTAGGGTTCTGCAATCTTTTCTTCTCCATAAAAGAAATGAGAGTTGAATTTGCGATGACGATGATACAGGAATCAGTGATAGTGGGATGGCTTCATTACCATATTGGGAGATGAAATCTATCTGTTTCTGATTAAAGAGGGAAAAAAAAAAGGAAGAAAAGGAAAAAGTAAGAAAAATCAAAGAATAAAGAAACAAAAAGATGAAAATAAGGGTGATGAAATAAAAGATAAAGTTTATTGCAGTTTTTACTGTGCAATGTTGGATTTGGCTCAATCAGCCAAATACCTATGTTTTCTTTTTATTTTTAATTTTTTTTTATATCAGAGGTAACTTAAACTAATTTGATGAGACAACAAATTGAAGAGAAGAACAGACTGCAAAATCCAACCCTGATTTGATGAGACAGATTGGCCTGACCGAAAATCAGGCAGGCACAACAAGTAGATAACCCCAGTGACTTGATTAACTGTAGAGTGAGAGTATCATTTCCATTTGCTTGCATGTAAGCCTCTTCATATTCATTCAACAAACAGACACAATACAGTTTCTGCCTTGGAAGATAAAACTGGCTAAACCAAGGCCAAATATCAAGGCATGGCTGCCTAAGTTTCAAAAAACAGTCTATCAAGCAAGTTAGTGACCTGCTCATCTATGCCACCCAATACAAATTCAAGTACCCAAATGACAAGGATAAGTAAACTTGTTTAAAATTCACACAAGTTAATGGCTGTTGTTTGAAGCTGATGGGCATACTTCTGTTAAGAGAAAAATTGATTATATCAAATCATCTTATGATTGATGTTATAACTTTTCTAATTAAAACAAAATAAGTATTAAAAGATAAGTAACAAAATAAGTAATTTGTTAATGTTTGTTAGTGAATTGAAACTATTAGAAGTGATTTGTATATGATAATAATAAAATATTCTTAATTTATACACAAATAATTGAGAATATCTCATATAAGATTCATGTAATACAATAATTTAATGCTACGATCATGAACCACTATGATATTAATGTGCTTACGATGTTGGACCAAGTGCTTAGAAATTAACAAAATGGAGATAAATTAAAAATTAAATTTGAAAAGACATACTTCGACCACCTCTTGAGGAAAAATCGAGATATACTTATATCGAATTAAATAACACATTACTTATTATTGAGGATGATAGAGCACGATGGACCAATCGACGAACTTAGGTTCAAGCTCGATTAGTCTGTTTGCAAGTTTTGAAAGGCAAAGTTTGCATTAATAATGAGTTCACGTTTTGGTGTAAAGACCAATGTTGATGAGTTTTAGGAGGTGTTAGGCGACATTCATCATAGATATTTCACTGGTGTTAAAGTTGTTACTAGAAAGTTGTTGGTTGACGTCGTAGTTGCTAGTGCTTTTGAATTTAGCTGAGGATGATCTTAAATTATATCTTTTGTATTTATTATATAATTTTTTCATTAAGTGAACAGGACATGATGGAGGACCTACATAACAGTTTTCACTTTATAAATGAATGCATACAAGAAGGTGTCGTAGAAGACCAAAGTTAAGGATTAATCAATAAAGTACCATTTACGAGGATTCAACTGGGCACTATTAGTAAGTAAATATAGTAAATTACAATGTGTTAATATTTTTTTCTATTAAAGTATAATGCATAATTATTTATTTAACAATGAAAGTTAGTTATGTGTTTGCAATAGTAATTTATAAATTTATAGTATATTAATAGTGACTTATCATTGTGACTTATTAGCAATTGAAGTTTAAACATTTACATGATAATTAATCGGTTGTGTTAATGTCATAGCTATTCAACTAGTGCCTGCAATGAAATAGATATTATAGATAATGAATTATGCATTATCTTTAGTTATTTTGTTGTTGGCTTGTCCTGTTTGCATGGTTACTTATGTCTTTTGAAATGTTAGACACGTTTTTTTTTTTTAGTTTAAAGATATTCTCCCTTAAGAAATATTTGATGTGCTTATTATTTTATTTTATTTTAAAAATATTTGCCCTTGGGGTTATTTTTGCTCTTGACACTAAAAGGTTTAACAAGGATGAAATGCCTTGTATTTGTTGGTGGAAATTCAGTAGTAGACCGACCACTTCAAAGATAATTACTTTTTTTACAAAGAAGATGAGAGAAGTGATTTCATTTTATTTTGTTGCACTTAAAGTGATTTCATTTTATTTTGTTGCACTTACATGTTGCTATATGTAACTAACATTGATATTTTATTGTATTTAATAAATAATTGCACTTACTTGTCAGACTTCATTTCCTGCAGAGAGGAGGATGTGATATTTGACAATATCAAAAAGCATCAACCGGGTGCCATAATTTACTGACAGTAAGGTATGTGCCTTCTTTATTGTGTGTCATAAATTTAAACTAGTTCCTTATTATGTTTTAAAATTTAACTACTATAGTAGGGTGGTCAGGTTGAAGAAAGATTAACTCTCCATATTTTGGTAGGTTATATAGATGAATTACATGATTTGATCATCAAAAATGACTATTGTCTAAGCTAAGAGTTTTAGCTATTGATGGTAGTGATTTGGTCATGATCGCAAGTTCATTCATCCTCATTTATTTCAGTTGGCAATGACAACTTTCATCATCCTTATCGAGTTCTCCTTGTAGTACAAAGTTATTTCATTTTTATCAAGTTCTAATGATAATGACAATATATGAATTGATTTTATTTATTAACTTGAGCTTATCATATCTATAAATGTTGATTTTTGTCTGTGAATATTTCATATTTTATTTTCAATTTTTATAACAATAAGTTGATATCTCATCATCAGATGATAAATGGAAGCAAAATAATTTAAACAATTTTAATACTTTTTGGGTAAGTGCCTAGAATTACAGTAACTTTGACACCTTTGGGGTAGTATCTTAAATTTAGTGTTTTAAGAATTTGGGTTTTTTAACTCCACTGAGGTAATACCCTAAGTTTTTTAAAATGTCAAAACATTTAAAGTAGTGTCGCATAAGGAAGAAAATCTAAACACAATTAGGGTAATACTTCGAGATGAGGAAAATCCAAAAACTATAAATGATGTAAAAAATGTTTAAAATATAAAACATATAGAAATTGTAAACAACGTTGGTATCAAAGATGGCTTTGTTTATGAATTAGAAAACGATGATATGGCTTCCATGCTTTAACTGGTACCATTACATGAAGATGCTCATATCCCATTAGCCATTAAGTATCTTCAACACATAACAAAAGTAAGATCATCCAAGGTGAAGGTGTTCTCAATTAGGACTAGTAAAAAAAGTTGGCAGCAATGCAAAAGACGAATGGTGCATAATTATGAACTAGATAACGCAATCTACATAGCATAGTTGCATTCTTGACTATGTTGATTTGGTTATTTTCGTAGTGTTGATATTGGACTATAATTGAATATTGGTCTAGAATTTTTTGAGATTATTGAGGACACAAAGTGTTCGTTAGATGAATCGGTGCATGCATTTTACATTTGTTTTATGTGTTTGAAATAATATTTATACGCTATTGATGTTAATAATTTGATGATGTGTAACACATCTAAGCATACCTATAAGTTCTTTAACGCTAATAGGCTACAACTGTTTTTAGCCATATTGGGCATAAGATGGTCCTGATAGACACTAATCTTTATGTATGTCCTGTTGTTATGTGCTTAAATAGTAACAATAATGATTAATATTGTGTTGATAGTTATTTGAATGTGATAATAATTACTTATTTATGTTGGCAAAGAATATATTGGTAGTAGTGCTTAATCATGTATTAACAGTTACTTGAATCAAGTCTTAGTGAAAAAAAGATGCATGTATTAATTTGTATATGCATGTTATAGGTTCAAATGTGGTTTGCATCCGTTAATTTGATAATCAATTAATATAGTATTGTATATTATGGTTGAATACAAGTACTTATGAAAACATCATTTTTAACATTTCAAGAAGATAATATAGTGCTAGGTCCACCTAAAGTCACTGATTTGGCAACATATAATTGGGGTGTGTTTTGAATGGAATAATCTCAATAAATCAACTTGTTTGGCATGAGACAGACTAGGTATAGGCTTACTTATTTTTGTTTTGTTATAGTTTAATACTACATAAAATTACTAACATAATCGTTTTATGTTGTCAAATACTAATACGGTGCAACATAAGGAAAAGACAACTAGTTGTTGTGCATGTTTGACCTTACTCACATGTTCATTCAAGTTTATGATATAGAAAAGCGTGTTGCATGCAACTTTTACAAAATTTCAATGGCTTGGCTTCGATAGATGCTTCCTCATCTAATGGTTAATGCTAAGTATTTTCAACGATAGCCTTATTATAATTCTTCTCTTTCAGCAATCTGATGCAGGTTGAAGAAGCTATAAGTTCTTTTTTTTTTCTTCCACTTTATCATGTCTTTTCTCATAATAAAGTATTGGCATTATATCCATTTACTTTTTTTTAGGGTCAACGGTAGAACCTTTTGCTTGTGTTTTATTAAATTGATTATGAGGAGAACATTGCATGGGTTAAAAAAATGCATCATCACTAGTATACATGTCAACGCAATTGACATTTTTTGAGTTGTATTAGCTTGAACTTTATTAAGGAATCCATCAATTTTTCTGATTTATTAGGTTCTAATATGTATGGTACATTGTGGTTGAAATAAATTTATTATGATTAAGTTGTATTTGAATAATATTTGTTGACAAAAATAATGTTATATTTTCAATTTGCAAGAAGAGTTTGATAGACGGTCGGTTTGACAATGTTTCTATATAGTGAAAGATTAATGTAAATTGATAATTTATATGTCATGAAACATACTTTGATGTTGATTATAGTTGTTTTTACTTATTAAAAAAACCTTTAAAGCAAGATACATAAAATAACAAACAACACAGTAACATTGGAAATCTATCAGTGATTCCATCATCAAGAATCATTAAGCATAATGACCAATTAAAAGTAGCATTCACTGAATTGGTTATAAGTTTTCATACTTCATATAACAAATCCCTATTGACTTTGTTAAATTATTATAATATAAAAAATATCAATTTAGATATGATATGAATCACTATCAAAAAGAAAATTAACTATTACGAGAATATTTATTACTGTAACAATAAAATAAATAATTTCTATTTTATCAATATTACAATTATATATTATACGATAAAATATAAATAGATATAGCAACATAGGGCATATAGTACAAAAAAAATATTTAATCCATAATTAAAAAGTGAAAGGATAATGCGTTATGAGGATAAGATACAAAAAAACAGAAAGCATATGAAAGATAATAAGTAATCTATTCGATTTTTATCCACCAATTGCATTAGGCTTCGCAGTTTCAAATATATATATTAGTGAGTGTTAAATATTTTTAAACATAACAATTTAAAAATTTAAAAATTTTGTTTTAAAATTTATCATAATTTTAAAAACATCATTATAAATATATTAAAAAAATTAATATATTATATATCAATCAATAAAAAAATTATGATACAAAACTTAAATAATTTTGAAGTGTTCATATTTACCATCATATATAGTTTGACTTAACCGCAGAAAAGATATAGACCATTAAATAGCCAAATGACACCCAAATTCTCAAATCTACCAAGATGTATATGCAATGGTCAAAATGAGCAAATATGTGAACATAATGTCTTTTATACATCTATAAAAGAGAAGATCGTTGTCTTCTAGATATAAGAAATAACTTTATTAAAAATGTATTTGTGTTTATCAAATTATATTTATTAATAGGAATTAATATTCTAAAGTTGAAATATCAAATGTTTTAAAAAATATATTTAAATTTAAAGATAATTTCTCAAAATTTACTGATCAAATATTTTTTAAAAAAAAAGTTCACAAAAGCAACATTTTTGATATTCAAAGTAACACAAGCAATAGAATCTAATGTAATTTAGATTCATTATCAGCAACTTTTTTTCAAGATTAATATATAGATTGCATCATCATAAGCAACATTTTTTCAGCTCACTGATAATGAAGTTTGTTAATATACAGATTGCATCATCATTAGACTCTATGGGAGCTGATTTCCACAGTTGGAAAAATTGAGGCCCTTTGGACTTGATGCCTCCAATCATTAGGCATGCAAACAAACTCGCAACCATGTAAGAGTGGAACAAATAACTTAACCAGGATTAATACTTTAATTCAAAAGAAATTTATGATGAACAGCTCTTTTTGAAGCCAAAAACATAAGGTTAATTGGCCTATTGGAGCAATCGTTTAACAGTACTTAGAAACTACTTATTCCAGCAAATTCAATGAAAACAAATTAGAACCAAAGATGTTGAACCTGGATTTCTTTTATTTTATTTTTATAAATATGTAAGATCAATTTGAAAATATGTATATAACTGTACATCATTTCTACATTTTCTGCCTCCCAATGCCAATAACTTATCTGGATAGACATGCTATTTTCACAAATATTTGTCCCAGGGTTGCCGGTAACAAGAATTATATCTTGACCTGCTCTACAAGGGAAATTCTGGCCTGCCATTCTTATTTGGGTTGAAAAATTTTGCAGACCACATTGCGTCTTCTTTCAGATGCCAGAATCTGGTTCACCGGCAATAATGACTGCATCTCACGGTCATTTTCTGAAGAATTCATCAAATAACCAAAAAGTATTTCAGAAGACCCCAAAATCTTTTTGTGGCAAATTTGAATCATCAGGAATCAATTTCCACGGCTCTCTCCCATGTGGTGGCCACCATTCCCCTTCATTCTTGAGCTCCAATGGTTTTTCTGGGTCAACTAGGAAATCCTCCAGTGCTGCAAGAGACTTTAACTGCTGCCCAAGAGAAGCAATTGTTTTCTGGCACTCTGCAAATTTGTTTGCAGCCAGTGCAAGCTCCTTCTCCTGCCATTCACAAGACATCATGAGGAGTTTATGAGACCAGAATTGTTGCACCAAGCAAATCCAGTAGAATATATACAAACTCCAATTTACTATGCTAATCTCAAACCCCTCCAGCTGAACATTTCAATAATCAGATGCTACCACCCAGTATCCACATCATAAGCTTCATATGATCCTAATACAAACAAGCTTTCAAGTTAACCAGATCTCTAGATGTAGAATCTATTTATGGCCTTGATAAACACTTATATTTGACAACATTTTAATTTCATTTACTCAACCATAAACAAAAGGGAGATACAGAAAAGATGGGAATCTATGTAAACATAGATTGTCAGGTGGAGCCAGTTAAAGTCAAGCAGTAACAGCAGTGGCAACATAAGAATGACAGCAATTTTTAGTATGTTTGTATTATCTCATTTCCTTACCTCATTTAAACCCATCATAATTCAGAAACAAAATCCAAAAATACCTGCACCTTTTATTGTTTAAGGATATCTAGTTATGCTGGGAGAATATTTGTTCTATTTTCTCAGAGGAGAATAACAAGACTGAAGTTCAAAACATTTGGCACTTAGAATTTATAAATCAAATGATGCCACCAATGCTTTAAATCAAAATATTTGCAGATTAGTTTCGCTGCTTATAAAAGAAACATTTTTTACATACATGGATTATAAATCAGGACATCAAGTTCATTGTCTAGTTTACAAAAGACACTTACCTGCTTCATCTTCAACTCTCCACGACCGCTGGACACATCCTGGAGCTCAACCTCATGTTTTACTTTTGAAAGCTCATCCTGCAATTCGTGACACTTGGCCAAATTTTTTGCTGACAACACACGTTCCCTTGCAGTCTCTTCTTCTAAACAAGCAATTTTTGATATTAAACTTTTGACGTCAGCTTCAAGATCTCTGAGTCGTGATTCTGCTGCTTCTCTCTTCATATTTGCAGCCTTTACTTCTTCCTCAGCTACTTGCTTTGCATTGCTAGCAAGATCTAATTGAGCTTGCACCTCTACCAAATTTTCTTCGGCATCCTTTAGCTGCTTTTGTGATCTCTGAAGCTCTTTCTGGGTTCCAGTGAAAGCCTCCTCTAATTCCAGCTTTTCTGTTTTCACCTTCTCTAAATATATCAATTTCTCATCAGCTTTCTTTACCTGGTTCTGCAATGTCTCAAGTTGCTTTTGGTATCCAGTCAAAGCAATCCCTAATTCCAGTTTTCTCGCTTCCATCTTTTGCAACTGTACAAAGTTACCCTCTACCTCCTTTAGCTGATTTTTTAAGGTTTCAACCTGCTTCTCAGAGTCAGTTAAAGCCAGTTCTAGTTGCAGTTTTTCTGCTTCTATCTTCTCTAATGTTCTCTCCAGTTCAGCAGTCCTTCGAACCATGGTTTCAAGTTCAGTTTTTAATGGACTTCCAATACCATCCAGTTGATCTGATAAAGGTCCTGCCTCCAGACAACCGCTTCCACTATCAGTGTCTGGCAATGCTGCAAGCCTTTCCATTTCAAGAAAATCATCCATTAGATTTATTTCCATGGAAGAAATCATTAAGTTTCTCCCAACAGCCTTCTCATTCTTAAACTGATCAAGTTCTGTGATTAGAGCAGATGCCCATGGGTCTGAATGGCGAGGCTCACACTCGTTAATCTCTGAACCATGCATCTTGCACATATCATTTTCAATGGCTAAGAGCCTCTCTCCACTATCTGACTGGCTATCTGTGAAAGATTCAACGTAAATCGAGGATGCAGTAAAAGACTTGTGATCATTTGCAGGAGATGCTTTTCGAGCCACTGCTTTTAGCCTACAGCACTCAGCTTCAAGCCTAGCCAACTTTTTTAAGCTCTCCAAATGTTGTTTGCTGGCCACTTCCGCTGCCTGAGTGCTAAAGTCCCTCTCGGTGATTCTAACTTCAAGCTCCTCGACTCGAGAAAGGAGTTTAAGTTTAAGGTCTGAATTTTCTTTCTCCAGGGCCTCAAGTTTTGGGTGAAGATCAGGATTGACAAGGGCAGCGGCCTCATTTTTAGCAGTTTGAAGTTGTGCTTGAAGCTCAAGAAGCTGGCTCTCAAGCTCGAAATTCCTAGATTCCAACTCAAGTGTTTTTTGCTTGACAGATTCTTGGATTTTCTGAACGTGCTCCTCTCTTGCTTGCCGAAGTTGTCTCAAACATTCCTTGAGTGCACCATCAAGATGACCAACTCGATCTTCTAGCATCGAGTTCTTTTGCACAGCAGCCTCAAGCTGTTGTTTTAAAGCCAACACTTCACTTTCAGCCTTCTCCCAGCCTAGTTTGAGAAGGCAAAAAATAAAGAAACAGCATTCTGTCACTCTTGCATGATACAAATGTTTACCAATATATGAATGACATTTCAAATGGGCTTAAAGTTCTAATAAATCTTGGTGAGTTTAATCCTTAACCAATCTGTTTTCATTGTAAAGTTGATATTAAACTCTACTATCTCTTTGATGGATTCTACTTAACGGTTGGTTTTTAAACCTTGTATAACCTTGATAAACTACATTAGATGAAGATATTTTATATCCCATTATTGTTGTCTCTTGAAGACACTTTGCCATTGTTAACAAGTCCTTGAGAGAAGGATAAAGAAGATGTAAGTGCAAAGACAAGTTTGGAGGGTTGTTCCAAGTTCATTATAACCTTTTTCCCTTTTGGAAGGACTCAGAGAACTTAATTTTGGCACAAATTCATAATGACTTAAAAATGCAACCAGTACCATATTTCAAATTTTAGTTGCATGCAAAAAGCTAGAACTTAGATCTCATCGTTATCAAAACAAAAAATAAATAAAATAATACCTGAGACAGCTTCTTCTGCAACTTTCATATGCTGCTTTACCAACTCTTCCTGGGAACTAATGTTGAAAAGAGCAGCAGAGAGTTTCTCTTTTAAAATCTTCATATTGTCATTGACATCTTCATCAGTAGCTACAGCTTTTAAAATGACTTCTGTTGATTGAGAACTATGATTGGAACATGCCTTTTGGTAATGAACAAAGAAACATCAGATTCCCTCCAGACACATTATTCAAAGCACTATTCTAATAAGAGATGCAAATCAATCAAACAAATGATAAAAGAATTAGAAGTACAATGCTTTAGAGATATAGGAAGTTATACCAATAAATTTTACAAACAAATATAGGATCCACATATGATGCCACAACATGTCAGTTTATGTCTAAAGTCACATATGAGAGAAAAGACCCCTCCATGGGACAAATTACTGGTTCCATAGAGAGTCCTACCATCCAGATTGTAACTCATAGTCTCAATGGGCAGAATTTTCAGTGTCGATGCAATCTATAAAGCTCCATCAAAGGTCGAGGCAAGATTGGATTTTTTTTGGATGACTCAAAGAAGGCAACAGACCCTACTGATCCTAGACATGTTCAGGATGCTAAGAATTTGATGGTGACACACCCCAAAAAAAAAATGGTTCGCAAAGTAAACTACTTTTCTTTGAGGTAGCCCAGGTCTAAAAAGAACTTAGGAAAGAGTGAGCCATTCCCTTTTGGGGAAGGAGTGGACAGCATATACATTGCAAGACTGTTGGGTTGCAAAGTGGGAAGTCACATATGCAATATCTTGGGAGCCAAATACAAGCAGACAAACAATACAGAATCCCACTGTTGAGTGATGTGTACAGAAGCTTAGGTATAGAAGAGACTTTATGATCAGGAAGAGGAAGCTTTAGTGCTAATTAAAAGAACTCTTTTAAGCTTCATTTCAAGTACTTGTTTCCCATCCCCAAGGAAGTAGTTCCAAAATTACAGCAAATGCAACAGCTTTTTTTATGGAGCAATTCAGGAGATGAGTATAAATATCACCTAGTGAGGTGAGTAGCCAGGCAACCAATGGAGAAAGTTATCCCAAATCCCTTGATTCTTTCAACAAAAATCACTTCCAAGGAAGTGGTTATAGGGGTACCCTTTACCAAAGCAAGGAAACAGTATATTAGAAATTTCCCCATAGATGTTCCGTGATGCAGCTTCAGGACCAATATCTCAAAGAGGAAGACCTTTGGCGGAATCATAAAGGAGCAATCCAGAGGGAAGAGCGTATAGAAACGAAGGAAAACCCATAAACAAATGAAAAAACAGAATATTGTCAGCACTCTTGAGAAGCCTCCTCAAAAGCAACCTCAAGCCAGCACCTTGCCAAAGGAAAAGAATTTGAAATTATAATCTTCTGAATACATTTGGCAAAAGAAACCCAAGTTAAGCCAGTTTAAAGAAATATTAGATCTTCCTTCGTTCAGGTTAAGGCGTCTTAAACAGAAAATGAATGATGCCCGAGTTCCGGCAGTGAAATACAAGAATTATACGAAAAATCGACAACCAAAATTCACACCCCTGACAAAAAAAAAAAGAAACAGAAAAAAAGAGTACAAGATGGATATTTATGCTTAGAACGATTATTATTAAACCATCTCCCACCTGATCGTCAGAAAATCTTTCCCAGTGAGACGAAATGGAACCCGAACTGTCCGTTTCACCTGGGCTCTTCTCTGAAGACTTTCTCCGCCATAGCCAACTCCGCCTGTCCATCTCCAGCTCTTCAGAAAAGCAGCACTCACATACTCTTCATCTACAATTTCAGATATATGCATATTTTTAGTTCATCACTGAGAAGGACCAAAATACAATTAGAGTAGCTGAAAAAATCTGAATCTGTGTGCGTCAAATTTGAACAAGAAGACGATTTCATTAGGATGAATTACATTTAAATCCATCACTGAATTGCGTTCTGCCATGAATATTTGGATTTTACAAATGAAATCCTGAACTTCCAAACAACATAAGCAAGACCTCACAAGTGAACTGTTCAAAAAAAGGAGGGATTTCTCGTCATACTCAGTCTTTGCTTAGAATACACTCTCCACCTAATCCAACCTCTGGAAAAGAAATGGTTAACCTTTTTAAAAATAATGATTTATTTTCAAAGGCGATCATATAAAATGGAACAGGAGATTTATACCCCAAAAAAACTGTAGGTAAATTGCTTGAGATACAAAACTTGGACAACTCATCAACCGACCACCTAAAAATCCGCCGATTTTTACGCCATTCTACAACAGATGAAAGAACAAACAAATCCCAAGACTGAGAATGCCCAGTACCCGATTTCAGTGAACAAGGCCAAAGGGAAAACAGAAAGTGGAACATATCTGAGAAAAAAATAGTTGAGACAAGCAAATGCGACGTCAAAGTATGACATGGAAACGAGAATAACAAGTACCCATTTCCCAATCCCTCGAAATTTGAATATCCATCAAGGCTAAACCCCGGAAAACAAAGAAACAACTAGGGAAAGAAGAAGGAAATATATTTAAACTTAAGACAAAACCAAATACCTCGATTCCATCGATTATAAGCCAAGACCAATAAAATACTCGAGCAAACGAGTCCGGTGCAGGCACAAGCCCAAACAAACTCTGACAGATGTCTGAGGAATGCTAGTAGAAGTACGGAGATTGAAGAAGCAGCAAGTGAGAGATTTTCAAATGGTTCTTGATTTAATTTATTTTGCATTAATTCAAAAATTATGGTTCCTAATAAGGATAGGGAAGTTGGAAAGCCTATTTTCTCAACATTTTTGTCTTGATTGCAGTTCATTTTTTAAGCTTTTTGGCATTTTTCATTTTTAGTATAACCTTTCAAAAAACGAGCCACCCTTACTCCCGCCCATTGATAGAGTATTCTGGCTGACAGCTGCACCATTTTTTTCAAGGATGATCTTTTTTTTTTTTTTTCGTGATCTGCGGCGATGTTTCGGAAAAGATATAGGTACGCAATTTTATAAAATTAATAAATCAATATTTTTATCTTTATTATATTAATATAATAAATTTTAAAAAATAACGTCAAATCAGGTTCAGAATTTCTTTGAAAAAAATTATACTATATATTATATTTATATGCATGGGATCCCACTACAAGCACTAATTGGTTCAAACTGATTTCAAATTTGGTGTTTTATTCTTGCATGAACAATAATGATTTGAAATTATTTGAGTTTGGGTAGTGAATTCAAGTTCCATTACAATTCATGGTCAATCTTATAGCATAAAATTCATTTTAATTCCATTGCAAATTTGAATAAGTATATAATAAGGTAAATATTATTTTATTTTTAATTTTTAATTTTTAATTTTTAATTAAATTTTAAAATATATTCAAACAAAACTTTATTAATGAGAAATAATCAAATTAAAGTTTGATCCTAATTATTGTAAATAAATATATATTTTTATTATTAAAATACCTGAAAATAATTCAAATAAATTTTATCACTATTTCGAATCAATTTTTTAAATTTGGTTAATTTTGACTCATAGTTATTTATTAAAAAATTTAAATTTTCTATAATAAATTTTTTTAAAAAATTTGTGATACTCGAAAAACTATAAATTTTTTTATAATAATAGCTTGAATATTTTTTGATATCTATAAAAAATTCAAGTCAAAATTCATAGTATAAGATCCTCAATTTGAATATATTTAATTTTTTAAGTTTTGAACAAAATTTAATTTGATTATTTTTTATTAATTAAATTAAAAATATATGAATAAAAAATTTAATGACAAAATTTTAAAATTGTGAGAAATACACTTTTTCTAAATAGACCCTCAAATTTAAAATATATTCAAACAAATATTGATAAATCTAATTTAACAAAAATAAATTAATTTTTTTAAATAAAAAGAGAAAACTTTAAATTAGGTATATGTGACTCGTTGAAATGTCAAGTTTAAAAATATTTAAAAAGATTTTTTAAAACAAAAAATTTAAATGAAAAAATTTAAAAGTTTACAGCATGTTTGGTTGGTAGGAATACCAATTCTTTTTCCACTTTATTCCGTATAGAATTGCTTTTCCAATGTTTGGTTCATTTTTATCACAGAATTATAATTTTTAAAAAATTTCTATTCTTTGAAAACCCGAAATAGCTACTCCGAAGTGAACCCTCGAAATTGTTATTCCATGAAAACAAGAAATTGCTATATTTTTCTATTTTTAACATACCCTTGATAAAATTTTTAAATTATTATATATATATATATATAAACATTATTTTTTAAAAATAATTTACTGAAAAATAAAAAATATTATTATTATCAAAATATTAATTACTATTAATATTAATTTTATAATATTAATTACTATTAATATTAATTTTATAATACTAATATTTGAAAATAAAAATAATTATTAACATATCATTTAGTTAATATTATTTTTATAATAATAACATCTTTTTATTTTTTAAATAATTTATCAAAAAAGAAAAAATATTACTTTTATTAAAATATTAATTAATTTTAATTTTATAATATCAATATTTAAAAATAAAAATAATTATTAATGTATTTTTTAGTTAATATTATTTTAATAAAAATTAATTAAATTATAATTAATTTAGTTGAAATGTATACTAGTCTTTTAAACTTGCTTCAATTACTTTCCTAACTTATTCTTTGATGAACCAAACCTATGAAAACGAATTCATACTCTATTCAATTTCAATAAACCAAACATAATAATGCTTATTATTTTCTATTCCCAAAGAATACCTTTTTTATTCATTCTCTATTCTATTCCATGAACCAAACATGCCATTAGTATTTTTAAATTGAAGCTTGATTTATGAAAAAATTATTTCAACCAATAATAATTTGTAAAAAAATTATTTTGAATTGATAAAGAATCGAGGGTTAGCAATTTAAGGAGATGAGATTGTGAAACTTCATAAACACTTATTTTTCCCTCAACCAATCTCAAATTGACTTAGTAGAAGTTTAGATTTAGTTTGAAGATTTAAAATTAATTTTAAGAAAGAGAGTACTTTTGAAGGCTTTAAATGATTTTTATTTTTTTCTTATTTAAAAAGTAAATATAATATTCATAATTATGTATTTAAGTATTTTATTTTGGGTGTCAGAATTGTATGTTTATTTGTTATCTAAAATTTATATTTTTGAATTATTTCCTCAAAATAACATATATAATATATTTAAATGATCATATAAGTATTTTCTTATTTATTGCATAAAGTTAGTTATTTTAGTTAAAGTTAATTCAGTACTATATGAAAAGAGTTATCTAAGATTTTAAAAATATGTTACCTCTGAAATTTAGATTTAGCTTACTTATAAATATCTATTTATTTAAATTTAATTCATTAAAAATAATATAACTGAAACTCAATTAAATTTTTTATTTACATTGAGAAAGAGGGTGGAGTTGTCGATTTCAATTTGTCCAGTCATGATTTAAGGGTAAAGTAGTAAATTACAAATGACAAGATCAGAGCGTCCCAACAAATTATATGGTCATAAGTTTTGAATAAAATTATCTGTCCTTTTTTTTTCTTTATTTGGATTATTTTATTTTATAGATAATAAAAGTCTAATAGAGACAAATAAGCCAACAAACAAAAGAGTGCATATGCATGATTGGATAGTGATATGCACAGCTAAAATGTCCAAAACAAGATCCCTTTCAGACTCCTATACCTCTTACCAACCTCACAAATCTTTTTCTTATTTTTTACTCTTTTTATTTTTAAAAATAAAATAAAGATTCATATAATTAGAAAAAGTATTTTTTAAAATAGAGAAAAACCATCATAATATATACATCACAATGTGTGTTTTAATTAGGAATGTGAGCATTTCATTTGGGTTAGTTTTGACAAATGATAAAATTTGTTGAAACTAAATATACAAAATTTAAAACTTATGATTAAAAAGTAAAAAATAAAAAAGAAGAAGAAAAAAATAAAGTCATAACCCATGCTATTTGTTGCAATCATCCACTAGGATGTGGGGAAGATGAACACAACTATCTACAAGAGGCATTGAAAAAGAATGAGAGGCTTTTAGGCCAGCAAAATCCTGCTGGATTTCTTCTCCGCTGCTGCCCAGTGAGCAGCATTATCTATTGCTGCAAATATGTGCAGAAAACATCCTTCAGATGCTGCTCACTATGTTATGGAGGCTGATCCATCGTTGACATATCTCCTTCTGTATCATGATTCGGAGCTTCTGTTTGTTTGACCCACATTGCTGAAGCATTTGCACTGTGATCTGACAAATTAGATGAGCTACGCAATCATGGACTGGTTACAATAGCGGCCTCACTTATTTCTGCCAGCAATTCTGGAGGTGGGCAAGCCTCTCTTAGCATGGGCTTAATCCGATTGCTTCCTGCATGTGCAAGTGCATCCCCACTGCCAGCCTCAACTTTCTGCTTGTCAGGATTACGGTTATGGGTGGGTGTTTTTTTTTTCCCCTTAAATTTATACTATTTTTTTTATATTTATGTATTTTAATTTTAATATTTTTATAATAAATATGATTACTTGTGATATTCAAATACAATAGAATTTAAAAGAACAAAAGGAAAAATTAATAATCATGAACTTTTTAAATCACTGCACAAAAGTTGAAATTTATTTTCATTACTAAAGCAAAAAATTGGGTTACAAAGCACCGGATAGACTAATGGAAGAAAAAAATCTCATCATTAAAATTCTCATTGTGAAAACAGTTAGTAACAAAATTTTAGATCCGTAGTTAAAATTATGATAGATAAAATTCTATCGTTAAGTTAATGATAGATATATCCGTTACTAAGTAGTTGCCACATACTAACCAACATGAAAAAATTGACAATAAAACTAAGATGAATTAATTGGTCATTATTAAATGAAATAACTACTAAAAAATTAATTTAATATAATAACAATATATATGTTTTAAATTTAATTTTAAGTATTTTTTAATATTATTTAATTATAATTTATAAATTAATCATAATAAATTAATAAATAATTAAAAATTACATTTAATTCAAATTGTTCATATAAACGAAACAATTAAAATACAAATTATTGTATTGTTATCATCAATTAACATAAATAAAAATGAATATCAATTAACATTTAATATTTACATTTAATTAATTAATATAATCATTTAACATATAATTTATTAATATATAATTCATTAACACCAAAATAAGGATGGCTACTATCTGATTAATTGATTAATTGTTGAACATTTACTTAAATAATATTTGATTATTTAACATGTAATTAATTAAGATATAATATATATATATATATAATTAACATCAACACCCTTAAATTTAGTTTTAGGTTCTATTTGAAACCAGTCTATGTTAATTTAAGGAATATGACTTCCGTTTTTTTTTTCTTTGATTTGTAAAATTATCATAAGACGATGAACTAAATCTCATGCCTTTTGACTAACACATTAAATAAGAAAACTGTCGATACAATTTTATTCACAAATTTTTTATGTTTAAAGAGAAAAAGGCAAAGAGATATAGAGAACACAAAAACACCAACGTGATGTGATTTTCTTGGAAAATCTATAATAGAAGCTCTCATTTTGAAGAATAGTAAGTTTTGATTCAGTGTACCATTCAAAACATGATGAAGAATTATGTCCATTATTCAAAAAAGTTAATGGCATGTTTAGTTCATGGAATAGAATAGAGAAAGAATAAAAAAGGTATTCTTTGAGAATAGAAAAGAATAATTATTATTATGTTTGGTTTATTGGAATTGAATAGAGTATGAATTCATTTTCATGTGTTTGGTTCATCAAAAAATAAGATAGAAAAATAATTGAAACAAGTTTAAAAGACTAGTATATCTTTTAACTAAATTAGTTATAATTTAATTAATTTTTATTATAATAATATTAATTAATAAATATTTTATTATAATAACTTATTATAAAAATAATATTAACTAAATAATATATTAATAATTATTTTTATTTTTAAATATTAATATTATAAAATTAATATTAATATTAATTAGTATTTTAATAAAAATAATATTTTTTACTTTTTTGGTAAATTATTTAAAAATAAAAATATTATTATTATAAAAATAATATTAACTAAATAATATGTTAATAATTATTTTTAAATATTAATATTATAAAATTAAATTTAATATTAATTAATATTTTAATAATTATAACATTTTTTACTTTTTTGGTAAATTATTTAAAAGGTTTTCTAAGGAAAAAATTTTGACTTCTAATATGTGTTAAGGATGAAAAGAAAGGAAGTGTAACTAAAGTTGAAAAAATTATAGGTTTGAGGGTTCATTTGGGCTAATTTAGAGGAAAAAAGGTTATTCGTAAAGAGCTTTCCTAGAAAAATTCATATCTAAGTTCTGTATTCATTAAGAACTTTTTTTTGGGTTAAAGAAGCAAATTATAAACATTAAAACACCTTGGAAAAGAAGAAATAAGTCAAGAGATGGGATTTGCACAAGGATTCAAAATTTTTTGAGGTATTCTCCAATAAAAGAGATGTATTCTTAGAAAAGAGTCACCTACAAATACTATGGACTTGAAAATACAAGTTTAAGCAAGGACCAAAAAGAACATCTTGAAGAATATAGAAAAGATAAACAATGAAGAGTAAAGACCAAAGCAAAGATAGCCAATTAGTATTCCTTGAAACTATTGAAGAGTTATTCTCAAGATAATAGTGAACTTTAGAATAGGAGAATAGCTGTTATATGTGTATTAGATGATAAAAGAGCAACCATAAAACATCTTTAAAAGTTTTATTTCAGGGGCTAGCTTCAGAGTATACATTTAAGGGACATCCTTATTTGCTATAGTGAAAAAAAGAGGTTACTATAGCTTGAAATTCAAGTACTTCAATTAAGGATATGGACTTAAGTAGGCTTCTAAGAGGTATTCTTAGAAGTAAAGAGCTATTCATAGCCATTAAAGGGCTATTCCTAAGTTATCGAGGGTTTTTTAGGTAAAAATGGTTGAAAGAATGCTTTTCAATAAAAAATAACCAACTTTCATCAAAGAGGCACATGTTTAGAGGAATAGTATTGCAGTTTTTCAAAATTTAACTACTATTTTTAGTATGTTAAGGGCTATTCTTAAAGGTTCAAGCTAAAGAATAACAAGTTAATACATGCAACCAATGAAAAAATGTAGAAAAAATGAAAAAAAAAACAAAAATGATGTGATTAAAACATGAAATTAGAAAGAAAATTTATTAATGAAAAAAGGGGTTCATTACATAAAAAGAAAGTTACAAATTACAAAAGAAGGAAAAGTTTTGAAAACCAAGCTTTGAACTAATAGCTTCCTCACCCTTTATCTCAATGAAATCTTTGTAGAGTCAGAGAATTTTTATGATATAGTATGAGGATGTATGAACATGGGACTTCCCGTTACCCTTTGAATGCAAGAGTGGCTAGAGAAGTTAAAGGCTTAGCTGTTCCTTTAGGCTTAGTCATTCTAAAATCAAAGCTGAGTTAAGGATACTCTTTGAGGATTCTTGCTTTCACTTTTTTTTTTTTGAATTCTTAGAAAACTTCAAGACATTCTTAAAGCATTACTTTCTCAAATTTATCACTCTCTTTGAAAGTAGTGATAGCTTCTTTCTTACAAGAATCAAGTTGCTATAAATGCTTTTTCCTTACCATTTCAAGAGACGAGAGGAAAGAAATTCCTCAGGACCTTAGCTTAAAGTGTCTTCAGTTGACCTAAAAGTCCTATCAAATCTAAACACCTTGTACTAGATTCTAGTGACTTTAATCACAGCTATTCTATCATTACTTATGTGATCCTTAAAGTTATTTACGCCTCTCTAATCACAAAAGAACTAGAAGGCTGATGTCAAGTCGAGGTTTAACTTTCTTTGTATGGACTTTTCTGAAAGGTTCGCTTTAGATATCCAAGTGGAGATACTTTTTATACCAAGAGACCTAAAAGTAATTTGGGTCCAAGCTTTGTTATTTCATGGTAGGCCTTTGGAGAAGGGTTTTGGTTTAATACTAACAAAATAATGAAATTTTAATTTAAAATTCTTATCATCTCTATTAACCTTCAACTCGAAAAATTTTACAAACAAAATCCAAATTTCGATGTCGAACTGATGAACCCTGAGCCAAGTCCTACACTTACAGTGGCTACACATCCTAATGAATGGTAGCCACAGTTTCTTAAGCTAACTATCATCCCTAAAACCAATATGATCATGAACCTCGATGTGGGAATTGACCCTCAGCCCCTAAGTCCTCCATTTCCTGGGATGGTTTTCAAGATTGTTTCCATATCAGGTCTCATAATTTTTTTTTTTTACTTTAAGCTTCAAATATTTTATCCTTGTGCTTGTTGCTTAATCTTTTTAGTGCTATGTCTTGCAGAAAAAATGGTTCCACAACAAATCTGGCTTAAGTCACTGAAAATCAATTATGGGAGGCTATAGATATGACCTTGGCGAAGCATAACCCTAAAGGAAATTCTACCCCATATGTTGCTATCATACTGTAATAGCGGGATTAGTCCTCACGGTCTATCCCAAAAAGGAAAAAGGCTAGAGTTGACCACAGTGCTGATGCCCCTACTGTGAAAAAAGGAAAATTGATGGTTACCACTCTATCAGTCATTAAGGGAAAAGTCAGTAAAAAAGAGAGGCACCTAAGCGACATGGGTGCTCGGATGCACTCCCAATGCCTTTGGTTAAGGCACAACCCCTCCCACTAGAGAAAAAATTTATGCTAGACTAGGTGTTCTTACTAAAAGATCATTGAATCATCCTAATCAGGTCCAAGAATAGCTCTACAAATCTATTCTCTCCCAAGACACGAGATAGATGCAAGGGAAAAATAATAATATATTCTTGAGCAACACCATGATGTGCTTCGAGGATGTAAGGATCAATTCCCTTCTAACTTTGTTTTATTGAAAAAAATATAATTGTAAATTCTTGAATTGTATTTTTCATTTTTTATTTGTAGTTTTCTTGAAGATTTGCTATACTTATCAGTAAGTACAATCACATCACTATCGACTTTCATCATTCATGGAGCAAGTTGAGGTTGTTAACGAGTCAACTATTGACATCGATAATAATGTCCATATCTACGTAACCAAGATAAAAAAAAATGAAGAATCTTTTGGTCAAAGCTGAAGAAAAAGTAGATAGTGCAAAGGTGGAGTCGGTTTAGGGGCAGGCCAACATTGAGGCCAAGATAAGTCAGTTAAGAATGAACTTATCTTGGAGTACCTGGATGAGTTAAAGGTAGCTCGAGAAAAAGCCCAAACTTGAGCCATGGATGAGTTTAGGATGGCAGATGCTTATAAGGTTGAGATTAGAGAACATACTTTTCAGCTATAGTGGTTAATACAAAGATGTATAGTTGAAAATATTCAAGGTTGGTATCTCGAGCTAAACTTGTTGTGAGTGCAGGTGGCTCCTCTTACGAAAACCTCATCGGTCCATTCTAAAGATCTAGACATCTCACTGGCAGATCTAGAAGAAGTGGTTGAGAGGGTAACTGACGATGGGATGTCGACACCAACACATGAAGGCCCTACTCCCAAGTTACCTTGGCATTTAATGTCACCGAAGCTATAACCCAGCCTACGGCTTAAGTTGTAATCTTTTTTTTTTTTTGAATATGGACACCTTTTAAATTAATAAAATTTTAATTTCAAAATTGAATCTTCATTTGCACTTAGAGTTACTAGGATGATCATTACTAATATAGTAATTTGAGAACTATTAACTCCTTAGAAATCATAACTTTGATGATGAGTATCTTGAATCAACTTTGAAATTGATGAAGTAATCTAATACCTGATAAGAGTTTAGTTTAGAACTATCCAAAGGTTTTGATCCCAATGATGACAAAAGGATCCGATGTATTATGTGAATCAAAAATCTCGATGTGAATGACCTAAAGAATAAAGCTAAACTTTATCGATTAGACCCATCATATGAGGCCTAACTTCAAACCAATGAAATAAACTTGATGTATCATCTGCGTTGGTAAACACCATTGAGAGAGACCCCTATGTTTCATTGATGTTATCAAATCTCGATGAGTTATCTAGTGACACAAACCTTGATGTGTCATCTGTAACATAAGCCCCGATGAGTGATGTGAAATATGAACCCTGATAAGTTATTGGTAGTATAAACCTTGATGAAGAAAACTCTCAATCTTGTACAATATTAAAGATAATCAAGAATAGAAACTGACGAGAGCTTGCTTGAGATCTCAATCTTGAATTTTTGAATTGGAGAAAGAGTCTTTGATGAAGTCGATCTTTAGGAGCAAAATTAGGTATCAACAATGACCATATTCACGATGGAAATAATAGAACTTATTCTAGTTTCTTTTCGTTGAGGGTGACATTAAACAAAGCAATTTTAAAGAGTCATTTATCATAAATTTTCATTAAAATTTGACCTATGCTTTTATTTAGGATTATGAAGGGTTGCATTCTTCTATCCTATTCTCTTTGTTCATGCCATTCATCTCTTCTATTACATCTCATGTCTTAAGTTTGTTGTTCAACCTTATTAATTTGGCCTACGGGTTGAGTTAGATGGGGTTTTGCTTTTTTTTTTTTACTACCTTTTCTAATGAAACTACCTTTTCAACCTCACCAAATAATACTTACATAGGTCTTAGGCTTCCCGACCACCATTAAGTGGAAAAATACTAAAGATTGTAATCTTTCAATCATACCTGAGATATTGTCCCATTCATTTTGGTTGGGAATTTATTAGGCTTCCTTCATGAATCTCTTTATAAACTCTTAAAACCCTTCATTTATGTTCTGCTTGAGCATGCGAAGATTTTATTTTATATCTTATTAGTGAGTAAGTTGCTAACAAGATTATAAATTCTTGGAAGGATGAGATGAAGATTCATTTAGGCTAATAATACTAGTCCAAATTATCATAAATAAAAGCAAAGATATCATTGTAAGTATGGGTCTAAGGTTATTTGGTGGTTTTCTAAGATGGATTCTTCCATATTGGCTTTCAAGAATGGTGGTTTCATCTTAATCTGGAGAGTAGTTTCGACCTTTTTTATTTTTATAATTTATTTGTATTAGTTATCCAATTGATTGACCTTTCATCATAAGTGAGCAGCTTCAAATTAAATTGGCTCGAGAGGGGCATTTAAGATATGAGATGAGGCTGGTTATGGAGGCGATGACATTGTAGGTGAAGTTAGGTGATGCTTAGGGCAAATGGTAGCTTGAGTGACATTTTCGATGGCAACGAGGATAAGGATAGGCAATGATGAGATTTTGTGGTGGATGATTCAACATGTTCCTTATGAGGGGGTGGGAAAGGTGCCCCTTTTGACTATATGAATTATTGTTTATTGACGATGATCTTATGCATCTCTCTGATTTATTTTCATTCAGTTTCAAACAACTAGCTTTGTTGTTCCAATTATTGCTCAAGGGCTTTAACTAGTAAATTATAGCTAAATTGTCCTTTTCCATAGGCGTGGCAATAAGGGCTATGCTGAAAAGGCTTGAGTACCAGTGGTAGATTGTTGATTTAACCTAATGCTAATCGATTGGAGGTGTTTCTTCTATGAGGCATCACTTTTTTTTTTTTGACCTTTATAAACGCGATAAATGTTATCACTTGAAAATTATTTATAACTTGAACTACATCAGCTTGAGAGCTTTAATTAATTTGCAAAAGGGATAACTTTAGTGCTCAAGTCAATATTTAGTCTCTAAATGGACATTAAGAGCATAAAGATATGGTACTTATGCCTTTTATAGGCCTCGATAGGGATTTGTTTGCTATGATGAAAGAATATTCCTAATTTAGAGGTACCTAATAGGAAATCATAGCTACATTTAATAATTATGATAATAAGGATTAAAAGAGATTAGGTATTGAATGTGATACTTAAAGTCAAGAATTTTGAGCTTATTTGATATCTTTATCCTATATTTCTCAAAATGAGCTATTGTAGGCTAATTTGGCATCACTATTTTGAGGTTCCTACACTAAGCTTGCAAGAGAGTCTCATGTGGTAGGTTCTGACTAGCCTGAACTTATTGGATGACCTAGTCTTTCTTGATTGGTCTAGCAAGGCAATTATATATAAGTATTCACAACAAACTCGATATGAAGATCACTAAGATCCAAGATATCAAGTTATACATTTTCATTTTAAAGCTTTTTTTATCTAAAATTAGATATTTCTCTTTCTGAGAGAATTATCGTTGGTTGATGCAAACTCTCCACAAAATGAGCTTCGATTTGAATATTTTCACTTTCTAAGTTTTTGTTCTGTTATAATTAGAATTTCTAGAAGTTATACATCTTTAATTGGACGCCTTCTCTCTTTAAAATTTTGATGTTTCGCTCTTTTTATGTTTATTAAGCAAAAGATATAATAAATGAGTGATGAAAATATCTCACACTAGCACTTGATTTTAATATCTTCTAAAAGAAAGATTTAATTTGGAAAAAAATCAATATATTAGAGTTCATTTATATATTTTTAATTTAAAATTTATTTGAAAAAGAATATAAGTTTTAAATGTCATTTTTTCAAAATTTAAAATTATTTATAAAAATTTATCTAAAAAATATGTTAAGGTAAATATTATTTTAAAATCCAAAAAAATATTTTTTTTCATAATTTTTAGCATAAACTTTAAAACGTTTTTAACATAACTTTGTTGATAAATTTTACACTATTTTTAATCATTTTTTCAATATTGAATAATTTTATTAACAAACTATTTATTATCAAATTTTAAAATTTTTTATAATAATATTTATAAAAAATATTTTTAATATTAAAGTTTTAGTTTTATATGATGATAATTTATATATTTTTTGTATTTATAAAAATTTTAAATAAAAATTTACAATATAAAAACATCAATTTAAATATTTTAAAATTTTAAATTTTTTGATAACATTCAATTCATCTCAAATTGATATTTTAAGAATTTTGAAAATGTTTTAAAGTTTAAAATAAAAATTAATTTTAAAATTTTAAGTAATATTTATTTTATATTTTATTAATATTTTAAATTATAAAACATTTTAGAAAGAAAAAAAAAATATAAAGACCTACTTGTAATAATTAATTGTTTAATTACCTGTATTAACTAATACGCCAGGGGTAAAAATGCTTAGGAGATTGCTGACGGAAGCACCAGAAAATTGGGAGACCTTCCCTCAAAAATAAATAAATAAATAAATGAATAAATAAATAAATAAATAAATTTCACGGTGGTCGTCCGTTGCCGCAATCCTTATCCCTAAATATTTTGAAATAATAGAAAACTGAAAAATTAAATACGCAACTCAACCCATCAGGTGGCGGGCGGGGGGGAAAGACAAATCCATAACTTCTGTCCTTTTTGATCTCTCATTTCCTCGCAGCCCCCGAGAGAGAGAGAGAGAGAGAGGGAGAGAGGGGTAGCAGCGCAGGTGCAGCCAGCCCACCTAAACCCTGATCACTCTCTCTGATATTCTCTCTCGCAGAAGCCACAATCTAGGGTTTGCAGTTGCTGACATCTCTTATTGAATCGATCAAATAAAAACGAAAAAAGAAAAGAAAAGAAAACAGCGCCAGTTTAAGGAAATGAGTAGCCAAGTAGTGGCGCCTCCAGCACCCAGGAGGACTACCACGAGCCAAAGGAAGGGACCAACGACGGCCAAGAAGTCTGTCCAGTCGGAGAATGCAATCGCCAATGGAAATCATTCCAAATCCTCTTCTCCTCCAGCCCAAACGTACATTTCTTTCTTCTTCTTTTTTTCCCCTTTTTTTGTCTTTTCTGGTCCCTTGATTATCGGCTTTTTTGGGAGGATGGTTGATGGAAAATGAGTTCTGTATCTTATTCGGGTTTTGCCTGTTTGTTCGAACAAGGAAGGAACGGTATTTTTAGGATAACAATAACATGGTGAATTTCGCAGCAAATAAACAAGGATTTTCTTTTTTCCAAATAAGAAAGTGTCTTTATCCCATTAAGCTAACTAAAGAGAACTCCTCCTACATGTTTTGCCTACATCTATATATCAATATGCATGGTAATTGTTCCTTGGATCTATATTCTACAAAATGGAAAAAGAAAAAAAAAAGAAGTGGCTCTGCTTTTAGGTGTTATTTGATTGGACTTGTTTCTGGAAATTGTTAAGATCTGTTGGTGGGGAAAAGACAGTGAAGAAGCTAAGGTTGTCAAAAGCACTCACAATCCCTGAGGGGACCACTGTGTCCGATGCTTGTCGGAGGATGGCTGCTCGCCGTGTTGATGCTGTTTTGTTGACTGATGCCAATGCATTACTTTCTGGAATAGTTACTGATAAGGTTTCGTAGAATCTTTTTCAATTATCATTTTACTTGTCTTTTATTCTTTTGGGGGGTTACTTCAGGGTTAATATTATATATTGTTGGCAGGATATTACCACTAGAGTAATTGCAGAAGGGTTGAGGCCGGAGCAGACAGTAGTGTCAAAAATCATGACCCGGAATCCTGTTTTTGTCACTTCGGATTCGTTAGCCATTGAGGCTCTTCAGAAGATGGTCCAGGGTTAGTTTATTTATATGATGCTAAATTTTGGGGACTTACTTGAGTTGTGTTATATAGCAACTATTGTTAGTTACTATTAGGTTTTCTGAGTAAAAAAAAATGTATTTATTATTAATGAGAAGGCGACCTATTAATTGGTGACCTGTTGTTCCTTGGCAACAGGCAAATTCAGGCACCTGCCTGTTGTGGAGAATGGTGAAGTTATTGCCATATTAGATATCACGAAGTGCCTCTATGATGCTATTTCTAGAATGGAGAAAGCTGCAGAGCAGGGAACTGCGATAGCTGCTGCAGTGGAAGGGGTGGAACGTCAGTGGGGAAACAGTTTTTCTGGTTGCTTAACAAGTTTTTCTCTTGAATGACATTATATAAATGCTTTTCTGTCAAAAATGCTGCCGCACTTATCATGCTTTTCATCCAACAACTTGCTTCATTTTCTAGGCTAGATATCTCAGAACTTGGTTTGGCTCACAGGTGTTGTTGCTTATTTGTTTGTCTGAGAGTTAGTGAAAGAATTTGTGTAAAGTTTGTGTGGACATGAAACCTCATTTTCATTAGCTTTATGTTTGCATTGTATCTTCCTTGTTATCTTTTTTTTTTTAAACCTTTTGTGTTATCAGAATTATGATCATCAACCTCATTTTTCCTGGAGCATTTTTCATCATTGGAGCTAACAATTTGATGGTTGCTATGAAAATTTCGCCTCTCACTTCCTTTTGTATTTGTATTTCCTTCCCTTCTCTATAGTGGTAGTGTTTCTCATGGTACAAGGGAAATCTTGGGGATCTACGCTTGCAACCTTAAAACTTCACAATTTACCACCTAGAAACAAAATCCAACCTGGCTGCCTTTCTCTTTGTTTTGAGTCCTAAACTCTGTAGTTTTCTAACATCTAAGTTATAAGCAGGTTACTAAACTCTCTCACATTAAGGAGGGTTGTATGAAAGTAATGAATGAGGAGAGGAACTTGTATGCCTGTTGAAGTTAGAAGTAGTTCCAGATTTAGTTCATAGAAATTTATGAGGAGTAGGTGGAAGTAATCTGTCAAGCACATTGCCTTTATAGTTGAAGTTGGTTGTATTTACCTTTCAGCAGGACATCTGGAGTAAGGAAGCACAAGTTAGGAACCCATATTAAGATTTTTATTTTAACATTTTTATAATGTTTTTCCTGAGTTAGGCTTCCCAGGACTGCTGAATCAGCATCTTTGTTATTCATTTTTACTCTTTTTTTTTTTTAATCAGGAACAATTTGCATGAATATTTTATTTACATTGTGCCATGGGGTGCCACTCTTTGGAAGTATATTTAATTTTTAGGCATATATATTATTTTAGTTTATGCTATCATTGATTGTCATGAGAGGTCATGATTGCTGCAAGCAAACATATTAGGTTAATTGGTGTTGATGCATCTTGTCTATTCTCCTAATACTTGTTCTGCTATTCTGTGCAAGCATGGATGTGAAAGAGTTATGAGGTGCAAGAAAAATTCTTATTCAGGAAACGATTGATGCATCCATAGAGGCATAAAACAAACATGCATATGTTCATGCATGCATTCTAACACATGCAAAACAGTGTGTGTGTGTAAATATAGACATATCTATCTGCGCATATGTGCATATCCATATATATCAGTTAGCACTTCTTTGGTTGTCTCAGTTGTTTGATTGTCTAAGCACCCTAATATCTTGTGAGAGAAGCATTGTGAATTTTGTTTTGGTATGCAAGATTAATCAAATATAATTCCAAAATTAAGAAAATTTTCATATTTTGATATGCTTGAGAATTGTGGGATGTTTAGTGGTCTGCGTCTTAGTGATATTTGTAAGCTGCTATTCGAAGTTTGAGTTTCTCTCCCTAATTTTTTTTTTCTTTTTTGGGGATGTGTAAGAACTCTGACCCATTAATTGAAAGTACATAAACATGTTTGTGTGTGTGTACACATATTGACCTGATTGTCAACATAAGAAAATTTTCATAGTTAGATGTGCTTGAGGAATATGGGATGTATCGAATATATTTCCAAAAGTAAGGCATTTCGTAGTTAGATGTACTTGAGAATTATAGGATGTTTGGTGGCTGCATCTTAGAGATATTTATGTGCTGCTCTCTCTATGTTTTTTATTTTGATGTATAAGAACTGTGACCTATAATTTGAAAGCACATAAAACACACACGCATACTTACATGCATACACAAATACATTTACATACATACATAAATACATATATATATATATATACACATACATATATGTACACACATATTTGTATCTCTCTCTCTCTCTCTCTCTCTTTCTCTCTCTCTCTCACTCTCTGTTGTTGGGACACATATACATATATCTTTATGTTATATTTTCCTAGAATTGAATTTTCTGATTTATCTTTTTTTCTGTTTCAGTTCCATATGCTTTTATAGAAACTTTGAGAGAGCGTATGTTCAAGCCTGCGTTGTCAACAATAATCTCTGAGAATTTCAAGTACTTTCTGTACCTGACCTTTTTTTTTGGGATCATAAATAAAAGAATATATATTACCTACAAGGCACCAATGCGGTGCCGTCCATGCACATAAAATGATTTAGTTCCTATCTAAAAGCGAGGATATCTATGAACTTTACAAAGTCTTTCTCATTGACAAAAGGTCCCCATGTTACTCACATTTTCCATGTTTTTAGGGTATGAAGCCATGTATCCCTAACTACTCTAATGAGCGTTTTCTTCCCTTCAAAAGCCCTTCTATTCCTCTCTCCCCACACTAGCCACAAAATAAGGGGCAGAACTAAAGCAGTAGCCTTATTTCTGTCCCCTGCAGTCCTCAAACCTGCCCATTCCCTTAATTCTGTGGTCATCAACCTCACCATCACCCAAACTTCACCCATGAAAACAAGCACACTCTCCCATGTCTCTCTAGTCCAGCTGCACTAGATCAGCACATGATTTACGGTGCCTTCCTGTTCTTTGCATAAAAAGCATCGGCTTGGTAATGTAAGACCTCTTTTCAGTAAGTTGTCAAGCGTTAGAGGCCTGCACCAAGCTGCCTCCCATGCAAAAAATGCCACCTTTGTAGGTGCTCCCAGTGCCATTTACTTCTTGTTCCCATTTCATTTTGTATTACGTGTTGTGGAATCAGCTTTTTGTTACCAATTCTTGTAGCTTAATGCAATAACAGGGTTCCGATTGCATCACTGTCTGATCCTGTCTATGTTGCTGCAAAAAAGATGCGTGAGTTGCGGGTCAGTTCTGTTATCATAATGGCAGGAAGCAAAATTCAGGGGATTCTAACGTAATGTTGTTCTCTAGATTCTTTGTTTCAGGCATTGAATCTTCCTGGTTGTAACTCTGGTTTTTCTTCATGTTGTTTGGTACCATTGGACTGCAGTTCAAAAGATATCCTTATGCGAGTTGTGGCACAAAATCTTTCTCCTGAGTTGACTCTGGTTGAAAAGGTTTGTGGTGAAAATTTACTTTTGGTTTTCATTTTGTGAATGTGGAATACTGTTTACTTTTTAGCTATCCAAAAATTTAAATTAGTTGTGTCAGTGAGAACTTATTCCAAGGAATACACTTGTAAGTTATAAGCTACCTACCTTCTTGTAGCTAGGTAGCTGAGCAGTTTGTTATTTCTATCCAATTAGTAGATAGCACAGGTATGGAACCAGCAGAAAATGCAGCAACAACAGTTGGTGCCATCATCAACTGTTGTTTTATCTGCTGTTGCATGTATACCTGAGGCAATTAGCTAAGTGAATAGGGCAGCTAGTGAAGTGAAGAGGAAAAGGGTCTTCAACGTTACCTCTGTGATGGGTAGCGTTACTGTCTCTTTATAGATGAGTAAGGAAGTCCTCATAGCTTATAGTTTGTGAATGCTTAAATGCTTTCCTTTAACTTTTTTATTCTTAAATTTTATAGAAGAATATGAGGTTTCATAAAGGAGTAGAATTTTAATGTGGAAAAGCAATTTGAGTGACAAATATGGGGTTTTGAGAGGTTGCCACTGAAAAGTGGGCTTGATGATCTGCATCCCAAGAGTTTACCATGGTGAAACTTTTGGCTGGTATTTTGTTAGTTGTAGATTTCTCTACTTCAGGTGCTTTCAGGGGCCTTTGTTGGACGTGAACTTCTACAGATTTGTGGATATCTCTGTTCTCCTTTCCCTTCCTCTGTTAATAGGATACAGTTTCCTCTTTCTTTCCATCTGAATAGTTGCACCGTTGCAACATTCATATCTTGTTGACAGTGTTAGTTGATCATATGCCCATACAACTTTTTGGCAATACATATGTTCATGTCCTTGTAAATTGCATCAAGTCTTTCTGCTTTGTAGTTTTTGTGCATTTGCATATTTGATGACCACCCTTGTATCAGATAACCATATGCTCGTATTGGGTTTGAGAAAGCATGGCATTTGTAATGCATGGCATTGGTAATGTGTTGCTTGAAATGTTCTGTCCATGTTAAACTGCTGAGTCTATTATATGTTTTGTGATGAAATTGCCTCTAGACCTGCTCATGTAATTGTGAATTTGTTTACTTAAGTTTTAATTGATGACTTCCTCACATATAATTTGACCTTTAATTGAATGTACTTTTATGTAGCGAGTTGAATAATTGAAAACTTCAATGGAGAAAGGAGAAGTATGTATTTGGGTCGGGCTATGTATGTAGAAAGGAATTAATCTGTATCCATCTGGATCCACTAAGTAAATCTGTAGTGTCTTTATAATAATGAAGCAAAAGTCAACAACCCCAAACATGAACAATTAGTCGGTGAGCTAATGCAATTCTTCTGATGCGCATGAACAGGTCCCAATTAAGTTCTCTCTCTTCAAATCAATGAAAATAAGTTTTCTTTTTAGTGTTTAAACTCAATTCAATTTTCCACTGGTTCAAAAGTGAGTGACCTGTTGTTTCTCATTGCGACAGTAGTTTCTCTCTGAACCTAAAACTAGATGGTGAATCTAACTTCCTGGTTTTTTATATAAAAAATAAATCAATTTTTAAGGATGCAATTTGTGATATTTACTAGGCATTTTGCATATTATTGTCATGTAGGAGCAATTATATTTTTCAAATTCTTGCCTTCTGATGTTTATAGTGGTCTTCCCTTATTTAATCAGGTAATGACACCAAATCCTGAATGTGCAATGTTGGAAACAACCATCCTTGACGCATTGCACATCATGCATGATGGGAAGTTTTTACATCTTCCTGTTGTAGATAAAGGTGAGCTTTGCTTTCGTGAGTCTGGTTCTGAATCTCCAGTTTTGCATGAAAAGAATTTAATAATATGTACTGTGCAGATGGATGCATTGCAGCTTGTTTAGATGTTTTGCAGATAACTCATGCAGCTATTTCTATGGTAAGGTCATACGATTTCTGATGCCATGGTTTTGCAGTAACAATGTGTATACACTACAGTATGTGAACCTGTTAAGGTATTCATCTTGTTTTTGGGAGGGAAGCTGCTAACCTTAATGAAGTGGGTTTTTTGTTATAGCATGCAATACAACCTTAACAAATGAGAAGGGATTCTAGATGTTCATGTTAAAATATCTGTTATTGTAACCACTTGATCTACAGCTGAAGGGCATCAAACAAGCAAAATATTTAGAGTAAACATCCTTCCTATCAAATCTACTAAACATATAGTGGAGTGGTGCCAAAACATAACTATTTTAGTTTGTATTATGTTCTTAGCATTTTTCTATGTTAGGTTATCAAACCTTTGAGCAAGGTAGTTTGGCCTTAACCAGGTTGAAAGTAGCTCTGGAGCTGTTAATGATGTGGCAAGTACGATGATGCAAAAGTTCTGGGATTCAGCTCTTACATTGGAGCCACCAGAAGATTATGATACCCACAGGTGAAACTGTAGCCTCATTGACTACGGTGCTATATTGTTGACTTGTCAGTTCTCTGACTAGTACTGGGTGTCCTTGTTAGTGAAATGTCTGCGATGATGCAATCAGATGGCACAGAAGCCACGAAGCAGTTGTATCCATCTCTTGGGCTTGGAAACACATTTGCTTTCAAGTTTGAAGATCATAAGGGTCGTATCCATCGATTCAGCTGTGGTGAGTCGTTGTCCAGAGCATGATTTTTGCTAGAACTTGGGAACTCTTTCTTCAGCTTTTTTATGCCCTGTATGCTAAGAATAAGCATTAGCAGCCCAGTTTTTGTTGCAGATACAGAAGTTAAAAATCTGAGAAGATTTTCTAATGATAAATCAGGACTGTAAAGGGGAAATTGGAAAAACCTGTGATTTCCTCGAGCTTGAGTAGTAGTATTTTGGAAATACTAGCCATATCAATCCAAAGATCACATGGTTGTGTTTCCCTCCTGTTTTTCAGGAGCTGAGAATTTGGAAGAGCTGATGTCTGTTGTCATGAAAAGGGTGGGAGGCAGTAACAATCAAGGTTGCGCTCAGCTTTTGGTGAGTTTCTGAGATGATGTAACTGTTATGTGTTTTTTTGTATTGCTATTGGACATCTCTGTTATATTTATTCATTATTAACTTTTGCAGTATGAAGATGATGAAGGTGATAAAGTTGTACTCACAACTGATGCTGATCTTATTGGTGCTATTAACCATGCAAGATCAGCGGGACTGAAGGTAATGAACTGTATCCTTCTTGGTTATTATTATATGTTACATCTTTTAGGACATTCCAAGACTCCTTGGGCTAGGCTAGGCTTTCAGTGTGCTATTTGACTATCATGGATTTCCTAAAATCTAATGTTGCTTTTACAAGATCTAGGTTGTTCAACAACCCACTTTGAAGTTAACTATTGGGTCTGTGCCAGCTTTGCTTTGTTGAAATGGCTCGATTAGTTGAATGAGAAAAGCTGGGGTGTGCTTCCAAACTTGTGGTTGAGGTCTGTCTGGGCTTCCACTCAAAATCATAAACCAACGGAAAGAACATTAAGAGAGTAATTGTATGTATGTATCTCATTTTACGGAAATATGGCTCATTCAAAGTAAGAAAAAGCTGAGTAGAGGAAAATAAATTGTACAATGACCAGGAATTTAGACTCTTGATTAATGATTTCATAGTGAAAGAAAATTAGACCTCAGAACACAATTATGGGGTTTTTTTTTTTTTTTTTGGGGGGGGGGGGGGGGTTTGGGGGTGTGTTGAAGACATGTTGTGTGCTGATAGTAAAAGAAAGCTGATGTGGCTTTGCCTTTGAGCAATGTAAACAACCGGTGGTTGTTTCACATAGAAGTATAATGTCGGGGAAGAAGAGCATATAAAATCACTTTGACAATATGTTTCATTAGAACTTTGAAGCTTGTGTTTCTTTAGGATCACAGGCTGGACTTGTTTGGTACAGTGGATATTGTGAGAGAAAATGATAAAACAAGTTTCTATGCTATGTGCAGTGATGGAACATGTACTTCATGTTTTGGGGCTTTGGGCACACAAACAACTGGGCTCCACACTAAACTGAATCTGCAACTTTAGTATCATGGGAGCTTTGAAGGTGTATCTGATTTTAGATTGTATGTGTCATTTAGATACATACACAATCTGAAAGACCATACAATCATTAATTTGACATTTTACTCATACTTCTCTATTATATAGTTTTGTTTAAATCATCTGTGATAGGTTTTTTGAGTATGATAAGCATGAAATGCTGGATGAAACTTAATTTTTGAAAAGGACTGGAACTCTGTTGCTCTCTCAGGTGTTGAGATTACATATGGAGTCCCCTGATTCAACCCTGGGAACCCAGTCAGAGTCAACAACTGCCATGGAGAGAACTGGATGGGTGTCTGTCCGCTCCGGTGTCTTGGTCAGTGCGGTTGTTCTAACAAGCATCGGTGTGCTGGTGTACTTTAAACGCTCTCAGTTGTGAGATTACTCTGGTATATCGAATGAAAGATGGCAGTATTGTTATCGGAGGGGTGTATCAGCTTGAAAAGATTTTCGTTGGGGAGCTGTTGAGGAAAGCAGAAGGTATAGAATAAGAAACATTTGAGTTGAAATGACTGACCTGACTGCAATTGGTGTTCTATATGATAGTGACAGAGATGAGGGAAACCATACTCTACGTTTGTATGTGGTGATTGACATATATGTTTGGTTATAACCAATATAGTCAGTTATTATTTCCCTTTGGAGGCTGCAAATGTACAGTTGAATGAGTTATGTTAGATGGAAGTAATCTCACCATATCTACCTTAACTTAGTCTGGAATTGTTGTTAACAGCACAACATGAAACCAACAGCTGCACAGAGGGAGCATTATGAGGCTCTTCTCCCAATTCTTTTGGTCATCCCTCTTTTGAGGATGTCCCAAAGTTCATGTCAGATAAAAACACTGGAGAAAGGATTCGATTTACATGATTTTGATTGTGTGAAATAAAATTGCTGAAATTTATTTTAATCAAACTATCTGAGAGATAAAATTATGTTACATGAATAACAGGTAGTAATTCTTCCCTATTCCGGAAAATCCAAGCAGAATAACAAAATAACTAACAAAGAATAAAACATAGGGGAATTTGTGTTTGTAGTCGTCCGTATAAAGGTATTTGTGTAAATAACTAACATTAGTAATGTATATATTTTTAGCACTTTTTAGACACTTTAAGACAAAATTACCCTTTGGCAACATGTACAATTACTTATTTGTCCAAATATAGAATCCCAAAAGTCAAACATCTGAAACGTCTCTCTTTCCCTCTCTTCTATCTGTGGCGGTAAACTTCATCACTTAGCTTCGTCTTTCTGCATTCGGTGTTTGTTCATTTCTTCGCTTGCATTGTAAACCGACCTTTGAAGATTATCCACAAGCTACTGAAGAACTCCGAAATCAATAGCGGTATGGTTTTAACTTCATCACTTAGCTTAAATTCTTCATTCCTTTCTGTTGAATACCCACTAGTGAAAATTCTCCCCTCATGTCGCTGTACATTTTTTAATTTTTCTTTTGATACATTAAAATAAAAAAACTGGTTTGGGTATATTACCTATTTTCAATCTTCGGTGACTGTGTGCACCAATTTCTTGCTTTAGGTGCATCTATGTGCATCTGTTCGCTATATTCGTATCATGTTAGGTCAAAACGCAACTAATTTTAAAAATCGTACCAAGTTTTATAAATCGTACCCAGTAATCGTACCAAGTTTTCAAAAATTGTATACTGTTTGCTCGCATTTTGACATGTTTTTTGATCAATTGCAGATGGCAACCAGCTCTACTTCTCATAAGCCCTATGTGATCCCTAAAGAGTCCTGGAAGACTGGGAAGCTAATGAAACACTGCGACAACGATGTCATCCCCACTTTGAAGCAAATTTTAGATGACTCTCAGAAGGAGAAGTTTGAAAGGACCTGTCTGGGGCATTTTCTACATGTACACACAGATTTCAACTTCTCTGGGATTATAGTCCACAATCTTCTACTTCGGGAGATTCAACAAAACTGCGAGGACGAAATGTGGTTCAGACTTGGGCAGAATGAGGTTCGTTTCAGCAAACTAGAATTCTGCCTAATCACTGGCTTGAAGTTTGGCGAGCTACCAGACACAGACACCATTGCAGCTAATCCGTCTGGAATCCATGCTAAATACTTCGGAGGAAGGGATAAGATTAGTGGAAGTTGCATCAAGACCAGGCTGCTGGAAGGGGACTTTGAAGATGAAGATGACAAAGTGAAGTTGGCGTTGCTTTATCTGTTAAATGGCTTCATCAAAGGCCATGACGAGCGCCAGCATGTCTCCAACTGGCAATTTCACCTGGTGGACAATATAGAAGCATTTGATAGCTTTCCATGGGGCACATGGGTCTACTGCAACTCATTGCTGCATTTCAAGAAGGCAGTTGCTAATCGAGCAATGGATTCCAGTAGGATGAACTACAATGCCTATAGCTTCGTATGGGCACTGCAAGTAAGGATCAAACTTCTTTATTAATTTTTAATTTTTAATTTTTATTTCAATGGATTTAATTTAATTTTATCTTCATGAAGCATAACTTGATTTCCTTTTTCTATAGATCTTTGCGTTCGAGGTGGTTCCTGCTACCAACATGCATGGTAGTAGGTTGTCGAGCTCTAACCTACCATTGCCACGGATTTGCCGATGGAGGTTCCATCGAAAGCCGCATAACGCAGATTGCAATAAGATATTCACAAACACTGTAAGCAATATTGTTCATTTCGTGTCTTCATGTTAATTCGTACCTAAGTTTCTAATTTCGTGTCTTCATGTTAATTTCGTACCTATATTGTTTATTTCGTATCTATATTATTCATTTCGTTCCTTTATTTCTAATTTCATACCTATGTTGACAATTTCGTACCTTTTTTTAATTTGGTACCTTTATTTCGTACCTATATTGACCATTTCGTACCTTTGTTATTAATTTCGTACCTTTATTTCGTACCTATATTAACTATCATTTCGTATTTTCAGATGGGGGCTAAGCAAAAGTTGGTTCCAACAACTGCTGAGCGCCAAGCCCCTTACTTCATTGGAGTTGAGGACACCATTGTCCCATTGCCTGCTACACGATCTAGTAGGGATGACACAGTGGAGGGTCCCAACCGGAAGAACTCCACAAATTTGCCATCTTCTTTGCGAAAGCAATACAAGGTATGTACTCTTCATATATTATATAAGTTTTGTTATTGCATTCTATAATCAACAACTTTTGTTACTTGTAGCGTCGAGTTGGCTTTCTTCTTGCCGAGCAACAGAGGAATGATGAATCTGATGAAGTCGCTAGTGATAGAAGAGAGTTAGCTGGGCAGAGGAGTGTGGAGCCGGAGGTGCGGGAGGATGAAGTTGAGAGGGAGGCACCTGGCGTTGAAAGAACTGCAAATGATCCAGATGTTTACCTTCGCCTCACTGCTGTGGAGGCAAAATTAGATCTCCTCGAGGTGAAGATAAACCAAATGGATCTCGAAAATGAAAGACGCTATCAGGAGCAAATGGCCCTCTTGAAGTCCATCGAGCTGTCTCTGCAAGGAGCAAGATATGGTGGCCAAGATCCTTCCCGCACAATGTCAGATCTAGTTCCTAATGATGTAAGTAATTTGTATCTATATCATATCATAATTTCAAATTTGTTGCATCTTGTGACATAAAATAACATTTGTAATTGTTTTTCTTTTTCTCAAGGTGTTAATCCCATCATTGAGGAACTTGAAAAGTCTGAAGATTTAACCACGGAGGTGTTGGCTCTTGCAGGGTAGTTGCCTGAACAAGAAGCCACTGCAGGGCCAATCACCGAGGAAGTGGCTGCTGCAGTGCCAACAGATGAGGAAATGGCCACTGCAGCAGGTCCATGCAATGAGGAAGTGGGGGACTTGGCTATTGTCCTAGTTGAGGCAACCGACAGTGAGCTGCCAGTTGTTAGGACTCGTAAACGGTCAAGACAACTGTGCAGCCCATATGTCGACCTCAACATTAGGTCTAAGAAAGCCAAGTACCCTCACATGGTGAGTGCAAAGTCCAAATTCAGCGACAGAATCCTCATTGCATTCAACGAGTTCATGAATGGCCAATCATAGTAAGTTCTTTATTTTTGAGGGACCATTATATTGAATTATCAATATTTTGTACTTTGTTCTAACACATTGTTTTCATTTTTTACAGCCGTGACGTAGGTATTGGTCATTCAGTGAGTGTGGAATGGTTTAAAGCATTGAAAGACAATGATGAGTGGGTTGATGACTTGGTAAGTTGGTCATTTTACTATGTTCTTTGCATTCATATCTAGAATTAATATTTATGCATTCGTTTCGTACAATGATTTAACAGTATAATATTTGTTTTTTTGTGTCTCGATCAGCATATTGAAGCATACCTTAGTCTCCTTCGAAGGAGGCAGAAGGAACTTCCTGGACAATATGCACAAGATGTCTGCATATGTGATCCATGGCTCTACGTAAGTTTATTTGGTCATTAAGTGATTGGATGATTTTCGATTATTATAATTTCTTTATTGACTTTTTTTGTTCAAATTTGCAGACAATATTTTTTTATATTTACAGTGAATATCAAAGTGATCCAGATGCTGATTGTCCTCCTTCACACGCCAATTTTGAAGCACATAAATGGAAAGCAGACTTCCTAGATCGTGTAAGAGGCAAATTTTGTCCCCAGTGTCCACCTTGGCACACTGTGAATAAGGTGATTGATATTTTCATTTCCTTTAACTATAGTGTTGCAATATTATGTAAACTCATTATTGACATGTAAACAATATTTTTCAATGCAGCTGATGGTTCCATGCCATGTTGGGGGATCTTATTGGCTGCTAGTTATGGTAGATCTGCAGAAGTTCTCCTTAAGAATTTTTGACTCATCTCGGCAAGAAATACCAACTGAGGTGCGTATTCGGCAACAAAACTCGCTAAGATTTATGCTACCCAGTTATATGGACAGTGGGGGATATTTCAAGCATAAACCAAATGTCAAGAAGCCGAATATTCCACTCTCGTGCACACTAGAGCCAAAGAACAAGGTCCCCCCAACAGAGAAAAAGGTAAGTATTTTATTTTAACAAGTTGTTGTTATTGTCTTTTTATGTTTTATTTCTGTTTTTTTAATTAATTTTTATTTTTTTCAGTGGCAATTGCGGACCTCATATGTTGTACATAATGGAGCACTTACTTCTGAACAAACGCTTGAAGTATAAAGATAAAGATATGCCAGAGATACGAACTCATATGGCAATTCATATATTTGCCAATTCAACTGTAGATGATAGTTCATAATTTATTATTTTTTATTCTTTTTATACAATGTATTATTTTTGTACATACATTTAAAAATTGTATATACTATTATTTTTGTCAATAAAAATAAAATTTATTACATTTTCTGTCTGTCTCATTATATAATTCATACCAGTACTTAGAATTTACTATTGTGAATCAAAGGTACGAAATCAATATAAAGGCACGATTTGTATTGAAGGAACGAACTAATGGTACGAAATAGAATTGAATTCACTAAGTAATGGTACAAAATTCTATTTTATATACAAATTAATTGTACGAATTTAAATCTAAGGCACGAATTAAAGGCACGATTAATTATTGAAGAAATGATTTTAGTGCACGATTAATTATTGACATTGCGAAATGAATGAAAAAATAATGGTATGAATGTATATTTAAGGTACGAAGTTAAGGTACGTTTTGATTTTAAAGGCACGAATTGAGTGTACGATTAACTATTGACATTGCAAAATAATGGAAAAAATTAATGGTACGAATGTATATTTAAGGTACGAAGTTAAGGTACGTTTTGATTTTAAAGGCACGAATTTAATGTACGATTAACTATTGACATTGCAAAATAATGGGAAAAATTAATGGTACGAATGTATATTTAAGGTACGAAGTTAACGTACGTTTTGATTTTAAAGGCACGAATTTAATGTACGATTAATTATTGACATTGCAAAATAATGGAAAAAATTAATGGTACGAATGTATATTTAAGGTACGAAGTTAAGGTACGTTTTGATTTTAAAGGCACGAATTTAATGTACGATTAACTATTGACATTGCAAAATAATGGGAAAATTAATGGTACGAATATATATTTAAGGTACGAAGTTAAGGTACGTTTTGATTTTAAGGGCACGAATTTAATGTACGATTAAATATTGACATTGCAAAATAATGAAAAAAATTAATTAAGGGTAAAGACGAGAATTGACATGCAATGATAATTAAGACCATATAATAACTTAAAAGTTGCAACTTATATACAAATAACTTATAAAAAATAAGTTTAAAATCAACAATACAATACAAATATCATGATTATCATAAGTCAATTGTATCATCATTTAGTAAATTTGAAATGGGAGGCATTACACAAGTTTGTGAATTATGCCCGATTCCACCACAGTTACAACATTTACGACGCAATTGATCAGGCACATTAGACGATCGAGAGTGGCTAACTCTATCATAATACTGTGGATTAGAGCAAGTCAATCGATTGTGTCCATATTGCATGCATCTGGAGCACTTCTTTTTGCATGTCTTCTCCCCACCAGAGGGTATTCTCCATTTTCTTAGGCGTCCTGCTGACTTACCATTATTTGGTGGTAATACCACAACTCTTTTAACTTCTTCAGGTACATCCCAATCAGACTTATCACCAACTGGATATATCGGCTCAGCGTAAGCTGCTACTAGTTGATCCTGTTTATAGTAGTTAGAGCAAAGAGTTATGAAGTCAATATTACGTTCCCTGTAAAAAATACACAATATGTAAAGTTAACTTAAGAAATCACAATGAATAATAAGAATAAGAAGAATAGAAGAATATTAACAATAAAACAATACAATTAATGTCACCTGGAAGCTGCTAGTGTATGTGCACATGGCAAAAGATCAGCTTGAAATTCCTTACAAGTACAAGTACGTTCAATAAGATTCACAATTGCCTCTTTATCCTTGTGCCTAACTAGAAATACATTTAAATCAACATTGAAAGCTATCATTTGTAAAGAAACTTTTTGTCTCTCAGTCATCAACAAGTGAACCCATTCTGTTAGTTGTGGCCTCCAAACCTTAGCTTTCTCAAGTCAATCAAAAAACCAACGTTGCATCATGTCTCGAATGAATTCCAATAGAGCCGTCACAGGCAACTCGCGAACAAATCGAAGACACGAATTCAAGCTCTCGGCTATATTAGTAGTCATGAGTTGATATCGTTTTCGGAGACAATACACACGTGACCATTTTCTTGGATCTTCTTTTATGATATATTCGAAGGCTTTAGGGTGATTAACCTATAACTCAGTCATCAATTTATTAAATTTAGATTCCCGATATGCCCTAGCTGCACTATAAAATATCTTAGATATATCTGCCATCTTGAATTTATTCTTTATATTTTGGGCCATATGCCACGAACATAAACCATGACAAGAATTAGGAAAGACCTTTGCGATGGCATTTGCAATACTAGCATAACGATCTGATATAATAACTAAGTCCTCAACCAAACCTATAGCTTCTTTTAGCTGTCGTAAGAACCACTCCCATGCTTCATAGTTCTCAGAGTCACCATAACCGAATGCTAGTGGATATATCTGTTCATTTTCATCTTTGCACACTGCTATAAACATTACACCGTGGAACCTTCCTTTTAGGTGAGTAGCATCGATAGCAATGACCGGTTTGATTACTGAATGAAATCCCCTCAACGATTGTCCAAGAGCTGCAAAGAAATATTTAAATCGATTAGTTCCATCTTCAATGCATATGTGAGTCCTAGTTCCTGGATTAATTGTTTGCAACATGTGACAGTATGATGGCAATTGTTGATATGACTCAGTTGGGTCACCATATGTAAGGGACAATGCATACTCTTTAGCCTTCCAAGCTTTGCTATATAAAATTTGTATACCAAAAAGTTCTTTCATATCACTCATGATGTCTTTCAACTTGATGATTCTTGCATTAGTAGACAACCTTTGAGCCACAATTTCACCGATAATGGTAGAACTTGCTTGTCGATGCCGTCGATGCACCTCTTCAACTGTACAAGTGTGTGTCAAATCACACCTTCTAATTTGAAAGAATTGCCCTTGTGCAACTCTTACAGCACGAATCTTTCATGCATAATTTCTTTCTCTACAAGCAATCTCAAATAATGATTTGTTAGACCTAACGACTCTAAATTCAAAGTTCTCAGTTAAAGCATGCATACCCAAAAATCGTTTCAGCTCTTTTTTGTTTGGGAAAAACTGACCTCTAGTAAGGGTGTCAATTGGAGTCACTGATTCCATAGTAGAAGTTGACGCAAGACCGTATAATTCAACACCCAACACACTATACTGTCTGACAACACTACCGGTTGAATTTGAATTATTATGTACTTTCGGCCATGTAACTGGGACATAAGGTGGGACAAGATGTAAATTCTTATTCAATTCTTCATTGTCGGGCTCTGCTTCTAGAATAGGCTCACAATGATCTTCACTGGTAGGTTCACTAGGTTGAGTTTCTCTGATTAGGTCTTCACACCCAATATCATAGTCCATCCACTCATTCAAGTTGCTCTCATTTGTCTGAATCTCATCGGTATTCTGAGTGTCAAGGGGAGTCTCACTATGAAAGAATGGTTCGATGGCATCAACATCTAATTCAACAGTTGGATTACTCCCAGAACAAGAATTAAAAGGATTGATTCGTCCTTCAGATAAACTTTGTCTATTCTCAATAAAATTTCTCTCCACTATATCAACAATCACACGGGGAACTATACTGGTGTCGTACAACATAAACTCAACATCATCGTCATTTACCAACTCAATTTTGACAGTAGTTTTTTCAGAACTTACAATAGTATGCAGTACAACATCAGCATTAGAGAAATTAGCATCCACACAAGATTTAACCAAATCCAACAACTGCACATATGTCAAACCCTTATGAACAACAAACCTTTTAGTTTTGATATCTCTGCCAATATACTTAAAACTACCACTGGACTCAGACCACTCACCATTCCAAGTTACAATTATCCGCATTCTGCAATGCCGAAGAAAACATTTCAAACTAACACGATTACATGAAATTGTTACGATTTTATGAGCACGATTTTATAACTTGTCACGATTTAAAAAAAAAGATACGAATTTCATAATAATGTCACGATTGGACAAATAAGGTACGATTATAAAATATAAAGTACGAATTTCATAATGATTTTACGATATACCAAATAAGGCACGATTTTAGAAGATAAGGTGAGAATTTCATAATGATGTTACGGTAAACCAAATAAGGCAAGATTTTCAAACATATGTATTCACATATGTAACGGAGGGCACCAAATTAAGCTACATTGTTGTTCATAGGTATACCTGTCACCCTTTTCACCCATTCGAGCACGTTCTGATTTTGAAGACAAATATGTAGTGAAAAACCCGAGCTTGAGAAATATGCTGTGAAAAACACGAGCTTCCTTCTCCGTTCAAGACAATTAGGCAAAAATATCAATGACTACCTTCGATTCCTTCTTTGAATTTTGGATACAAAATCCGGAAGGATAAAACTAAAATAGAGAGCGAATAAAGATATAGCTCGAAGAGAGAGAAACCTCAAAAAGAGAGTATTCAGACAAATCTCCTCAAATTTTGGGTTATTTATTTTAATTTTGAGGGTATTATTATCTTTTGTGAGGGTATTTTTGTCCCTTTGATACATGTAAGTGCTAAAAAAAACTAACTTACTAAAAAAAAATTTTTTTGTAAAAAATAAATGGCGAGATGCCAATTTTGACAATTTCCTCTAAAACATATATGGTTTAGGCTTGTTAAGGGCCCACCCATGAACCTTTCTCTTTTTAACTGTCAAAACGCCGGGGAATGGAGGAGAGAAGTCAGTCTCACATGTAACCGCACAAAGGACTACAATCGTGATTATCAACTTCACTTCTCTCTCTCTCTCTGCAGACGTCTACTTTGGTTCTAAATTCCTGCATTTTCGTACAGGAAACACTCCCTCTGGGAATGCCAAAACATGAGAGAGTTGGCACTTCCTGTCGTACTTACAAAAGGCAATCCTTCCTTTACTTCTCTCTCTCTCTACATATATATATGTTATAGATATATTAAGTAATTGTTTTGGGTGATTATTTGTGCCTTCTTGTTTTCGTGTCGGCGATTAACAGCAATCTGCAGATATATTTTTTTTTAGTGAGGAATCTCAAGTGGGTCTGTTTCATTTTTTTCTTTGATTATTATGGTAACGCAAGTACAGTTTTGTAAGTTTAATGTTGTTGATTCAAATAGTTTCTTGAAGGTTGCCATTGAAAGGGATGGAACTAGAAGATGTATTGTCTGATCTGCAGGCCATAAGAAAATTATACGGACTCCTTCAAAGAAGTGCAGATAACATGCTAATTGCAACAAGTGAACTTGTAAGTTCCCCGCAGAAACAGTAAAGCCTTATCATTTTTTATTGCCATCAAATTCTTCGTGTTACAGGAGAATTGAATATCCAATAGACTGGTACACAAACGATATGTATTTTCTGCCTACTTTTCAATCACTGTTTGTTAATGGCTGATGCCCCACTCTCTTACTGGATCTATTTTGGTTTTCTAAATGTTGGATTTTAGCCATTCTAAAGCTTCATATGAATATTATGATTATTAAGTACATATTGAAGGTCTTCTGATGTTCTATCTGAAAAGGTCCGTGAATGTTCTCTCACTCTCTTTTTTGACTGTTTGCATGATACTCCTGTCAAAGGATGTCCACTTGTGCTTTGCTTATATTATACCAACTCTTGTTTGATTATTGGACTTCAAACTTTTTCTTAACATATTTGATACTTGGTTGATTCTTCCACTGTGTTATTAGTAGATTTCTGGAAAATTTTCTAGAATTTTTTTCCTAGAGTTTTAGAGGCCAGAAATTTTCTCCTTTTCAGTTCTTATGTATGCTCACTTGCTCCATGTTGACAAGAAGTTGGATGACAGAGCTCGGCTCATATTAAAATGTCTGCTTGATGCTGCTATGGAAATGGTTATGGAGGCTCATTCAAAGGCATGCTTTGCTACTCTTTTACAGTTTCATTGAAAGAATTTGTTGCTTTCCTGTTAATTCTGCTTAAAAAGTGGCACTCTATCCTGGTTTTGGAGTTCTAAGCTGCATTATCTCCTTGGGTCTAAAGCAGTTTAGTCTTCGTCTTGGTTATGTTTGTGCTACCAGAGCATTGCAGCAACACAATCAAGAGTATCCAACACTGCTTCTTATTCTGGACCGGTGCAGTCCAAGGCTGCAATAATGTTGCAGTCTCCCAATTCCCCAAATATATCAAATGCATGTTCCAGCTCCAGTGGAAACTTAAAGAAAGACTTGACTTCTCATCCACTAACTGCATCAAAAGTGAAGCAGTCACTAGATAAGCAGATACCTCCAGAGCTATCTCGAATGGATATCTCCTCAAACAAATTTGATAGCAGAAAGAAAGGCTGCAGGGTCTGTAAGGAAAGCCATGTGAAGCAGCTCAACTCCGGCAAGATCCCCAGCAAAGAGGGCAGTGTTGGTCCAGGTCCTCACAATGAGGCACCTAGTCCTTTTATTCTGGATAGTGAGCATCTGAGCAGACTATCACAGCCAACAAAGAAGGGTACAGACTCATACAAAAATGATGGAAATCCAAATCGGAAACGAGTGTGTGAGCTTCAATGCAATGTAAGCACTGTCAGTTCAGTTGCTTGGTCATCGAGCTCTTTGGCCGAAAGCGTTGTCAGATCACAAACTGGGTGTAATCCTGCAGATCAGACTAAGAAGAAAATAGAGGCAGCGTCAAATGATTTCTCCAAAGAAGTAACCAATGCAATCCAACGGATTGAATCCCAAATTTCGACTTTGCAGTTGTGCTCTGAAGGGGTGGGAGCCACCAGTGATCTCGCAGTTCACTGTTCGTTGTCTAGCATGCCCACTTCACTTACTCCTGTATCAGAGATGCGACAAGTGAGTGAAGTAGGTCATCCTGTTGATTATGCTTTGCCTAAAAGACAAACGAGTCAACTAAACTTGAATGAGATCCATCAGGTGGTGAGTCAAATTCAAATCGACTCACCAACCCAAACCCGGAGTCATAAGGAAAGGATCGAACCTGAACATAAGAAGAATCTGAATAGTATCATGAAGAGTCATGAACTGCTGAGGCAGCGTCAGAATCTGAAGGCTCCTGAGTTGAATACCTGGGCGAGCCAGACCATGGTGGAGAGAATCGACTCCATGAGACAGAGTAGCCCATATGTTCGGGGATTGAGGGTTCCAGGGGATCGAGATGACAGGGCTGGGAGACCTCCCCTGCCTCTGAAAATGCCCAGACAGCTCAGAACAGATCATAAGAACCACAGGAAGGTGGAGAAATCAAGACCTTCAGTCCCATACAAGTCAGAGAGTCACATAGGCCCTGATTGGCCAGTTCAGAACAAAAGCATGCCCCATCAGATGATCATGAAGCCGACTTTGCTCGATCAAGAATTTCAAGCTGGAAACGAAGACCAAAAGGATATAAAGAATGCGGTCCCTAGAACTAAGCTTCTGCAGATTCAGCAAAAACCATATCATAGGACTGCCAGCTCAACTTCACCCTGTTCCACTAGCTGCGCAAGTGAGCAAACGGGCATCAGCAGCAGCGAGAGTGATAGCGATGGCAACGCCTACTCATTGCCAAGTCAGACACCTGCACAAGAGCATGCGACACAGCTGAGTAGCTCAGAGGAGAGCAACTCTTCATATTCAACAAGGAGTGGCGCAAAGGATTCCGGTCCTCCCACAGCATACAGACCGGGACGTCGGAAATCTATAGGGCCGTTAAGGAGGTTGAAGAACAAGCTGGGACTCATCTTTCATCACCATCACCATCATCATCACCACCACCACTACGCAGGATTCACATGGAAGCACTTGCGCAAGATCTTTTACCGCGAAAGCAAACACGAGGCTCATGAAAAACAAGGGTTTGACAAATTGAGGAAATCGGCAGTTAGCAATTCGCCGCGCGAGCAGCACGCAGGGCATTTTCACGCGCTGGTGGAAGGGCTGACCAGGCACATTCGGCTTACAAAGAAACCAAAGCGGCCTAAAAGAGGGGTTTCGAAGAAGCAGCGATGGTGGCACATGTTTAAGCGCCGCCGTGGCTTAAAGCTGCCCAAGAAAGGGCGTCTTAAGTTAGGGGTTACAACTAGAAAACCACGGCTGAGAGCAGCATGAATCAGCCAGCAGATTGAAGATGGGGTTTATTGGACTTGCATAGATTTTGTACCAAATTTTAAATATAAATGATCTAAAATATTAACTGAAGCGGAAGCCAATTTGGTCTTTGGTCTTCTCATTTTATTGGAAGATAAAAATATGATAAAATATCTTTTACATACATGTAAATATATATAATTTTAAATAATTAATTAATAATATTATTAATAAATTTATAAATACGTTTTATATGATAAAATAATTTATGCGATGTAACGTATGGATCCACAATTAATTTTTGCATAAATATCAAAAAATCTTTAATTTTTTATTTTAAATTTTTTTAAAAAATTAATTTTTTAAAATTTTAATTTAAGTTAGTTTAGATCCACACAAAAATTTAAAAAATTAAAAATTTTATACAATAAATATTGATTTAAACATGCACATAAAGACATATTTAAACTATCTTCTTAAAAGAATTTAATTTTTTTTAGTATCTAATATATTCTTTTGAAAATCTTTACACAATCAACATTTTAAAAATTTTTTATAAAAAAATAGCTGAACATTATTCAAATTTGAGAAATGTGTTTGAAATTAAGTGTAAAATTTATAAGTTATTTTAAAAGTATTTCAATAAAAAATATTATTATTTTTATAATCATTTGAGTTAAAGTATAAATAAAAACTTTAAAAGTGTTATTGAAAAAAATTAAAATAATGAAAGTAAATGATGTTACTTTGGTTTTTTGTTTTTTTTTTGGATATGGTATCTATTCGGAATTTGTATAATGGACAATTGGTATCGGATATATGTTATAAAGAATGATGTGAAATGAATGAATGAGAACATTTTTTTATGCCACTGAATTCAATACTTGTTCTGGTGTTATATTGGATATAAATAGTATGTAGTTGGTGGATATGTTTTTTATTGGATTGATTATGACCATTGTGAGAGTTATTATTTAGGGTCATTGTTGGGCTCATGGCTCATGGACCAACTTGTTTACGACTCTATTCGACTACTTTTAGCCTGATCTTTTTAATAATTAGGTTAAACTTAGGCGAGATTGAAAGTTTCACCGGGAGTAGATGTCAAGATTAGGTTTTCATGATATTAGGGATGGAGGTTAGATGATGAGAGAACAGGTTTCTCTTTTTCAAAACTTAAGCTCAAAGAGTGGCCAATAGATCAAGAAGATTTATCAAAATGAAAAAATTTATACCAGGTTCCAATGGCTTTAGCTGTTGATTATGTTGGTATCATTTATGTGATCCTTAAAGTTGTGTTCACCCTTATGTTCAAAGAGGTGTTATAGATTGGCTTTAAGTTTGAGCGAACCCTTTTTTTTAATGGATTATCCTGTTCAACTCACGGTAAATCTTAGGCTAAGAAGCCTAAAAGAATTTTTGGTCCAACCCTTATTGTCAAAAGGCAGGCCTTGTGAAAACAGTTTGGGCCTAGCAATGTTAACGTAATACAAATCAAGTTCTTAGTCTCTATCATCTCGATTGACCTTTAACTCAAAAAATTTTACAAACAAAGCTACCGAGAGATCTGAACAGTTCATGAAATTTTTTTTAAGATAAAGGTGATCATGCATCGCCAACATTAGGTACGAGTTTGGATGGTGACATTTTGAGTTAATGATAGACGTTTTAGAAACAGGCATGGATGGACAGATCTTGTCAACTTTTAAGCTATATTCGAAAACCACGACCCATCTCTTATGGCGAATCCATGGTTAGTTAGAAGGGAAGGAAGTTTCAACTAGACAAATCTTAGAATGGGAAATTATTTCTTACCTATTCTAAATCTTCAATAGTGTAAGAGGAAGGCTCTAAGTTTTTAGCCATTAAAGAGGTCGAGAATAGATCAAGAAAAAAGGGAAAGAAGACTCATTAAGAAGGAGGCTAGAGATAAAATTACAAAGAGAAATAAAAGAGCTCAACTTATAAAAGATAGAGACAATGCTCTAAAGGGCAAGTAAAAGGAAGAGAATGAGAAAATCCTTTTTAATTGGTAGTTATTCTCTAAGAAGTTAAGAGGTGGCACGCTAAATATAGTAACATCCAATGAGTGCAACCTTTTTGAATCTTTATGTCATAGGTTAATAATGAGTTAGATTAGCCATTGATGTATCATAAAAGGCATCCTTTTGAAATGATTATAGCAACAATTGAAGATTTTTCAAATCTATCCAAGTCTTGATCAACATAAATCTGGATCATTGTAAGCTCTGATCAAAGCTAATGGCAATGTTACTGCCCTTGCTAAAAAAAAAACTAAAATTGCTAGTGGTTTATCTCCCAAAAAGAGAAAAAGGAAGGAAAGTGTGGACTTATGGGATCGAGATGCTATGGCTGTGCTTTTGATACCCTTAAAAGGGCTGTTAGAGCTAGTAGTGGAAGATAAGTTTCTACTAGACTAGAATTTTCACACTTAAAGGAGTTTGAGTTACCTTGGCTTGATGTAGGAGTGGATTTATAAACTAACCTTACTCTAAGATTTAAAGAAGCTGAAAGCTGAGAGTAGTGACGGCTTTCTTGGCAACATTATGATGAGCTTTGGGGATGTAAGTACTTTTATTCTTGATCTTGCTTTTAATGTTTTCAAATAGTTATTCTTGATCAACATTTTCCTTAGCATTTTTCTCTTTTAAACTAATATTTTCAATCTTTTTGCTTTGTGTAGTTCACCCTATGCATGTTCATACTTGTCAATAAACATAATCAGACCAACTTTAGGCTCCATTATTATATGAAAAAAGCCAAGTTTATGAATAAGTTTGCTATAGATATAGTCAATAAGATTCATGTTTATACTATCAAAGCTAAAAGATTGAAGAATTTATTAGTGAAAGTTGAGATAAATGTGAATAACACCAACATTGAGTTAGCCTAAGTCTAAACCAATGTTGAAGTAAGGATTAATCACACTAAGAATGAACTTGTCCTTCAACATTAGGAAGAACTAAAGGTAGTTTGAGAGGAGTCTAGATCTCGGGTAATTGACAAATTCAAAAGCGCTGATGCCTATGAAACAGAGGTCGGGGAACAAGAGTCTCGCCTACATTGGCCATTAAGAGGCAAGTTGTTGAAGAAATCTAAAGTAAATTTACCAAACTTGACCTATCATAAGTGCAGGTGGCATATTCAATTATGATCTCCTCAATCAACTCAGTTGAGTTGGAGGTGTCATTGGTTGATACATAAGAGTTGGCTTGAAAGCCAAAAATGTCCTAGCCACCAACTCTTATAGATGTTCCTACTTTCACTTCAATCTCTAGTTAAGTACCTGAAGCTCCTAAAGCTAGACCTAGAGCCATCAGTGCTTAGGTGCATTTGTACTTTTGTTTTTTTTTTTTTTTGTTATTTTCTTCTGTTTACTTATTGTATGAAACTTATCATTTATTTAATGAAAATTTTTGTTCTTACATTTTATTTTTATTTTTCAGTCTTTTTAACTTCACGATACCATTGAAGAAATTAGCTAAATAAACACGATACCTAAAACACTTAATACATCAAGTCATCATCAAATTCCAATGTAGTCGAGAACTAGTAAGTTCATTAAATTAACTGACGCTGATAATATTAATACTTACTGTCATTGAGCTAAAACCTAATGAGTCAAAAACTTGATTGATAAGTCCTTGATGAGAGCAAATCCTAATGAACATATTCTTTTGAATTGTAAACCCTAACTAAAGAAATTCTCGATGATGAAAAATTCCAATATAAAGTAAGAATAAAGGAAATCTCAATGTAATGAACTAAGTTGAACTTCAAACTCTAATGATAGTAAAATCCCAATGAAGATAACATTCAAACTCAAAGCTTCAAACTTGAAATCCCAATCTTGAAATATTGATCTTCACTAGTGAAGATTCTTTTAATATGCTTGAAGGAAAAATTTAGGTGTTGATAACTGTAAAAGTAGTGTATTTCTTCTCATCTTCTTCTTAATCCCTCATTTTGGAACCTTGCAATCATGAAGTATATTTTTCCACACTTCAAAGCACCCTTTGTAGGTTATTCTATGGTATGTGTTTGTAGCATGACTCTTTCAAACGTTTGTACTAATTTTTGTTTCGTATTTTTGTCTTTTTCTTGATTGATATGCTTAGTAGCTTTAAAGAGAAAGGAATCCATAATTGTTGGTAGTTTTTTGCTCAAAGCATCATGAAATGGACAATCAAATAGTGCTTCTTTAATTGTCAAAATAATTATTGTCTACTTTTAGCTTCTTCATCTCTAATGTAGCTTTAGTAAATCATCTCATATAATTTCTCAAGAATTCTTCCATTTTTTTTATATGAAACAAGTTTGAAGAGTCTTTAACTTTTTCATCATGTTGCCAACAAACTTTATTCGAAACAATATCCAAGTGACTCGAAGCAGTTTATGGTTCCAAGCATCAAGGATGAGCACCTTAGTTAGAGTAATAGGAAACCACTTGCATATTTGTGTGTTAGTAAGCCCTTAGATAGACATCATAGTACTGAACCTCTCTAGATGATCTATAGGGCCCGATTTTCCATCATAGGGGATAATATGGGTTTTTTACATTTACATGGCATTGGAACTTGGTGTATGTCTTCGAAAAAAGGTGATGCCACTGCTTGTCGATACTTATTATTTGCTGGCTTTTTAGTCAAAACATTATTTTCATTTTTTGGTTAAGAAATTAAACTTGTTTTTTAGCTCTTCATACTTTACCTTCTTTAGTGGCATTTCTTCAATTATCCTAGTTATCTTTTCCTTTCCTTTAATAGATTAGATTTGTTCAAGGGCGTGAATTTTTCTTACTTATTCTCTTTGGTTTTATAGTTTCACTTCTTTAGTGCCTTCTTAGAGATTTATTAGTTAAGGTGGTTGAGATGGGTTCCCAATAGATATCTGGTGGCTGATGAATCCATAAAGCAAGATAAAAAATGGTTTTTTTTTTATTCTAATGAACAAAGGATTCTTGTGAATTGCTTATGATTTGTTCAAAGAGTGGCTATGCTAAAATATTAGTGGATAAAGATACTTAGGTGGGATGAGGTTATTGATTAGGTGTTATTGACCTTATATCTTGAATGGCTATGAAGGTAAAGCTAATATCAAAATAATGAAAGTGACGGGAGAAATGAATGTTGTATAAATAAAAAGTGCTAATATACTCATTAATAGTGAGGGAAGTGTTGATGCAACTTCAATTAGAGGTATTGTAGTAGAATCGAGGATGGTTAAGTTAGGAATATCATCATGGTTTGAGGATCTAAATTTTTCAGGAGGCATGGATTTTGTATCATTCTCACAAACAATGCCAAATTATGGTTGCAATTTTTAGTTAAGGAGAAAAAGTAAAAAGACGTATAAAAAACCTGTAATTTGCTTATAGAAAAATGTAGCTGTTATGAAGTGATAGTGGCTCCTTGTTCTCTGCTAAGAAATTGTTTTCGTAAAACCATATAGTGTAAACATGGTGTGACCACCAATGATCACTCTAATGCTTAAATGAGTATGGAATTTGGTAGCAAAACGATATGAAAAATAAGACTCAGCTTAGTTTTTTAATGGATGTACTTGGTATTTATAGCTAAAGGAGATGCATATTTGTCATTCAAGGGTTGTTACCTTCATAATTTACTACTGAAATAATGGAGATAGATTCTGATCATGGTTGAGGGGACAAGAAATATGTTATGGTTAAAAGTTTTGAATGTTGTTTCCCTTGTGTCATAAGGTTGAAAATGAGGCATATGAGCTGGTAACGAATGAGATTCATGTTGAAATGCTACCTAGGCCATTTTGACATCTTTAAATGACACTTTTAGATTTAGACTATTAAGCTTGGATCCATATCATGTTAAAATAATTTCTAGATTAAATCATAGAGATTTAGATTTTTTTTTCTTAAACTCACAGTCTAAACCAAAATATTAGTATAATATATATACATATATATTGCTATCATTCTCATTCTTTATTGCAATTAAATGGAACACTCCAATAGTTACAAATAATAAGCCAAAGCCTATTGGTAAAAAAAATTGATTTGAATAATCCTTAAAAAATAAGAGAAATAAAATTTATATCATATTGTAAAAGTCACCTTTTTTTAACAGCAAAAAATATATGTCCTTCATATGAATCATGTTTATTTCAACTTGACTAAATTTTTTATCATTGCAATTTTTCTTTATTATTAAAATTTTCATTAATTCAATCTCTTTATCATTTAATATGTTTATATTAAAGATTTAACAATAATTTGATTAAACATAAAAAATAAATAAAAATAATAATTAACAAATAAACAGTTAAAGAATATTAATTAACAAATAAACAATTGACAGATAAATAAATGACAAATAAATGATTGATAAATTAACGATAAAAAAATAAATAATCAACGGATAAACAATAAACAGATAAATAATTGATAAAAAAACGATTGATATATAAATAATAGACAAATCAACTATTGACAAATCAACATTTAACATATTAGTAACTAACAAATAAATAATCAATAAATAAATAATTAATATGTAATATATCTATCATTTATGTCAAGTATATTGACTATTTGCTTCAACTTTCAAATCTTATGAAATGATTGAGATGTAAAATTAAAATTAATAGTTGTAATAAAAAATATTTTTAATTAAAACAATAAATTAAAATTAAAATAATAAAACACGTGAAATTTGATGAACTTAAATTTTATTAAAAAAATATGCTACTGTTTTAAATTAAAATTTTGAATCATATAAAATTTTAAATAATATAACAAATTTACAATGAATAAAAAATTGTGAGAGAAAAAAACTGAGAGATAAAAAATTATTTTAACCTAATAAAAAGCACAAAAGCGAAACTCATATATAAGAATAATTAACTCTTTTTATAATAAAAATAAAAATATATTAATTTATAATTAAAGTTAAATTTATTAATTATTTACATAGATTATCTTTTTTTAATATACCACTTAAGCAAGATTTTTTTGTTTGTTTGTTGGTTTATTTATTTATTTTAACAAGTTAACATGAAGTCTATTCAACCCGAGTTGGCTGAGTTAGGGGCAGTGCCGGCCCATCCTTGAGAGCCCATGTTCCAGAGAGCACGGAGCTGGCCAGCGGAAGCAGCAGCAAACCTACCAGCCTCATGTGTCAAAGATACAACTTTTGCATACCAAAACACGCTCCCACCTCGTTAGCGGAAGCTTGAGGACCACCGGATCTTATCTCTCTTTCTCCTCTCTCTAAGTCTTTGTCTGTCTCCCTTCCCGAGCGGTTCTCTCGCACTTTCTTGCCTTTTACTCATTAGTTTTCTCCCTCTAATTATTTGGCATGTTAGACGCTGTTATGTTCACGGGACGAACAAACTAGGGCTAATAAAAATAGGTTCGTACATATGCTTCTACGTGTTTGTATCGCTGTTTCTCGCTGGTGGGTTACTTGTTGAATGGGCAGACATGCAAAACTTTGAATTACATTCTCTTTTATTTTGGTTCTACACAACGAAAGGGCTCCTTGTTTTTACCGTTTGTCTCTGTTTGGTTGCTGAGTAAATGTAGTAAGAGAAGAGAAATTAAAAAGTCGGGAACTTGGTTGTTTTATCTTATTGGTTTCTTAAGAATGACAATAAAGCTAGGAATGATATATATGTATACATATATAAAATTATGATTCCTCCCTCTCTCTCTCTCTCTCTCTTTCATGTATGCAGAGATGAAATTTACAAGTTTTGTTCTATAGTTCAATCTGTTCTCCATTAATTTTTTATTAATCTTTTTTGCTCATTTAATAGAGTTAATGCTTTATTGCAAAGTAATACCACATGATGCTTTTAATTGTATGATATTTAAGTGGATTATTTCTTAAATTTTTCTTCTTCTGTTGGAAGTAGTCAATCATTTGTTTGTTTTATTTATTGAATACTTCAAATGCTATGGTTTCCTTATGTTGCATAACTAGTATTTTGCAAATTTTTAGTGCGAAGGACATGGTTCGTTTTTCTTTCTGGCATCCCATATTTTAGAACTTTTAAGGTTTTGTATGGATAGTGTGCGTTTATTTGTATCAAGAAATGGAGAAGTGGTAAGATTCTTTTTGTTCTAATGGAGATAATGTTATAAACCCAATTTTTTCTCATCCTGAGTAATCATTCAAGAAGCTAAATGGAACAGGCAATGTTATATCTTATCTTCCTTGCCAAAGATCAAGTGAACATGGTTTCAAATAGTTAATGAATAAGAATTAAGGAAGTGACAAAAGTTGGTACTTGTCTTTGGAGAGTAGAAAGAAATATGCTTTTATCTTGGAAGTAAATCCAAGCACCTATTCTTTTTAGGTGACACACTTCTGATTTTTGAAGATCCATATAATCCTATTCATTTATTGGGTTTTGGTTTTCCTGACATTTGCTTTTCAGCTGAGATGTTGAGTTGTGGATTGTTGCTAAATTCTTCTCTTGAAAATTGCTCTATAAATATGAGCTAATGGAAGTCTACTTTGCAGGCTGTTGGACTTGAGCTTGAGAACTTCCAATGTATGCAAGGCGAATAAAGGGTAGAAACCAGAGATGGGGTTTTGTGTTTCAGCAATCCAAATATTTAGTTAAACCAAACTACCATGATTGTGCTTGGTCTCGACCAAATATAGTTGGAAACTGTTCATCACGTGGTAGTTTGATCAGAAAATATTTCTTTGATTCAGTTTCATCTCGTAGGGTTGCCCTTGGAAATAATTATGCATGTGTAGATGGAACTTCTGTCACATGTTTGAAGAATAGTCTGTTACGTTTCTATAGTTCTGATGGTGATGGAAGGAATGCTAGTGAGGATAATCATAGGCCTGTGAGTGATGGGTCTAACATCGCAAAGGGAAAGACTTGGCTGGAAAAGGTCAGAGAAGATGCGAGGCACTGTGATACGCATGCTCGACTTGGTGAACAAGATCAGAAGGAATGGCTTAACAATGAGAAGCTTGCCATTGAGAGTAAAAAGCAGGAATCACCTTTTCTGACTAGACATGAAAAATTTAAAAATGAGTTCTTGCGGAGATTACTTCCATGGGAGAAAATACAAATTTCTTGGGAGACCTTTCCTTATTATATTCAGTTAAGTACTTGTGACTGTGTCTGCCTAAAAAAAAAAAAAAAAAAAAGAAAGTACTTGTGACTGTTATTTTGGGTGTTTCTTTTCTGTTTTTATGTTACCTGGTTTAGCATTATTTAATTACTGTTTATTTGATTTATCTTCCAGTGAACACACCAGAAACCTTTTGGTGGAATGTGTCTCTTCTCATCTAAAACATAAAAAGTTTACGGCTGCTTATGGTGCTCGACTGACATCTTCAAGTGGGAGAATATTGCTCCAAAGTTCTCCAGGTTTTTGACAATTCTAACCCATTCTTATGTCTTTCTTCTATCTTATTGTAAGCGTAATACTTTCTCCTGAACTTTTCCTGTAGAGAAGATAGATAATTTTTGGACTGATTAATTGTGGAATGGTACCATTTCCAGGCACTGAACTTTATCGAGAGAGATTGGTTAGAGTACTTGCGCGAGATTTGCAAGTTCCCTTACTGGTGCTGGATAGCAGTGTTCTTGCTCCTTATGTGAGATTTTGATGACTTGGACAGCACAAGAAGTCAAAGTTTCCTCTATTTATGGTCATTGATGATGTATTTATGGTGTGGTCTTTTTTTTTTAATAATTTGATGCAGGATTTTGGTGAAGATGGTTCATCAGAATATGAATCAGATGATGATAATGTAGAATCTGAGGATGATTGTACGTCGGAGTCAGAGGTTGAGGATGAAAATAATGCAACTAACGAGGAGGATTGGATGAGCAGCAATGAGGCAAAAACTGATTGTACTGATGATGATGAAGTTGATATGCGGGCTACTGCTGAAGCAGCTGCTGAAGCGGCCCTCAAGAAGCTTGTGCCTTACAACCTCGAGGACTTTGAGAAAGTATGGCCAGAGGGATTTCTGGAATAACTATAAGTGCTTATTTGAGTTAAACTAGATGTATCAATGGTGTGTGGAAGTTTTACTGATCCCAAGTAGAGAGTGTGACTTATTTTGGTTTAAAGTTTATTATTTACATGATTGTGATTTTTCTCTATATTTGGGTCTCATTTTGAGACTTGCAAGATATTGAAATAATGTGGTGTTCTCCAAAAGTCTAATACATTTGTTACCGAGTAACTATATGATGTGATATGGCCATCATTGAGGCTGTGAGCCATGGTTTAGCAATTTGAATTTCCTAGTTGAGAAAAAAAACTTGAAGATGGCTAGGTAAAGATTGGAATAATCCTAGTATTGGATTTAAGCTGCTTAAGTTGCAAAGGTGTCCGTTTGATTTTTTTTTTTTAAAAAAAGTTGTGGAGGAGTCTACTCATTGTCAGAGTATTCGCCTGAATTGATTGAGTGAAAGGAGTTGGATGCTATTCTCTCCTCTCCCGCCTTGTCGCTTCTTCTCTGTCTCTTGCTACCACGTTGTCTCTTTTGCTGCTCTCTCCTTGCGATGCTTACTTTCTCTGACATGGATCGCTTTGAAGATCGGTAGAATTTGATTAGTTGTAGTGGTTTATTGGTAAAGAAAGTTGTTTAGAATGCTTATTGCTAAACTTTAATAGGATAGCTCCGACAAGTAATCTGTTAACTTTCTTGTATCTATATGTTTCTATTATTTGGAATTTGTAATTAACTGTGCATTGGGTCCATGGCAATTTTATGAATGGTGATCTATGATTTGTTTTTTAATTTTTGCATTGTGCTTGTGGCAGAGGGTCTCTGGAGAGTCCGAGAGTTCCTGCAATTCATCTAAATCAGAGGCTGTTGAGTCATCAGACAAAATAAAACGGCCATTTAAGAGAGGTAACATTTTTAGAGTACCTAACTTTTGTTTTCCCTTTATACTGGACTCTATTGCGCTCACCACAAGTGTTCCACTTATAGATATCGGCAATGTTCACATAGAGCTGAATGAATGTTGTTAGTTGACACTTAATGGAACTCTTTCTTTTGGACGTGAAAAGAATATGTCAAAGATGCCCGAAAACTCATTTTATTCAAAATTTTCTTTTTACTACAGCCATTTGGTTTTCCTTGCATGTCACGTTGGAATGTATTGCTTTGGTTAACTGGGTGAACATTGGTTGCTGTTATGACCTTTCTTCCTTTTTCTTTGGATAAAGCAAATTAACTCATCTTATCATTTTCTTTGTTTGACAAAGTCATGATTGAAGAAGCCGCAAATTCTTAGGTGTCTTCATCTTTAGCCAGAATAATTTATTGTGTGTTGGATTTATTTATCTGTTTTATCATTTATTTTTTGTAAGTAGACCGAGCATATTTGTCTTTGTCATTTCATACAAAATAAATGGTTGAGTTTATCACGCTCCCATATCTCTTGTTTCAACCATAATTATAGGGGTATTTCTAGTCTTTCTATTGGAGTTGATATTGACAACAATAGGGAGGTAAATGAAAAAACTGTGTGAACTTACCTCATTAGTTAGATTTTTCTCTTTATTTTTCTCCTTTGTTTTTCTTTGGATTTCTTAGAAATAAATTTTGGTATTCATGGCTATAGACTTGCAACTTTTTAGGACTTGAAAACCCTCATTTTTGGAGGATATGTTACCTCTAGGGGATTTTAAATAATACATTTAAATTCATTGATTTCTTATTTCTTTTGAATTTACTAGTTTAGCAGCACATGCATAATTTACTTTTAAGTGCATTTCTTCCGAGTTTAAAAATTTTCTACTTCCACCGGTGTATATGTATTTGCTAGGTCTTTACTGGAATCATGTTGTTTTTTCCTACTGTGTTTTAATGGAGGTAATAATTCCTTATCCTCCCTTCCTCTTCTTTTTGGAGTTGTTCTTCAAATGGTAGTGTTGTATTCTTTAAGTGATGTTGATCTCTTTGCCTGCTGGACCATATAGCTATCTGTTTTATTCGTGTTCTTTTCCCTCTCTCTTGTATTTTCTTCCTTTTCCTTGTCTGCTCGTTTTTCTTCTTATACTAATATTTTCATAGAGTAGCTTGTGGGTTTGATTGCATTGCGGAGCATTGTTGCCAGCTCTTAGGTTTACATCTTTGTGATTATGGAAGTAGTGGAAGTGTTGTTGGAGTGTTTGAACCGTGGGCATGGAAGTATTGGGAGTCAAGGTGGTGGGTGTCTCACAGAAATGAAACTGTCTGTTTTAGGCTTGGTCTATTTGAGCTGGTGGCTTGGCATGGTGGTGTGATTGTCAGAACATTTTCACTCCTTTCTTCCTCTTGGGGACAATTTTACTTTACATTTAGTTTTACGGCCAGATATCTTATTCTTATTAAAAAAAAGTTTAGACACGTATTCTAATCCTTCAAAATTTATTCAATCATTTAATTCATGCATCATCTTCTCTTAGGGGATCGAGTGAAATATATTGGGCCTACTGCACGGGTTGAAGCTGATAACAGGTAATTTGTTTGTTTTTTCTTTTGGTTCTTTTTTTTGTGAATGGTTTAACTTGGATGGTTAAAATTAAAATTTTCGGTGTAGGATTGTCAGTGAATTTGATCTTTAGAATCTGTTTAATGTGGCAATAAAAGTTGTTAATTTGGAGGACTAGGAATTTATAGACCTGAATTTTTATTTGACCAATTCATGACCCTTAAGTAAATTTTTTAGAGAACAACTTTGAGCTTTAAATACTTATATTTGATTTCCAGCTTGTAATTTACCTTATGAGAAGGTTACAACCTGTAATGACATGGTTCCTGGACACCTTATTATCTATCCTTATGAAGGAAATTATCTTTTATCATTCAATCGGGAGATTTTCTATGTTTTGCCGGGAGGTAGAAAAGTTGCTGATCTTTACATGCACTGGCTGAGCTACAATTTAACTACTCTAATGAAAAAGTCAAGCAGATGTTGGACCTTGAACTTTGTGCATAGCAGCTGTGAGAAACGTCGAGTACTCTCCTGTCAGGTCATTGATTAGGCAATCTAAAGGGATATGGACTACGTAACGTCTGATTCTATTAGTATCTCATCTCGTTAAAGAGGCAAAACCTTGTTTTGATGTCCATTGGATTTTGTTTGCACTAGAGTGTTTGCTCCCTCTCACTTAGCCAGCACCATTGGTCCCTGTGCCCATGATCCCCGTTTGTCATATAGAAGGATCATTGCAGCTTTTATAGATACAATAAATCCTAAATGCTCAGAATGAATTAGATCCATTTGTCGTTCTTGTCATTGTATTTTATATTTAACATATTCTAGTATTTGGTAGTAAGTTCAACTCCTACTGCATGTGAACCCTTGTGAGACAAGTACCCTCCAAGATGAGCCTATGCTCAATGCCCGTGGGTTGCCTGCTGGGGTGATTTTTTTGGGAAAAAAGAAAAAACAAAAATCTGCGCTGTTTCTGAAGGTTGTCTTGGGGGGTAAAAGCTGCCTCTTCGAGTTTATTATGGGTATAAGAAGTGGCCCTACCCTGCCTTGTGTGTGTTCTCTGCACTTTTTTAAAAAGAAAGATGAGCTTGTACTAATCAAAGAATTATGGGATAAAAACAAGACAGGGATTGAGAAAGCCATTCAAATATCATACTTGAGTACCCTGTTTTCATTCTGAACCTCATATGAATAACAGCATGCTGAAAATTTTGCTGTCTATTTTATTTTTAAGATGTGGATCTCTACGTTGTTTGCAAATTTTTTGTTTCTAATTGTGTTGAGCGATTTTACATGGTAATTACATCAATTAAATGTCTTATATATGCTTCTTAGTTGAATGCCATGTCACCTTTTTGTTACCTGCGTAACATTGTACCATTTGTGTGCAACTAAGTTCTTTTGAGTCAAGTGGAGTGACATCATTCTTCTGTTTTATCCTTATCTAGTTGTTTCATATTAGACAAAATGAACTTTCTGGACCTTGAAATCAGTACAACTTAACTATCTTATGATGCAATTTTATGCTGAAAACATTTCAATCCATGTTTCTGCCTTTTAGAATTTAATTAAATTTGGTTTGGGATTATTCTATGTCTCCATGTGCCATATTCTAAATCTTGTGCATTGTTTATATGTTTTTACTACTTATTAGTTGCTTTAGGGAGATTAGAATTTGGCCAGGTTTTCAAAATTAGATGGTTTAAGCTTCTGGTTGATTGTATTTTGAATATTGTGCAAATTGACAAGATCGTTGGGCAGAGGTCCTTGTATATCTTCTAGAAATCCTTTAGCTGTCTCCTCAGGAACTATTTTCCACCTCGCATGATATTGTCGTGTATGGCATCACAGGGTCATATTGGGGAAGATACCAACATCTGATGGTCCTACAAATGCTTATACAATTATTCGTGCCAGGTGGGTTGGTAAGTCATCCCATCACACAGAAGAAAAATAAAAATAAAAAAAGTATTTTCTGTTGGCATTTTGTCAAGTTTTCTTAAGCTGTCGGTACTTCTTTATTTATTGTGAGGATCCTTTGTTTTGGATAACTGATATTTATTTTGAGGATCCTTGTTGGTCCTCTCATTTGTGGTGTCAACCGTTGATGAAGTTATGCCGACTTTGTCAGTTGGTGGATTTCAGAAGTTTATAGACCTGCATCTTAACCCAACACCCCCCCCCCCCCCCCCCCCCCCCCCCCCCCAAATGAAAAAAAAAAAAACATTCAATGACCTGTGAATGTCTCTGGTCCTTTGCCTTCAGTATTTTCAATCTACAAAATTGACTCTCTTTCCCTCTTAGAACGTGTCTTTTAAATATCTAAAGTATATTAAATTCTTTGCTCTTTAGTGCATTGCCAGCCTTGTAGTCTAAAACTCACGCCTATTGGCTAATTATAGTTCTTCGTTGTTCTCATAACTTCTTTGTATAAGATGTATATGCATTGTTCTTGAATCTCTCGCCATGTCCTTCATAGAACCATCTCTAAGCTTTTAGCAGTACTACTTTTTGCTGATTGATTCTGAACATGAAGTTTAATGGGAAGTAAGAAATTGTACAACTTGTATTTATACTTCCATAGTTTGTGATTTTAAAAGGCAGAGCATCATACAATAAAGCACAAAATACACATAAGATACGCTTTGGTAGAGATAGGGATAAGCTGGTAGTTGTGTTCATCCACATGGTCCTTAATTTTAATCTCTCATATTCACTCGCATTGTTTTGATCTTTGATTGAGAAATTATTAGTGTTATCCTGTGTAGAAATTCTAGTTTGCGACACAATTATGAAGAAATCTAATTAAAGTTTGTTCCTTACATTGTATCTATTCTTTCAATTTATTGCCTTAGGCGATAGCAACATAGGTAGGATGATTCTGGTGGAAATAATTGATGAATGACAATAGATATATGGTGCATGTTGTCTGATGTTTATTACTTGATACAGCATATTTGGCATTAGATATTGGAGGTGGTGCAGTTTTTCTGATAAGGACCATCTTGGGCTTCTTTCGTATCACATTTTTCTCGTGTTTTGTGCTGTTTTTAGAACAGATGTTTTTGGAATGCTCAAATTTATTAATTAAACATTATACTTGAATCAAAGTAATGTCGGAAAGTAGCGGCACTGTTTAGCATTGTAAACACAAGTAAGTGGTTCTGGTTGTGGCTAGCAAATGCCTAACTCGAGATTGAAAACCTAGACCACAACCTGACCTCGCATGAGTTTCAGACTAAGGGTGTTAAGTCCTAGCTCAACTTTGTATGCTGGCCATCCTGGAATTAGTTAGCTCAGTTAAGGTCAATATAGAAAAGGGTCAGAACCATCTCACAACTCCTAATGTTTGATATGTCTTTGTTTCTTGGCATGTAATTACGTTAAGCTTGTTATGAATCCTTGATCAAATGCCTGAGAGTGTTGATTTTGTTGATTTTTTAATTGTGGAAACTGGGTACAAGATCCACAATGACAACTTGAATTTTGAAGTGAAGCCATAGGCTTTTAGTATTCAGTTACATGATGAATGAAATTATCACCATTGGTTGAAGATCCGTGATCACTGACATTTATAGCCTTGTATCCTTAGTGGTTGGCCTACAACTGAGTGACAGTTAGTATTTAACAAACCTTTCTCTTACTTGACTGAGTATTGGCCATTTAGCAAAGATCTTTGTTGATAAGTCCTTGATTTTTTACTAACTGTAACCCATTAGGCATCCATATGATGTTAATCTTGTATCATTAGATTGTTTGAGCAAGTACCTTAAGTATAACTCATTTTTCAGTAATGAGTAAGCAATAATGGTTACTATATCGCTCAAGTGGAACAGAAGAAATGGGGCTAAATTATAAATAAGTTGGTTGTTTGCATCAAGAGCATCCGTATTTCATAGTGTTCAATATCATGCTAACAAAATGCTCCCTATAGAATCAGCTCTTAATGCAGTCTAATGTTAAAGTTGCCTTGAGTGATCGGTGAGGTGAGGGTAAATGAGACTATAGCTTGAAGCTCCTGCTTTTGTAAACTTTCCTTGTGTTTTGCAGCAACCAGATCTGTTGTCTCATTTTCTTTTCAACATGTGTTAGCTACTGGAAGGGAAGCTAGATGAAGACTATTGCCATTAGTGATTTACTGTCTGCATTTTGTAGGCTAAACTGAAATAAGAGCATGGTTATCAATTATTGTACTAAAGTTGTGTATAGTGTGAGTTTCAGAGTAAATCCTAGAGCCTTTGAGCTGATTGAGACGGAAATTTGCTATTACGTTGGTCTATACTTGATGTCTTAGTGGCTGCTACTCCATCTTAATTTGCTACTAAGTTGTGACATTGTAAAGTACTACACAAGAATAAGGTTGAAGCCACTGTTTTAGATGAGCTGTCCAAGTTCTTGAATGTCATCTTTAGCTTCATGTATGGTCTTTGTGGAATCAATAGTCACATATGGCATGACAATATATTCATTAGTTGACGACTTATATTGTTTATTCATTGTTCTTGTAGTGCTTTTCATGTCAAATACTTTAGTTCTAGTTTTGAGATGTATTTCGCAAGTTGCAATAGAGATTGTGTTTTCATTCCTCGGTCCTTAGTTTCATGCCATGTCAACTTGACTTTTTTCTTCTTGACACAACAGTATTTCTTGTCTATAGTATTATACAATTCTTTCGAACTTCCATGCAGTGATGAATGTACGATGTTTCTTGGCAAGGTTATAGATTTCTTTGAACTATTTGGAAAATTCTGTTGGAAGAAAACTTGTATTTGCTTTATCAGGAGTTGTTGTGTCAATAATACAACTTGGTAATAGAGTAAGGTAGTATCTTTTAGATCAATTATTAAAAGCATACCCGATATCAAGGCATTATGTGCACTTGTGACATCTCCAACAAAAACTCATGATGGAATGCCCTGTATACTTTTCATTTTTTGCCTTTTTCTGTTTGTGAATTCTTGTCATGAATAGGTCAGTATAGTGAAATAGTTCGCTTCTACCATTTTTTGAAGTTCTTTTAAATGACTATAAATGTCTTGTTTGATAGAGCGATTTACCTTTGGTGTTTCTAGTCTTATTAGATAATTGATCCTGAAATTCAGTTAAAGTGCATTCTGATACTTTTCTAGTCTTTGACATAGCTATGTTTTCAGGCCATTGTCAAATGGGCAACGTGGGGAGGTGTATGAGGTGAATGGAGATAGAGTTGCTGTTATTTTGGATATTAGTGAGGAAAATAAGGCAGGAGAGAGGGATGAGAAACTCGGAGAACAGCCTGCAAAATCATCAGTTTATTGGATAAACGGTACATCTCGAACTCTAGTAAGCCTTATGTTATAGCTTATTGTTGGTTTTCTATATTTGCGTGACTTTATTGTCTAGGTATGCCCTTGGAAAATCATGTTTACGATTGTGAGTGTTTCTATATCTGTTTAGATGTGTGAAAACTGACAAGGTTTGCTTGCACACAGTGAAGCACATTGAGCTTGATATTGATACTCAAGCAGAAGACTGCTATATTGCCATGGAGGTTTTGTGTGAGGTACATTCTTTGATAATTTTATGTTTTGTGGTTTTTTTGTCAAACTTAAGTTATGGAGTTAGGTGCTAATTTCAGTTTTAGTGTCAATCAACATCAGATTCATCAATTTATATTGATTCCAATAGCTATATCTTTTTCACATGGGTACTTCAAGGGTAGCTTGAAAAGTTTGGCAAAGTGGTGTCAGACTTTATACTGTACACATCTTTATTTCAAATTCGACAATCAATAATTAACACTTGCTTCATCTACTTCTAGATGGGGAAAATTCATATGTTTTACCTATTAACCAGGGGTAGATTAAGCAAAACTGACCCTGATTACTATTACAGTAATTTTCCTTTATTCACTACGGTTCAAGATAGTTCTGTTTCTTGGCTAATATGCCATGGCAATAACTAATTAATATGAGCTTAGTTGAAACCTTTATGTTATATATATTTTCTTGGCCTGTTTTGCTCTTATTGGTTTAATTTTTAGGAGTGAACTAGCTAGAGTCTTCTTATCATACATTTACTGACCTAAAATGTGAATCTTTAACAAGATACAACTACCAATTCCGGTAAATCTTATAATGCTAGTTTAGCTGCAAAAGCTTCCTTTATTCTTGGCGGGATGTATGCATGTGTGTGACCGTGTCCATTGCATTTGTGTGTATGAGTTACACTGCTAATGCCGATTAACCTAATTGAAATCCTTATATTACATTTACTGTCTTCAAATCTGGGGCTCTTCTTAAATTTTCAGAAATTGTCAGTGGAATTATGTTTTGTTTTTTAGCATTCAGTGACTAACCCTAAATCAACCCTCAAAATATCTCATTCCTCTGAAAATCTATAAGGCTCT